>OY728153.1:1618954722-1620154722 GCA_963277665.1 Viscum album
TCTAATCCCTATTTATAATTTCCCTTTTAGGGGTTTTGATTGAGTGGGGATGGTAGATTATCACTTTTCACATCCACTAATCCTCTCTCAAGATCATTATGTGTTCTATATATCTCATTTGAAAATGTACATACCCAATACATCACATATACAATAAATATATTCCATGCCTTTAGATCATTATCTTTCATGTGAAGAACAACCTTCAGAATTCATTACTTGATTATATAAAGTGATACAACACATGACTACTAACAAAGTTAAAGTTGTATGGAGGAATCAAAAATTTAAAGAAGTTACTAGGGAACATGAGGACTTATTGAACAGATATATCGTCAAATTATTTTATGAGAGAGATAATATTTCATTGATGTAATTAATTTTTACGATGTAAGAATGTGACACAGCAATATTTTAGGATATTTTCTAGTTTAAATAAATTTAATTTCATTAATATATTTTTATACACTCAACCCTATATCTAAATGATCTGAAATGTAGTATATCATTTTAATATAGGAATTAACTTGTTTAGAATAAATAAGAAACCCGAAATTATAAAACATTTATGGTTTATTGTTTTTAAAATTAAATCCTTGCATATTATTTGATTAGAAAAAATAATAGTAATCATTTAAATGTAAAAGAAACATTTATATGAACATATTGTTCTATATACAAAATGGTTTTTATTGTACTGAATTAAATTAATCACAATTGGTTTATGATTTTTGTAAAATATATATTACATATTCTATCATATGAATTTACATTCATCTTATCTTATTTATAGGAATTAGATAAGATTAAATATAAATTTATTCTTACTAATGTGTTTCTTAAAAAAGTGGGTTTGTTACATTTTGAGAACTTATTATAAAAGGAATTTAAAGAATATATAGAAAATGAATATTTAAAAAGGGATTTTTTTATTTCGAATCAATATGATTAAATTTGGAAAATATGCCCCTTTTATTTTTCAATATATATGAATAGTAAACATAGTATGGGTTTTTCACCCCCATAAGGGTAAAATGGGAAAAATATTTTTGAAAACATTAGGATAAAGAATTAAAATTTATTTAACACATTTATTTATCCTATAGGATTATGAGAATTAATAAATCTCCGTAAACTCCTTTATAAGATTTCAACATAGTGCCATATCCCTTTTAATATGATAATTTTTTATTTTAGTTAGTGAATAAATACACAATGCACTCTCTAGGAATTAATTTATCTACAATTATTATATTAGGTTAAAAAAGTATATGTTAAGTTATAAATTAATATTTACAGGACAAATTAACTTTTATTAATATTAACTTGTCTTTATTTTTTATTTATTAAATAATTACCTTCAATTCTTATGAAACCTCACCACAATATTTATTCAAATAAAAAATAAAATAAAATAAAATATTATTACAATATTAAATGCAATATAATTCGAGTGAACTATTATGTTTTGTGAATGTTTTCAATAAATATGACACATTAGGTATGTGATGAAATATTATAATCTTCTTCCATATTTTTTTGGTTTCTTATTATATCAATAAAAATGAAATATTCCAAAATTGTATTTAATGATATTTTACAATATATGAAATATTTTTATATGTTTTTAATATAATAAAAAACTATTATCATTTTATAGTTAAAATGAATATTTTTTTTAAAAATTAACCATAGACTATTTATGTGACATATTTACATTTATAGTAAAATTATTAACACGTTATTATTCATATAATCCTTATCACAATTAATATTATAAATGAATAATGAATATATTAATAAAAAATAAAATTCTTAAAATTACACTAAAACCTATATAAATTTCTTTGGATGATTTTATTTTTACACTAGGAACATTTCCTTTGACGTCATGGCTATTTTGATTAATTTTTCTTGATAATGACATTATTATAATTTTATCTTTTATGGAATTTCAATTGTGTCACATCCCTCCATTAATAAATGAAACCTCTATTTTCTCTTCATTATACCACTTACATCATTCTATCTTAATAAATACGAAGAAATTGTCTTCTAAACATCCATAAAAACATTATAATGGTTATAGTATCCATTAAATACCCAAATTAGTGTCCTTAAAAGTATATCCAAATGATTTATGTCCAAGAATATGTAATCTTTTTAACCAAAAACTTTATTTATAATTATTATTTACGTACTGTAAATCTTTTATATTTATCAAAATATAAAAACATTAGTATCAAAATTGTTTTAAAATGTAAAACTATAAGATTTTAAGATAAGAATATCATGTTAGATAACATGTATGAAACATAACATAAATCTTAGAATAAATTTTAATATCCCATGAATTTATGTTATACTTATTTATGACTAAATAAAATCACTTCTATATATTGATATTCACAAAACACCTGTATTAAATGAAACACCACACCCTTATTAAATATTACACTTTATACATGACCATTACATCCTACCACTAATGTTGGTGTGTATGAAGAGGGGAAACTGAATAATTGTAATTATATGTTTTATACATCTTTAAAAAAACATCAATGGGTATCTATGTATTATAAATAAAATAAGAACCATTTTAATGATAATGAAATGTTTTCTGAAAACTGTATTTTTATGTATGGAAAATTATACATTTATTGCTCACATAATATAAAAATAACATTGAATAATTTTTGAAAATTTATTTTATGAAATACACTTATGTTTTTTAATCTTCATTTCTAATTTTACTATGGTTTAATTTTTGAAAAAATTTAGAAACTTTTTCTTTTTTAATGAATAGAGAAAAATATTGAATTTTAATAGAAAACTGCAATTTCATTATACTTTTTCAAGTTATTTTATATTTTAAATTTATTTTAAAATATAAATTGATAATTTATATAAATAGTTAACAATTTTATTTCATTTGAATAAAATTAGTATTTAATTTTAATATGAATACATTCTATACTTATGAAATATTTCACTTTTAACCCCCACTTTTTAGTTTTGTCTACGGGATATAATTTAGAATTGTAATCATAAAATTATATAAATTGAATTTGGAAAAAATTGATTCCCTATTTTGAATAAAAAAATATATGTTTTCTAATATGTTCAAGATAATTATGTACCTATATGAATAATAAAAATAATAAAAATTATTTATTTGTGTTATGCTACAAATTAGTTTTCTGATGATTAAACTATAATGATAAAGGTTAAATTGACATACCAAATGTTTGAAAAAAAAACATTTTATAGCCATATATTGACCATACCATATATATGTTTAATCAATTTAACCATTTTTAGGCTTTTGTAATTATAAAAACCTAGGTGTCTTTGATTCTTTTCAAAAATACAATGTGTGTCCTCTGCCCACTCATAAATGGCCACTACATCTACTGCTCTCTTCACACACGAAAAACTATTTGGTTCAAGAAATACTTATCCAAAAAAATTACTAAATCAACTAAAAAATTCATAGTATCATATTTGTATCATAAAGCTCATATATGATGGATTTAGGTGGAACCTAAATAGGTTTCTTGATGAAAGGGAAAGATTTTTAACATTGTGTTTTCATTTATATTCTTATTATAACTCCTAATATTTTCCAAAATTTTAAATATTATTATAATGGTATATCATATATAATTAGATATTATTATTTTAATTGAGCAACATATATTGTTCTATGATTCTATAATATGTAAAACTAAATCGTCGATCATGTGTACGGTGGACTACAGCCTTGCAAACTGATGTATTGTATCTTCCATAAACCCTTTCTAGGATGAATGTAATGATGGATTTAATATTTTTATATGGTATTTATGATATTATTTTAATTTTATTACTTTCATATCACATCTACCTTCTCAAATTACAATTCATGGGGGATGTGATAACAATGCTCGTATATATGGTAGTCTACCGCCTCGTAGAGTGATGTGGTGCATTTTTCACATATACATTAAATTAAAGGTAGTAAAAATAAAATATAATTTATTTGTGTTATATTAATGATATAAATTTAAATTTAAAATATAATATGAAATATAACTTCTAGTATTCCAATAAAATAGAAAAAAATAATGTCACAAGTACGTACGTGTGGACTAGCACCTCCACATAGTGATGTAAAACGAATGAATAAAATAATGTATTTCATTAAAAAATGAGAGATATATAAATATATAAATAATTATTCTTTAATAATTAATAAATATTTTCTTTCCTTTGATTCCATCCGTCGAGAAAAATAGAAACATTGTTCATGTGCGCATATAACCTACCATCATGACGAGGAGTGTAATCAAATTTTAATCTCTAAAATATATATATTAATATAAATACATATTTAATGTATATATATGATATATATACATACATGTAAATACAGATATATATATTTTTTATCAATATAGATATGTTGTAACCATGATCAAATTAAAATGAAAAAAATTAATCAATCAAAACAAAAAACTAAATATGAAGAAATTGTCACCTAAAAAACGATTTTAAAAAAATATCTAATAATAGAGTGACATATAATGTAATTAAATATTATGTAGAATGATATATATTATTATGGTTTGATAAATTATTTGTAATAAACTAATATATATTAATTTTTAGGTTTTTAAAAATACAAAGGATGTTGAATAAGTGTAATGTGTTTCTCGACTTACTTTTACTTCCATGAGATATTCACCATAATCACCACTTATTCCATTGTGTGGTGTGTATAAAATCCATTTTAATATTTTATTTAATTAATTTATTTCTATTAATGTTATTTTATGTTTAATATTATTTTATTACATTCATGAGGAATATTTTTCAAAAGTTACCAAACATGAAGGTGTTTATTTCTCAATCTCAATATTAATCTAGATTATATTATTTTAAGCTAACATGGAGGAATTATTTAGTATGTATATATTAAAATAAATATATTTTATTATCCTCTTGTCATTTATGAATTTATTTCATGTAATAAAACCATTTTTCACTTTTTGGTACATAAAATTATAGATAATTTTAATGCAATTTGACACTATTTATCACTTCGATCGAAAATCCTATTTCATCAAAATCCATTTATTCTAAAAATTATTCGAAATATATTTTTATACATTTAAAAATGATCTTTTAATGCATTTTTTACCAATTTTTTATATTTTAATTAATTTATATTTTACTCATATTTTCATTTCCAAAACATGTCATGTTTGTATTTTAACGATAATATGTATGATATATTTATTTTAACATATATGACATGAACCAAATTTTCCACTAAATTTACCACTAAATTATTTGAATAATATTTTACAATTTTTAATTTAATATTTTCAGAATTTTTTTTTTTGAAATATTATTTGAACTTTTAGTTTTAAAAATATTTTTATTGTGAAAATTTTATTTTCGTAAAAAATGTTTTTAATGAAATATTTATGGTATTACAATTAAAAAATGGTATCAACACATTGTTTTACATATGATCGACTCATGATTTTTTGTAGTGATATATTCTATATTATTTCTATATATGGTTTTTTAACTATGGATGCATAATTTTACTACCATTCACCGTATTACATGGGATTTTTTATGACTATGTTTGTTGATTGGGGTAAGTATTATAATCTTTTATGTTAATTTTTTAAAAATAATGGTAATTTTGATTATGTTTTACCCCTTTCATGAGATAAATACATAAGAAATATTATGTAATTGAAGGGAGCCAAAATTTCTATGCCCCTTGATGCATCAACATGTATCATGAGTCAAATTATCTTGGGTATTTTGTTGAGGTTGTACACATTTTTATACGATATATTAAAATGAGGCCTTGATAGTATGATGTCTTGGCGGCATGACTCGATGATAATTTTATGACGAATGAAATTATTTATTCACTCATTATGAGATCAATTATTTATGTCCTTTTGATTATTTAATAATTTATAATATCCATTAATATATTTCAAGACCATGTAATTATTTACATTTAATTATTTGTTTATAATTTATTTATTCCATATTAAGAAAATTATATTGATTAAATATGATGTTTTACAACTATTTATATTTCTATATTGATGATTATGATTTTTTCATGATTAATTCACTGTACGCTTACCCATATTGAGCATCTGTGATCACCACATTATTATGTTTTATTCTACACAGGATACTAGGATCCTTTTTGTTATTGATATCAAGGGATACACTATGTAGAATAATGACATTCTCTAGGAAAACACATAGTGAATTTTGTGTTTCCACTAGTAATGAGAATTTCAAGTATGTATCTAGTTTACCCAAACTACAAAACTCTTTTGTGATTTGGGATTTGATTAATTATATCTTATTCTAATGTAATAATGTAGTTACATGATCTCCTTTATTAGGGTCGGGGTCACTACAGTTTGTTTTAGAGAAAGTTTAGTAGAATTAGTGGGAACCTGATTTATGAAAATATATATTAGAGGACATAATGCTATGATGGAATTTTTTGATAAGTATATAATATCATCATAATGTTTTTTAAGGAAGACAATATTTGGTTTTTTTATGAATATATAACCATGTCTAGATATTAAAAGTTTACGTGGTTATAGAAAAAATGCTCATAGGGATCATATCTCTAAAAAGGGTGTATTGGGCTTTACTCAATCAACACATAGTGCTGGGAAATGAGCCTTAATTCAAACCAGTTTTGAAACACATTGGCGATAATCTTAGGATAATTGACATTCATTTTACAAACTATTATAAAGGACTTTAATATAAAGATATCCCCAAGAAACCATGCATATGATTATGAGATTATATATTCATAAATTCTACCATTTACGTTTACTAATTCAATAGTTTTTGGATTATAAATTATGATTCATAATTTTAATATCCAATCTTGTGTATGAAATTATTTATAAATGGATTCTAAAACTATGAAATATAAAAATATTAATGCACATACTCCATGTAGGGATTTCTTTATAATAAAATATAATGAATTTTGAGAAAGATATATTGATGGAACATATAAAATTATTACTAAATTGGTGTCGCATATTCAGGTATTGAGTAATATGCTTTCCCATAGAGAGTACCATTCTGATCCACAATGTGGAATATTAATTTAAACCACATCATATGTTAGTAGCCTCCACCATTCAATGAGACTAGAATACTATTTTTATATATTTTGTTGAAAAGTTTTATATAAAATATATTTCTCACTCGAGAATGTAGTGAAAGGTTGAATTTTTTCACATAATTTTATTATCTCTCTGGATATGTGGATAAATGGTGAAAATTGATTCAAATCACCAATGTGGAATAAGAATCAAATAACATGGAAGAGAATTATTTCAAGGTAATATTCATGAAAAAATGTTTTCCTCATGTGGAATGATTTGATATGGAAATATGTTTGTTGAGTCTATGATTGAAAGGAGATGAAAATTTTTCTATGTATGAAAGCAACATTAACTGATTAGAAATGATTGTTTTGGACTATGTATGTAATCCAAAGAGAACAATTATCCATTTTTCAAAGGTATTTAACGGATCTATCGAAGCGTATTAGTCTTCAAAACATTGTGATAATATGAGTACATAATATTATTTTATTTTAATATAATGAAATAATTATCCAAGAATTTTGATTATGAAGGGAATCATTACAAGAATTATATAACATATCAAAAAATGGATAAAGGTAAGAATGGAAAAAATTATTTTCCCTCATGTGATTGTTTTGAAAATAATTGCTATGGTACAAGAATAAATAGAAAATGAGATTTCATAAAGTATGTGAAAAAGATCATAACTCTCATGAATTCAATGTTATGGGAGAATCCTTCAATATATAAGGACATAAATTAAAGGACATGAGGAACTATTCCATTCAATTCCACATGATCCAAGGGAAAACAACTTAGAATAAGAAAAGGGATCAAAGTGAAAATTATGTTGTTGATACCACCAATGTGAATTGATTACAATTATTTTGTGTTTAGATCCATGATGTATATTGTAAAATCATATTCTCATTATAAAAATCAGGAAATGGATTAGAAATATATAGTAGTAATATTTCTATAAGGATTTAAAAGCATATGTTGAATGGTGCCATGAAAAGTGACTTAGTGGAAAATTGATATTTTTGGAAAAACATGATTATGGGATGATAACCATAAATATTTTATTTATATTGAGATAATAATGACAATGATATTTTTATGGGAAAATATTGGTGACCATGATATTTTTTAGTGATTCAATGGAATATTTTATCTTTGTTAGAGGTTAATACATGTATGGATCTATGGAATATATTTGAAGACATATGATTTTTATGAAGCACACATGTTTTCGTTAGGGTTGAATGGATACTAATGTATTAACATACTTCGAAGGTGACATTAAGAGACACATTATATTTTTTGGGGAATATAAGGATGATTGTTTTGAATTTTTTTAAAAAAGGTTGTTGTTTGATTTCAAAGAAACATATTCTGGTTTATTATTAAGGTTAAAATTAAATGGAATGTAGTAATTTAAATATTTTGAATTATCTTATGAAATTTCTAACCATTTTTATTTTTTAAAATATATTGATAATGGAGTAAGGATACGGGATTATATTTATTTGTAAAGTGTTCTTCATGTAAAAAATCATTTTGATATTCATTTCATGAGTACTAAATGATGTTAGAAAATACGAAATCATATCCAATGGATGAAAATATACCTATGAAATATAAATATATCATGAATGTACATTTTCATGAGTTACAAATTAGGATTAAAAGGAATTACTAAACTTTAGGATTATTATACAGAAATAAAAAAGTGATATCCTTATACATTCAATTTTGATGAATCAAATAGTCATGTAACTCATTATTGAATTAGTGTTTTGTGGTTTTGGAATTTATATTTTCCATTCACTATATTATGATCAATGACCTCTACCACCCTATATAATTATTTTTGGCAGTACAATTTCATTCTATTTTTATATTTTCACTTCCGACATATATTCTCTTACATAGAAAAAAAGTTATATTATTATCATAGATGACATTAATAATAGTCAATATATCTTATAGTGAGTCTTTTTAATTACCCCTCTCATTATGTGTGATTTATGTAAGTGGATTTTACAATGTCAAACAATTTATTATTGAGATCAAGATTAAATTGAGAGGGTAAAATTGATTTATAGGTGGGGAATATAATACTATAATACATTAAAATAGTAACATCATGTTCAATAGCTTGTATGAAACAAAAAAATATTAGATAAAAATATAACCCCATAATGATTTAAGATAAATTTAATTTTAAAACAAGTCAATATTTGCAACATCTTGGAATGCATGAAACTCTTGGTTTAAATGATACATAACACTCTATTAAAATATTATTAATTAAACATGACCATTATATCCTAGCCCTTACATAAGGGGTTATTGATAGAATAAAAGAAATTACAGAAATTATCATTTCTAAAAATATGTATAATAAATTCAATCGCTATATATTGGTTATAAATAAACTAATAATAATTTGAAAGAGAATGAAGAGTTTATTAAAAAAAATATTTTTTTGAAATGGATGATTTGTCTCGCATGTCACACATAAATTAAAATTAATTTTTTACAACATTTTTATATTTTATTTGAAATAATAAACACAATATTTTAAAAATAAAAGTATAAATCTTATTTGGATGAATATTTTATAATTTTATGAAAAGATTAATTTTTTGGTCAATAGTGAAAAATATGAAATTTTAATTATAAAATGACTATTAATTTAAATAATGTATAGGCTAAAATTATATTTTAAATTTATATTAATTTTAAAATATTTCAATTATATTCAAATATTACTAATTTAGGGAATTAAATAAATTTAATGTTTAATGTTTATATTAAAACATTCTATAGTTGTATTAATTTTCACTTTGAAACACATACTTTAATCACGTCTATGGGTATAATTTTGAATTGGATTCTTCTACTTCATCGATTTAAATTTGGAAAAATATATTTCGTATTTGGATGAAAAATTCTTTATATTTTCTAATATGTTCAAATTAATTTTTTACAATTATGAATAGTAAATAAATTAAAACTTAATTACAGTGATTAAGGTAAAAAAGGTGTTACTGAGGGTTAAACTAAAAATATATGGATTAAAATAACATTAAAAATGTAAAAAAATTAAGGACATATGTAAACTATATAATCGATTGAATTCAATAATTATAAATTTTATTGGATTTTTGAATGATAAAAATTTGGGTTTAATTGATTATTTTTAAAAATACTGGGTGTGTATTCACAACCACTTATAACAGGCCACGCCCTCTCCTCTGATCTTCATTATACTAATGCCCTTTGGACAGGAAAATACCTTGAAAAATATCTTCTGAACATACCTCTATACATTCTAGGGTCCCTTTTGAATTATAAAACTAATATAGTAAAGCATTATGTTAAACCTAATGAGGTTGCTCGCAGAAGAGGAAATGTTTTTAACTATGCACTTTCATTTTAGTTCTTCTTGTAACTCTTTATAATGCATTTAAAATAAGAAAAAAATATAAAAATAGTATATTATATTACTTATATTTTATTATTTTAGGTTAATAATATATATCTATCTCAACTTATATCAAATGTAAAATGTAACAGTTGATCTTATATATGACAGACTATCACCTCACGAACCGATGTAGTTATTTTTCCATAACCACTGTTAACATATTGGTTCAATTTTTCATTTAAAATATTAATATGATATTTTTGATGTTGTTATATGTATTTAATTATAATATTACATTTACCTTCTAGATTTACATTCTATTGAGATACATTAAGGTCGCTCATGTGTATGGTGGACTATCACCTAGTGAAACTATGTGATTCAGTTTTTCCTAGTCCTTAAATTCATGGAAGTATGGATAAATGTTAATAAAATTATGTAATATTTTTGATCTATCCAGAAAAATGTAAAATTTTTATCACATCTAAATCTATACATTAAAATCCATTGGAAAACAATAATGTCGCACGTGTGTAATATGGACTACAACCACAATGTAGCAATTTTAAATGTTTTTCATTTTATTTACATGTATGGTAATAATAATTTGTTATATTAATATAAATTATATATATTAAATTGTAATTATTCATTAATGTTTAATTAATATTTATTTTCATTTTATTCCATCCACTTGTCAAAATTGAATCAACGTTTAAGGAAACGTATGAACTACCATATCATTGAACAATGTAATCCATTTTACATCTCTATCATTTAAATATTATTCTAAATAATTATATAATTAATAAATATAATATTAATATAATGGATAAAATTATCGATATTACTGAACCATGATTCAATTAAAAGGAGTAAAATTATTAAACTAAGTCATAGATGGAAAACGAAGCAATTGTCTCCTGAAACAATGATTTTAACAAATATTTTCTAATAATCTAGTGATAAATTTATATAAGTAAATAGTATATAGTATGATATATATGAATGTGGTTATGAAATTTATTTTTAATAAACATATATTAATTTCTAAATTACTATTATACACATACAGTTGATGTCGAACAAGTAGTAAGAGTTTCTCCCCTCCATTTTACTTCCATGAGACATACTCCATAATCACAACATATTACTTTATGTGGATTATGTACTATACCTATTGATATGTAATATTTTGAATATATTTATCTTCATGGTATTTAAATTTAAATTTAATATTATTTATTTCATAGTAATTATCTTTCAAATGTTACAAATGTGGTATGATTTTATTTCACATTCTCATCAATAATCAGTATTTTTATTGTTTAAGTCTCCCCTAGAGTAATTATTTTCTATATATATATAAATATAAATTAAAGTAAATTTATTGTCATATAATATGTTTATTTATGAATATTTTCATATAATTGAACAATTCTTACTCTATTTGGAATTTAAATTATTGAGAAAATTCTTGGAATAAAATTTGACATTATTTCTCTATTCGGTGAAAATTCATTTTTCATCAAAATCCATGTTTTCAAAATATGTTTATAGAAAATGTTTTTATAATTATAAAATTTATTTATTAATTAAAACTTACATTTTTTACTACTTAAAAAATGGTTTTAAAGTAATATTTATGTAATTTTCAATACAAGGATCATTTTTCATTGATTGAATATTTAAAAGGAATCATTGTATTGATGCGTACAATTTGAACATAATTTTCCACATTCATGAACACTAAAAGTCTAAAATATTATTTTAAATTATTTAAATGTTATTTGAAATTAAATTGTTTTAAATATATTTTGTGAAAATTTATTTAAAAAATTTCTTTAACAGATAAATTTCTTTCCCAAAGCATGTTTTTAATAACAATTTTATTGTATTTAAATTCATCAAAGACACAAACCCTTTATTATAATTATGAAAAACAGAGGATATGTTGTACTAATTATATCCTTATTATTTCTATGTATGTTTCATTATTATTTTTATCAGATATGTACAATTTTTTTTACAGTTACCATATTACTCTAAAAATATTATAATTATATTTATTTATTGGGTTATGTATTTACATTTTCTATATTGGTTTTCTATTTAATTTAATTTATTGATTATGTTTCACCCCATTCATATGAGGAATTAATTGTACTTATTATTTAATTGGTGGGTCCTTGTATTACTTATCCCCTTGATTCAACGATTGGTCTCATGAGAACAATTAGAGATGGAATTTGGTTGATTACAAACCCTTTATATAAGATTCCGTGGAGTGAGGCCATAAGTATATAAAGCCTAGGCATAAGGACATGAAGGTATGTTTATTATGTCTATAATTATGAATTATCTTATTATATGATCAGTTGTTAATGCCCATTTGATTATTATTTTAGTTAGAATATACATTGATATGTTTTAATCTCATGTAATTCTTTATATTGATTTATTAGGCCATAATTAATTTCTCACATATTAAGTTCAAATTAATTATTAAATGGAGTGTGTTTTGATTATTTAACATTATATATTTATTATACTTAATTATTCATGATATCTTCTATAGTACTCTTTCCCTTTATATGCATTTGAGATCTCCCATTTCATAAAATTTCATCCCCTAAGAAAACCAAGAAATGATTTTTATGTTATATTTCAAGATAATATTTGACATACAATCGTGTAATCAAATTAAAGACATTGCCTAATTTATTTCATCAATTTTAATGATAATTTTATTAATGTGTATGGTTTACGAAGATTAATTTACTATTATGTCATTTAGTATGTGACTCCTAGTATCTAATGACGATTTTATAATTTTGACACAACATTTAGGTTGATGGGGTGGGGTAACTACATTAAATGTTATTATGATTATGAATCTGCCACTGTCCACCATATTTCCCATAGAATGGGATGTGAAATTATCGCCTATGTGTTCGTACGACTTCCCATACCCACATAGGGATACAATTAATTTATCATCATCATATATTAAGGATTAATATAATTATGGGTAGAGTTTATTTATATCATATTAATGATATAATTATGTTTTATAAATAATAATAACGTTTATATCTTCATACCTTCAAATCTATTGGAAAACTATATCATTACTTGTGTGTATCTATGAACTACCACCTCCATGAGGTGATGTGATTTGGTTTTAATTTATATTTTATTGGGATTGTAATAAGGATATATTTAATCAACTTATTTCATATATATTTTATAAAAAAATTTCCTAAAATTATAACAATTCATTACCATTCATTCATTCCATATTTTAATAAATGTAAATACTCTTCGTCTATACGTACAACCTACCATCTCCATGAATCATGTAATTATTTTTTCATTAAATTTAATTTTTGTATGACTCTAAAAATTTTATATATATATATATCATGATTTAATTAAAGAGATAATGGACACATTATCAATGTACAAGTACCAGAATTACCAAACCGAAACATAAATGAAATAGAATGTAGTTACTACTTGTAATGAAGATTATGAAAAAGAATTGTCAATAACCAAGTGATAAAAATATAAATGAATCATATATTGTATGAAAAATGATTATTGTTTTGGAATATATTTATAATAAGTTCATATTTTATATTTATAATGTTCCAACACATATGAACGAAGTCAGACCTTATGTTAGTCTTTTATATTTCAATCTCAATTTTTTGGTATATGATTAAGTTATCTACTGGTGAAATTTTACGATATATCTCTAAAGAAACTTGTTATGTTTAGTCTCCTATGGTTATTTATATAGAATAATTTTTATCATTTAATTTTCCTCTATTTATTTAATCAAAATTCAATGATGATTTTTTCAAGGAAACTCGACTTCATTTATCACTTCATTAAAAATTATTTCACATTCATGTTCATGTCTTACTAAAATATTATAATGAATATATTTACAAATATCTAAAAATAGTTTCATATTATTGTTTCCAATGTTATAATTTTTTATAATTTTTAAAGGAATACTCTATTTATTTTCAAAATTATGTGCTTTTAAACCTTTCTTGTAAAAGTATTTATGAAATGTTTTCTCAAAACATATACTGATTGAATAAAATTTCCAACTTTAATAACCCCTTGATGATTTGAATATTCATTTATAATATTTAGGGTCCATTTAAATAAAAAAATTAAAATATAATTTTGGAAGTTAATATATTTAAAATAAGTGATTTCAAATTAAATAGGTAATTTTCTAAAATAAATATTTCAAGTGACCATCAATGTAATTTTTATCTAAAATGAAATATTTTTAAATTAATAATTATTTACTGAGGGAATGATATTATTAATAAATCATTGTTCATTATCTGTATGGTTTAGGATTTGGGTGAATATATTATAATGAACCATTTTATTTTCCATGGTGTATGTAATGATGAAATAATGAAATTTTTATACGGTCCATTTATTTAACATGGCTTATGATATGATAAAATGTTTAAAAAACTTGTTTCCTTTTCCAGATATATAATATGATTAATATTTTTTCATGTTGTTGATCATATCTATATGGTTTTCAGTATAAGATGGTAGACCCAGAATAATATATCCCTCTAATTAGTTGTTAAAATATTAATATATCAAGAGAAAAATTATACTAGAATATTGAGTTAACCTAGTTCAGTAAGTTACTTTGTCCACTGTGATGTTCTTGGGAGTGAAACTGGATTAGTGTGATAGAATGGGGAGTGAATTAAATCCTCTGTGGTAATGTCTTTAGTGAGACTTCACTATTAATGAAATGATAATTTATAATTACATTAGGGCCTTAAATCTATTAATTATTCCAATATTATGATTTCAAGAATCAGGATCTTTGACTACGTTATGATTCATGTCTTATTTTTAAATGATCATTGATATCTATTTTACCTACCCTTACTGATAATCATAGACCATAGTTTTTATGTTTATTTACATTAGTTTATGAACAATGATATTTCATATGTCATGTCTAAAAATTGTACTAGTTAGGAACAATATAGAGGGAGATTATGTGGCTCACTTATGAATTAGTTGATTATGTATCTATGTTTTAAAATATACTATATGTATATAATTATTAAATGGATTGTTATGTAATGTAGTAAATATTAATATAATAAGATATTATATATTTTCAGGAAATGTATTGGTCTCTATAATAACTACCCATGTGCGTGTTTCGAGCTTGGTATAACCTCAAGTGCTCTATATTTTGGGTATGTGATAACCTTATATGTTTCATTTTATCTCACAAAATATTAATTATATAAAAATGCATTAGAGGGATTTAATAGACCATCCCATCAAATGATCACAATACATTCATATATATATATATATATGTACTATTAGATCATGGAAACATTTTCATTTCTTCATAACTTAACCCATGGAATGAAAAATTCGATTCATAAATATCTCATCATAATAATCATAAAACATTGATAAAATCAATAAATATGGTATCATTATTTCATATCCCTTGTGAATCATAAGTAACATCAATAGATTCAATTATATATTAAAATACCTTTAAAATATCACTTGAAATTTTGTTTTGGAAAATACCATTTTCATTATAAAAACAAAAAATAGAAATATTTTTTTAATATTAGGGAATACATTAACTGAAAATAGATATTTTAACATATAAATGATGTTTCAATAATATATTAGTGATGATGGAAGGAAACAATATTCATGCATTATGCGTTAACACAAAATATCTTTTAACACCTTGGAAAAAAGTACATCATTCAGAAAATGGTAATGTGAATCCCATTAAACCGTTTTATATATAGTAAAATATGGGAAAAAATTATTTTTATCAATCATTGGAAAATATTTTTACAATTCATGTAAAACAATTGAATAAAATACAAGCAAGAAAGAATTGATTTTTATCTATATATAAAACCTTGTCTGTTTTCCTTAAAAATATTTTTAGAAATGTAAGAACTTATATAGATACAAATTATAGTAATGATCAAATACCAAGATATAATTTAAGGATAATAATTGACATATTAATTTTTATAAATATATTATTTAATTTCATCATAATAAAATTTAATCACAATAAATCTCTATAAAAAATGATACTGCAACACGAAATCAATACATCTTTGGTATTGTTTGAATAATAACCCCCTTGAAATAAATAACTTCAACTGAATCATTAAATACTGTGACTATAAATAATGTCATTATATAGTATATAAATGGGGTATTATATAAACCACATCAATCAAACTGGTTCTAAATATGTCATATATTTCATAATAAGAATGTGAGATGGGAAACACCTACCACTTTAATAACTTTTTAATGAAAACACCTTATATAAAATTATTGGAATTGTAAATTTAAATAACATAAATTATGAAGTTAATATGATATAATATGTCAATTTGTCTGTATACAAACCCCATAAAATAAATAGTTTCATAACATAAAACATTTCTCAATAAAATAATATGTATATGAATAAACCTTACATTAAAATATATCTTTCATTGTATGCTATCAAACATCCACATATTTGAGAGGATACCTTTCTTAAAATCATTAATCCTTCATAGGATAGTCTTAGGAAAATAAAAAAAGATGTAAGAAATGGGCATGGAATCTTTGAAATTATTAATGTATGTCTTAGTTGAACAAGTTTTCTCTAACATAGTCAACAAAGGTGAAGTGGTCGTTCCCATTAATAAGTGAGATAAGTGACATCATTGTTAAAAAAAATATTTAAATATTATATCAACCATAAAAATGTTAAGTTGGAAAATTTGAAAATAATTTAGATAGTAGAACATTATATGGATAAAATATACTCTTTTAATGAAATTTATACATGATTAAATTTACTTTTACACCTAACTGATTTACTGAACCCCCTTATTAACACCATTTAACCATAATTGTGGTAAAACCTTTTCATCTATTAAGGGTCATAAATTTACTTATAAGTAGAAATGGAATTTAAAAGTGGCACAGAAATTAGATTTTGGACCATTTTACCTCATAAGTGTCATATTTAATGATTTATGTTAGTTTAAAATTTTATAATATAATATTAGTCAATATAAAAAATCAGTAGTTTAATTTTTCACCCAATTAAATCAATTTTACATAACAAAAAGCAACAAAAAACATAGTTAAAATTAAAAATAATTTACCAATATTTATACATTAAAATTTCTTATTAAATACCTGTAATACCTCATTTCATCCTAAAAATATTTTTTAAAAATAATTTACCCTAATGTTTTACTACCTGAACAAATATTATAGCTATATTTCATAAGTGATTAATATAACTAGGTTATCATTAAAAATTAACAATAATATACAATCAAAAAAAATATTTATTTTCAAAATAATATTTCATATTCATTCAAAACAACATTTTATCCATACGAAAACATATAATATAAATTAAAATAATCAATGTAAAGTTTGGTGTTTATCCATTCATTTAAATTATATAAATGTTATAATAATAGAAAAGTGAACATAAATTTCAATATTTTCCTATATAGAGTGGAGTTTTTCAAACAAAAAACATCCAAGAGGATAAGAGGATGTGTATGTGAAATTTTTTTTCCAAATCCCAATGATTAATCAACTATTTATCCTTTTTCGAGGTGACAGATATATATCAGGGTTTCTATGCATAACGACTAAAAATAAAATGGAACTATTTTATAAATTTGAACCCCATGATTCAAAATGTTTGCACCATTTTTAAAATTAAATTTATATATGTTGTGAATATAATTTTCAATATAATTTCATAAAATGAAATGAAGATAAGTTTTTTGAAAACTTCTTTTTTAAGAATAAAAATGAACTTATACCGAAATAAAATAAAATGGTTATTCATATGAAAAATAATAGATTTAGAATTTTTAAATGGATATTATATATTTTTTAAAATGAATCCACATCACAATGAGAATTTTAAATTAATTTATTTAATAAACCAAAATGAATTATTTCATAAGTCCTTATTTTTACAATTCAATAAAATAAATATTCTTAAAATATTCACAAAAATTCACCATATGATAAAAATTATATGAGTATTTAAAAATTATAATAATTCATGAGAATATAATTTCTAAAGCTATTATAAAATAATTATAATTTTATCACGCAAAATAATATAAATCCATTTATGATAAAAACATGTTATTTAAGATTAAAATAAATTTAATAAAAAATTGACTAAATATTTATATTAATTAATCACTACACTTATATTATGAAAAACATTTTAAACATTTTGTATTTTTTTAATTTATAATATTCATAAATTCAAATTTAACTGATATGTTATGATGATCACATTTAAATAACAATATTTTTATATTATAATATATTTATCATGACGCTTCAGTTAACGTGTTACGAAAGATAAAAAAAATATTATATTAAACTATATATTTAGGGTGTTATATTGAATCCCTTAAATAAATTGGATTCTTTTTATTATTCTCATGTCAAAAATGGTTTAAAATGAGTAAATAATTATTTTTGAAATCCATATTATATAGTTGGATAATAAAAAATCCATTAAAAAGGATAAGTGGGAAATAACAAGTTTACATAAAACGATACATAATCTGGTTCCAGTATATGGATAACATTTTAGGGAAGAAAAAATATATACATAGATAATAAAATATATTCACCATTTTATAATAAAATGTGATATAGGACATGGTCATGAGAATTTTTATCAACTCAAAAGCCTTAAATCATTGAGGTGTTAATGGTATATCAGTTCATGATAAATGTTGGTAAGAAGAAAAACATTTTCAATTTCAATATCTAATTCTTAGATTTGTGGAATTATATTACCATGGAATATAAAAAATTATACAAACTCAATTTGTTAAAATACATAAACAAAATTTCATCCTTTTATCTCTGGTATAATTTATATTGAACCACTTTTCATCCCATATCCAAATTATAAATGAAAAATATGTGTTTTTCATGTGTTAATCACTATAATAAAAATCCAAAAGATCATAAAATATTTTCAAATATTTAATTTTATTAATCTCATAACAATTTTTTTATGAAACTAAAAATAATATATACATGTTTTGATAACAAATATAAATGAACGATTATAAGAAAGATTAATTTAAAAATAAAATATTAAAACCCACTGATCTATTTATTTACTTCCAAAAATATATAAATTCATAAAATAATCAAGGGATACATAAATATGATTAAAATATATAGATTTATAAAAATTGGGTCCCAGTGCTTCCAAAAACTATATAACATTAAAAATTGACAAAAAAGTATCTGAAAATGTCACATTACAAAAACCAAAATACCATGATAATATATTATACTAAAACATTATATTACTTTACTTAAAAACCCAAACCACCAAAAAACCCTCATTAAAACATAAATGACTCAAAATTAAAACTCTATATTAACAATCATATATATTCTATAAAATTGAAAATTTAATATAATTCAATATAATTTTTTTTCTTAAAATCAGCAATAAATTTTAATGCCACCAAAAAATGAAATTTACATTATCAATATCAATCAACTCTTTATAAAAAAATTATACTTTATTTTTCCTACATTAGGAATTTATTAAGGGTTATTTGTCCCTCGGTAATGTGTAATCTAAAAATATACGCTAAATGGAAAATCTCTTTCCAAGGGTTTAGTACCATTAAACATATGACTGAAATTGTATAAGGTAAATCTACATAAAAATAAGATTTATAAGATTCAAAATTCTTATAAATAGAATAACATTGATTAATAACTTCTACAACATAATTCTTAATCCCAATACATAATTACATCAAGCATTAAAATTCCTTAATAAACTATTAACAGTGATTCGTAAATTTATTCCTTAATAATTTCTTTTAAATATATGAAATATGTTTCATTTATTAAGTTTCATCATCCTCAATTTAGTAATTTTTCATACTTTAAAAAAATATATACTAACAAAAAATTGCATATGTTTCATATATCATTAATATTATCTCCATCATCAATGAAAAAATAATTACTTTTATAACCATTCTAATACATTTCTAGTGATTTCCCTATATGAAATATATTTTTATAATAAACTTATATTCAAAATTATGAATATCTATTCCCATATGGAATCTTAAAGAAACCAACATTCCCATCCCTTACGTTAACTAGAATGATCCTTTTCCAATGGAAATCTACATATTTATTCCCCTCTATATTCACATAAATCATATTCAAGTTCTATTGAGAAACTCCCTTATATGATTATCTATAAATTTTGAACATGGAGGAAATTGAATTTTTCTTCCTCGGTTATTTTTATGAAACTCCATTTTCTCTTTTATTTGGTTCATTCAAAAACTTAAATATTCTCATGTTGTTAATCATATATTGAGATCGATAGTGAGGCATAATATATGATATTTTTCATTCCAACTTCTATCCTATTTGGTTTCGCATTCAGACATCCCTCATAATTTCTTTCATACCCATTGTTACCATGTTTCAGCTCAATTAAAATCACTGAATAAAACAAAACATTATAATGTTATAAATTATATTAAAATTGATAAATCATTTCATTTTGAAAAATAATTCACATGAAGTCAAAATATTTAGAATTTATTTTAAATATAAACAACACGGTTTTTTCATAAGCTATCTATAATCATTATCTATTCAATTCAATCATAATTTTTCCTAATGAAATTCTTAATTAATCGAAAAATATATCCCACAACTATCTTTTTAGATTTTATGTCTTAGTTCCAAATATCTTATACTAATTAAAACCGAGATAATACCCACTATTCTCTTTATGATGTTTTTTTCTTAAGGTGCATCTATTTTATAGCTATAACAACTTTCCTGTTTCCAAATAGGGATATTTTTCTAAGAAAACCACACTCCTTTTTCATAGCATATTATCTTCTCATTTGAATAGGATTTTCCTATGGGTTCTCACTAATTGTTTCCCATCATAGTTCCATAAAAATATCAAAACCATTATTTGGAACAAACAAAGGTAACGTGAGAATTACATAGATAAATATTAAATCATATAAGATAAATATTCACTACATATTAATATAATCCATGTTATAAATGTATGGGTTTAATGTATTTGGAAACATTATACATAAAAAATCATATAATGAATGATATTAAATATCTCTTAGAAACATCTTCTTATAAAGAACACTTCCTCGTAATAACTGATTTAATCATTTTCTCCCAAACCTATGTAAAGGAAAAACAATAATTTGTGAGATGAAATTCCTAGAATTGTTAAATATAGAAAATTATATAATTATCAAATGTAATTGTATCACGATCATATGTTTATGAGAACAATGAATCGAAAATTGGAAACTCATACCAAACTATGGATAACCCATAGCCATTACATAATTCATTGTCAAATCATAATACATGAATAATTGTTGAATCATAAATTATGAGTCGTGAGATCATAAAATATGTATAAAAACCTTGCATAAAGATGAATCTAATAACACATTTATTATATGATTTAAATAATACATCTCACAAATAGTTGCATAACGAAAAGACTCAAAGGTATATTTTATTAGATATTAACATATAAGATTCATAATGTTCAATATTTTATCCATAATCAAACTCCTTTACACTCACTTCTAAGCTTCCCATTAATTTTACAAATCTTTATAACATGGATAATGTAAAAAATAATAATGGTATGAGTCAAATTTATTAGTAATAGAAATAATTTCAATATTTAATTCGATAAAACATGAGAACTATAAGAATTTATTATTACAAATTACACTGATCAATGTGTTTTTTCAATAAGACATGATATAAGGACAAACAATCATAAATAAAAAAATATATCATGGGAAAATTGTTATGATATTTAAGATAATAAACATTAGTCAAAATAATAATCTTATAAATATAGAACATTGTATGACATATAATAAATATTTATGGAACAAATATAATCCTATATAAATAATAGAATTTTGAAAAAAAATCCATGATTAATGTTGGGAACAAAAAAATGAAACAATATAATATTTTGAATAAAATGAGTTCCCAAACAACATATTGTGATCATAATAATTTACCTTATATAATATTTTTGAAAAAAATCAATGAATCATAATATGAAATAAAACATTTCTGGATTAACATCATATTCTCATGGGTTATGAATCCTTAACAAATGCATTATAGGGTGATATTGGACCCCACCCATCATTACACACACGTATATATATATATATATATATATATATATATATATCAGTGAGTTCAATATAATATAAATCATTAAATTTTTGAAGAAAGAACGTTGTAATAACAATATATTTTATTCATTAAGTCATAAAGAACCAATGGAATGAAAATAAATATCACAACACTTGAAGATTATATCAGTATAATTGAACATAGGCATGTAGATGATTGATCCTGAATAAACAATTCCCATAAAAATTAATATCATAATAATATAAATAAATTTTTCAAAGAAATATAACTATGATTAAATTTAATCATTTAGAGATAAAAAAGGAAACTATTCAAGGATTCAATATATATATATATTTTGAAAGTGTTTTTATATATGGAGTAAAATTAGAAGTTATGATCATAATTAAAAGTCATTATGGAAAAGGCGATGAAATTTTTTTAACAACAAAAATTTACTATTTAAAAAAGGAATCTTCATTAAAAAATTACATTAATTAACATGAAGGATATGAAAATGGAATGTAGTCTGGAAGAAATAAAATTTCATATTGAGAGGATGAAAAACATGTTTATGATTTTGAAATACAATTGTAAAAAATGAATACTGTTTAAAATATTTAAAAATAATAAATGAAATGAGGTAACTAGAAATTGATACATTCCATAGATATTATGATCATATGAAAATGATTTTGAATATAGTATGAATGGGAAAAAATTAATGATTTGGATTTTCACCTTTGAGATATCTAGATTTTATTAATGAAGTTCAAAATAAATCCTTAAAAATTAGAAACATTTAAATAATAATATTAAAGGATAATATCCCAAAAACTGATCCTCAAATACCAGTAATAAATAAAAAACAAATGATATCATATATCATATAGTTTATTGTAATGGCCCAGACCTTCCTGGTCCATTACATTTCGAAAATCTACTATTTGGGGTGTCCTGGACACCATCGGTGATTCATGAGGGCGTCAGTGTAAGTGGTAGGTTTTCGCCATGGTGTCACTTATGAGTGCCACTGAATAGTGTCTCTCTAATCAGATTCACCCCTTGGTGTCTCACTGATCGGTTTCACCCATCAGTTTCTCACTAATCGGTCTCAAAGGGGGTGTTAGGGTTTTATTCCAAGTTTTCTCTAAATGTCTATTTTATATTTTATTACCACTTTTAAAGTGGTTTAAGAAGTTTTTAAGGAAAAAAGATGATTTAAACCACCATGAGTTCAGCAAATCTTAATTTACCAAAACATGTATCCTGTAACACCAATTTTTGTGTTTCCCAGCCTCTCGTGTTTTCTAGTATCACCCATGTTACATGTTTTTCTCTATTTTAAAGAAATTTATCAACTCAAAGATATTATCTCCACCAAAATTGAAGATAATTATTAAATACTCATAAATACAAATGTGTTAAACTACTGGGATGCGTGATCGAGCCATGATCTGAATTTTATATACTTTGAAATCATCTCCCTTATTTTAGGATCTATCATTTTCTGAATCTGAAATCCTCTCCTCCATATTCCTTTACGTTTCTCTTAGTTCACCTCGAGTCTTCCTCCCAAGACGAATCATGTGCCCTTGTTGGAGCCCATCTTGCTCGGCCTTGGAGTCCTTGGAGTCCTTCCTTTGAATGTCAGGCTTCTCTAGTTCTTGGTGCGAGGAGAAAATTATATATCCTCGATCATACAAGTAGGTTTGTTTCCTTAATATCTCTTAATTTTGTATCATGTGGGGTGAGTATGATGATGATCCATAAGGATATAAATGAAACTGAATATAATAAATATCATAAATATACTGTTAAAGGATGAACGGGTGGGAATATTGATGATGCTTCTATGTTATATATTTGTTTTTATGTTGTGACCTATATGGGATTATGTACACTTAAAATCATGGGCGTTGGTGGTCCCTTCTTGCGCACTAATGAAAATCTATTTTCTTCTGGATAATCTGGTGATTTAATGAGTGTAACAGTGAAACTGGTTAATAATTTAAACTTGGTTGATTAAATGGATGCCCGATGAATAAAATACCTTGTGTGACCACCTCGGATAACCAAATGGAAATAAGAAAAATAATTAATGATGTGGATAAATATGAAAAATCCCATACATTAGTATGGTAATACACATGGTTGTTATGTTAAAATGTTTGTGGGGTGACTTAAAAAGTGGGATGGAATGTTCTAGTTGAGATGTTATTGTCTTATGAATTTGAGACCATGATATGTTTCTATGTTGGGGCTTGGTATGGTTTAAGTAGTTTGAGGGATCTCATAGATCCCTTTTGATGTTATTACTTTGGAAGAGATTCGTGGGTAAATGCTTAAAATCATGCTTGGCCATTTTCCATCAGTTTTTGATTTTCCTTGTGATTATTCCAATTATTTTATTGATAGTGGAAGAATGATTTAAATGGAATCACCTAAACATGATAAAGAGAAATAGTATAATGGGGGAATTTTTTTCCAGAAATGGGGTGTGTTCTCATTGTGGATGTTGTTAATTTTTGCATATAGGGATAATAGAGAGACTGGTTGTTTACGTGTTGGTTTTTTGTTTTACAACCCCTATGTTGGGATGAGTTCTTGAATTAAAATATGTATAATATTTATTTATTCTTTTTATTATACACACCCGACCCATGTTGAGAACTTCCTTCCGAACACCCCCATCTCATAGGGGATGGGATTTTACTGACATTCTTTTGAGTGGCTAGTTATTAGAACTATAACGCCCCGACCCTAGCTACCCAGAGTCGGTGCATTATTACATAACATTAGAATGATCACAAGAGAGATCAAGTCTCGAAAGACAGATTAGTTTAGTAGCCTTGGAAACACTAGATATATTCATAAAGTTTACATTATATCAATAAGTGAAATACTACAACAATATATTGTATTCATATCCCCTCATATTATCCCTGTAGGTCATTCATAAAATACTTCTTCACATCCTGGGAAAAATAAAACATAGAAAAAGGGGTGAGCTCAAATGATGAGTAAGGATTACAATATAGCAGAAATTTTCATAAATAATAATAAACATTTAAGGCAATGTAGAGCTAAAACAAAAGCCTTTTAAACATTAACTTCAACATAGTATGGAAAAAATAAGATGAAATAATGTGATTTACTTATTCACATGGATATTCTACTAATCGGATAATCACATGCAATATCAATAACCCATTTCATAATAATGGAATGCATATTTCCAAACAATCATAACCACATAGCCAAGCCCTCGTGCCAAGACTACAAATAAGATTTTTCCAAGGCTTGTGCCAAGACACTAGTTTGTCTCATGAGACCTACTGATACATCGAGGAGCTATAGCGGGCTCCAACCGTCACATATTAAGTCCAATGAATTCCCATATGAAAAGGTTCAAACATAACATAAACATTCGTATTAAAACCAGCATACGAAATGTAAATACTTCATCCATAAACCACGAATGGTATAAAAATAACACATCCCCAGTCAAACACATCACAAAAACATCAAAACAATATGGAAGTTTTGTATCATAATAAATAAACTTCAAATAAACTTAAAATACATCAAATGATGTTGACATAGATGAAATCGAAACTATTTGAGAGAAATATCTCTTTTTTTTAAATCATTTAAAAGTCACACATTTATTAAGGAAGTAATTTAAAAGATATTTTGGAATCGAAGTTTCTCATACCACATAGAAACTTTTGATAATAAATATCATTTAAAAAAATTCATGTCCACATAAATAAATCCTTAAAATCATTTTTAAAACATGGACATTAATTAAAATGATTTAGAAATATAAATCTTTAAAACATTTAAAATTCTGATTTTGATAAAGCGTAGCTTTCAGAAATTCATAAAATATTCATTTTGAAATAATTTAAAAGTCACATAATTATAAAATAAATCATTTACTTTTAAAATATCCTTATAATCATTAAGGGAAGCTTTGAAAATTTTATAACGGCGGAAAATAGATGCACCCGCCATATCAGTTAAAAAAACATTCTTACCTTAATTCTGTAGAAAAGGTTAAAAAGGACCTTGTTTGGAAAACGACGGAAAGATTCCATTATAAACATCTTATAAAAATTCAAACAAGGGTATAAATGAATTTAACCTATATTCTGTAAAATAGTAAGAATGTTTTGAAATACACTTTCAAGAAACTTGGATATGGATGATAATGAGATCCCAGTAGATTATTACGTATAAACAATCTCGGAGAATGAATAGATTGTGAAATAAACCCTTACCTTGTAATTTTCCTTGGTTGGGGGTAGGTTAACCTCATGTATAATGGTGAAATAATTGTTATTCAATTATAAAATAATCATATACATTAATATGATATCATATATGATCTTTTAATATTGATTTCTTAATAATATCTTTGTATTATCATTGTTTCGGGTGTTAACTTACTCGTTTTCTTTTAAATTTTTTGTTACGTAAGCAGTTTTTGTCATGGATAGGTTGTATATTAATCCTATACACAACGATATCAAGTCCATAGATACTATTATTAATCATCAAATGAGAATTAGGCTTGAATGGATATGATGGAGAATGAATCTCATCGCGTTCGTGGAGACGGTAGTCCGTACGTACGCACGAGCGATAGTATCATTCTTTTGATATTAAAATAATATATAATTGGATGTTATATCATATATACAGAAACATTATCATGTTATATTTATTATTTACATGAATTAAAAATCATTATTATACCAATACAAATAAAAATATATTGTATAACAATTACCCCACGACGTGGAGATGGTAAGCCGTACGTACGCACGTATGGTGACATGTCATTCAAAGGATGGAACGAATACTGAATATGGTTGTACCATATTTATAATAATATTACAGTATATAGGATATACTGGATGCATTATTTTATCATGGGAATAACAAAGAAAGAATAAGTTGAAGAAGAAATGAATTTCAAAAATGGTGGTGAAAACATTACCTCTTCTTCGGGTTCTTCCTATTGATTTGATCAAAAGGGCTCCATAGGTTGGCTTTATGATCAAACTAAGGCCTCTAGGTTGTAGTTAGGGAAGTTTAGAGAGTATTTGGGCAGGGTTTGGCCGAGAAAAAAATGCTTTGAATGTGTGAATTAGTGAGAATGGGGAGTCCCCTTTTATAAGAGGGGTGAGGGGAACCTTTGGAAAAGAAAAACATATTATTTTATAATAAATTCATATTCGGTTTTTAATTGCTCCAAAGTGGTTTATTTAAATTTTAAGGTGGGTATGGGTTTCAAAAAACTCAACCAATATAATTTAGACATGTTTGGGTCATTATATTATCCATATCATTAAGTATTAACTCTTAGTTAATTAGTTTCACTTTTACATTGTCTCTTTGTATTTTTATATTATATGGTTAATAAACATACTATATACATCCAAGAGACCCCCAAGTGGTTCATTCCTGATACACCTATCATTATATAAGTCTCTTGGCCGAAACTTATATTTTTTGGAATTTAATATCAATAAATAATAAAATATTTGTTTTATGAACTCTTTTATGTCAATTTTGACACTATTCAATAATTGATTTTTTTAAAACTTATAACATAATTATTACTTCTAAAAAAGTTAGTCAAATAAATACTAACATGTCATATTAACCTAAAAAATTATTGGTATTTATAAAAAGTCTAAAATTACATTTATTTGTGAATTTATAATATCAATTATTCTAATTTTTTATTAATTAGTTAATTACTGCATCACCATTGTGTCATAAATAAATTAAATTATTTAATGTCTAACAATTATAAATAAAATACAATTATGTAGTAAATCGTTTTATCTTTCTAATGAATATTTACAATATAATTTATCTTATGTATAACCCTATATTAAAAAAGTTTTACAAAATTAACTTTGATTTTAACTCTTTTAACTCTTCTTTGAATTAAATAACAATTAATGTCCTAATATAATACAAGTTGTCCTAAATGATAATATTTTACTCCTAAGATTGCTTTTGGACGAGATACACTTGTCTAATAGAATTAGGACTTCTGTTAGGATAATATTAACATCATTCTTACCCTGAATTACTCTATTTAATTTTAACCATGGTAAATAAAAGTAAAAAGTTACTATTCACCATGAATTATTTTCATCTTACCCTGAATTATCATGATTAGTTATTCTGATTAAAAAAGTTGTTTTTAATTAAAATTTTGTAATTTTCACTATTCATCAAAATGTGAAAGTTATCCAAAAAGTATCAAAATTTCACCCTAAGATAATTTCGATATCATGAATCCAAAAATGAAGTCCATTTTGAATGATAAAATTTATAAAATTTCAAAAAGTAGGTATTACTATGCATAACGGCTAGTTTGATTGGTTGTGGTATGTTAGAATCTCGAAGTTGCGTACAATCCACGCCATTGCATTATTCAAAAGGAAACATACCGTGGAAGATTGGGATATTTCATTGTAAATTTTTGATGTCCCCATTCTAAAAATAAAATTTATTTAGTCAAATTGAATATATATAAGTTTAAAATATTGGATTTAAAAAGGGTTCACTATTAAAAGTTTGTAAAAGTGAAATAATGAAAATGAATTTGTTCTTACATTATGTCTAAGAAACTCATAATATGGATTCTAAAATTATAAGGATTATATAATGTTTAGAATTTTGTTAATACTATTCATAACCTCTTTTTAACGGCTTGTTTAGTATGTCATGGTGTGATTAAACTCGGTGTTGCGTGTAGTGCAAGTTATTGAATTATTTTGAAGAAATAACACACTATGAAATCTTTGGGTGTTACATTATCCCCTCCTTCAATAAATTGCATCCTCACAATTTGAAATTGTTCCTCAAAAATAAAAGGTTGAATATAAGAAATATCTTTGTGGGAAAACCCACATCGAAAATTGGGTTAATAAAATTTATTCTTAATAAGAGTAAAAGAGAAATGAAAGGGTCACCAACAAATTATGATATCTATTCGGAGAACATTAGTGGAAATTAGATACATATAATTGGAGGAAAAATGTAAATATTTATAGGTAGTTATTGAGGTCATCAATCACAAACAAGTGGAAAATTGAGGGACATAAATTCATCAATCTATGATGATTTAAAATACCATCAGTTAAGCAAAACATATGGTATTAGGATAACATATTTTTTGTTTTAAGATCCCTTCACTACAGTATAAGAATTAATTTCTTTATTGAATAAGAGAATGATAAAAATATATACTTGACAAGTAGAGTCTTATTCTTTAACTAAGTTCTACCACAAACTCATCTTTCACTCGAAGAGATAAAGAACATGAAAATAATATTCTATTTATCCTATTTGTATAGGGTTAAAAAATGAATTTATAATTTATCTAGAAGAACCATAAGAAAATGACATTATCCAATCCGGGACATCACGTGGGTCAGTGGTAGGTGATACACCCTTGTCGCCCTTCGGTTGTGGGTTCAAGTCTCGCGGCCTTGCCGGACACGACGGGTTGCCGCCCGACCTCTGGGTTGTCCTTTTATGGCAATCCAAAATAATACAAACTAGAACTATCCAAAATATTTCAGTCCAAAATTTATAAGGAAGGTAAACACAATGAAGATCATTTTTTCCACATAGTAACATGTGAAGACCTTCATCTTGTATTGTTTTAAAACACCGAAACATCCTGAATTACCATAAAACCTTATTGATTACATTCATGATCCCTTATTCCTTAAAGAATAATAGATATACTCCTTCAATCCAAAAATGTTGTAAACCCAAACAATGATAGAATATACAAATCATTAATCAGTTTCGAGATATTTAAGAATATCCAATATAATTTATTCAAATCAATCATTTATTATTCTAAAATCACTACCTCAGTATCAAAACCATATTATGGTTTAACTTTCTCTCAACTATATATTTTCCAAAAACATAACCTGCTATTGAGTCACTTTTCTTTGTTCTACACAATCATAAGTCCTTAATGAAATAGTACTACATTACAATCCTTATATACTCCATAATTATTATAACAAGTACATTGTTGATACAACACCCAAATGACATAATCAACATAAGAACAATAATCATTCCGCTTCATCTGTGGTAGTATCATAACTTGATTATTATCCAATAGCATCATTTGCGGCATAGTCTGATGACGGGTACATAGGTTCATGTAGTGTCCAAACTCTTTGAAAATGAAGCATTGTACATTTGAAACCATTTTCTTACCCTTGCAGTCACGTAATTTGTGCCCTTTTCCTCCACACTTATAACAAACACTCATTCCTTTCAGGCAAGTTCCATGGTGTTTCTTCCCACAGTTATCACATATGGAAAAATTCTTTTTTCCCCTCTTCCCTTTATCCATCTTTCCCTCTCCCATCCTTTTCTTCTCTTGCTTCCCTTTAAATCCATAGGACTCAGTAAACTCTTTACATATCTTATCAACACAAGATATTATTTCTTCATATGATGATAATACATGGGATACTATTTCTCTTATAAATTCTGGCTAAAGACTATGAAAGATATGATCCTACTTTTTCTTTGGATCATGTGCATTGCTGGAGTTCTCATTCCTTCTACTGGGAGCCATTTCTAAACAATGTCATACAGTAGATTAGTTTATAAATAACAATACCTAATCCCAAATTTGTAAAACACATAACATAAATTAAATAGTTTATGGATATAATCCATAATCATAAAAATGTCTCCTTTGAGGAAATATATACTCATAAACCCTTCATAATGGTTTGTAAAGAAAGTTATAATTATCCTAAGCATATCCCTCGGGAGTGTCGTAACCAAGAGTGCAGCAATACCCGTTGTCGTGCACCAGTTCTCGTTCGAGTCTTGCTCAAAGCGGTGTTTTCGTGTTTTAGCCCTAGGTACATCTGTGCCAGAGCCGCCTCTACCAGCTCCTATCCAGACAGGGATGTATTGCTTGGAAAACTCACAAAATCTCTACACTACCAAAATTCTAGGAAGTTCTTCTATGATAATCCTCATAGTTCATCTTAGGTCTACGTGCTCTAATCAAAGTTTATCTAAATCTAGCTTCCAAGGTTTGTACTAAACTTCCTCTGATACCAACTATAACGACCCGACCCTAGATACCCAGAGTCGGTACATTATTACATAAAATTGGGATGATCACAAGAAAGATCATGTCTCGAATGATCGATTAGTTTATTTTCTTTGGAAACACAAGATATATTCATAAAGTTTACATTACATCAATAGTCGAAAAACTACAACAATATATTGTCTTCATATCCCCTCATACTATCCCTATAGGTCATTCATAAAATACTTCTTCACATCCTGGGAAAAATAAAACATAGAAAAAGGGGTGAGCTCAAATGCCCAGTAATGATAATAATATAGCGAAAACTTTCATAAATAAGAATAAACATTTAAGGAAATGTATTACTAAAACAAAAGAATTTTAAACTTGAACTTCAACATAGTATGGAAAAAATAAGATGAAATAATGCCATTTACTTATTCACATGGATATTCTACTAATCGAATAATCACATTAAATATCAATAACCACTTTCAGAATAATGTAATGCATAATTCCAGACTATCATAACCAAATAGCCAAGGCCTCGTTCTAAGACTACAAATAAGATTTTGCCAAGGCCTTATGCCAAGACACTAGTTTCTCTCATGAGACCTACCGATGCATCGAGGAGCTATAGCGAGCTCCACCCATCACATATTAAGTCCAATGCATTCCTATATAAAAAGGATCAAACATAACATAAAGATTTGTATTAAAACTATCATATGAAATGTAAATACTTCATCCATAAACAACGAATGGTATAAAAATAACACATCCACAATCAAACACATCACAAAATCATCAAAACAATATGGATGTTTTGTATCATAATAAATCAACTTCAAATAAACTTAAAATCTATCAAAGGATGTTGACATAGATGAAATCAAAACTATTTGAGGGAAATATCTCTTTTTTTTGAAATCATTTAAAAGTCACACATTTATTAAGGAAGTAATTTAAAAGAGATTTTTGAATCAAAGGGTCCCATACCACTTCAAAACTTTTGAAAAGAAATATCATTTCAAAACATTCATGTCCACATAAATAAATCCTTAAAATAATTTTAAAAACATGTAAATTAATTAAAAATATTTAGAAAGATAAATCTTTAAAACATTTAAAATTCTGATTTTGATAAAGAGTACCTTTCAGAAATTCTTAAAATAATCATTTTGAAATCATTTAAAAGTCACATAATTATAAAATAAAACATTTTATTTGAAAATATACTTATATGATTTTAAAGGAAGCTTTGAAAATTTTATAATGGTGGAAAATAGCCGCACCTGCCGTATAAGTTAAAAAAACATTCTTACCTTAATTCTGTCGAAAAGGTTAAAAAGGACCTTATTTGGAAAACGACGGAAATATTCCTTTATAAACATCTTATAAAAAGTCAAACAAGGGTATAAATTACAATAACCCATATTATATAAAATAGTAAGAATTTTTTGAAATACACTTTCAAGAAAATTTGATTTGGATGATAAAGAGATCACAGTAGATTATTATGTATAAACAACCTCAGATAATGAAGAGATTGTGAAATAAACACTTACCTTGTACTTTTCCTTGGCTGGGGGTAGTTTAACCTCGTGTATAATGGTGAAATAATTTTTATTAAATTATTCAAGAATCATATACATTAATATGATATCATATATGATCTTTTAATATTGATTTGTTAATAATATCTTAGTATTATCGTTGTTTCGGGTGTTAACTTACTCATTTTCTTTTATATGTTTTGTTACGTAAGCCATGTTTGTCATGGATATTTTGTATCTTAATCATATCCAGAATGATATCAAGTCCTTAGATACTATTATTAATCATAAAATTTGAATTATACTTGAATGGATACGATGGAGAATGAATCTCATCGCGTTCGTGGATACGGTAGTCCGTACGTACGCACGAGCGACAATATCATTATTTTGATATTAAAATAATATATAATTGGATGGTATATCATATATACAGAATCATTATCATTTTATATTTATTATTTACATTAATTAAAAATCATCATTATACCCATCCAAATAATAATATATTGAATAACAATTACACCACAACATGGAGACGGTAAGTCGTACGTATGCACGTATGGTGACATGTCATTCAAAGGATGGATAGAATACTGAATATGGTTGTACCAAATTTATAATAATATTAAAGCATATAGGATATACTGGATTCATTATTTTAGAATTGGAATAACAAAGAAAGATGAAGTTGAAGAAGAAATGAATTTGAAAAACGGTGGTGAAAACATTACCTCTTCTTCGGGTTCTTCCTTTTGATTTGATCAAAAGGGCTCCATAGGTTTGCTTTATGATCAGAAGATGGCCTCTAGCTTGTATTTAGGGAATTGGAGAGAGTATTTGGGAAGGGTTTTGCCGAGCCAAAGGGCAATGAATGTGTGAATTAGTGAGAAGGAGGAGTTCCCTTTTATAAGAGGGGTGAGGGGCACCTTTGGAAAAGCTAAACATATTATTTTATTATAAATTAATATTCGGTTTATAATGGATCCAAAGTGGATTATTTAAAGTTTAAGGTGGGTATGGGTCTATAACCACTCAACCAATAGAATTTATACAGGTTTGGGTCATTATATTGACCTTATCTTTCAGTATTAACTCTTAGTTAATTAGTTTCACTTTTACAATGTCACTTTGTATTTTTATATTTTATGGTTAATAAACATACTATATACATACAATAGACCCCCAAGTGGTCCATTAATGTTACACATATCATTATATAAGTATCTTTACCAAAGATTAGATTTTTTGGAATTTAATATCTATTAATAATATAATTGTTGTTTTAAAAACTCTTTTATGTCAATTTTGACACTATTCAATAGTTGATTTTTTAAAAAATCATAACTGAATTATTACTTCGAAAAAATTACATTAAATCAATTATAACATGTCATATTAACCTATAAAATTATTGTTATTTATAAAAAGGCTCAAATTAAATTTATTTGGGTATTTATAATATCAATTATTCTAATTTTTCATTAATTAGGTAATTACTGCATCACCATTGTGTCATAAATAAATAAACTTATTTAATGTCTAAAAATTATAAATGAAATACCATTATATAGGAAATCATTTTATCTTTCTAATGAATATTTACAATCGAATTTATCTGATGTATAACCCTATATTAAAAATGTTTTAGTAAATAAACTTTGATTTTAACTCTTTTAACTCTTCTTTGAATTAAATAATAATTAATGTCCTAATCTAATAAAAGTGGACCTAAATGATAATATTTTACTTCTATGATTGTTTTTGGTCGACATAAACTTGTCCAATAGAATTAGGAAATGTGTTAGGGTAATATTAATATCATTTTTACCCTTAATTACCCTATTTACTTTTAACCCTGGTAAATAAAAGTAAAAAGTTACTATTCACCAAAAATTATTTTCATCTCATTGAACCAAATTTTACTCATTGATATTAACCGTGTCTCTCAGATTTTTGAAATTCACTCACATAAGAGGTAACATTCAGTTTTATGAAAAATTCGGTTTTTTAACTACCACTTAGTGGTTTCATTATTCATCAAAAACTGAAACTTTCCAGAAAAATACAAAAAATTAGGCCTAAGCTATATTTGATATTATTATTTCCAAAATAATTTCTATTTTAATAAATTTATAACATATCAGTTCCATTAATTAATTTAAAAATTAATTCCTGTCGTCAAAACAAAGAGTGTGTTTTTAAGAGATAATAAATATCAAAAGATTGACACTTGTTTATGTCTGGTTTAAATTTGAAATTATATCCAATGTCCAACATTGTGTTAAATGGTAAAAATATATTCTAAAATAAATTTAAAACCACTCAAATTAATAATTTATCATGACTAATTATTTCTATTAGAAAATTTGTTTTTAATTAAAATTTAGTAATATTCATTATTCATCATAATATGAAAGTTATCCGAAAAGTACCAAAATTTCACCCTAAGATCATTTCGATATCATGAATCCAAAAATGAAGTCCATTTCTAAAGATAAAATTTATGAAATTTCAAAAATTAGGTATTAATATTCATAACGGCTAGTTTGATTGGTTGTGGTGTGTTAGAATTCGAAGTTGCGTACAATGCACGCCTTTGCATTATTCAAAGGGAAATGTACCGTGGAAGCTTGAGATGTTTCATTGTAAATTTTTGATGTCCCCATTCAAAAAAGTAAATTTATTTAGTCAAATTTAATATATAAAAGTTTAAAATATTGGATTTAAAAAGGGCTCACTATTAAAAGTTTGTAAAAGTGCAATACTGAAAATGAATTTGTTCTTACATTATGTCTAAGAAACTCATAATAAGGATTATAAAATTATAAGGATTATATAAAGATTAAAATTTAGTTAATACTATTCATAACCTCTTTTTAATGGCTTGTTTAGTAAGTCATGGTGCATTTGAACTCGGTGTTGCGTGTAGTGCAAGTTATTGAATTATTTTGAAGAAATAACACACTATTAAATCTTGGGGTATTACAAGAACCTTTTTTCTCCCTCCCCAGGTAGACCAAGAATCATTGGGAAAGCTGTGGCAGCCTATGGTTCATTACGGTCCATGACTCTTTGGGCAGGGTGTGTGGTGTTTGTATGTCGAGGTGTGTGTGGGTAGGTTTATTTTCCCAATTGTATTCAGGATGAGGACCTGGTGTCTTCGGGTGTGGCAGTGGTTGTTCTAGCCTAGGTGTCTTTGGGTGTGGCAGTGGTTGTTCTATCCCATGTGTCATTGGGTTTGGAAGTGGTTGTTGTTTCCCAGTTGTCTTCCGGTGTGGTTATGTGTGGTTGTAGTGGACCAAGTGTATGTGGGTAGAATGTGTGGTTGTGATGTCACATATGTTTGTTGTTGGGGTGGTAGTGGGACTACAGTGGAACTTGTGGGGGAGGAATGATGCATAGGATGTCCAAAATAACCAGGTGGAAAGTAGTGTGTGGTACTCAAATATCGATGTTCTATTACAATTGTTTTACCTAACATTTGTTATTTCGGAGTGTCCCTTTGTGAGGATGGGTGGATAGTTTGATTTCTAGGTTTTTTGGTTACCTTTTTTCTCATAGGAAAATATAATATCTCCCCACTAATGCTTCAGAGATTTTGGTTTACCTACTAAGTATACCTGTATACTCACCATACATACAGAAAACTACTTTTAGGTTTCAATGGGGACCTTGAGGACCATACCCGACCATACTATCTTAAGCGTCAGGAGTCATCATTGATACTTTTTATCTTTTAGTAAACTTCTTCATAGTTTTCTTCTACTTGATTCTATTTATTTTGAACATGTATATGTGAAGGGATAGTTGGCATTACTATAACATTCATCTTTTGGATTTGTTTGTGTTTGAACGTCTTATCTATGATATTGATCTATAAAAAGGGTAATTCCATCCATATTACTTGTGATTCTATACCATTGGTGGTATTCTCCACTCCAGATCCTATTGAAGGGGGGATTCTAAGGTCATTATCACTCCTTGAACTTGAATAAGGAGGTCTAGAGTTTTTCTATCCCTACCCTTATCATGGGGATGGTGCTTGGGATAGAATGGTTTCAATAGATTATTGTTGAGAGATAGGGTGGATTTCAGGGTTAGACACAATAAGGATTGCATGGGATAGTAGGGAATGGATTTTTTTAAATCATGTTGTGTCAAATAGTCTATGGAATACCAGCTAGGACATTAGATTTTTGGTCCCCCATGATTTAATGTAAGGACTTTCGACCCACTAAATGATTAGGTGAGGCTACACTTACTATAGAGTTGAGACCCTTGGAATGGTACATATATCAAAATGAATTGTTTTCATGTGTGTCTTGGGTGTTTGGATAATTTTAAATAAATAAATAAGTATATGAATATTTTGAATGCAATCGTATACACTACTCAAGCTTACGAATTCCTTATTTACATTACTACTATGGAACCTAGACAACATCCAAGAGTAGTGTGGGCGATTGAGCCCCAACATGTTGATTTGGTTGATCAATATAGGGATGATTGAGAGGAGGAGTATAACTAGTGTATGAGGATGCTTCATTCCTTTCAGCGAAAGACCCTCAGGAATTATGAGGGCATCATCTAGAACATGGACATGAAAGAACTACCTCAAGGACCATGTGATGGATTTTAAATTGATCTATTCTCTAATAGAGTACTCATTTTCTCTATCTGTGATCTAGATGCGTGGAGCATCGCGTCATTGGTGGATACTATATATCAGGGATAAGAAATAAGTTGAGGTTTTGTAGACACATTTTGAGAAGGAGTTTTGGGTAGAATTCATTTCGTCTACAATGAAGGCCAAAAAAGGAAAGATCTAATCTACCTTCAGAAAGGGATTATTATGGTAAGGGAGTTGTAATCATGTTCATGGATCTCATTTTCTTTTATCTAGATGTCTTCCCTTATGAGGAGATGCAGGGTTGACACTTGAATGAGGCACTCCAACCTTCACTCCAATACACTGTTACCCACCTTCACTCTACTGATGTGCTTGGAGGTTCAGAAGGAGGATGAAATGATGTAGAGGATTCATATAATTGTAAGTGTTCCATGAGAGGTTATACAGTTGATCTCATCAAATTGGATGTTCATTAGCATTATGACTCCATCATTAGGGCCTTCCATGTTTTGGGTAGTGTGGGCAGACCCCAGCAATTCCAGTTACGATCTGCAGGTCCTTACCCTTTATCTATGAGCCGAGGATTGATGTGATTTATCTCTGGAACCTGAGGAAACCTTTGGAATAACTTCCTAGATAGTGTACAATAATATGGGGGTGGGATGGTTATGATCCCCCATCAACAGCACCAGTTTCTGGTCATGCCTTTTCAGTAGCAGCAGCAGGGACAATGAGCTCCCACTCCACTGAGGGTGGATGGTTCTAGAAGAGGATGACCTCAGGGTGCTCCTAAGGTACATCAACCGAGGCTTGGTCAGAACTAAGGAAGACATCCGGGGAGCATAGTAGTTGTGTGTGGGTAGTTTCACACCTCAGAGGTAGCAGTTCCCGCAGGGCCAGAGGTTGTTCGATGTACAATTAGTTTGTTTATCACTCTTGCTTGTGCCTTGTTTAATTCTAGATATTTGCAATCCGTTTTTTCATCAATTCTATCCCATTCCATGGGTCTATATATAGAGAGAGTTTCCATTCCCTAGGTGTTGATCATGATAGCTATAAGTCAGACCAACCTGTTTGATGTTTTTTGAGGATGTAGGCTGATGTTGGGGCCACATCAATCTGGTGGGGATCTCTTTCTGTTGTAAATGCAGCCATACGATGTTATCCATGGAATCAAATGGTTTTTTCCATGCATGTTGTTATCAATATCGTCCATATAATGGTCGGGTTCTTAGATATGGGATTCCAATGCATAGATTTCATCAATGAGCGGGGTCACCAGGATAGAAGATGGCGAGTGGAGCCCATTATTTCCTTATTAGTAGAGCTGTTAGTGGAGTCAGAAGATGCAGTGATGGAAGAAGTTCTGAGTATTTTTAGTGAGTTATATTACTTCTTCCCTGAATAGGTTTTCACTCTACACCCTCGACGTGATTTTGAGTTTTGGATAGACTTAAAAACCAGAGCCCATCTTATTTTGATGCCTCTCTATCAGATGGTTTCATCTCAGTTGCAGAAGTTGTGAATTCATGTTGATGAACTAATGAATAAGGGTTTTATCCAACCAAGTGTGTCACCATGGGTGCGCCAGTTTTGTTTGTAATGAATGATGATAGTGGTCTCAGACTCTGTATAGACTACTAGTGACAGAATTAGGTGATGGTAAAGAACCATTACCCCCTCCCAAAGATGAAAATATATAATGATCAGTTGAAGGGGGTAGGTTTGTTCTTTAATATCATCCTACAGTCTGGATATCACTAGTTGAGGGTGAAGGAGCAGCGTGAAGGAGGGTGACATCTCGAGGACTACTTTTAGTTGAAAATATGGGCGCTTTGAGTTTCTGTTCATGTAGTTCGGCATTAAAAACACTCCATCTATATTCATGGGACACATGAAATAATTTTTCCGCAAGTATCTTGATCAGTTGCAGTCGTGTTCATTGACGAAATCCTGATCTAGTCATGATCATAGGAAGATCGCACCAATCATATGAGCACATTTTTTGATTTCCTCTCACACCACCTGTTCTATGGGAGGTTGTATATATACTTGTTCTATTCACAATAGGTGCACTTCCATGGACATGTGGTGTTCTAGCAGGGGATAGGGGTGGACTCTTAGAAGTTCTAAGCAGTTTTTTCATGGGTAGAACCCAAGAACATGGCAGAGGATTGTAGTTTCATGTGGTTTGTAGGTTTCTACTAGAGGTTCATGACCTAATATTCTTGAGTTTCATCACCATTTATGGCCTTAATCGGAAATGACCTGGCTTTTGTATGGAGTGACCATTTTCAGCCATAAATTAGTTACCTAACATTGAATCTAGTCAGTTCCCCAGTGTTGAGGATTCAAGAGGAAGGGTTAACGATTGAAATATTATGTGATTCATCTAGTCTAGGCTTAGGGTGTGTATTGATGTAGAAGTGGAGAGTGATATCTTATGGGACTAAGCAGTTACATCCTCATGAATGTAACTATTCCACCCATTACCTAGAGTATGAAGAAATGGAGTTTAACAAAATTTTCGGTGGCTTTACCTCGTTGGGGAATGCTTCTTGGTCTTCACTTATCACATGAGCTTTAGGTATGTCTTCTCACAATGAGACCTGAACATGTGGTAGTAGTGTTCAATGTAGTTTATCCCGGACTATGGCTTCAAGATCACCTACACATTAGGAAAAGGGAACATAGTGGCTGATTCCTTGAGCAGGAAGTAACAAAAGGATGTAGTTCAGGAATCAGCAGATTCTTGGATGGAAATAAAGGAGTCAGCTTCTTTATATATGGGTATGATAGTAAATTATGGTAGATGGTGTCTATATATGATGAAAATTTTGTATTCCTGTGTAAGTCAGGTGGGGGAGTCTCAATGAGGAGACTCGGAGGTTGAAGTGATGTGTGATCGTGTAAGCCAGGGTGATGCTTCAGAAGGATGGTTGGAGTATGGTAAGAATCAGATTCTTTTTCAACATAAGATGTTTTCTCCATAGGAAATGTGGGGGGAGATATCCCTGAGTTCCATATCTCATCCCAGGAGGTACACCAAGGAGTCTAAAATATGTACCACGACATAAGAGTTCAGTTTTGGTGTCTCGGAATGAAGTGGATAGTTGAAGAGTTTGTGGAATAGTGCCCCCTGTGTTAGTAGGTGAAGGCTAAAACCCATGTTCTGAGTATTTCGTTTCTCCCTAAGATGTTCCTTGGTGGAAGTGAGATGATTTCTCAATGTATTTTGTCTTGGGACTGCCTAGAAGTGAGGGAGGATTTTAGGCTATCCTGGTAGTGGGGGACCGTTTGACGAAATCAGCTCACTTCATAGAGATAAAGAAGGTGAGCGTACTGGATGCCTTAGCAGAAAAGTATGTCGGTGAAACTGTGTGGTTGCATGGAGTTCCCAGAACCATTATTTCAGATCGATATGCACCATTAACTTCATGGATCTGGAAGGGATTGTAGTGTGATTCTGTCACCCATCTATGCCTTAGAACCACTTTCCACCCTCAGATGGATGGGTAGACATAGACGACCATCCAAACGCCAGAGAACATGTGACAATCTTGTCTTATGGACTTCTGATAATCATGGGTATGAAAATTTCCTCTCATAGAGTATTCCATCAACATTATATATTAGTATTACATTGATGTGGATCCATTCGAATCTTTGTATGGAAGACGTTTTCATTCACTCGTGTGTGGGAAAAAGGTTGGGGAGGCAGGTTTTCCTGGCTCGGAGGTGGTGAAAAGCACGACAGAGAAGGTTCAGCTTGTGAGTGAGAGGATGAAGGCGACTTCAGAACGACTGAAGTCATATGCCTATCCTAAGAGGAGACCATTAGAGTTCGAGGTTGTGGACCACATATTATTCAAGGTATCCCCTCGTTGTGTATATAAGAGGTTCAGTAGTGGGAGTAAACATTCCACCAGGTTCATCAGACCCTTCTAGGTGTTTGGGTGAGTCAGAAAGGTGAAAAAATTACCCAGTGTTACCACCAATGCTATAGAGGATCCAAAATTTCTTCCAAGTATCTCAAATCTATCAGTATCTACACGATGATTTCCATATCCTTGACTGGGGGGAGTTGGATATCGAGGATAATTTGATGTTTGTGGAGCGACCGGTGAGAATTGAGGATTTTAGAGAGATGTTACTTCATGTATTCACAATTACCTTGAGTCGTGTGTGGTGGAGGAATGGTCACCTCTAGGAGAGTACCTTGGAATGAGAGGAAAAGATATGTTCTTAGTACCCATATTTGTTTTGTGTATTGATCTTTTGTTTTCATTATGATTCACTATGATGCAATACTTGACCTTTTTTTCAATAAGATGGGATGTTCCCCTTGAACATTGAATGTGTGTGAAACATCATCACTATAGAAGGGGGAGGACCTGGTCACTATTCAAGGTGCAATAAGGTGGATGTGATTAATCCTATGCAGGTGATTTAGTGCCGCCTAAAGTGGATTGTATATTTAAATTGAAAAGGGAACTCACTAATCCCTATGTTTGGATGGTGTGACCTTTTAATGTTTTCACAGGTTCATGGGGGAAAGTGTTGTATTGTTTCTAATGTAGTTCCGGAGATAGAGAGGTAGGGGTTCCTAGATATCATGGATTTATTCCATCTCTCAGTAAAATCTAGGGTGGTTTGTACTTCAGATGTGTCTTAGGAGGTGGACGTTCAGACCCCTACCTTTTCATCATCTTTTTTCTTGATTATCGAGGACTAGAATATATTGAGAGGTATCTGATGTACTGGCTCGGATCATGCTTGTCCATAAATGTTCCAAAATATTTCATTTGAGGTGTCCTAGACACCATAAGTTAGTAGGTATGCTGTCGATGTCAATGGAAGGGTGTCACTGTGATGTCACTTATTGATTTTCATAATTGATCTCACTGATTGGTGTCTCACCGATTGGCCTTATTGAGAGGTATTAGGGATCTTTCGTGAGTATCCTTGTAATGTCACTTTTATGATTTATATCCTCTTTTAAAGTGGGTTTAGATGGTTTATTGTAAGAAAAAAGATGTTTTAAGACACCTATATTTAGGTGACCCTTGATTTACCAAAACATGTGGCATATAACACCCATTGCCATGTTTTCCAACCTCCAATGATTTCCAGTTTCTCCCATGTTGTGTGTTTTATTTTTTTTTGAGGAAATCTATCAACTCAAAGCAGTTATATCAACCTTCTACAACAAGAATTATTAAATCAAAAAATATCATAATGTGTAAAACTGATGAGCCATGGGGTCAATCCATGATCCAACCATTACATATATCGAAATTGTGTCCATAAATTTATGATATGGGATCTTCTTAAGTTGAGATCAGGTGTTCCATATTCCATTCAATTCATACAGTGTGTCTAAACACTACCTCCTAAGAAGAATCATGTGATAGTTTTGAAGACCTTAACATTGAGCCTTGATGTCCTTATATTTATTCTTTTCCATGTCACATATCCCCAATTCCTAGCGTGGGGGGAAAAATAACGGTCTTTGTCCGTCCAAATATGTGGTATTTACTTAATCGCTCTCTACTGTGTACCATGCAGTGTGGGTATGATGATGATCCCTTAGGACGTAGATGAAACCAACTTTAACGAAGATAATAATCATACTGTTAAATAATGAAGGTATGGGAAATTTAATGATGTTTCTGTGTTATAACTTTGTTTTTGTGTTTTGAAATATATGGGATTATATACCCTAAAAATCATAGCCATTGGCAGTCCCTTCTTGCGCACTAATGAAGTACTATTTTTTTCCGGATAATCTGGTGATTGAATGAGTGTAACATTGAAACTGGTTAATAATGTAATCATGGAAGATTAAATGGATGCCAAATGAACAAGAGCCCCTTTATGATAACCTTGGTTACACTAATGGAATGGAGGTACGTAATGAATCTTCTAGCTATTTATGATAACTCCATTACCTTTTTTTGGTAATACACATTGTTGTTTTGTTTAAATGTTTGTGGGGTTACATAAAAAGGGGTATGGAATGTTATGGTTGAAAATTTGATGTCCTGTGAATCTGAGGCTATATGAAACTTGTATGTTTAGTCTTGTTTTGGATCCATTATATAGAGGGATCTCATAAATCCATTTTAATATTGTACCATTATTAGGTAACTGGGAGTGAATTCGTAAAATTAATCTTGGTTATTTTACGTCAGTTGATGTTTTATCTTGTGGTTATGCATGTTAGTTTCCCGGTAATATAGGAATGTTTTAAATGGAATTAGGTGGACTCGATGACAATAACTGGTACAATAGGATAATTTTTTTATATAAATGGGTTGTTCTCTAGTTGTGGTTATAGTGTATTCAACTATGTAGGGATATTGGTGAGAGTGGTTTTTTATGGATAGGATGTCTATTTTAGAACCCATAGGTTGGTATGAGTGCTTGATTTCCTATATTAATAATATTGAGGTCTTGTGATTATTATACACACCCACCCATAGTGAGTACTTCGTGCAGAAAACCTACATATCATGGGGAAGGGTGTGTTAAAAACATTTTTATGAGCAGATAATTATTTTCTCATTTATGGTCCCTCTCCTGGGTAGACCTACACTCTTCAGGCATGATGGGATGACCTAAATTTGGTTATGTCAAATTAATATTAAGGAAGGGTTTGTGGTGTTGATTAGCCTAGGTGTTTGCGGGTTGGTTTTTTATACTAGGTGTCTTCAGGATGAGCCCAGGTCTCTTCGAGAATGGCAGTGGTTGTTCTGGAAAAGTTGTCTTTAATAATGGAAGTGGTTGTTATGTCCTAGGTTTCATCGGGAATTTTGGTGGTTGTTGTTGTTCATGTGTCTACAGGTGTGGTTATGTGTGTTTGTGGTGTCCTAGGTATTTTTGGGTGGGATTTGTGGTTCTGATGGCCTATAATGGTGTGGTTGGGGAGATAGTGGGACTGCAACGGAACATTTGGGGGAGGTCTGATGCACAGGATGTAAAAAATAAATAGTTGGAAATCAATGGGGGTACACAAATATCGATGTGATAATACTATTATTTTACCTTACATGGTTTATTTTGGGAGTGTACCTTGGTGAGACTATGTGGATAGTTTCCTTTCTAGGTGTTTTGGTTACCACTTTTCTCATGGGGCATTAAAATATATCCCCACTTGTGTATGGGAGCATTTGGTTTCCCTATTAGGTATACCTATTTACTCACCCTATGTATATAAAAATTCTTTCATGTTTCATAGTGTATATTCAAAACCGTACTGGACCATAATAGTTTGAGCACTAGGATCCTTCGTTCATGCTTTTCTTTTCTATTGGTACTATTCATTAGAGTTTTTTAGTAATTGTATTAGTTTATTTTGAAAATGAATATAGGAGACGATTTTTGGATTTACATTTAATTTCAGCTTTTGGAGTTGTTTGGTTTTTACCATCTTATCTTTGATGCTATTCTGTATCAAGGGTAATGCCTTCCATATTACATGTAACTCTATTACCTAGGTGCTAGTCACCACTAAGTAGCTTATTGAAAGTGGGAAACGAGGGTCATTATCTCTTTGTCGACATGAATATGGATCTGTCAATATGTTTTATATCCCTTCCCTCATATTGGGGATGGAATTTTGTGACAGTTTTATACATAATTCATAAATAAAAATAGTTGCGTTATAAATAAAATGTATTAGTGAAGAGAAATTGATATGGAAATCACTTATGGTAATTGTATCATAAGAGTAAAATAAAAAAGAGAGGTATTACCTGAATACTATGTCAAAATCAAATTATGGGAATGATATTTTTCATACATAAATTTAATAGGTGTGAAATAATAAAACATTACTCAATAAAAGTGAACGTGGGAAAATAAACCTTTAATGTTTTTCACCTTACTATAAAATTCAATCTAAACTCAGGTATAAAAAAGAAATATCATAATAACTAAATTTAGAACCATATTCATACCTAGAACTAATATTATTCTAAATTGATAACCAAATACAATAAAATATGCTAGTTATTTTTTACATATTTTCTAATATCATGTGTTTATAGATGAAATTGTTTTTTTAGTTTCATATGAGAGGGGTAGATATTAGTTCATCATTTAAATTTTATCATCTCAAGTTCATTAAGTATAAAATAATGGAATATTGAGAATTATTTACCAAATTTAGCATTAACATTAATTAAAATAATATAATTTATCATAGAATGTTGAAATTGATACTGAACATTTTTCGATTATTTTTAACATATTAAGTGTGTTTTCTTATTTAATGTGTTAAATATTGATGGATTATTTATATGATGAAAAAAATATTCATTTACATATTAATATCATATTAAAATAGTGTTTATATTTTAATAATAATTCATGATCTAATTGCATATCATTATTCATGTTGGTGGTAAAAAAGAATCAATCTTGAAGATACCGTGACTAATTAATATTGATTATTAATAAGTGATTTAGTTTAATATAATTTAACAAGTAGAAAAATATGTTATTTATTAATTATTAGTGTGATATTTAAATTTTATAAGGGGAATTTAAGAATAATTAATGAATATGATAATATTATATAATTTTAATCAATGATTCCAAATTAGCATGATTTTTTAAAAAATTGAATTTAGGATAATTGGTTATTGATCATATAATTATTTTGTTCTCAAATTTATCCTTATAAATCCTTAATAATATATAATAAATCTTATTTATCCTTTAAAACAAGTATTTTGACCCTCTATGTATTGTTATGTTGGATGAAAAATGGAATTCAATCACCCTATGGAGGAGGTCGTCCACACGTATGAGTGGCTAGAAATTTCATTTTCCATAGAATGGGCAGATTAATATGTTTTATCATTAAATAATAAAAAAATATATCATCAATATCATAATTATATATTAAATCACTAATTTGGATTATACTTGTAAGGTGGTTGTGGAAATTCAAACATGTTTCATTATGGAGGCAGTAGTCCGCACAACACATGATTCAATTTTTCTTTTTTATATGATTGTGGTCAATTGTTATACCATCATTATAATAAATAGTAATATAGGAATTATAAGTATTTTATTATTTTAAGATTTTGATAGGATACTTAATGAATAATTAGATAACATATTGAAGTATAAAAAAGAATAATAGATGTTATAAAATTATACCTTACTTTTAGAGTATCACCTTTATATAGAGGAATTGACCTTTGAGTGATGGTATGTTTAAAAGTAAAGAACCTAGATCTAGTTTATATGCATTTATAGGGGAGTTTTTTTGACCTTTTCATGAAAATAAGGATATTTTGTGTGAGGGGATGTTGAGAGTGTTGTTTCTTTTTATATGAGGACAATAATGGGATTTTCTCAAATTATTAAACAATTCCATTAATGGGATGTCACACTCAAGGAATGAGGATCTAAAATAGAATCAATTTTAGGGGGAAATATGTGTATGATTAAAATAACAAGGTTTCAATTAATGTAACGTTTTTATAAAGTATAAAACATTTACATTAATCCAAAATCATTTTTCAATTTTACAGTTAATTCTACCTGTAGTTTTTATTTTTAAAAAATCAATTTAAAATTTAGAATTACAATTTAACTTATTAAATAATAAAAATATCAAAATGATAAATTTTATAACAATTTTATTCAATATATTGTATATAGGTATGAAAATTTAATTTTAAAATAAAAAATTTCAACATGTAAAATAGTTTGTTTGAAAAATAACACTATTAGGATTTTAAAATTTTATATTTTATAAAATTTAAATGGATAATTATTTAAATTAAAAAAATATATTTATTATTATTTAATTAATTTTTTTGAGGAATACATGTTAATAAGAGTAATACCACATCTTGAAAAGTCTGTATATAAAGACATGACCAAAATAGTTTTATGTTAAAGAACCATTTAACTATAGTTTTTAAAATGCATGAACTAAGTTATCTATGATCAAAAAATAATTCAAAATGAATAGATAAATTCCATAATATATTATTTTATCACATTAATTGTTTTTAAATCTTCTATATTATTCTAATATGGTGACGAAAGCATGGAAATTATAATTTTATGAAACATAGAAATTTTCAAAAAGTAAATTACCTTTATAGAAAATGATCAAAATTTATAATAAATAAAATTTTTATATGATGAATTATTATTTTCTATTTAATTAAAATTATAAAATTTTCAAATTTATCTTTTCAATATAAAAATTTAATGAAAAAATCTTTTACAAAAAAATAAAATATTTCAGTATTCACTCATATAATCTATTTATCAACTAAAGTAATTATGTATAATTTATTACCACAATATGTTAATTATTAATTTTATTAAAATATGATGTATCTTATTTACAATGGTTTTTTGAAATACATTGTATTGACCATTTTTTTATTATTTTTCAAAATATCTATAATCCCTTGTCGTTACATCCCCCCCCCCCCTCTAAACAAGTTATGTACATAGAATATTATTTAACATTCATTTTAGGAAAATGGTATAGGATACATGATAATATTAATATATTTTATATAATTATGTTTCCACATCATTATTCAAGTTTATACTGTGATTCTATTTTTCTAAAATATACTTCTTAATTGTTCATAAGAATATACCATTCACATTATCACTTTCTAAATCTTGATACAAACTAATGACTAAAAAAATGTTCTGATAATATCCAAAAATTCATTAATAAATGTCCGTATAAATATCAATTCCATAAACCAATATTTCTTCTAAAAACACCTTTATTTCAACCTTTAATATTTTTTTGAGTTATATCACACTTGGTTCATCTTATATCCCTCAAAGGTTATCTATGGCAACTTTATATTGGGTTATCTTATCCTTATTTACCAAATTACTCATCATAACATGGAATTAAATTTGTTATATTGGTTTTTAAATAAGTTATTATTGAAAAATTTATATGACTATAGAGTATCAAACATGGTGTGCAGTTTGATAACGTTTTCATGAACCGGGTGATGAATGGGAAAACACCCAATACACTCTTTTCTAGTTTGTTGCCCCTTGGTATATCTATTCGAGTGACTGTATCAAATTTTAGTATCCCAATAGAGATATACTTTTAAAAAAACCAACTCCTAAATAATTTTCCAATAATTCATGGCATCATCCTATACTAGGAATCAACTATATGATTTTCACAAATGTTCTCAAAAATAATACCAAAAATAACTAAATTAATATCCAATATAACTAAACCCTACTATATTAAAATAAAAATGGATGAAACAAAAAATTACTTGAATAATTCATTAATATTATGATTTAAATAATACATAGAGGAAATAGTTTCACAACCTGTAGACAAAAATATTTTCTATCTTTGAGAATTGTTATATAAACATTTTACACTTTAATATTATCTCCTTAATAATCCTTCAATATACTCTCTTATAGACTTCCCATAAATTGTTCATTTTTTTATAATAAGCGGAAATGAAAAAATAATGTTGGGGTGATATCAAATTCTCTATAAAGAAAAAAATATCAACATGTCATCATAGATTAGATCATAAGAATTTGATAAAACCTAGGTATTTGAGGAATTTCTTATTAAAACACATAGATCAATTTGAGTTTTCCAAAATTCATGATATAAGAACTTTTTTAATAAAACAAACAAACATATACCATGGAATATGATTATATAATAATGACATAATAATTATTATTCAAGGTCTATAACCATATATGTATAGAGATATGGACTGTGATATAAAAAACTAATTATAGTTAAAATATAAGCATAGAAAATTATATAATTGTAAATAAAATGTTCACATTTCATGTTATGAAGAGAAATCCCATATTTCATATTTTGAAATAAAGTTTTTTCCACACTTTATATTTTGAACACAAAAATTCACATGCTTTAAATGGTGAAAAAAATTTCATGCTTACCATCCCATTCATATGATATATAATTAATGCATTATATGGTCAAATAATACCCCACCATTCATCAAACACACATATGAGTGTTACAATCCATTAAGTATTCAACATATTATGAATACTAATGGGAAATAAAATGAGTTTGATTAATTAGATCATAAATAATCTAGGTAAAGAAAATGGATTTCACAATTCATCAAGATGAAATCCCCAAAATTGACCTCATGCATCTAAAAAAATGATACTGAAAACTCAATAACTAGAAAATAAGTTTTTTTAAGAATATTAAGAGGGTGTTACGTGAAAAACAAATACCTAATAAATTATTCCTTTATATTTTAAAAGTTTAATAGTGGTAGAATCATAAAAGAGTTTTTTAGAAATATATTTTAAATTTGGCATAAAATAATAAGTAATAGTCACATGAAAAGTCATATTTGATAAGGTTATGTGAAGTTTTTTGAGACAAATTACATTTAAAAAATTAAATTCATTAATACGACATGTAAATTTTAATATGTTTAATAAAATGGAGTAAGGAGTTAGAGAGAAAACATTTTCTTTTGAAATCATGAAAAATAATTTACATGTTTTGATATACCTTTATTGAAAACCCATATCTATAAATTGTTTTTAAACCATCCAACTTAAAAAACGATAAATTTAAGTTTCTATTTACAAAATTTATACTGTGTAGAATAAAATCATATATATATGTTAGAATCAATGAGCATATACATTTCCCATATAGATTATCTCTTTTTAGTGATCTTTAATTTTTGGAATGAAATTGAAAATAAATCAGTAATTCATTATTAAGGATTAAATGAAATATTATTAAGAATAATGAGAATAAAATTTTACTTTGAATAAATTTAAGGAAGAGTGAAATCATGATATAATATATCATATATAATTAAAAACTCCACTTAATAATTTTTTTTTGTAACAAAAAAATATATCAATAAAGGAGAATTGGAATTAAAACTCTATATGAAAATGGTATCTAAATAATCAAATGAAAAAATAATGGATATCAAGAAATTGAAAGTATAATAGTGTTAAAGAAATTAACATTATTATAAATTAATGTAATAACTGAAAAATAAGAAGTAATGTCTCAATAAATTGGAACATGATAAAAAAACCCTTACCATGATTTTCTGCTTAGTTGAATGAACTCTAATCTACTATATAATCAGCACAAATATTTTAATAACTAATTCCATTATAATATTCATACTTGAAACTGTCGTTTTCTTTTTATAACAACTATATATATATATATATATATATATATATTAGTTTTTTCTCTACATTCCCAATTTGGGTGGTTATAGTTTTAACCGACTGTTTTACATTTATAGGATTTAATTTTAGATTCATTAGTCTTCTAAGGATCGTCATTATATATTATTTTTAATTACATTATTTTATTGTTTATAAGAATTTATTATGTTTAAATTACAATTCATGGGTACTGTATTCGTTGTTATAGAAATTGAAATCGAAAAACCACATTTTTTATGTTTTTTAACCTTTGAAGGGTGTTTTCTTAATTAATGAATTAAATATTTTTGAATCCTTTAAAGATAAAAAATGAATATTTACATATTTATACCATATTAAACTATTAATTTCATTTCCATGATCATCCTTGAAATCATTTCATATATCATTTCATGTAGGTGGCCACATGTACTCAATCTTGAACATACCATTAGTATTGATGATTATGGGGGGATTTGGTTCTAATACATTTAAACATGAGAAATAATGAAATAATGTAATGTTTATTATTTTTATATATTAGAATTATAAATTATTTATATGAATAATTTATTGGAATGAAAATATTACACTATTTTAATTTTTGATATCTCTATTAGTATGATTATTTAAAATGATTGAAATTAAAATAATCATTTTTTTATAAATTCATTAATAGGAACTATGTAATTTTATACCATAATAATAATTATATCATAAAAATAATATTTATCGTATATTGTTGTTTTAATTAAAATTATAAATCAAACCTACAAAGGAGGTGGTAGTTGACATGCACACATTGTTGGTGATTTATTTTTCCATCGAATATAGAAAATGATCAATATAATATATCATTTAATATTCTAAATTCTATTACAAATAATAATTAATATATTAAATTCCAAATTAGGATCATCCTTGTAAATAAAATTAAGGCACCTTAAAAATGAAGATAAATGGTTTAAGTATTGTTTTGTTTTGATTAAATAATTATTTTAATTAAAAATTAAATTTATCATATCTTGAAAATACCTTTGGTAAATTGTATTTAATTTTTAAATTATAAATGTCAAAAAAGGGTTATGGTGATGTTTTGGTATTTTTCTGAAATTCTTGATCATTATATAAATAGTAAAACAAGATAAATAATGATAAATGCTAAATACATATTTTATTGCATCATTGGTAATTCAAGGATGATTTAAGCCCCCATGGTTTTAACTCGCATTCCATTATTAATATTGTTTATCACATTAATCAATAATATTCCTAGTCTTGAGAAAAAATAATAAAATAATGTAAAATCCCTCCTGCCCTGCAATTTATAAACCACCCCTCACCCCATCTTCCTCCCACACCACTAAAGCATCTGACATAAACACTTCTTAAATATCTCTGTAATCCCCTCCCGAACATACAAGTCATTTTGGTTTCACCAACATTTTAAAAACAAAGGCCTTAAGAATATTCTCAAGTTGGAGTACTCAAGAGGTAAACCGCTATTCTCTTTTTTCAGATTCTTTAACAAGTTACCTTCTTCTGTTATATTCTTCTCAACTCCCCACATCCAAATTCTATGCTATTTCCAGTACCTTAAATGGAAATCAATTTTATTATTCTAATGGAATATTTCATCATCATATCTCTTTCCCTCACCACTTACACAAAAAATGAAAATACTGTCCATGATGTGTCAATTTATGACATTCAAGGACGAAGAGTTTTCAATTTCTATTACTATATTAATCATTGGTCATGAATACTTGTTAATGGTTGATCCAGATCACAATATATGTATTTTAACTTATTCTATGTTCTTTAATCTTTACACTCTCATAATATAAAATTATAATCCAAAACAGGTTCATTATGCACAAAACTGCTTAGTTAATCTAAGTATTTATCAATAACTTTTAACTAATGAGTCATCCTCAAGGTATATAATCCAAAATCAATATATGATCATATTTAATGACACTAATAATTTATATTTTGAATTATTTATATTTAAACACATTTCAAATGAACTTCCATTCAAGAATACAAGTAAACCAGTCATGAAAAGAAAGGAAGAAAATGCTTCAGAAATAGAAAGATTGAATCTTTTAAACCCTTAAAAAGGGCATGAAATAACATAAAAATGTTATAATAAACAAATTAAATTTTGAAGAGGTTATGTAATTATTAATTAAAGAAGGTAACTTTTATAATTCTGGTCATTAAGATCATTCAAGAACACATTCGGACATAAGGTTAGTGATCATCTCTTTCACTTTTATTCTAGAACCCGCCAATGTTTTGTACTTTTATTTTTAATTACTTATTATGGGGTATGTTTTCAAACATCCAAAAACATAAATTATGATATATTAATTATGTTATTTCCCTTTACCTCTCATTAAGACCTCAAAAGAACACATATCACCTTGCCGAAATGTTTTTAAGGGGTTTCTCATTTCACTTTTATTTTAATGATATTTCCATTGATCACCACTTATTTCTTTCATATGGTGTATGAGTATAGAAATTTGATGTATACTATTAGTATTAACTTTATATTCATGGTATTATTTTATTAATTTGGTTATTATTACAATTTTTTCATACAACTCGATTGATTACAACATTATAAGGGACTTTGTCTCAATTTCCACTTCATTGAGGATTATTGGGTAGTGTCTGCCTATTTTGTCATATGTGGTGTATCCACTACCCATTTGAGATCATAATTCATTGAAAAACTTAAATATATTATATATCCATATTCTAGATTCATGAATATGATAATTTTCATAAGTTGTATGCCCTTTTCATACATTTTTTATTTGGAATGTTGTTTTAGCTATGAAACTATTAATGAATATGTATCTTACACTCTATAAGAATATTTATAATTCATATTTTAAATGAATTAAATCTATTTATAATGCATTTTTAGGACTTGAAATTATGGTAGGGCCCATTTTTTCCCCTCAATGCATCGACCGATGCCAATAGACACATCAGTTGGTGAAAAACCCTTTGAGTTTGTTTCCAAAAATGAGATGGGTTTCTACCCACAGAACTAATCCATTTTAATAGATTTATGGTATCATGTTCTATATACATGATTTCTAATTAATAATCATTCTCTTTATTCATTTTTTAGTAATTAATATCCATGATGTTTTCAATATGACAAAATCTATTGATGCATTCTCTTTCTCAATTGATTAATGGTGTGTGTTTTTCATATATTCACCATTCCATATTTGTTTATGGTTCAATTATTGTTGATTCATGATTCCCCTACATGCAACCCTAACTGATTATTTTAGCTGACCCCTTTTATTTTTTTACCTTCATGAGTTTATGAAGTGGATACCATTAACTGAGTTTTTGTGGATGCAGTCTTTTTTGTGTTATTTATTGTATTTTATTACCATTCCCAATGTAATTTTATTTACATATATGTATCTTGATTCTTCTAGAGTACTCGAAAGATCATTCCATCATAATTTAATTCCTTTTAAGCATGGAAATGTTATAAGTAATGCACCGGCTCCAGTCTAGAAGGGGTCGAGGTGTTATAGTTTGTATCAAAAGAACTTTTTTAGAAAACATTGAAACTAGATTTGAAATTAAATATAAAAGGGATCAAACCCATAAGGTATTATTTGAGGAAAAACATAAAATAATGTCTTCATATTTTGTTAGAGAATATATTATTTGGATATTTCATGTAAATACCTACCTTTCTGGATAGAAACAGGTAAAGGTGGATGTGGCACAAATGTACCTAGGTGTGAAAATTCAAACTAGGAGTTTTGGCCTCGAAATGGGTGATCCTAGCACAACAAAATGAGACATGATTCACTCATGGGTTGAAATTCTTGGGTCATAACTTAGGATAATTAACATTTTATTTACAAGCCATTATGAATGATTTTAATGTAATGTTTCCCTTTGAGAAACTATGTTTATGAGATTAGCTATGAAATTAATTTCAATATATATTAAGAACTACTCTAGATGAGATTATAAATTGTGTTTTATAATATAATCTATTATATTCCATTATTTATAAATTCCGCCAAATAGAATAGGTGGAATCAATACTTATGGAAAATGTAGCGATTTTCCCAGTAAAAAAGTCAACAAAATCAATGTTGGATCATATCAGATCATGAACATATTAGGAAAACAAACATAGGTTGTGATGAATAACCATGCTACACTTTTATTGGAAAGTTTCATATGGATGAAGCCCCCATATTTTAGTGGGACTACTAATCCAGTGGTAGATGAGTAGTGTATCAGATCCCATGAAAATATATTAATTGAATTAAGATGCAATGAAATAGAAAACGTAGGTCTTGCAGTATATTTTCTCAATGGAGATGCAGATCAATGGTGGTCCGTGACCCAGAATACAATGGTGGAATAAGAAATATAAGATATGAAATGGAGGACTTTTAAAGAAAAATTCATTGATAAATATTTCCCTCATTAGAAAGAAACCTTAATGAAGAGGAAATTCGTTGGATTGAAGGAAAGGGAAGAAGATAGTGTTGCATAGTATGAAGATACCTTCACATGTCTAACTAGATATTCCATTGATTGTGTACGTGACATGGAAGACAATATTGATAAGTTCATTGAAGTTCATAATCAATTTTTTTGATGGGATCTGGCTCCTCAAACAATTCCATCCAATGATGGAATTGTATTAAGTTCCATCAATAACGAGAGGGAGATTACTAGATCAAATTTGATCAAGGGAAACCAAGATAATAAGTAGTACTCCAATAACCATGGAAAAGTTGAATCACCATAGAAAAATAAGGTAATGAAGAAATTCTTGTTATGCGAGAACTGTAGAATGAATCATCCTGGGAAATTCAAGAAAGGCATGTGAGTCTGCTAAATGTGTGGAGAAAAGGACCATCGATCTAATTAATTCACAGGGAAGAAAAAAATCATGGATTTTAAATGATATTATTATAGAGAGATGTGACACTATAAAAATAAGTGTCCTAAGTGCCAAATAAAACTTGCCTCCAAAAGAGCCATGATAGAAAGGGAAAGCATATGCGATTACAACGGCAGAGGTTGATGTTTCTAATGATCTCTTGTAAGTTACTTTAATTGTTTCCGCTAATATAGACAACATTTTATTCGATTCTAGATCATTACATTAATTTATGTCTTCCCACTTTTTAAAAAAAATTATACATGTCCAATTTGATTTAATAAAAGTGTTTTCAGTCAAAAATCATTGGGGATGTGTTATTACAACAATTGAAAGTCGATCAGTGCCACTCATGGAACATAACCAGAATTTAGATGATAATCATATATTCTTATCAATTAGAGACATTGATATAATTCCTCGATATGAATTGGATATAAAATTATGTAATGAAGGTCAATTGAAATAAGGAGGAAGTTACAATATTTTAAATTGGTGTATAATCCCTTATTTTAGAGAAAAAACCTTACTATCTGACTCTTATCTAGATCCACCCCCAGTAGATCTACTAAATGAAATTATTTGATAGGAAGAGAAAAAATATCTATGGGTGAGGAATGAAATTTTAAAATTGAATATGTACATATAGTACAAGAATACATTGAAGTACTTCAAGAGGATTTACTTGGACATCCTCTAGAGAATGAAGTTGAGTTCCCTATTGATTTAATTCTTGGGGAAAGTACAATATAAATGAATCCCTATATAATAGACATTGTGGAATTAGTGGAGCTAACGAAACAACTAGAAGAACTGAGGGAAAAAGGATTTATTCGATCTTATGTTTCTTCATGAAGACCCTCTGTCCTTTTAGTCAATAATATACATATATCCATGAGGCTATGAATTTATTATAGGGAAATCAATGCTATTACAATAATTAATAATTATCATCTCCACTAATTGATAATTTATTTGATAAAATTCATTAGAAGAATATTTTACAATTATGGACCTTCGATATGGATTTCATTTATAGTGTGTGAGGAAAGAATATATTCCAAAGAGGGCATTTCAAATCGAGTATGGGAATTATGAATTTACAGTGATTCCTTTTGGACTGAATAATACACCCTCTATTTTCGTGGATTTAAGGAATAGAGTTTTCTAGTAATATCCTGATAAATTTGTTGTTATATTTATCAATGACATCCTACTATACTCCAAAAGCTATGACGACCATGAAAATAAATTTTTTATAATTCTAAAAAATCTTAGAAGAAATGAATTATATTGGATCTTTTTGAAGTGTGAATTTTGGCTTCAATAATTTTCTTTTCTAGGACATATTTTCTCAATGGATAGAATCCTAGTTGATCCTGCAAAGAGAAAGAAAATAAAAGAAAGGCCCTTTCCAACAAACATAACTAAGGTAAATAGTTTTATTATCTTAGCAGGTTACTAACGACATTTTGTTTAGAATTTTTCTCAACTGGATAACCTGCTATCCAAGATCACACGTAAAGGGGTTAAGTTTGTACGGATGAAAGAATGTACAAAAAGCTTTGATGAATTGAAAATAAGATTGGCCAATGCTCCAATTTTGACTGTTCCGTCTAGAAATGATGTATTTTTGATATACATAAATGTATCAAAGAAGTTATTTGGTTGAATCCTTATGAAGAATGATAATGTTATTTCTTATTCATCAAGAAACTTGAAGACTATTGAGAGAAATTACCCAAATCATGTTCTTGAGTTAACAGCTATAATCATTTCACTGAAAATATGAAGAAATTACCTCTGTGTTGAACTTTTTGAGATATATATGGATCACAAGAGGATGAAATATATTTTCAGATAGAAAGAACTCAACATGAGTCAAAGGAGATGGCTTGAGTTACTCAAAGATTATATGTGTTCCATAAACTACCACCCAAGAAATGATAATACGGTTGAATATTCATTATGTAAGAATGATCATGGACTTCTGATGTAGATACCCATGCATTAAGTACATGTAAATTACATTACTTTTGTGGAAAACTTAATACATGACACAAATAGCCACCCAATGACTGTATTAATTTAGTGTATTTGGAAACTCTGAACATAAACTTCTATTCAGGATGAATGATCTTCAACATCTCCCAAAAATATCTTCCAATTTTTTTTTCTTACCTAATACCTTTATTTATATCCTAGGGAAAAGAAAAAATAAAAAGGGTGAGCTAAAATGCTCCGTAAGGGTAAACATTTAAAACATATAAACAATCCATAAACATTTGAACATAAAAACATGAACATAAATCATCCAAATCTTGAGCAATGACAGGAATCTTGGTAGTACATAAGGTATAGATCATAATGGAACATCAATAATGAAAAAATATCATGGGAATAAAACATGTAATTATGGAAAACCATCATTCACTTTATATGATTTCCATAGTATCCAAGGCAATTCTACAAAGACCATCATAGTAGAAAAAGTCCCATTACTGAACTGGGTTTACATGTCATTCCAGCACTGTATTACATATCCGGATTTTACATTCCATTCCATCCATGTCTATCTCATCAGATATAAATCATTAACCAATGTATTAGAGGGAGATATATGTCCCACCCATCTCATAATTAAATCATTCTTATGTATGACACAACATAATCATAAATCATTCATCATAACCCAAAGAATAAAATGGGTTTTATAAACATCATCCCATCATAACATAATATATATAAAACAAATGGATATAATTTCATTATAAGAAAATTGAAACCATGTAAATCATGGAGACATTATACTTGAAACATACACATATGAAATATTGTCATCTTAGATGGAGAATGGTTTTGATAAAACACTTGAATGGAATTATTGATGAAAATATCCTTTCTTCTTCAAAATCATTTTATTTTCACAACATTCCATGAAATTTTAAAAGAAAAGTATTATGTTGAAAATAGTCATGAAATCTTGTAGCTTAAGTTTAATGAAAATAAGGTGTTATGAAACTGTAAAAATCCATTAATTCCTTATAAGTTAAAAAAACCTTCTCCTTGTACTTTTAAAGGAAAAGTCAAAAATTAGCACATATGGTAAACAAAATAATGATTCCTTCTATAACACAAATTAAAAGTCAAATAGGGGTAAAAATGACTTTAAAAATACATGTAATAGTATTAAAAACTTTATGAAAAACATTTTTATGGACATTGATGAAAAATATAACCCCAGTAAATACTTACGTATAAGCGATCTTGGATAAAAATAAGATTGAAAAATTATCCCTTACCTTATTTTCAATTTCTTCCGCATATTTCTGAGACTCCTATATAGTGGGTTGAAACATATTATTAAATTTTAACAGAACCGTAATAATGTTTATTATATTATATATGATTCACTTACGACTTTATATTACACTTTCATTTGTCAATTCCATGTCATAACAACGTTTTGGGTAAAATCGTTTCATTTATCGTACGTGTTTTGATATGTTGTTCTTGATATTATTTCTTATATCATTATTTACATAATTACATAATGTAAAACATTATTTATATATAATATATATTAATCACATAAATATATATGATAGATCGATAAATGGAATGAAATACACCATTCATGGAGACAGTAGGACGTACATACACATGAAGGCTGTTTTCATTTTTTTATTGAATTGAATGGAATTTAGTAAATGAATAATATATGTTCATAAATACAGTATCATTATTATGTAATATTTTTCATGATTATTTATTATATATACTTTATAACCATACATGAATGGTTAATCATGGAAAATGAATCGCATCACACTCGTAGAGACGATAGTCTGTACATACGCACGAGCGAAAATATCATTCTTATGATATTAAAATCGTATATAATTGGATGGTATATCATATATAATGAATCATAAAAATTTTATATTTATTATTTATATCATTTATACTCATTAATATACCCATCCAAGTGATGAAATGTTTGAATAACAAACTACACCACTACGTAGAGATAGTAAGCCATATGTACACATGTGTGTGGAATTTTTCATTCATAGGATTAATAGAATAACTATTAACTTTGTAAAATTTTTATAGTAAAATCACATTATTTTTAAAATATAGAAGTTACTATTTTATAATAGAAATAACAATGAAGGAGGAAGTGGAAGAAGAAAGGAACTTGAAATATGTGGTGAGATATTTACATCTTCTTCGAGTTCTTCCTTTTGATTTGATCAAAAAGGATCCATAAGTTATATTTATGAATAAATAAAGGCCTCTAGGATGAATTAAGGACAGTTGAGAGGGTATTTGGGTAGGTTTTGGCCGAGCCAAATGGATTTGGAGGTGTTAATTAGAGGGAAGGGGGAGTTCCCTATTATAAGAGGGGTGAGAGGCACCTTAGGAAAAACATAAAATATTATTTTATAATAAATTCATATTTGATTTATAATGGCTCCAGAGTGTATTATTTCGAGGATAGAATAGGGATGGATTGCAATACTCTCAAAAAATAGGTTTTAGACAAGTTTACATTACCATTTTAACCTTATCATTTAGATTTAACTCTAGGTTAAATAATTTTACTTTTACCGTGTCTTCCTGTATTCTTACACTATATAGTTAATAAAAATACTATAAACTTCCAATATAAACCTAATTGGTTCGTTAATGTCATATAAATTATTATATAAGTCTTTTTTTCCGAACCTTATATTTTTAGGACCATTATATTATTTAATAATATAATATTTGTTTTAAAAATTCTTTTAGGTCAATTTTGACACTATTTGGTATTTTGTTTATTCTAAATTCATAACAGCATTATTATTTCGAAAACAATTCATCTTATCAACCCTATAGTGATATAGTAACATTGAAAACAATTTTATTTCATTAAAAGTCTCAAATTAAATTTATTTGGGTATTTATAATATCAATTATGTTAATATTGCATTAAAAAGGTAATTACTTCATCATCATTGTGTCGTAAATAAATTAAATTATTTAAGGTATAAAAAATATAAATAAAATAAGATTATATATTAATATGTTTTATCATTCTAATGAATATTTATAGTCGAATTTATCTTATGTATAACCTTATATTAAAAATGTTTTATTTATTAAACTTTGATTTTAACTATTTTAACTCTTCTTTAAATAAAATAATAATAATTGTCATAATCTAATCCAAGTGGACCAAAAGGGTAATATTTTACACCTAAGGTTGTTTTTGGTCGCATTACACTTATCAAATAGCATTAGGACATGTGTTATGGTAATAATATTATCATTTTACACTTAATTTCCCTATTTACTTTTAATCGTGGTAAATAAAAGTTATAAGTTACTATTATCCAAAATTTATTTTTATCTTATTGAACCCCATTTTACTACTTGATATTAACCGTGTCACTAGGAGTTTCAAAATTCAACTCACAAAAGTAGTAAAATTACGATTTATGTAAATTTTCAAATTCTCCTAGAAGGTGGGTAAAAGATCGTAAACAATTTCGATAAATATTTTATATATCTTATATTATTATAAGATGAATCCAATGAATTAAATTGAACTTATATTTGTATTATTTATCTATTTGACCAAAAATAAATTTATATAAAATAAATTATTATTTAAATAAAAATTCGGTTTTAACTAATAACCCAGTGTTTTCACTATTCATCAAAAATTGATAATTTTCAGGAAAATACCAAATATTCACCCTAAACTAATTTTGATATTCCAAATCCAAAAATGAAGTCCATTTTTAAAGATAAAATTTATATAATTTCAAAAAGTGGTATAACTATTCATAATTGTCGGTTTATATAATATTTCAGTAATATATCGTTGTTTAGTGAAATTCGGTATTTCATATAATGAAAGCTATCGAGGAAGGTCGCTCTTGCGTGTAATGCAAGGAAATTCAGGGTTGCGTGTAGGGAAATCTTCATTTGGTGTTTTGTATAACATACTCAAAATATAGTTCACTAATACATTGATCAAAATCTATACTTTTTGTTGTGTAAAATGAATGTTATTCGAAAGAACTTGAAATTGTGTGCATCACAAGCCAAGAATAGTTTTGCATATACTACAAGATAATACAGTGTTTCATATAGCGCAAGCTAATCTTGGTGCAGCGTACATCAGAAGACATCAATGAAATTAAAAATAACAATTCTCATAAAATCATTGGTTGTTACATTCTACCCCCCTTAAAATAAATTTCTCCCTCGAAATTTGTTGGGGATATAGATTGTTTTATACATGAAAGTTTATTTCATAGAAACCCACATAGTAAAAAGGAATACTAAAACATCAGTATAAAAAGGAATTTTAGAAACAAAACAAATACCCAAAGTAACTCATCATTGAGTTTCAAAATTGGTAAATAAATGTGAATATATGGATATGGAAGAGAAATATTACCATCATGTTCTGATAGAGATTGGTAGAGAACATGGCTATAAAAAATCCAACAATCACAAAGCCTTAAATTTTTGATGACCTATGGTACCATCTGATTCATCGGATATAAGGGTACTAGGAAAATATTTTTGGTTTTCAATATCATTTCCCTAATGATGAAAAATTTGAATTAGAAGAAATAATTACTTGATTTCGGTACAATCTCGTCGTTGGTCGTTCCATGAACAATTTCCACTTCATATCTAAAATAAATGAAGATGAATTTCTCATAAATGAAGTGTTAGCAGATCATGTGATAGAATGATGGGTCATTCCATCTTTCTCAAACAAAAGGTTAGAAAAAGTTATCAAATATACATAAGTCCATCTATGGTGAGGTTAAACGTATTTGATTCCAAAAAGGGGAATTATAGTTCATCTATCATACCGCTTAATAATATAAAACATGTTTTTACTAACCAGGGACTTCTTGTAGGCTAGAGGTAGGCGATAAAAGACGGTCACACCTCATTTGTGGGTTTGATTCCCACAAACTTGTCCAACGCGACAGGTTTTCACCCATCCTGTAGGTTGTCCATTTTTCTAAAACTACATTACTATAACATTCTTGAAATAATATCGAAAAATTTCTAGCCTTAAACAATACTATCTTATGTCTAACTTAATTCATTCCAATATTTAGGTTTATCCGAAATACTTCACTCCAAGCTCAAAGTATAAAGAAAAAAATTACTTGAAAGGTCACATAAAAATCATGTGAATAACATCATTTATCCCCCATATATCATAATATATATTTTGTTGGTCACATTTTAAAATTTTGAATACCTTAATCATGTATTCTTTTGAAACATGAGTTACCATAAAACCTTACTACAATCATGAATTCTGTCAAATGTTAACTCCTTCCATATACCAAAATCCCAAAATTTCTATATAATAAAACCATGATATCACTTTGTCCTTATATGAGCTCATTAATACCATCAAAAATTTTATTATTTCTTTATCCCTTTATTATGTGCATATCATCTTCTTTCCAAAAATATTGGAATCAATTTTTATGGTTACCATAACCATAAAATTATTGAAAATCACAACAGACCAATAAATAAATATTCCAATGTTCCACGATACTATGTACAACATTATTTTGGAATCCAATTTCATAAACACTTAATCATTCCACAACATCGTTTTCATATTCAACATCGCCAATAGTGATCGCATGTGACTTCCCTTTGTACTTTTCATTAAGAGGTTGTTTATTTTGATCATAATTAACCCTTGGATTAGGGCATTGATTAGCATAATGCCAAATTTCTTTACACTTGTAGAATTGAAGTGTTTGTGGTGCGTTCTCTGTATTCATTTCTCTATCCACATCATTACCATCCCTTCTTCCATTAATTCTACACTCAACTACTTGATGACCTTATTTTCCACACTTAAAACATTTTCTATTCCCTTTAATACAATATCCACCATGCTTCTTTCCACACTTTGAGAAAAAAGAAACATTTGTCTTCTTTTCACCATTGTTTTGAGATTTTTCCTTAAACTCCATATTTCGTTTCTTGTCAAAACCATGAGATGGATATGTGACACCAACTTCCAGTTCTACCTTGATAGCACAATGCACAATTTATTCATAGCTACTGAATTCTATTATATCTAATGACCTTAGAAGACTTGGTTTTAAGCTACTGATGAATCGATCAAAATTACTTTCAGGTTTGATAACAAGGCCAGATGCATACCTTGCAAGCCTTGTAAAATTCACCTCCTATATACAAACAGATTCATCTTCCTTTTTATTAAGCCCAAGGAACTCATTTTCCATCAATTTTTTAAGAATGAAAGGGAAGTAATTATTGAAAAATAAGTTCTTGAACTCGTCCCATTCTATGGATTCAATTTCATCTTGGGGCCTTGTATTCGTAATTATAGTCCACCACTGGTCTGCTTCACCTTCTAAACAGTAAACATCCCGAATGAATTTTTTATTTTCTGAACATCGATGTTTGAAAAATGTCATTTCAATGGTACTGATCCATTCTTCAAAAACAAGTGGATCAGAAGACCCACTGAATGAAGGTGGATGTCTCCTCATGAAGGACTCAATTGAATATTGTTCCCTTTTATGCTCATTAGGAATTCCAGAATGATTCATAGCTTGTGTAAGTGTTTAAATAAGATTCTGCTCTCTATCTCCCATAACATTGGTTTGTTTAGGAGGACAATCATTGCATTTCCCATTCCATTGATCAACACAGATCCTTCGGGTTCCAGCCATCATCTAAAGCCCAAAAAGAATAGTGTAAGAGGAAAATATCATGATAGGAAAACAACAAAATAAAGGGGGAGTAATTTCAATATCTAACATCTTAGGTTTAATTATATGATTGTTATCGTAATTCTAGGACTATTACCTATACATATACATTAACTTAGGTACATCCCTAGACACACCTTTGAAATATCTATAGGGATATATCTATATTTCTCGTATCCTAGTTTCCAAAGGTTAACTAAAACATCGCTCTGATACCAACTGTAGAGACCCAAGCATGACGTACATGGAAATTACATTAATTTTGTGGAAAACTTAATACATGACACAAACAGATGCCCAATGACCATATTAGTCTATTCTCTTTGGAAACATGGAACATAAACATCTAATCATGTTGAAAGATCTTCAACATCTCCCATAAAGATCTTCCCCTTTTGATTTCTTACCTAAAACCTATCTTTATATCCAAGGGAAAATAAAACATAAAAAGGGTGAACTCAAATGCTCATTAAATGTAAACATTGAGAACATATAAACAATTCATAAACATTTGAACGTAAAAACATGAACATAAAACGTAAACATCTTGAGCAATGACATGAATGTTGGTAGTACATAAGGCATAGAATATAGTAAAACATCAATAATGATAAAATATCATGGGAATAAAACATTTAATTATGGAAAACTGTCAAGGACTTGATATGATTTCCATAGTATCCAAGGAATTTCTACCAAGACCATCATAGTGGACAAAGTCCAATACTGAACCGAGATTACATGTTGTTCCAGCCCAAAATTATTGAACCAGATTTTACTTCTCATTCTAGCCATGTCTATCTCATGGGATATAAATCTTTACCCAATGCATTGGATGGAGATATATGTCCCACCCATATCATAATGAAATCATTCTTACGTGTGCCACAACATAAACCTTAATCATTCATTATAACCCAAAGAATAAAATGGGTTTTATAAACATCATCCTATCAAAACATAATCCATATAAAACAAATGGATATCATTTCATCATAAGGAATGTGAAACCACGTAAATCCTAGAGACATTATACTTGAAACATACACATAGGAAATAATGTCATCCTAGATGGAAAATGTTTTTGATAAAACACTACAAATGAATTCTTGAAGAAAATATCCTTTCTTCTTCAAAATCATTTTCTACTCACAAAATGCCACGCAATTTTAGAAGTAATGGATTTTATTGAAAATATTCATGAAATATTATAGAGTAAGATTCATGAAAATAAGGCATTATGAAACTATAAAAATCTGTTCATGTCGTATAAGATAAAAAAAATTCTCCTCGTACTTTTAACGGAAAAGTCAAAAAGTACCACATACGGTAAACAAAAGAATGATTCCTTCCAAAACACAAAGTAAAAGTAAAAGGGGGGTAAACATGACTTTAAACATACATGGAAGAATATTAAACGCTTTATGAAAAACATTTTTATGGACATGGATGAAAAATATAACCCCTGTAAATACTTCTGTATAAGAAATCTCGGATAAAAATGCGATTGCAAAATTATCCCTTACCTTATGTCCAATTTCTTCCGTATGTGTCTGAGACTCCTGTATAGTGGGTTTAAAAATATTATTTACTTGTAATAGAACCATAAAAATATTTATTATAACATATATGATTCACTTACGACTTTACATTAGTCGTTCCTTTGTCAATTCCATGCTATAGAAGCGTTTTGGGTAAAATCGTTTCATTTATTGTACATGTTTCGACTTGTTGTTCATGATATTGTTAATTTTATCCTGATTTACTTAATTCCAAAATGTAAAACATGATTTATATATAATATATATTCATTATATAAATATATAAGATAGATTGATAAATGGAATGAAATACACCGTTCATGGAGACGGTAGGTCGTACATACGCATGAACGTAGTTTTCATTTCCTTATTGAATTGAATAGAATTAAGTAAACGAAAAATATATGTAGATAAATCAAGAATCATTATTATGTAATAAATTTCATTATTATTTATTGTATACACTTTATAACCATACTTTAATGGTTAATCATGGAAAATGAATCTCATCGCGTTCGTGGAGACGGTTGTCCGTATGTACGCATGAGCGAAAATATCATTCATTTCATACTAAAATCGTATATAATTGGATGTAATATCATATTTACAGAATCATAATAATGTTATATTTTTTATTTATATCATTTATACTCATTATTATACCCATCCAAATGATGAAATGTTTGAATAACAAACTATACCAAGACGTAGAGACGGTAATCCCTACGTACACACGTGTGGTGAGTTTATCATTCATCGGATAAATAAAATAACAAATATGGATTTACAATATTTATAATAACATAATAGTATATAAGAGATACTATAGGTATTATTTTTGAAGGGAAATAACAATGGAGTAACTGGAAGAAGAATGGAACTTGAAATAGTTGGTGAGATATTTACCTCTTCTTCGGGTTCTTCCTTTTGATTTGATCAAAAAGGCTCCTTAGGTTGGATTTTTGACTAAAGTAAGGACTCTAGGATGAATGGAGGACATTTTATAGGGTATTTGGGTAGGTTTAGGCCGATCCAAATGGCTTTGAAGGTGTGAATTAGGGAGAAGAGAGATTGACCTTTTATAAGAAGGGCGAGGGCACCTTAGGAAAAACATAAAATATTATTTTATAACAAATTTATATTCGGTTTATAATGACTCCAATGTTTCTTATTTCAATTATAGGGTAGGGATGGGTTGGTATACTCTAAACCAATAGGTTTTAGACAAGTTTATGTTACCATTTTAACCTTATCATTTAGATTTTTCACTATGTTAAATAATTTATCTTTTACAGTGTCTTCTTGTATTCATAAACTATATGGTTAATAAACATACTATAAACTACCAATCAAACCCTAATTGGTTCATTAATGTCATATATGTTATTATATAAGTCTTTTGTAGAACCTTATATTTTTATGACCATTATATCAATTAATAATATAATATTTGTTTTAAAAACTCTTTTTTTGTCAATTTTGACACTATTTGGTATTTTGTTTTTTCTAAATTCATAACAGAATTATTATTTCAAACTAAATTCATATTACCAACCATAATATTTTATATTATCCTATAAAATTAGTGTAATTCATAAAAGTCTCAAATTTCATTTATTTGGGTATTTATAATATCAATTATGTTAATATTTCATTAATAAGGTAATTACTGCATCATCATTGTGTCATAAATAAATTAAAGTATTTATTATATAAAAAATATATGTAAAATAAAATTATGTACAAAAATTATTTGATCGTTCTAGTGGATATTTATTGTCAAATTTATCTTATGTATAACCTTATATTAAAAATATTTAGTTATTAATCTTTGATTTTAACTATTTTAACCCTTCTTTTAATAAAATGACAATAAATGTCATAATCTAATAAAAGTGGACATAAAAGGGTTATGTTTTACTTCTAATGTGTTTTTTGGTCTAATTACACTTATCCAAAAGAATTAGGACATGTGTTAAGGTAATAATAATATCATTTTTACCCTTAATTTCCCGATTTACTTTTTACCATGGTAAAGAAAAGTTAAAAGTTACTATTCACCAAAAATTATTTTTATCTTATTGAACAAAATTTTACTCCTTTATATTAACCGTGTCTCTTGGATTTTTGAAATTCAACTCACAAAAGAAGTAAAATTAAGTTTTATGTAAATCTGCAAATTCCCCTAGGAGGTGGATAAAGATGGTAAAAAGATCAATAAACATTTTATATATCTAAAATTATTATAAAATGAATCCAATGAATTACATTAAACTTTTATAGGTATTGTGTATCTATTTTGACCTAAAATAAATTTAAATAAATTAAATTATTATTTTAATAAAAAGTAGGTTTTAACCAATAACTCAGTGTCTTCACTATTCATAAAAAATTGAACGTTTTCCAAAAAATACCAAAAATTCACCATAAGCTAATTTTAATATTCGAAATCCAAAAATGAAGTCCATTTTGAATGTTAAAATTTATAAATTTTCAAATAGTGGGTGTTCCTATTCCTAATGGATAGTGTATATAATATTTCAATAACATATCGTTGTTTAGTGAAACTCGGTATTGCATACAACGCAAGCTATCAAGGAAGGTATCTCTTTCATGTAATGCAAGTCAAGTCAAGGTTTCATGTAGGGATAGATTTTTTTGGCGTTGCATATAACATACTCAAAATATTGTTCAGTTATACATTTATAAAAATATATACTTGGTGTTGTATAAAATGAATGGTATTTAAAAGAACATGAAATTGTGTGCATCACAAGCCAAGAATAGTGTTTGGTTTACTAAAAGCTAATACGGTGTTGTATATAGCGCAAGCTAATCTTGGTGAAGAGTACAAAAAATGACATCAATGACATTAAAAATAATAATTCTCATAAAATCTCAGGGTGTTACATCTGACCCAAATTAAGATTAAGAGAGATCATATATTCAAGGATCTACAAAAGATGGATATGGGAATTATAATGGAAGGAGAAAAATATTTCCTCTTTCAAATTATTTCTACACCATCTTTACCAGAGAAGATAAAAATATCTCAATCTGATGATGATGATCTACACAAGAAAATAAATGCTTTTATGAAAGGGAGATAGGCAGACATTATGTATAATGACGGAGTTCTGATATTTGGGAAGAGGTTATGTGTTCCATAAGTACCTTAGCTAAAAATAGAAATATTAAATGATTCTCATAGATAATATTTATCTATACACCTTAGTAGACCAAATATTTTTAGACTTGTGAAGGAAAATGTTTGGTGGGATAATATGAAATTATAAATTGTTGACTACATTTTATGGTGTCTAGTTTTTCAACAATTGAAGGCAGAGTGAAAACATCCTAAAGGGGTGATGCATCCTCTACCTATTAATATATGGAAGTGGGATGAAATTAATATGTATTTTATCATAGGACTACTAAGGATACTTACATGGAATGATTTAATATGAGTATTTACTGTTCATCCCACAGAATTAGCACATTTCCTTGACATAAGAGAGGCATTACCTCTTGATCTCCTCGCATGAATTTATATTAATGATGTTTTAATACATCATGGTGCACCTCTATTGATTGTGTTTGATCAATATCCTGATTGTATTCAATATTTTGGAAAAGCCTCTATAAGGATTTTGATATTGATCTTTATACGAGTACTGTTTGTCACCCCAAACCGATAGACAGTCTAAATAGACTATTAAAACACAAGAAGATATGTTGAGATCATTGTCTCTTGCCTTTCATGGAATGAGGGAAAAATACATTCCTTTGGTGGAGTTTTTCTACAATAATAAATTCTATTCTATCATTAAAATGGCACAATATCAAGAATTATATGGTAAGAGGTTTCAAACTCCATATTATTGAGATGATGTTTGCAAGAGGAAACATTTAGGCCCAGAACTTATTGAAGAGACAAGTGAAAAGGTAATGAAAATTCAGGCCCATATTAAAGTATCCCAAATTATGAAAAAGGGTTATGCTGAAAACTAGAGAATGGATTTTTAAATTCAAGTAGGAGATCATGGGTTTCTAAAAGTATCTTTGTGGAAGAGTGTCTTATGGTTCAGCAAGAAAGGGAAATTGGGCCCCAGGTAAATCAGACCGTTTGGAATTCTGGAAAGGATCGGAGCTGTAGCGTAATTTTTAGCAATTCCACCATGTCTCTCTAATGTTTTTAATGTGTTCCATGCGATGTTGTTGAAGAAATAAATGCAAGACCCAATGCTTGTACTAACCTATGATGAAATAGAACTGGAACCTGATTTTTCATACAGTGATGAGCCTTTAAATATTCTTGACACAAGGGAGAATCTATTGAAAAATCCTATAACTTGTATAGTAATGTCTCTTTAGAGAAACCATAATAAAAAGGAACCAATGTTGGAATATAAGGATGTTATAAAAAAGAACCACCCAAATCATTTTATATGGAATTTTAATGAAAAGGTTTGAGGACATAATTTCTGAAGAAGGGAATAATATAACACCCAAATATTTTATTTTATGTGTCTCTTAAATAAATTATATTCATTAGGTAGACTATATTTCATAAATCACTGAGTTTCTATGAAACATCACATTTTTATTTAGGAGCTAGTCATAACCTATATGTTAAATATAAATTTTACACCTCTGAGTTTTGAATTTGAAAAAACAGACATACGCTGTTGTGATCAGGGTGATATTTGCAGTTTGATAGAATCATGTTAATTTTCAGTGAATTTAAACATACACATTTGAAAAGTAACAAACCCTTATGAATAGTACCCTACCCTTAAAAATATTTATGACCCTTATGAATGGTATCCTTACTCATGAATGTATAAATAAAATTTACGCACATTAATAATAATGATGTATTTGTCAACTGTTGGTATTTTTCGATTAAATAATGAATTTAATTAAAAATTAAATTTATTCAATATAATTGTTTTTTGAAAAATGGAGTTAGTTTTTGGATTCTAAATGTCAATAATTTCTATGAATGATTTTTTGTGATTTATCTGAAATTCATGAATTATTTATTAATAGTAAAATACGATAAATTATGATAAATTCTAAATACTAGTTTTAAAAGATCATCGGCGATTAAAGTCTAATTTATTCCCATATGGTTCAAACATACATTCCATTATTACTATTTGGGATCACATGAATCAATGCTAATTATAGTCTAGAGAAAAAAAAATATAATAATGATTAAAATAAAATAATATCCCTCTTACCTTCCACTATATAAACCACACATCATCCACTCTACCTCCCACACCACTCAAGCTTCAATCGTAGCCTAAATTCTGATAAAAAATATATCTAAGATCCGAACCCAATTTCAAGACATTATTATCTCACAAAAAGGATAAATACAAAGTCCTAAATGATATTCTCAAGGAGGAGTACTCAAGAGGTGAAACTCTCTTCTCATTTCACTCAAATTATTTTACATGTTCCATTATTTTATGCTCTTTACTAACCTCATCACATACAAATTCTATGATAATTTCAGTACCATAAATGTACATGAATTTTATTATGAAAATGTAGTATTTCATCATCATCTCACTTTTCCCCCACCTCTTACACTAAAAATGAAATTAACATCCAAGATGTGTTAACTTATCACATTCAAGGGCGACAGGTTTTCAATTTATATTACAATCTTCATGACATGTCATGAAACATTTTTAATGTTTTAATGAAATCCAAATACATGTATTTTACATTATTCAAGGTTATTTTATCCTTACAAACTTAAAATACAAAATAATAATACAAAAAAATTTCATTAGGCACAAAACCGTTATGTTAATCCAAGAGATCATCGATAACTTTTAACTATTGAGTCATCATCAAGGAATATAACACAATATAATTATAATATTATTTAAAATGACACTGATAATATATATTTAATATTATGTATGTTGAACCACATTTCATATAAAATTCCATTTAGGAATACAAGTAAATTTGTCATGAAAACCGAGGAAGCAAATTCTACCAAAAAAATCAATTGAATCTCTTGAACCCATTAAAAGGGAATTAATGAAACAAATATGGTTATAAGAAATCAATTACATGTTGAAAAGGTTCATGAAATATTAATTAATGAAGCTAAATTTGATTATTCAGGTAATTATGATATATCAAGAACACCTTTGGGAAAATGGTAAGGGATCCTCTCTTTTACATTTTTTTAATAACCCCCCATATGTTGCTTACTTTTATATTCAATTCCTAATGATGGGTTATGTTTTTAAAACCTCCCCCATAAATACCATATGATATATAAATGGCGTTATTCCCATATACCTCTCATTAATCACTCACATGAACACTTATTACCATGCCCAAATATTTGTAAGGGGTTTCTCATGTCACATTTATTTCTGTGATATTTCCATTATTCGACACTTATTTTTTGTCTGTGGTGTATGAGTAAAATAATTTAATTTATAATATATGGATTCTATTTATATTCATTGTATTATGTTATTAATTTGGTGATTATTTGTGTTTGGTCATATGCCTCAGTTTATTACAACATGGTAAGGTACATTGTCTCAATTTCCACTACATTGAAACTTACTTGGAATTGTGCACCAAATAATTCTTATGTGGTGAATCCCCTTCCCATTTGCAATAATTTTTCTTTTAAAATTTTAAATATATTATATATTTATAATATGGATTCATGGAAATGATTATTGTCTTAAGCTGTATACCCTTTACATACAATGTTTATATGGATTGTTCCATTAACTATTGAAATATTGATGAATCGGTATCCTCTAATCTATACAGATATTGAGAAGGAATATTTAAATTTTATTAAATATATGTGTATAGAATTATATGGAATTGATGTGGTAGATGGGGCCCAGTACGACCCCTCGATTCATTGACATTTCTCATGAGACAAATCAGTTCGTGACAAACCCATTGAGTTTGATTCCAACAATCAGACTAGTTTGTACCCACAGAACAAAACCATTTTAATTGTATTACGGTATCATGGGCCACATACATTATATCCAATTAATAGGAATTATATTTATTAATTTTTAGTTATTACTATACATGAGGTTTCAACTATGACACGATCTATGGATTCATGAACTTTTTCAGTTTATTAATGGCGTGTGTTTTCCATTTTTTCCACCAATCCATATTTTTTTATGATTTAGTTATTATTGATTCATGCTTCCACTACATGTAACCCTTACTGAGAATTTGACATCAACCCTTTCATTTGATTACCATCAATAGGTTTTGATAAGGATACCATTTACTGAGTTTCCATGGATGAAGTCCTTTTTTGTTTTTTTATATATTGTATTTTTTACATTTCCCAATGTAATTTGTGTTACTTATATGTATCTTGTTTATTCAAGACTACTAAGCCGATCGTTCCTTCTAGTTTTCATTACTTTTTATCATTTCAATTTAATAATTAATGCACCAGATCTTGTCTAGAGGGTTCGTGTTGTCGCACTACTATTTCTGACTCTATCACCAGGGCGCGTGCATCTGCCTGTGGAGGGGCATATCTATTGCCCCGCATTCCCACTATCCAAAGGTGGGAAACATTTGTTCCTGGTTCAGGGATGTTTTCTTCTTGATCAAAATGAGGTGATTGGATTTCGGTTCCTCCTTTCATGTCTTCTTCCTTTGAACTCATCACCAAGTTCGGGTCTCCCTTATAGAATAAGACGTTGTTCATGAAACACTTCCATGTTCCATTTCCTCATGGATTCCGATTAATTACACTACTTCTGTGAGGACATTACTAGGGGTCCTGTAAAGGCAGCATCCTTTGGTCAGGGGAGTAGTCACGTTGGACATCTCTGGTCTGTCTAGATGATAGGACACTAGTGCATCTTGTTTCTTACCCTTATTATTGGGCTTGTTGAGTGTGCGGAAGCCCAAGGGATCCCATGTTGAATGCGTGGAATTATTTTCCACATTCAAGTATCTAAGGATTTCCTTGGATTTTCATTCTTAACAAAGGGTATTCCATGATTTTAATGTCTAGCAGAGACAGATCAAACTGATCGGAACACTAACTATAGTGGATCACATGGGTTCAACCCCTAGAGGGAACACTGATGCTAGGAGATGGATTGGAATTATCTCACCGGAATGTGGCGTCCTAGGTATAAATCCGGGTGGATGATAGAGAGTTGTATGAAGTGGAGAGAGAATGATATGGAACCATCATGTGGATGAAACTGATGTTGTGCTTCAGCATTGATGAGGCTTTTTATGTATCCTTGTGGTAGGGAATCAAAGTTCACGTAGTTCATCTGAAGATTACTTTCCATCGATTGGGGACTTCAATGGATTACCGTCAATTGGGGGAACAACTGATTATCGTCGAACGTGGTCGCAATAGCTTATCGCTGAATGGTTTGGATCCTCAGAGGCTTCCTAAATAACTTTCCTTGGAATGGATTAATTTCAATATAGTTTGGGGTGGTCGATGTAGTTTAACATCATTCAGGATGAAAATGGGGGCATACAGTTTAGCGTCATGCATGATAATGGGGGTCCAACATGAAGGGAATCAGAACCAATGGTTGTTGGGATTGAACCTCAGGGAGGCCTCCAACATACCTTTCCATGGAAAAGATCATAGAATATGTAGTTCATATGAAAATATGGTCAGGACCAATGGATGGTGGTATTGAACCTCAGGGAGGCCTCCTATGTACATTGCCTTGGAAAAGGATCAAATACACCATAGTTCAGGTGCGGTGGACCGAGATGAAATGGCCATAACCAATGGTTGTTGGTCTTGAACCTCAGGGAGGCTTCTAACATATGATTCCTTGGTAAGGATTAATGACATCATTGTTCGAAAGAGGTGTTGGTGAACTGTTGTGAAGTGGTCGGGACCATTGGGAGTTGGGCTTGAACCTCAAGGAGCCTTCCTACGTACACTTCCTTGGAAAGGATCAAAGCCCACATAGTTTTGGAGGGTATTGTGGTGAGCCAGCGTGTAACACCCTGAGCTTCCATGATACACTTCTCATTCAATAATGCAATAGCTTGCATTGTACGCAACTTCGAGTTCTAACACACCACAACTAATCAAAGTAGTCGTTATTAATATTACTACCCACTTTTTAAAATTATAGAAATTTTATATTTCAAAATGGACTTCATTTTTGTATTTTTAATATCGAAATTATCCATAGTTGAATTTTTTGTAATTTTCTGAGAACTTCCAATTTTTATGAATAGTGAAAAATACTTAAAAACAACTTTTTTTAATCAAAGTATTTTATAGTGATAAATTATAATATTGAGTGGTTTTAAAGAATAATTAGAATATATTTTTACTATTTTATACAACGGTTGTCATTATAATTAATTTCACATTGAAATTGGACATAAACAATTGTCAATCTTTTGATATATATTGTTTCTTAAAAACACGATATTTGTTATGACAACGGGAATTAATTATAAAATTCATTAATGCAACTTATATGTTTATAATTTTGTAAAATAGACATCATTTTTGAATTTGGAATATCAATTATATCTTAGTGTGAAATTTTGGCATTGTTCTGAAAAACTTCAATTTTTGATGAATAGTGAAACCACTAAGTGGTAGTTAAATAACTGATTTTTTGTTTAAATGAAATATTACCACTTCTGTGATTTGATTTTCAAAAATCCAACATAAATGGTTTTCATTAAGAAGTAAAATGTGGTTCAACGGGATTAAAATAATTTTTTGGTGAATAGTAACTTTTAAGTTCTTAATCGCGAATAGAGGTAACTAGTGTAGTTTAAAGTAAAAATAATGTTTTAATAATATGAGATGAGCTTGACACATGTCCTACCCTCATTGTATGTTCCATGTTTGACCAAGAAAATCAATGGGTCAACTTGGGGACCCCATGGATCCACTTTAGTTGGAAAATGACATAAATACCTTTTATATAATGTTAAAGTAAAAAATGACACAAACATGAAATGTTTTACTAAAAAAATTTTTACATGGGGTTATACAAGTCATATATTTTACTATAAATTTTCATTGGTATTCTAAAACGCTTTCTTACATCATAGTAGTTTTCTTATAATTTTTGGACATTAAATAAATTAAATTATTTATGACACCATGATGATGCAGCGATTACCTCATTAATTAACGATTTAAATAAAATGAAAAGATAATGTAAAATCCAAGGCTTACACTTGTAAAAAAACTATTGTATGAGTAGATTTAGAACCTTTATCACCTTATCCTTGAATTCTATAAGTGTGGGACCTTTGGAGTCCGAAAAGCGTTGTATAATAATGTAATACTTCCTTACTTTCCAAGAGTGCCCCTCCTCTCCTCTTGTAAAAGTCCCCCACCTCTACCACCTCATTAACACATTCAAGCCATTTTACTCAGCCAACCTCTGCCCAAATACTCTCTCCACTTTACTCGCTTACTCCTAGAAGCCTCACTTTGGGCAGAATTCTTACCAAGGAAGCCTTTGGCTCAAATCAAAAGAGTTACCCGATTTTAAGGTAATGTCTTCACTTATGTTATTTTATTTTATTTTGCTTATCCAACCCCATAAAATATTTTTATTAATTTATTTTGTAACAACACAATTATCCTAAATATACTAGGATGTTGTTATAAGAATTATTCGAGCTACACTTACACACACCTACATATAATTGTTAAATAACGTAATGTTTCTGTGGATGGCAGATTTCTGCCTCACGAAACCATGATTGTTCAACACTAATATAACACCTTAAAAGGTGGCCATTAAGATGTCACTATATTTATACATGATATATAATATGTTTATGTTTTTCTTAAGGTTCTGTATTTTTCATTTATGGTATACCTTTATTGTTTCCATTATGGGTAAAGGCGATATTTTCATTTTAGGAAGTGCGGACTACCGCCCCCTCAAAGTGATTTGAATCGTTAATACCATATGTGGGATGTATAAAGGATGGAGTAAATGATATTATATATGATATTATACTGGAATTATAATATACCTTTATATAATTATGATTTCATTAAATATGAAATAGAAATGAAAGTAGCGTTCATGCGTACGTACGACTTACCATCTCCATGAACGGTGCATTTCATTTCTTACCACTAAATGTTATGTAATATTATTAATGAATGTATATACTGTATATATATTAGGTATGTGATATATACATCATGTATATAATTATGTATATAATGGATATTTTACCACATGAACAAAGTGTAATTATAAGAAGTTTATTTTTGACTCAAGTACCTAAGATCGACAAAACGACCATTATAAAATTAAATACTTACATAATGTTCATGACATGGTAATAAGTGATATAAAAGGAATAATGAACTTGAAAAAGGTTCTAAATAAGTTATATATTAACTCTAGTTTATTATTCAGGAGATCAAAGAACGGTCGAGTGAATTTGGACACGAGGTAAGGGAATTTCTTAACCCAATTTCCATTCTTTGGGTTAATCTCCTACTTTCAAATTATGCCATGATATTATTATGTCATATATTGTATTTTTACTTTCTTTATGTGTAATTATAGTGAATACACATAATAGACCTATTTTATTTTAAAAATGATATTTGTAAGGACATCATCTCAATCTCCTTTCATTGAGGCATATTTGGTTTTATACACAACTTTCTTTTATACGGTGTATAAACACCTTTGAATTTTACGTTTATTCAAAAGGAAACTTTTTTATACGAAGAGTTTTACTAAACGACAAAAAGGAATGTTTTTCTTGTCGTACGTAAGCGGAGACAACGAATTCTCCGCCGCCATGGCCATTATTTGAGTTTCAGCTTCCTCTACAAGCCATAACCTTTTTTAAATGAAAAATAATAACAATGTTTTAATTTTCTTTTATTTTGGTATTGAAAATGGTTTTGAAAGTGATTTTATTATATTGATGTGTTGTATTGATATCTTGTGATTGAAATGTGGAAATTTTATGTTTCCTTTATGCAAGTTTTATGTGATATGATTATGTTATGGTTTATGATATGCTTAAACCTATTCATATGAGGAATGCTTTGGACTTAATAAGTGACAGGTGGAGCCCGCTATAGCTCCTCGATGCATCGGTAGGTCTCATGAGACAAAATAGTGTCTTGGCACGAGGCCTTGATAAAATCTTATTTGTGGTCTTGGCACGAGGCCTTGACTACGTGGTTATGATAGTCTGTCATTATGTATTCCATCATTATGAAAGTGGTTATTGATATTGCATGTGATTATTCAACCAGTAGAATATCCATGTGAATAAGTAAATGGCATTATCTCATTTTACTTTTGCCATATTATGTTGAAGTTCATGTTTAAAAGGCTTTTGTTTTAGTTATACATTGCCTTAAATGTTAATATTTATTTATGAAAGCTTCTGCTATATTGTTATCCTTACGGAGCATCTGAGCTCACCCCTTTAAATGTTTTAATATTTTCTAGGATGTGAAGAAGTATTTTATGAATGACCTGTAGGGTTAGTCAGAATAGGATATGAGTGTGGACTATGGAGACTTTGTTATTGTAGTTTTTCACTTTATGATGTAATGTAACGCTTACGAATGTATCTAGTGTTTCCATGGCTACTAAACTAATTGATCTTTCGAGACTTGATCTTTTGTGATCATGCCAATGTTACTAAGTAATGCACCGACTCCAGGTAGCTGGGGTCGGGGCATTATATTTGGTATCAGAGGCAGTTTAGTACTAACCTTGGAAGCTAGATTTAGATAAACTCTGATTAGAGCACATAGACCAAAGATAGACTTTGAGGATTAGTATATAAGAACTTCCTAGAATTTTGGTATTATAGAGATTTTGTGAGTTTTCCGAGCAATACATCCCTGTTTGGATACAAGAAGGTAGAGGCGGCTCTGGCATAGATTTACCTAGGGGTAAAACCCAAAAACACCGCTTTGAGCTAGACTCGAACGGGAACTGGTGCACGACAACGGGCCTTGCTGCACTCTTGGTTATGACACTCCTGGGGGATATGCTTAGGATAATTTTCATTTTCTTTTCAAACCACTATGAAGGGTTATGAGTATATACTTCCTCAAAGAAAACATTTTTATGAATTATATCCATAAATAGATCGATTTATGTTAAGTATTTTATAAGTATAGAATTATGTATTTTGATTCATAAACTAATCTAGTTTATGCCATTGTTTAGAAATGGCACCTAGTGGAAGGAATGGAAACCGTATCAATTCACGCACTCCATGTAGGGATTTCCCTCCTACTCAAGATAATTATTGTGGATTTGGAGATACAACTGGTGCTGATCATCTTATTACCATACTGGGACAACTCACTCAGGTTATGAATAATAACCTTACTCGTATGGAGCACCCTGATCCTCAACATGGAGGATCAATGTTAGACCGCTTCATGAGGCAACAACCGCCAACATTTTATGGGGGTACAAATCCATTAGTAGGTGAGAAATGGATAAACTCCTTAGAGAAAATATTCCATGCCTTGGGGAGTAGCGAAAGGGAGAAGGTTATCATGGCAGTTTACCACCTCACTGGAGATGCAGATCAATAGTGGTCATTGATTCAAAATACAAAGGAAGATGAAGAAGTATCAAGTATGGAATGGAGAGAGTTCAATGATCTTTTCTTAGAAAAATACTTTCCACATGACCATCGAGCAGATATGGAAAGGCAATTTATGAGTCTAAGGCAGAAGGAGGATGAGAATGTCACAAAGTACGAGGCTAACATTACAAGGTTAGTGAGGCATGCTACAGATTGTATACGTAACCCAAGAAGTAAGATTGATCATTTTTTTATGGGTTAAAACCATTTCTCCGTCGAGATTTAGTATCACAATCCTTCTCATCGTATGAAGATATTGTCTCATGTGCTATCAAGACAGAAAATGAATTCTCTAAATCTTATGATAATAAAGTAAAGCAAGAGAAGAAGAGAACGGTGGAACAAGAGATAGATAAAGGGAAAAAGGGAAAGAAGGATTTTCCAGTATGTCATAATTGTGGGAAGAATCACCCTGGTAATTTCCTAAAAGGAATGGGAGTTTGTTATAAATGTGGGGAAAAAGGTCACCAGGCGCGTGATTTCAAGGGAAAGAAAGAGTCTATCAATGTTGAATGCTAAAATTGGAGATAAATGGGGCCTTATGAAAATGAATGTCCTAAGCGTCAGGGAAAGTTACCTTAGAAAAGGCCAAGGGATCAAGGACAATCTTATGCTGTGACTACAGTTGAAGCCGAATAATTAATGTATTGGTGCTTTTGGACTCATGGATTATATTATGGTTATTAGAATAATGTGATATATATATAAGGATTGTACTATAGTACTTGTTGATTTCATTAAGGTTTTAATATGATGAAGGTAATCATATTTTTGTATGTGACAATAAGAGAAACTTTACCTTGTTTTAGGAATCTGATGATACAATTGATATTGGAATTTAGAGACCTTTTAGAGAAAGTCTGGACAGAGGTATTTTGGATAACTATAAAGGTTGGAATGGATTAAGTTGATCTTTGGATAGTGTTTTTTAAGGTTAAAAAAATTTATGATGATTATTTTTGGAATATTATAATACTATAGTTTTAGGAAAAGGACAACCTGCAGGGTGGGACATAACCCGTCGTGTCGGACAAAGCTGCAGAAATAGAACCCACAACCATAGTGCGAAAGGCCTCTATTACCTACCACTAGCCTATAGGAAGTCCCTGGTTATTACAAAATAGTTTTACTAATCTAAATGGTATGTGTTAATATTTGGAACCATATACAATTAGGATAAATAGAGTATTTTTGAGTTCTATTACATTTTAGAGTGAAAGATGGGTTTGTGGTAAAAATTTATTAAAGAATGAAAGTCTACATGACAAGTATGTATATTCCCTTACATTCTTAGTAAATCTCCTAAATAAATTCCTCAACTTTATAAAAGGCAATTTAAAACAAAAACGTTGCCGGTTAACTTTTCCAACTGGGGAGTCAATGACCATTTAACCAATCACAAGTTTGTGATTTTCTTAGGGTTAACTTTTTCCTAATCCTGATTTCTACAACTCTCCATCAGACCTTGATGGTTTGTTTCCCCTCCATATCCATATTTTCATATAATCCTAGTATGGGCTATCTCGAGTGACCTTTGTACTTGTCTTTATTTCTTTTAATGTTATATTTCTATTAACATTATTTCCGATGTGGGTTTTCAACAAAGGTATTTTCTATTTTCAACCATTTATTTTCAAAGAAAAATTTCAAATTGCGAGGTTTCAATTTATTTAAGGAGGAGAGAATATAACCCCCTGAGCTTCCACGATATGCTTCCCATTCAATAATGCAATAGCTTGCATTGTACGCAACTTCGAGTTCTAACACACCACAACTAATCAAAATAGCCATTATGAATATTAATACCCACTTTTTAAAATTATAGAAATTTTATATTCCAAAATTTACTTCATTTTTGTATTCGTAATATCGAAATTATCCAAAGTTGAATTTTTTGTAATTTTCTGAGAACATCCAATTTTTATGAATAGTGAAAAATACTTAAAAACAACTTTTTTTAATCAAAGTATTTTATAGTGATAAATTATACTATTGAGTGGATTTAAAGTATAATTAGAATATATTTTTACTAATTTATCCAATGGTGGTATTAGAATTAATTTACTTTGAAATTGGACATAAACAATTGTCAATCTTTTGATATATATTGTTTCTTAAAAACACGCTATTTGTTGTGACAGCGGGAATTAATTATAAAATTATTTAATGCAACTTATATGTTTATAATTTTTTAAAATAAACAAAATTTTTGAATTTGGAATATCAATTATAGCTTAGGGTGAAATTTTGGCATTGTTCTGCAAAGCTTCAATTTTTGATGAATAGTGAAACCACTAAGTGGTAGTTAAATAACTGATTTTTCATTTAAATGAAATATTACCACTTCTGTGATTTGATTTTAAAAAATACAACATACATGGTTTTCATTAGAAACTAAAATGTGGTTCAATGGGATTAAAATTATTTTTTGGTGAATAGTAACTTTTAAGTTCTTATTCACGATTAGAGGTAATTAGTGTAGTTTAAGGTAAAAATAATGTTTTAATAATATGAGATGAGCTTGACACATGTCATACCCTCATTTGATGTTCCATGGCCGACCAAGAAAATCCATGGTTCAACTTTGGGACCCCATGGATCCACTTTAGTTGGAAAATGACATAAATACCTTTTATTTAATGTTAAAGTAAAAAATGACACAAACATGAAATGTTTTACTAAAACAATTTTTACATGGGGTTATGTAAGTAATATTTTTGACTATAAATAGTAATTGGAAAGATAAAAAGATTTCATAAATCATAGTAGTTTTTTTATAATTTTTGGAAATTAAATAAATTAAATTATTTATGACACCATGATGATGAAGCGATTACCTCATTAAATAACGATTTAAATAAAATGAAAAGATAATGTACAATACAAGGCTTAAACTTGTCAAAAACCTATTGGATGAGTATATTTCGAACCCGTATCACCTTATCCTCTAATTATATAAGTTTGGGACCTTTGAAATCCGAAAATCATTGTATAATAATGTAACATTTCCTTACTTTCCAAGAGTGCCCCTCCTCTCCTCTTATAAAAGGCCCCCACCTCTACCACCTCATTCACACTTTCAAGCCATTTGGCTCGGCCAAATTCTGCCCAAATACTCTCTCCACTTTCCTATATTACTCCTAGAAGCCTCACTTTGAGCAGAAGTCTTCCCAAGGAAGCCTTTGGCTCAAATCAAAAGAGTTACCCGATTTTAAGGTAATGTCTTCGCTTATGTTATTTTGTTTTATTTTGCTTATCCAAACCCATAAAATGTTTTTATTCATTTCTTTTGTAACAACACCCACATCCTCAATATAATAGGATGTTTTTATATTATGTATTCGATCTAAACATACACACACCAACATCTAATGGTTAAAGAACGTATTGTTTCTGTGGATGGAGAATTTCTGCCTCACCAAAAAATGATTGTTCAACACTCATATAACACCTTCAAAGGTGTCCATTAAGATGTCACTATATTTATACATGATATATAATATTTTTATGTTTTACTTAAGGTTCTTTATTTTTCATTTATGGCATACCTTTATTGTTTGCATTATGGGTAAACGCGATATTTTCATGTTAGGAAGTGCGGACTACCGCCCCCTCAAAGTGATTTGAATCGTTAATAACATATGTGGGATGTATAAAGGATGGAGTAAATGATATTATATATGATATTATACTGGAATTATAATATAACTTTATATCATTATTATTTCATTAAATACGAAATAGAAATGAATGTAGCATTCATGCATACGTACGGCTTACCGTCTCCATGAACGATGCATTTCATTTCTTACCTCTAAATGTTATTTAATATTATAAATGAATGTATATACTGGATATATATGAGGTATATGATATATAAATCATGTATATAATTATGTATATAATGGACATTTTACCACATGAACAAAGTGTAATTATAAGAAGTTTATTTTTGACTCAAGTACCTAAGATCGACAAAACGACCATTATAAACTTAAATACTTACATAATGTTCATGACATGGTAATAAGTGATATAAAAGGAATAATTAACTTGAAAAAGGTTCTAAAGAAGGTAGATATTAACTCTAGTTTATTATTCAGGAGATCAAAGAACGGTCGAGTGAATTTGGACATGAGGTAAGGGAATTTCTTAACCCAATTTCCATTCTTTGGGTTAATCTCCTAATTTCAAATTATGTCATGATATTATTATGTCATATCTTGTATTTGTACTTTCTTTATGTGTAATTATAGTGAATACACATAATAGACCTATTTTATTTTAAAAATGATCTTTGTAAGGACTTCGTCTCAATCTCCTTTCATTGAGGCATATTTGGTTTTATACACAACTTTCTTTTATACGGTGTATAATCACCTTTGACTTTTACGTTTATTCAAAAAGAATCTTGGTTATATGAAGAGTTTTTCTAAACGACAAAAAGGAATGTTATTCTTTCCGTACTTATGCGGTGACAACGACTTCTCCGCCACCATGACCATTATTTGAGTTTCGGCTTCCTCTACAAGCCATAAACTTTTTTTAAATGAAAAATAAATAGAAAGTTTTAATTTTCTTTTATTTTGGTATTGAAAATGGTTTTGAAAGTGATTTTATTATATCAATGTGTTGTATTGATATCTTGTGATTGAAATGTGGACATTTTATGTTTCCTTTATGCAAGTTTTATGTGATATGATTATGTTATGGTTTATGATATGTTTAAACCTATTCATATGAGGAATGCATTGGACTTAATAAGTGATGGGTGGAGCCCGCTATAGCTCCTTGATGCATCTGTAGGTCTCATGAGACAAACTAGTGTCTTGGAACGAGGCCTTGACAAAAACTTATTTGTGGTCTTGGCACGAGGCCTTGACTACGTGGTTATGATAATCTGGAATTATGCATTCCATCATTATGAAAGTGGTTATTGATATTGCATGTAATTATTTGACCAGTAGAATATCCATGTGAATAAGTAAATAGCATTATCGCATTTTACTTTTGCCATATTATATTGAAGTTCTTGTTTAAAAGGCTTTTGTTTTAGTTATACATTTCCTTAAATGTTAATGTTTATTTATGAAATCTTCTGCTATATTGTTATCCTTACCGAGCATCTGAGCTCACCCCTTTCAATGTTTTAATATTTTCCAGGATGTGAAGAAGTATTTTATGAATGACCTGCAGGGTTAGTCAGAAGAGGATATGAGTGTGGACTATGGATACTTTGTTATTGTAGTTTTTCAATTTATGATGCAATGTAATGTTTACAAATGTATCTAGTGTTTACAAGGCTACTAAACTAATCGGTCTTTCAAGACTTGGTATTTTGTGATCATGCCAATTTTACGAAGTAATGCACCGACTCCGGGTAGCAGGGGTCTGGGAATTACACAACGTGATGATGCTTGTGGCCAAAGGGTGCTGGACTTGACCATTGAGGATGATTCCTACATACCTCACCATGCCAAGGATCAAAGTTCATGTAGTTCAGGTGGGGTGTGTGGTCAGCCGATGTGGAGATTTCCAAGACCAAAAGGTGTTGGATTAGAACCTCAAGGAGACTTCCTACGAACCTCACCCTGGAAAGTATCATAGTCCGCTTAGTTCAGGATGGGTGTTGGACTTACACTCTAGGTGTCCCAGAGAGGATGTCATAGTTGATACTCACTCTAAGCCCATGTGAGTCATTCTCAGTGTGAGAAACAAGAGGAAGAAATGACCAAACACTCATCTCATGAAAGGTGTGTCCTTGGGAAGTGGAGTTGGGATTATAAGTATTTAGTGGCCCAAAATGGGAGAGTGTATTACGCGTGGTTTGTTTCCAAAAGACGAAATAAGGGATTATGCATGATTATCAGCCCAGGGTTAGGGAGATTGGGACTTACTCATTGGTGGATACCTAGGCGGCGACAACGGCCAGATGGAGAGGGATTTGGAACCGAACTAATGAGGGACCCGGAGCCCATCCCCCCCCCATTGTAGTCCTTGGCATTGAGGAAGAGAGGAGGAGTAGGGTTGCTACCTCCAAAAGAAAAGTTAGGAGATTACACAAAGTTTGTATCCCTTTCCCCACAGATTGACATCACTCCAATAAAGAGGATATCATTCCTTATGAGGAATGATTTCACTCCCGTGGAGACCAGTGGGCGTGCAGAATGTCCATGGTGGGGAACCCCACATACGACGCATGGGGTGAGGTGACAGTTTAACATCATCTCTGTTAAGGACGATGGTGCTTGGTATTTTAATGTCCTGTAGCTCGGATGAGGCGGGTTCACTCCGCACACCTTAGGACATACGTAACTAATACCTCCCTCCCCTTTGAAAAGGGAGGGAATCCGCAATTCCATTGTGAGGGGGTGTTATTGAGTGATCCATGGGAGCTCCATGTTTGCATGTATATGCAAAGAAGAAATAGCCATTAACACTCCTATGTGAATAATCAAGAGGCAAAGCAATGCAACTGGAAGAACCACCCAACGAACATTGAATTCACTTCATACGATCATATAGGGCCATATGAGAGAAGGGTGTGTAATGAAGATGTTTTGAGAACTAGAAGCACAATATGATGATGTCCGGAAGTGGTAGATTAAACACGTGTGAACAATTATACACAAGAAGGGTTGCCTACATGAAAATTGGGTAGCTACACAGAAAAGGCCACGGTTTGTGGGCCCAGAGGTTTACACACAATTGAAGGGGTTTGTGCAAAATCGGCGCACAATAGGAACAATTACGTAAGAATGACAGGGATTGCATGAAATTGGAGGGTTTTGCGCTCTAATTGGAGCATAGGTTTTGTGCTCAAATTGAAGGGATTGAACACAAGGATGGTCTCACAAGTCAAAGAAGATGCATAAAAAGACTAACCATGGTTTTCTGCAAAGGAGGATGGGATTCCATGCAAAATCCCTGAGCTGAAGGGACTTTGGTGAGGGTCAAGCCCGAGTGGTCCCGTGTGAGGGAGGACCTTTGGGAGACATGTTTTAAAAAATCACATAACTAAAAGAAATATTTTTCAAGAGGGGGAGATGAATTTCCCACAGGGGAGACGGTTCGGATCCTTTAGCTGTAGGAAGTCAAAGGGGTGGCATTCGATTTATAGGCGCTCGGGGCCATCTGGTCCGCACAGAAGTCTGTCGGCATGAATGATTCTGCACCCAGAGCCGGCGGCATGAAGGATTAAACACCGGGTGTGGGCCATGTGTAGGTTTCTAAGCCTGGTGTCGGTTGCGCAGGATTTTACATGCCTGCGAAAAAAAACCCTCGGATCCCACAGTTTTCCGAGCATAGGAGAACTTTTTCACGCACCTTTAGTATATTTTGCGCGGACCTTCCATTCCTCCTAGAATGTATTGAATAGTTGAAATATACCTTCTCTTTATCCGAAAATACCCTCTTTCATCCTTCAGTGTTTCAGCGTCTACAAATGCCTCCCTCAGAACTTGGTTGGTGAGGGCATGAAAAGGTCATATTTAAAGGTAAACGACGAGATGTCTAACCTCCAGGATTCAGGAAACTCAAAACACTATAGTTTCGAGTAAAAAAAACTGAAGGTGTGCATAAAAATAGTTATGTTACACATAAATCTCTTTTCTTGCATGCGGAAATCCACCTCTGTGCCTATAAAAACTGTCGTGGGTCCTTCAGTTCATACTAATTTTCTCATGAAATAAGCTCTGAGATATCATTCATGAAAAATCATCAATTTTTGAACGTAATGTCATTTTCATTGCATGTAATTCTTCAAGATCAATCGTTATTTTATGAATAGAATTGAGGTATCTTGTTCCATTGCCTCTGTTTTTTGCGTTGACTCCTGATTTTCCACGCGCCTTATCGGTCTTTCCGTGTGGTCTCCTTTGGATCTCACAGAAAAAAGATGGCTACTAGTTAGGCTGAAAGTGAGAGGGAAGCTGCATATGCTGCATGAAGGGCCGAGATAGTTGTGAACCCGAAAGTTTAGAGAGAACTGAAATTTGTGTCAAAATACCCTACTCATTTCAACATGTTAACACCTTCTTAGAAGGTGTATGTGCTGTCTGATAACCTACCAATATGGAATTTTATTATTCTAGAAGAGGTATATGTGCCAGGATTCGAAGTCGATACCTTGAAACCATGACTGACTCATGGAGATGACCACCCTCAGTATAATATCACTAATAATGTTCATACTACCAGAGAAACCAGACACATGGATGTTTACTTCCTAAACCCCAAACCAGAACTGTGATAGGAAGTGACTCGGTGGCGAAGGATTATTCGGCCCGAAACACAATTACTTTCCAACATAGTATCACTAATAAGACTAAAGGGAATCTACAGGATTAGAAATTGAGGTCTGGTGGAAATTTCACAAGTGAGTGGGCCTGGTCATATTGGGTAAGCCAAACATGTGATCAATTTGGGGCCAGACTATGGCACAATGGGTTGGTCGAGGTAGTGTGGATGTCGCAATTCCGTTTCTACCACTAGCATGAACTTAGTCCGGAGTTGTTTACTCAATAGTCCCTCGATATTAACACCTTCCATATCAACCATGGAGAGGATGGTATCAGCCTTTGGGATGTTCATTGCATTAGGGGCATCCCTTTGGATGGGCACTAATATGATGAATCCCTTCCGATGGGGGACAATTGAGGAGACAGATTACGGACACCCGTCATGACATGGCATCTGTTAGAGCTGGACAAGGAGTGGCTAGCGGTCAAGGACTTTCTGAAGGATATCACCTACTCGAAGAGGTATAGCCTATTTCTGCCAAATGTCTCGAACGTCAAGATGTCGTGGAAAAGAATATGGTGTCTTACTGTAGCACATAGGATAAAAGGCGGCTCATACTAAAGGTTGTTGGAGGTGGGGGAATATCAATCACAGGGATTCATTATAAATGAGATTCGGGACCCGAACATCCGGTACACTAGATTTCATGCAACCTTAATGAGTGGGTGGAACCTACCAGTGAGGGACGCAAGGATGGGAGTTCATCCAGCGACATTAGTTATGGTTGGCATCATGGCCACTAATCAGAGGTTTAACTTGGGGGGTTCATGTGTTGGCCCGTATGTACGCCATACTAGGCCATATTTTGAGGGGGGAGGGGGTGACCAATAAGGATATGTGGCCCTTTCCAAATCCTTCATGCATGGATTGCGGCTCACTACGGTGGGTACACCCTCCCAAATGCCATTTGTCCCACAAGAAATGGTTTATGGCCTTTTTGAATATTACAGGGGGCATGTCACGACCCGACCTCGGGGCCCGTGCCGTGACTACCCCAAGCCCGCCTTCCATAGGCCAGGGGATGGCGACTAGCACCAAGGCGTAAAATCCCGGTAAACAGGGAAGGCATTGCCTTTATAAGTAACCACCACCACAGAGTCAGCAAGCGGAAAGTAACTACCAAGTGCAGAAAAGTAAAGGGGGCCGGAATACAAGCCCAACTGAAAGTACAACTGAAAAGTTAAAGAACAGCAACTGAAGAAAAGACGGCGGCCTCGTGTCGTCCACTGGAAATCCCACCTGAAGGGTGGGTACAGATAGCCTCCAGGCTCCTCGGGTCCCACGTCTGCTCTGAGCACGTCCCGCCCAGTGGTCCGCCTCCAGGTACCGTCTTGCTCCACGCCCCAACCGAGATCAGCGTTGTTCGTCGTCTGCATCCAACACAACAAGGTGCGGGCATAGCCCGTGCAGGGGTGAGTATAAACTATTCAGTAAGGACCCCGAGACCCCTGAAGGTCTCCCGAAATCCACAAAGGATATAGCACAAAAGGAAGGTGCAATCACGAAGTAACATCTGACTCGACTTAGGTATATGCCCACACATATACCTAAGTCCCCAATTCTAGCTCTTCTCACGAGCTCAAGAACAACTCAATCCACACAGGAAAGCACGACTCAAATCCACAAAGGAGAGTAAACAGTAAATCCACATAGGATAGTTCAACACATTCCACAAAGGAGAGTAACATAAGATTCAGCTCAACCAGGTATACTTTTTCAGATGACGTCAAAGATGATCACTGATCCATCTAAGTCGTCGGACCTACGAAGGATCGATAGGTACTAACCCCCGCAAAAGACCCACACAGGATCGGGCTCACACAGAACCTGTAGGCAGTGGCTCACACAGAACCGGTAGTAAGGACCCACACAGGATCGGGCCCACACATGACCTGTAGCACAGATCCACGTAGGATCGCTGAGTGCAGTAGTCGACGAAGTCCACTGAGGATCTCCGCACATTCGTCGCCGCAGTCCACGAAGGATCTCTGCTCTGTCGTCGTCGCAGTCCACGGAGGATCTCTGCTCTGTCGTCGAAGTCACAGCCAGCACTAGGGTTCCCGCACACAGCGAGCTCGTTTAGGAGGGTCCGCTCTACGAGCCGAGAGGCTGATACATCAACTGACACGTAGTCCGAAGTTGATGTATCCAAAAGTTCCGTATCGACAACAGGATCTCAACGCAACAGACGGCGCGTCAATCGGACGCCCGGTCTGAGAGTTATTGGCATTTTCATCCCAGGGGCCCAGTTGGTTTTTAGGGCAAAACCAACCCGACCGTACTCCGCCTGTGTCCGATCCTCGGGCGGAGTATGCCAAAAGTTCCGTCTCACTTAGAGGAAACTACCACAGCTGATGGTACGTCGATCGGACGTCCGTAGCTCATGTTATGAGCGTTTCCGCTCCGAGGGCCCGGTTGGTTTCGTGTACGAACCACCCCGGCCGAACACAAAGTCTTCCGAAACCTTGAGTGTAATATCCCGAAACGACCGTATCGATCCAAGGATCGCGTAGCTGCTGACGGTTCGTCAATCGGAGGTCCTAGGCCCAAGATATGGGCAAAAGACCGAAGAGGGCCCGAAGACGGGGGTTCTGGGCCCGGGTCGACCCGACCCGGCCCGGCCCGGTTGGGCCAGGTCCGGTCCGGCCTGGGCTCGGCCCGGCCGACCGGACCGGCCGGCTCGGCCTCGGCCGAGCGGCCAAGGGGCGCCGCGGGTTTGACCCGCGGCTTAGGTGGAACGCGGCCCGCGCGGGCCGCGTGTTGGGTGGCCGGACCGCGGACGCGGTCCGGCGGTTCGCCGCCGCCGTGGCCGAGCCGTGGCGGATCCTCCGGCGGTGCGCCGGGCGCCGCCGCCTCCGGTCGCCGGCGCCGCCGCGCCGGCGACCCGCGCCGTTGCCGCCTTCCGCGGGCCGCCGGAGTTGCTCCGGTGGCCCTATTCCTCTCCCGTCTGCGCCGTTGCTCCTCCCGGGGGCCGATCTTCACTGCGGGATCAACGGATCGCCCTTGCCGCACGGTTTGTCGTCCCTTGCCAAAACCGCACACGAAAAGGATCGGCGGAGGGTTGTCGGGTTTTGTTCGTTAGACCCGCACCCTCCGCGTTAGTCATAAACAACGGGAGAAAGGGGCTACAAAAATTTTTAATCAAGATAAAAATTGTTCACTTCTTTCTCTTTTAAACGGAAATTCAATTTTAATTAATTGAAAATATTCATGCCGGTTCTTTATTCAAAAAGAAATAAAAACACGGGAATGAATCATCAAGAATTAAATCCCTACCTTGTCGTCGTCGTCGGATGAGAGGTCGTCGCTGATTTGGTGATCGTCGCGGAAGAGACGCTCGTCGCACCGCGGGAAGGAGTCGCGCCGACGATCTCCGGATCAAGATCAAACGGATTTAATTAATTTAAATCCGTTGATATCGAATTATAAAAAGGGAGAATTTAGAAGATTCGATTCTCACCTTTAACCGCCGATCGTAGGTTCACCGCGGAAGAAGAAGCGCCGAAGAAGAAGAAGAAGGTCGCGGAAAAATTTTGTCGACGTCGCGGATCACGGTGTGCGTCGTCGAACTTTGGTTCCGGCGTTCTTCGCGTTCTTCGCGTTCTTCGCGTGGAGGGTGGAGGCCCAGAGAATAAAGAGTAATCCTCCAAAATAGACACGTTGGTCTATTTTAATATTTTTCCAACAAACGCAAATGCGTAAGAAACGACCCATCAGTTCGTTGAATTAATTCAACGAACGAAACATCCCATTTATTTCATGAAATAAACCGCTCAATTAAATGGTCTGTTAAGAATTTAAGAAAACGCGTCGCTTGACTTTTCAGTTACTTTGACGGGTTTTCGCGGGTGCGTTACTTAGCGGAAGAAATAGTGGGGCTCGTGCGGGACCCACCTCACAAATATCCTAACAAGGGGTAGGATATTTCCGGATAGCACCCTATCCGCTTTAACTCAGTTCAAGTGGCTTTCAAGTGACTTCCAAGCGGCTTAAGTGAAATAAAATAAAGTTGTCGCACAACCTTTATTTTATTTCCGACTTAAAGCCCCAAATTTTAAAAACCACGGTTGAGCAAACGCAACTCCGGAAGAGGCGTTTCTAAGAAAATACCGGCGCTGCGATTTCATCGGTGCCCTCAGAATTCGATTCCGGGCACCGGTTCAAAAGATAGAAAAACCCGCTCGTCCGTTCACTGAACGTACCCGAGCCAAACTTCGGAAATTGATTCCGGGCACATCGGGCCTCGGAATCAGGTGCCGTCTGAAGCTGCGCTCTTGTAAAATTCCAAAGAAAATTAAGAAAAAAAAAATTTCCTTGAAATTTGCGGGACTTTACATTACTCCCACCTCAGGGCTTTACGTCCCCGTAAAGATACATCAAAAACTAGGGGAACAAATGGGGGTACTGAGCACGCATCTGAGCCTCCCGCTCCCAAGTGCTCTCCTGGAGGTTCCCGTGCTGCCATCTGACGCGCACAAGAGGAATCAATCGCCCACGTAGGACCCGCTCCTGTCGATCCTCGATCTCCACTGGGACCTCCGCAAAAGTCGCCCCATCGTCCACGTCCAGCTCCCCAGAGTCGATGATGTGCGTCGGGTCGTGCACGTATCTCCTCAGCTGAGACACGTGGAAGACGTCGTGCACCCGGTGCAACTGAGGTGGTAGAGCCAGGCGATAAGCCACCTCTCCTATCCTGCTGAGGACCTAGAAAGGCCCGATGAAGCGTGGAGACAACTTGCTGCCTCGGCCAAATCTCCGTAAACCACGTCGAGGTGAGACACGCAAAAAGACGTGGTCGCCATCCTCGAACTCTAGTGGCCTCCGCCTCCTGTCAGCATATGACTTCTGCCGGCTCTGAGCTGTCCTCATCCTCTCCTGGATGATCTGGACCTTCTCTGTCGTGGCTCGGACCATCTCTGGTCCCACGAGTGCTAACTCCCCAGGGTCTGTCCAGCACAACGGTGATCTGCAGGGTCTGCCGTACAACGCCTCGTATGGTGCCATCCCGATGGTGGAGTGGTAGCTGTTGTTGTACGCGAACTCCACCAAGGGTAGGTGGTCCTCCCAGCTGCGACCAAAGTCGAGAACACATGAACGGAGCATGTCCTCGAGTGTCTGTAAGGTCCTCTCAGTCTGACCATCCGTCTGAGGGTGGAAGGCTGTGCTCAGATGGAGCCGCGTCCCGAACGCCTCCTGCAACCCCTTCCAAAGCCGGGAAGTGAAACGAGCATCTCGATCGGAGACGATAGACGATGGCACACCGTGAAGCCGTACGATCTCCTGGACGTAAAGACGTCCCAAGCTCTCCACTGAGCCCTGCTCTCTGATGGGTAAGAAGTGTGCCGACTTGGTGAGTCGGTCGACAATCACCCAAATGGAGTCGTGACCTCTGGAAGTGCGTGGAAGTCCAGTCACGAAGTCCATATATATGCCGTCCCACTTCCACTCCGGGACCTCCAAGGGCTATACCAAGCCTGCTGGTACCTGATGCTCTGCCTTCACCTGCTGGCAGGTGAGGCATCGTGAAACGAACTCTGCCACAGCTTTCTTCATGCCCGTCCACCAGTGCTGTCGTCTGAGATCCTGGTACATCTTCGCCACTCCAGGATGCACCGCCAAGGGAGAAGTGTGAAACTCTCTCAACACCTCCTCTCGTAAAGTGACTGGTACGAAGGTACGTCCTCTGAAAAGGATGTCGTGCTCTGCTCCAAGGGAGAAGCCATCAGGCGCCTGACCTGAGGATATCAGTGCACGCCGGGTCTCACAGTCAGCGTCCCCACGCTGAGCCTCTCTGACCCGCTGTAGAAGTGGAGGAGAGACTGTGAGAGACTGAAGAAAGGCTGCTCCGTCCCTATCCACGAAGGATATCTGTAAGGAGGCTAGATGCTCCGTCGCCTCCTCATGTAGCTGAATGCCCGTCCTCCTGCTGAGGGCATCGGCTACCACGTTCCCCTTCCCAGGAGTATAGACTATCTCAAAGTCATAGTCCTGGAGGAACTCAAGCCATCTCCACTGTCTCAGGTTCAGGTCCTTCTGAGAGAAGATATACCTGAGACTCTGGTTGTCAGAAAAGACTGTGAAGCGCTCGCCCATCAGATAGTGCCGCCAAGTCTTCAGAGCGAAGACCACTGCAGCTAACTCCAGATCATGAGTGGCGTAGTTCTGCTCATGCGGCCTCAACTGACGTGATCCGTAGGCGATCACGGCCCGCTCCTGCATCAGGACTCACCCGAGTCCAGTCCCTGATGCGTCGCAGTAAACTACGTATCCAACTCCCTCCTCAGGGAACCTCAAGATAGGTGCACTGGTCAATCTCTGTCTCAGCTCCTGGAAGCTCTGCTGACATCTGTCTGACCACACAAAGGGTTTCCCCTTCTTTGTCAAGGCTGAGAGTGGTGCCGCAACTCTGGAGAAGTCTGGCACAAATCTCCGGTAGTATCCGGCTAGGCCCAAGAAGCTCCGCACCTCCGTCACGCTCCTGGGTGGCTCCCAAGCTAGCACTGCCTCGATCTTCGCGGGATCCACTGCAACTCCCGCCTCAGAGATGACGTGCCCCAAGAAATGGACCTCACGTAACCAGAATTGGCACTTTGAGAGCTTGCCATAAAGCTGGTTCTCTCGGAGTGTGTCTAGCACAACTCGCAGGTGGTAGGCATGCTCCTCCTCAGTCGTCGAGTATACCAAAATGTCGTCAATGAAGACCACGACAAATCGGTCGAGGTATGGCTGGAAGATCCTGTTCATGAGGCTCATGAACACTGCTGGAGCATTGGTTACGCCGAATGGCATAACCAAGAACTCATAATGGCCATACCGACACCTGAAGGCCGTCTTCTGCACGTCCTCGTCTCGAACTCTGAGCTGATGATAGCCTGACCGGAGGTCTATCTTCGAGAACCACCGCGCTCCCTTGAGCTGATCGAAGAGGTCATCAATCCGTGGCAGCGGATACTTGTTCCTCACTGTCACCTGGTTCAGGCGACGATAGTCGACACACAGTCGCAAGCTCCCGTCCGCCTTCTTGGCGAACAAAATCGGGGAAGCCCAGGGTGAAACACTGGGTCGGATAAACCCCTTGCTCTGCAAGTCCTCCAACTGTACCCGCAGCTCTCGAAGCTCAGCGGGGGCCATCCGGTATGCTGGAGTAGATATCGGGGCTGTCCCGGGGTACAAGTCGATGTAAAAGTCTACCTGTCTACGAGGAGGTAGCCCTGGAACGTCGTCGGGAAAGACGTCCACGTACTGGTCCACCACTGCAGGAAAAACTGGACTCCACACATCCACTGCTCCTAGGATGAGGCTAGCCAACTGATGAGAGATGGGCTGAACTCTCCTCCGCGGAAGTCCATCCTGTGCTGCAATGGTTCCCTTCTCGCCGGTGAAGGTAAACCTGCTCCCGTCGGTGCGAACACATCGCACCTTGCGCCTAAAACAGTCGATCTGGGCATGAACCGTGGATAGCCAATCCATGCCCAAGATGACGTCGTAAGGCCTCGACGCCGCTACAAGGAGATCCCAGCCGAAGCTCTCGCCTCCTAGAGTAAGCTCACACTGCCGGCACCAGTGCGTAATCATCGAGTCTGCTCCCGTAGGAGTCTCTAGCCGTAAGGATCGAGCCAACGGCTCAGTCGGAATCTCCGAGCTTCGAACAAGGGCAGAGGCTATGAAAGAGTGACTCGCTCCTGTGTCTATAAGTACTGCAGCAAGGGTGGAATAGACACAGATCGTACCTCGAATAATCTCTGGCATGTCGGGGTCGTAGGCCTCCACTGCCTGGAGCTGGGCCTGTCCCTGCCCGCCAGCTCCCTGTGGTCGAGGTGGCCCTCCTGGTGGTGGTGGGGGTAGAGCCTGGAAGCGTCGCCCACCACCCGCTGCTCGGCCAGCTCCTCTGCCTTGTCCGCCTTCTCCCTGCGGACTGCCACGGTCGACCCTCTACCTCTGCCTGGGTGGCCCCTCCACCGTCTGCTGCTCCTCTGGTCGGCGAGTCGGGCAGTCACGAGCCATGTGACCCTGCCCGCCGTAGGAGTAGCACAACCTGCCTCTCGGAAGGCTGGCACTCCGCTGTGTGCCCCGCACTGCTGAGCCGGTGTCCTGAGGCCGTCTGCGTGGGGGTCTGGTCTGCCTGGACCCGAGAGTCATCCGTCGGCTACCTGCTGCCGAAGACTCAGCTACCTGCCGCCCTGCGCTAGGTCTCACCGCTGAAGAAGGCTCTGCCAGGAAGCTCTCGATCAGGAGGGCTCGCTCCAGCACTCCCACCTGGGTCGGAATGCTGAGGGAGATCAGTGACGCCCGAATATCCTGCCGCAAGCCCTGCTCGAAGGTCCGGGCCCGGAAGAAGGGGTCCCGTACCATGTCGGTCGAGTAGCGAGATAGGTCAGTGAACCTCGCCGCGTACTGAGCGACCGTCATGCTGCCCTGGCGCAGCTGGAGAAGCTCCTGGATGCGCACCGCTCGGAGGGTGGTCGGGACGAACTCAGAGCGGAAGAGGCTCTCGAAGTCCGTCCAGAGTAAGGTTGCCTCATCGTGAACCTGGAGCATCAAGCTCCACCATCGTCCTGCCGCCGCCTGCAGGAGGCTCGCCGCGAGAATCACCATGAGATCCGCTGGTGTCCTCACTAGCCTAAAGATCCGTACCACCGCCTCTAGCCAGTCCTCGGCGGCCTGGGGGTCCGCCTCACCGCGAAACCTGGGCGGTCGCTGGCTCTGAAACTCATGCAGTGCCCTGAGGCGACGTGCATCGTCAGCGTCTGGTACTGGTAGCATCGGTGGCTCGGCGGGTAAAGCTACCACCGGTGCCACTGCTGGCAAAGGGTCCTGCACCGAGGCCTCGTCGCTCGGTGGGCTGCCGTCGCGCCCTACACTCGGAACCCTAGCTGGTTGTCGTCGCGGGGCCATCCTGAAAAGGAGAACAAGAGCACCACAGTCAGAACAGTATACCTGGTGAGCTGGCACAAGTAATCAAAAGGAAAAATTGAGACTTTCATGAAGCAGATCAGTATACCCGGTGAGCTGACACAAGTAATCACAAAGAAAACTTGAAACACACACGCAATAAATGTTTTCATGCATTAAGTCGGAAATCAGGAGTCAGGGTCCTGGTGTACGGATACGTCGGCCGCCGCACCAACACTGGGCTCCCTGAACTGATAACCACACTCAATACACTAAACACTATTGCTTCATATAGGAAGAAAAGATGATCAGAGTCTTCGGTAGAACCGACCACCTCTGATACCAATTTGTCACGACCCGACCTCGGGGCCCGTGCCGTGACTACCCCAAGCCCGCCTTCCATAGGCCAGGGGCTGGCGACTAGCACCAAGGCGTAAAATCCCGGTAAACAGGGAAGGCATTGCCTTTATAAGTAACCACCACCACAGAGTCAGCAAGAGGAAAGTAACTACCAAGTGCAGAAAAGTAAAGGGGGCCGGAATACAAGCCCAACTGAAAGTACAACTGAAAAGGTAAAGAACAGCAACTGAAGAAAAGACGGCGGCCTCGTGTCGTCCACTGGCAATCCCACCTGAAGGGCGGGTACAGATAGCCTCCAGGCTCCTCGGGTCCCACGTCTGCTCCGAGCACGTCCTGCCCAGTGGTCCGCCTCCAGGTACCGTCCTGCTCCACGCCCCAACCGAGATCAGCGCTGTCTGTCGTCTGCATCCAACACAACAAGGTGCGGGCATAGCCCGTGCAGGGGTGAGTATAAACTACTCAGTAAGGACCCCGAGACCCCCGAAGGTCTCCCGAAATCCACAAAGGATATAGCACAAAAGGAAGGTGCAATCACGAAGTAACATCTGACTCGACTTAGGTATGTGCCCACACATATACCTAAGTCCCCAATTCTAGCTCTGCTCACGAGCTCAAGAACAACTCAATCCACACAGGAAAGCAAGACTCAAATCCACAAAGGAGAGTAAACAGTAAATCCACATAGGATAGTTCAACACATTCCACAAAGGAGAGTAACATAAGATTCAGCTCAACCAGGTATACTTTTTCAGATGACGTCAAAGATGATCACTGATCCATCTAAGTCGTCGGACCCACGAAGGATCGATAGGTACTAACCCCCGCAAAAGACCCACACAGGATCGGGCTCACACAGAACCTGTAGGCAGTGGCTCACACAGAACCGGTAGTAAGGACCCACACAGGATCGGGCCCACACAGGACCTGTAGCACTGATCCACGTTGGATCGCTGAGTGCAGTAGTCGACGATGTCCACTGAGGATCTCCGCACAGTCGTCGCCACAGTCCACGAAGGATCTATGCTCTGTCGTCGTCGCAGTCCACGGAGGATCTCTGCTCTGTCGTCGAAGTCACAGCCAGCACTAGGGTTCCCGCACACAGCGAGCTCGTTTAGGAGGCTCCGCTCCACGAGCCGAGAGGCTGATACATCAACTGACACGTAGTCTAAAGTTGATGTATCCAAAAGTTCCGTATCGACAACAGGATCTCAACGCAACAGACGGCGCGTCAATCGGACGCCCGGTCTGAGAGTTATTGGCATTTTCGTCCCAGGGGCCCGGTTGGTTTTTAGGGCAAAACCACCCCGACCGTACTCCTCCTGTTTCCGATCCTCGGGCGGAGTATGCCAAAAGTTCCGTCTCACTTAGAGGAAACTACCACAGCTGACGGTACGTCGATCGGACGTCCGTAGCTCAAGTTATGAGCGTTTCCGCTCCGAGGGCCCGGTTGGTTTCGTGTACGAACCAACCCGGCCGAACCCAAAGTCTTCCGAAACCTTGATTGTAATATACCAAAACGACCGTATCGATCCAAGGATCGCGTAGCCGCTGACGGTTCGTCAATCGGAGGTCATAGTCCCAAGATATGGGCAAAAGACCGAAGAGGGCCCGAAGACGGGGGTTCTGGGCCCGGGGCGACCCGGCCCGAACCCCCCCTGGGGGTCGGCCGAACCGGGTCGACCCGACCTGGCCCGGCCCGGTTGGGCCGGGTCCGGTCCGGCCTGGGCACAGACCGGACGACCGGACCGGCCGGCTCGGCCTCGGCCGAGCGGCCAAGGGGCGCCGCTGGTTTGACCCGCGACTTAGGTAGAACGTGGCCCGCGCGGGCCGCGTGTTGGGTGGCCGGACCACGGACGCGGTCCAGCGGTTCGCCGCCGCCGTGGCCGAGCCGCGGCGGATCCTCCGGTGGCGCGCCGTTGCCGCCTTCCGCGGGCCGCCGGAGTTGCTGCGGTGGCCCGATTCCTCTCCCGTCTGCGCCGTTGCTCCTCCCGGGGGCCGATCTTCACTGCGGGATCAACGGATCGCCCTTGCCTCACGGTTCGTCGTCGCTTGCCAAAACTGCACACGAAAAGGATCGACGGAGGGTTGTCGGGTCTTGTTCGTTAGACCCGCACCCTCCGCGTTAGTCATAAACAACGGGAGAAAGGGGCTACAACAATTTTTAATCAAGATAAAAATTGTTCACTTCTTTCTCTTTTAAACGGCAATTCAATTTTAATTAATTGAAAATATTCATGCCGGTTCTTTATTCAAAAAGAAATAAAAACATGGGAATGAATCATCAAGAATTAAATCCCTACCTTGTCGTCGTCGTCGGACGAGAGGTCGTCGCGGATTTGGTGATCGTCGCAGAAGAGACGCTCGTCGCACCGCGGGAAGGAGTCGCGCCAACGATCTCCGGATCAAGATCAAACAGATTTAATTAATTTAAATCCGTTGATATCGAATTATAAAAAGGGAGAATTTATAAGATTCTATTCTCACCTTTAACCGCCGATCTTAGGTTCGTCACGGAAGAAGAAGCGCCGAAGAAGAAGAAGAAGGTCGCGGAAAAAGTTTGTCGACGTCGCGGATCACGGTGTGCGTCGTCGAACTTTGGTTCCGGCGTTCTTCGCGTTCTTCGCGTTCTTCGCGTTCTTCGCGTTCTTCGCGTTCTTCGCGTTCTTCGCGTGGAGGGTGGAGGCCCAGAGAATAAAGAGTAATCCTCCAAAATAGACACGTTGGTCTATTTTATTATTTTGCCAACAAACGCAAATGCGTAAGTAACGACCCATCAGTTCGTTGAATTAATTCAACAAACGAAACAGCCGATTTAATTCACGAAATAAACCGCTCAATTAAATGGTCTGTTAAGAATTTAAGAAAACGCGTCGGTTGACTTTTCAGTTACTTTGACGGGTTTTCGCGGGTGCGTTACTTAGCAGAAGAAACGGCGGGGCTCGTGCGGGCCCCACCTCACAAATATCCTAACAAGGGGTAGGATATTTCCGGATAGCACCCTATCCGCTTTAACTCAGTTCAAGTGGCTTTCAAGTGACTTCCAAGTGGCTTAAGTGAAATAAAATAAAGTGGTCGCACAACCTTTATTTTATTTCCGACTTAAAGCCCCAAATTTTAAAAACCACGGTTGAGCAAACGCAACTCCGGAAGAGGCGTTTCTAAGCAAATACCGGCGCTGCGATTTCATCGGTGCCCTTAGAATTCGATTTCGGGCACCGGTTCAAAAGATAGAAAAACCCGCTCGTCCGTTCACTGAACGTACCCGAGCCAAACTTCGAAAATTGATTCCGGGCACACCGGGCCTCGGAATCAGGTGCAGTCTGAAGCTGCGCTCTTGTAAAATTCCAAAGAAAATTAAGGAAAAAAAATTTCCTTGAAATTTGCGGGTCTTTACAGGGCATGCCATTGATGCTCAACGAATAGGGGATAAGGATCAGGATTCTCAATCATGCGAATTTGACCTTTATTATGATCTCTACTATGACTAAAAAAATGATAGACAACGTGCAATCCTTATAGTGAAATGGGAATACTTCCAGAGCATCAGATGTAACATCCCAGGTAAATAATGAATATGAAATTTTCAAATATTCATGAATTAAATATTAATATTACTTTAAATTAGATCCTATGATCAATGGCGTACCCAATAAGCAACAAAGAGTTTCTTTGAAATCATACGTTGCACAATAACAATATAATAATATTATTTAAAATGGTAGTTAACACCTAGCCATTGTAATGGTGGGAATGAACTGAACTGCCCACAAAATGATTATATATGTTTTTTAAATATTTTTACTTTTATCCACTTAATTTTTGAGTCATAAAATGTGAATGAATCCAATTTTAAGTATAAATATTCTAATATTCGTTAAAAAGTCGATTAACCGCCTTTTCATGGTCAAACCTTTTTAAATCCACTTTTTGAGAATTTTATATGTTATATTGTAAAAAATAAAATCCTTCTTCAGAATTAGGATATCAAAATTTTATTTGTGTGATTTTTTGTTATTTTTCTGATAAAGTTCATTTTTTATAAATAGTGAAAATGGTTTATTTTAATTCCCAACCTCCTTTTAATATAATTTATTTATATGGTTAGATTATTATTTTTAATTGGTTTTAATGTGTAATTAGAATATATTTTTACAATTTAATTCAATGGTGGTCATTGGAATTACTTTCAATTTTGAATTGGATATAAACAAGTGTCAATCTTTTGATATATATTGTTTCATAAAAACACGCTACTTGTTTTGATAGTGGGAATTAAATATAAAATCAATTAATGAAACATATATGTTTTGAATTTGGTAAAATGGAAATCATTTTTAAATTTTGAATAACAAATTTACTTTGGATAAATTTTTGCTATTTTTCTAACAAATGTTCATTTTTAATGAATAGTGAAAAATACTGCATTTTACTCCAAAACCGCTTTTTCCTCTAATTTAATTATATAAGTAGACTGCAATTTTAAATTTTTTTGAAGTGTAATTGATTTTTTTTATCAAATAATAAAATTTTGTTCATTTAAGTAATTTCACCTTTCAATTGGATGTAAAAACAAGTCAATATTTTGATAAGTTTTACTTCTTAAAAACCCATCTTTGGTTGTGACAATGAAAATTATTTTTAAAATAATTACTGCAATTTATGGGTTTGGAATTTGGTAAAATATATTCTATATTTTTAATTTTATGGTCTAAATTATGTAATTCGGAATCTTTTGTTTTTGGACATTATGAATAGTATCGACGACAATTATCCTTAATGATCATGATTAATTAGTAATCAGGTAGTTAAGGGTAATCAAATAATATCATAATAATTTAAAATGACCCCAAAATGTGTCCAAATCCTCTTTTTTTATTCATGGACGACCATGGGAATCTTTTTACCAAACTTGATGGCCCATGGAGTCACATGGGTGTGATAGTGACATTTATGACATTATTTTAAAAAAAGAAGAGAAATATAACAATGGTTTGTATATCCATAGTAAAAAAAATTTATTTTTTTACATAAATGATCTATGAGACTATAAATACTCATTGGAAATATAAAAATATTTCCCACATCATGATAATTTTTTAATAATTTTTATACATTAAATAAATAAATTTATTTATGACACCATGATGATGCAGTGATTACCTCATTAATGAACAATTTAAATAAAATAAAAATATAAGGTAAAATATAAGACATAAACTTGTGAGAAACCTATTGTATGGGTGTATTTAGAACCCTTATCCCCTTATCCTAAAAATTTCTCATTTTGGGTCATTCAAAATCTGAAAAATATTTTATAATAAAGTAACATTTCAAGACATTCCAAAAGTGACCCACCTCCCTCTTATAAAAGGACCGCACCTCTACCCCCTTAACCACACCTCTCAAGCCCTTGTCTCATCTATACTCTACTCATATTATCTCTCTAAATCCCTATATTACTCCTAGAATCCTCACTTTGGTCAGATTTTTTCCCTGGAATCCTTTGGCTCAAATCAAAAAGAGTTACCCAATTTAGAGGTAATGTCTTCTCCCGAGTTTCTTTCTTTTATTGTCCTTATTCACTCACAAATATCTTCATATTATTTAATCTCATAATTACAATAGTATCCTCAATATACTAGGATGTTTCTATGATTAGTATTCTACCTACACTTACGCACACCTCCATTTAATGGTTAAAGAACATACTGTTTCTGTGGGTGGTGAATTACTGCCTCACGAAACGAGGATTGTTAAATATTCTTTTAACACCATTTATGATGTCCATTAAGATGTCACTATATTTATATATGATATATATTATATTTATTTACTCTCAATTCTTCTGTATTTTATATTTAAAACTTACCTTTATGCATTACATGTTGTTTAAATGCGATAATTTCAGATGAGGAAGTGTGAAAAACCGCCCCCTCAAGTGATGTGACTCATTCATTCCAAACATTGAATTTTCAAAAATGTATTTAATGAACTTATTTTACCTATATAAAATATATATTATACTTTAATTATAATATATCTATGTATAATTTAGTTTTAAAGTCCATTAATATGACAAAAAAATGAAAACAGCGTTCGTGCATACGTACGGCTTACCGTCTCTATGAACGGTAAATTTCATTTCGTATCTCCAAACATTATGGAATATTATTAAATAAATATATAAACCATATATATGATATTTAAATCACAGAAACCATTCCGTATATGATTTACTAAAAACTAGATGGACAATTCTCTTCATACAAGTTCATTGTTGACTCATGTACTGAACATTGACAAAACGTATGATATGAACTCACATAATGAACAAATTATTATAACATGATAATATATGATATGAATTGAGTAAAAAACTTCAAAGGGATTCCATGTGGAATTATAAATTTACCAAAGTTTATTATTCGGGAATATAAAGAAACGAACAAGACAAGTCAGACTTGAGGTAAGGGGATTTCATATCTCTCTTTTAATTCTGTGATATTCCCATTGTTCACCAATTATTTATTTCATTTGGTGTATTGTGTACTTAAATTTGATATATATTATCATGATTATATTTATATTCATCGTATTATGTGATTCATTAGGTTCTTATTATTTTTTGGCCATATAACTCGATTTATTACAATGAGTTAAGGGGTTTTTATCTCACTATTTATTCCTGTGAGATTCGTGCTATATTTTTCACTATCTCCATTGAGTGGTTTATTTACTACCCATTATTCTAATCTATGTGTAATATAATTTTAGTCATGGGTATTTACATCAACATTGTATAGTCCTTCTTTCATGCGGTGTATGTTTCAAAAGTTACCCAAATCCGTAAGGGAACCTTTCACCCTTCTCTTTTAAAAAGTCTTCTTTTTGTGTGGTCTTTTAATTTAAATCTTATTATGTTTGGATATGCTATTATATATCCTTATTTCTCTAAAATTTATGTCGAAGTGATGATATGCCCTTTTTATCATTCATCAACTCATTTTCTGAATTTTAAAGTGATGATGTTAGGCTGTCGAATTTCGGTAAGGGAACATCTTAATCCAATTTTATTTCTTTAGGTTAAACCTCTACTTCTTGATTATGTCATACTATGAATATATGTGGATGAACTCTGATTGTTTTACACTTAAAATACACTTATATTGGGTGTATTTATAATTTTCACACAAAATTATGTAATTGATTTATCCTTAATCTAAGGATACCATCTTTGTATGGGACTTCATCTCAATCTCCTTTCGTTGAGGCATAGGTCAAATTTATATACGACTTAATTTTATTAGTTGTATATTAAACATTTTCTACAGTTAATTTTATTAAAAATGAATCTTTTTACAGGAAGCGTTTTACTAAACAAGAAAATGAATCTATTTGTCTTATGTATGCGGCGACAGCGACTTCTCCACCACCATTACCATTATTTGAGTTTCAACTTCCTCTACAATCTATAACATTTTTAAATGAAAAATAAATTCCATGTTTTAAATTTCTTTTATTTTGGTATTGAAAATGGTTGTGATAATTTTTTGATTATATCAATGTGTTGTATTGATATCTTGTGATTGAAATGTGGAAATTTTATGTTTCCTTTATGCATGTTTTATGTGATACGATTATGTTATGGTTCTTGTTAATTGTTTATGAAGTTGGGTGGTTACGTGATACAATAATGGCGGGTGATCCCGAGATAGCTCTCCAATTCATTGGGTAATGCGAAGGAGTTAAACGCTAAGGTTTCTGCAAGGAGATTTAGGGAATATACTGTGATGGGTATTCCAAACGCATCCAAGAGGGTTACTCCCTACGTAATAATGTTATGAATACCTCGACTTACCTTTATGTATTATTACTTCTATAAGTTATTCATAACTCTTAGGATTTTATGAGGTATTAGTAATTTATGATTTCATGGATTCTAATGTATACATGGACTAATGTTTTATTTTCGTATTTTTATATCTTTTACTGAGATTTTTTATGCTCATCCCATGTTTTTGAAATGTTTTCCATATGACTTAAAGATGAATAGGGTCAAGGATGGTATGAAGGAGATACATGTTATCTAAAACATGGAACTAGATATGTTTATTTTTAAGAGATTTTATTTTATGAAAAAATAGAAATTGAGTAGATGTGTCTAATTTGTAATCTTTTGAGATGTAATAGTTATGGACTAATTTTCAAATCATTAAACCTCCAAAGAACATGAATTTGAATTATTCATTTAATTCAATATTATGTACTGTTTTAGGACAAGGTCCTTATAGTTGGTATTAGAGGTCGGTTTAGATAACTTTAGAGGTTAGGTATTCATTATGCTTAAGTGACATTACCGTAATTGATAGGATTTCAGAAAGAGTCATAGTTTTTTAGATAAAGTGAATGATTTTAAGATAACATGAATAATTATATCCTAGTTTTATTTGATTATTTTACTAATATACTCGCACTGACATTTTTTGTTTTAGTAAGTGACTGGATCTAGTAGGCACCAAAGTAACAGTGGATGTGAAGAAAACTGTGATGATTTTCCGAACGACCAACTGAATTATATGGGAGCGGAAATGAGAACTCATGTGGTTATTCTCAAGCAACTCTCTGGTGTCATGATTGATCACCATAACCGTAGTGAGTTTTATATGGTATCATATATCTGAGAAACAAATCCCTATGGAAGTTCAATTAATAATCATAAAGTCATGTATGTTCAATAGCCTATGTGTCAAAGATGTGGAAAGAAACACCTAGGAAAATGTTTCAAAGGGATAGAAAGATGCTATAGATGTGGAAATGACGTCCATAAATCAATAACCTTCCGTGGAAAATGGATTCATCTAGTTGACTCTAGGAAAGGGAAAGAATTTCTTTCTGAAGGATCAATTGAAGTTTTTAAATGTGGTGTGAATGGTCATTATGAAAACACATGTCCTACGATGATTTTTCTAGAATGGGATCACAAGGATCATACAAATATTTTTTTTACCAATACCTAATTCCATTCCGATTGAGGATGAAGAAACTGACAATGACCAATGAAAGGTATGGATTATTTCTTAACATATGTTTTCCAATTATTGAAATCATAAGATATGATTCATGATTTTTTTTGTAGGAAAGAAGTGTAAGAATGGTATAGAGTAAGTGGTTTCCAACCTCTGATACCAATTGTAGGATCGAAATATAATATGAGATGCTCAATATACAAGAGGGGGGGTGAATTGTATACTTTAAAAATTCCTTTGGAACCTTTAAAGTTAGTTATGAACAACTAAAGTTTCCTTAAGAAAAGGAAAGTACTAAGTTTAACAAAGTTAAACTAAGTAGATTCACAACACCTCTAACACCGAACTAAACTTGGAAAGAGATTCCAAAAGTAGGTTCTGGAAATATGGTTCCGGAAATTGAAACTTAACAAAAGTTACAATATGAGATTCTACCTTAAAGCGTATAGAATCTAAACTAATCAGAGTAAGTAAGGAAGTATAAGAAAGTTATACTTTCCTTAAGATACAAATTTCAGCGGAATAAAGACAAGTAGTAAAACTACTAGTAACAAGATAATAGTCTTTTAACCCAAAGAGAAGGGTATCCAACAACCTTGGATAAAGGTCCCTTGATTTATACTTTCAAGCAAGTCTGTCTTACCCACACCAGGGTAAGCCCTCGATACGAAGATCAGTGTCTCTGTCTTGCTATCCCCGCAAGCCCTCAACTTCAAGGTAGTTGGCAACCTCTGTCTTTCTCAGCAAGAAAGCCCTCGATCTTTAAGGTAGTCGGCACCTCTGTCTTTCTCAGCAAGAAAGCCCTCGATCTTTAAGGTAGTCGGCACCTCTGTCTTCCTATCCCCGGAAGCCCTCGAATGTAATCACCAACATTCGGAGTCGCACGAAGCTTTGAGAGTTAATAAGAGACTCTCTCTCTATAAATCACTTCAACAGCATGTAAGCACTTTTTCAGCAATCAACATATGCATCATCTATCAGCCGCGAGCTTTTTCAAATGAGCTCCTATTTATAGGTAAGGTCGGCTCCTTCTCCAACGGTCATATTTCCCTTAAAGTTCGGAGGGACCTGTACACGTGTCACTTAGACAACGGTTAGTTTATAACAAAATGGACGACATCGTTTTATAACCAAACAAGTGTAACAGAAAGTACGACATCGTTTTAAACTTTAACATAAAAGTTCGGAATAGAAATTTCGGAGTGAAGGTTCGGAGTGAATGAATTCAGAGTGTATAAAACAATGATAATCAGATTCTGTTTAATAGGTGAATTCGGAATGAGAATTCGGAATAGGAATTCGGAATAGGAATTCGTCATCAGAAATCGTAATGAGAATTTGTCATTAGAATTCGTAATGAGAATTCATCATCAGAATTAGTAATGAGAATTCATCATCAGAAATCGTAATGAGAATTCATCATCAGAATTCGTAATGAGAATTCATCATCAGAATTCGTAATGAGAATTCATCATCAAAATTCGTAATGAGAATTCATCATCAGAATTCGTAATGAGAATTCATCATCAGAATTCGTAATGAGATTTCATCATCAGAATTCGTAATGAGAAATCGTCATCAGAATTCATAATGAGAATTCTTTATCAGAATTCGTAATGAGAATTCGGAATGAGATTTCTTCATTAGAATTCGTAATGAGAATTATTCAATGGAATTCGTAATGAGAATTCTTCATTGGAATTCGTAATGAGAATTCTTCTTCAGAATTCGTATCCTGAATCTGGAATAGAACTAAGTCAGAATTCATATCCAGAATTTGGAATGAAACTTCCTTATAGTTCTTGTCCAGAACCGAATCCTAAAAACAGAATGCTTTTATATCAAAGATTTTATGACTCCGAGAAAGTGAATCCGAAACTCATACTTAAGAAAAATATGAATGAAAAAATAATAAGGATAATTTTTCTTATAAAAGCGATTTTCCTTAAGAAAGCAATTTTCCTTAAAAAAGCATTTTTCTTTACAAAAGCGATTTTCCTTAAAGATAAGGTGTTTGTGATTTTCAAAACAAGAAGGAATGGAAAAGTCATAAGGAAAACCTTATTGACTCAACAATCTCCCCCTTTTTGGAAAGCACAAACATCCTTACGAAAAAGCTATTCTAAGAAGAAAGAAACATATTAAAGCTTATCTCCCTTGGTTTAAGAATATAGATGAATACGACTAACTCCCCCTTAGGCTTTGAAACTCTAAGGATCGTATTCATATTTCCGGAGTGATGTTTCTTTAAGAAAAACTCCCCCTTAAACAAACTCTTATTAGAGTTCTTTTTCCTTGGGTATTTTCCTTTCTCCCCCTTTGAAAAACTCTTATTAGATTTCCTCTTTTTCTTAAGGATCTTTTCCTTCTCCCCCTTTGTGATTTTCAAAAAGAATTGGAGGGAATGGAAAAAAAATAACAAAGTACCTGAAAAGATTAGTAACGACAGCAATAAAAACAACAAGCACAATTTTCATTATATTTGAAATGTCAGCAACAAAAAAACAAATTACAACAAAAAGATCGGATTGGTCATTTCGGATCTTTCTCCTTCGACATGAGCCCCTTGAGAATTGTCTTGATCTTCTTGAGGTCCTTATGATCTTCCTCTGCTTGCTTTTCTAAGGCAACTATTCTTGCTGACTGAGCTTGAATGATTTCTTCCTGAGCCTTCAACTTTTCTTCCTGAGCTTCCATTTTCTCTTCCTGAGACTTTATCCTTTCTAGAAAATTGATCCGATGATCCCTTTCAAATTTCCAACTTTGATTAACAGAGTTGAGCTTTCCATTCAGATCTCTTACTTCCTGACTCCGAATGTTCTTTTCCTCTGTCAATTTCTCATCGAATGATGCAGACATCTCATGAAACTTCTTGTCCTCGGTTTGAAATGCATCCTTAACATTCTCCTGAAACTCATCCAGTAACCTCATCTCTTCCACATTCTTCTTCGACCAGCTAGTCATCCTTTTGCACGATCTTTTATGGGCTTCGTAACCAATAAAGAAATTTTTGAACTGGGCTTCTATCTCAACACATTTATCCATAACCATGGATACGGAGTCGGTTTTCTGATTCATTGTATGTTGGAGCATCTGGCACCGAGAGTCAATACTGGAGAAGGTTGGAATAGTTCCCACCAACTTCTTCAAGGACTGAACAACAAAATCGTGCCCCAACGATGATGACTCCGAATCAGAAATCTTGCTAGGAGAATTTTCTTCTTCAATAAGCTCCAACTTCCTCTTAGAAGAGCTACCAGCTTCCTTCCTCAAACTTTTTCCTGAACTCGGGGTATCAGCAAGAATTTTCTTTCCCTTTTGTTTTTCCGGAATTGAAACCTGTTCCGGAGATCTGTTCTCACTATCAGAGACTTGAACTATTTTATCATCCGCATCAGCAACTTCTTGAACAATGGCTTCCACGTTTCCCATCTGAGCAGCATCAAGTAAAATATTTTCTTGACAAGTAACTTCTTCTTCTCCTTTTTCTTCTTCCATTGCAGGAGTAGCAAGCTTGGAAGATTGAGCTTCAGATGTTCGGAGCGAGAGGTGATCCGAAGGAGTTCCCTTATATTCATCTACTTGTTTGAGCACATCTCCTGTCTCACCACTTCCTTCAGCCGCTTCTTCAACCTCTTCCACTTGCTCTACTTCCTCAGTAGTAACAGCCTTTTCCGGAGTTACAAGATTTCTTCCTGGAGTCTCAGGTAGAGATTCCAGAGAAAAACATCTCGGAACGGGAATGGTTGCTGAAACCATTTCATTAAACTTCAACAAGGCTTGCACAGCCTCAGCTTCTGACAACTTCTTCTTCAGCTTCTTTTCCTTAACTTGCTTCTCAAGCTCATCAGCAGCCTTTTCTTTCAGAGCTTTAGCCTCTGCAGGATCCAATCCGAACTGCGGATCTCCTTCCTTCCTCTTTTCCTTGTCAGCTCTCCATTTCGCTGCAACCTCATCAGTATATGTCTTCTTCTTCTTAGGCTTAGGAGGTGCGGAATGGACTTCCTTAGACTTGGGTTCCTCAGCTTCACTTACCACTTCTTTCTGTTTCCTCTTCCTTACCGGCTTTGATGATTCCGGATCAGCCACTTTCGGAGTCACTTCTGCTTGAGGCGGTAGATCAATGAATTTCCCTGACTCCTTGTTAAAAGCTATATTCATCCTTTTAAGAGTTGCATCACTGAGCAACATGATCTTGCAAAATTTCGGCTTAGAACTACAAGCAACCTTGAAGGATTCGAGGCACCGAACAATCAGCTTCGACAATATTTCCGGGTACATCACTATCTGAGCTCTCAGATTCCCCTTCTTCAAATTATCAATGTTGAGAAGAATATGCTTCATCAGGTTGAACTTTCTTAGATTTATCAGAAAATCCAAGATGTATATCTCACTCTTCTTCAAGCTGTCCTTGTCTCCTTTTCTCGGTACGATAAGCCCTTGCACCCATAACTCCAGAATCCGGAAGTTTGTAGATAGGGTTGCAATTTTCGGAGCCTTATCATCATCCAATCCAAGAATTTCTAAGGCTTTCTCCTTGTTGAAACTACCCAAGGAGTCTGGCAGAACATGCGAGATAAACTCAGCTTCCCCTTCATAACTCTGCCCTACCAAGCTTGCAGCCTTGATGTAAGATAGCTTATATGTCTTTCCATACGATTTGAAGGAAAACTTCTCTCTATTATCCTCCACGAAGAAAGCAATTGTCTCATAAAACTCGACAAGCAAGTCAGAGTAGACTTCATCTTGGTTGCCAGTTTTTGATATCGCAACATCCTCCCAGCCATTCAACTTGATATTCTTCGAAATGATAGAATCATAGTTGCTGAAGAAATTCGGATGAACTAACCGCTCTCTGTAGACTAACCACTGAGAAATGGGCTTGGTTGAAGACATCTCTTGAGAAGCTAACTCTGCAGACATTCGGATCTGAGATCTCTGAGAAGTTCGGAACTGAGAAGACTGAAGTTCGGAACTGGAAAACTGTAGTTCGGAACGGCCTTAAATCAGAGAGTCAGAGCTTCAGCACGCAAAAGCTTGAAATCGATGTGGGACAAGAAAATAGGATCCCCTTTATATAGGCATTGGGATGACGGTTCAACTTCCTCGGTTGATCTGACGGTTTAGAATGATCTGAGATCAGATCTAACGGTTGAAAGCTTGAATCCGATCTTTTTGAGGTTTTATTAAAATAAAGAATTAAGAAATCCAAAAACCAAAAACAAACTATAAGAAATTGCCAGCAAGTAAAATATGATTACGAAAACTTCAGTAAGGAAATCATACCTTTCGGATTAGCTTAGGAAAGTTATTCGTAATGGGTAATATAAAGACGACTACGAAAAATTCAATACGAAAAACTAAGTACGAAAACTTTAATAGGAAAAAATCAATACGAAAAAGTAAATACGAAAAAGTCAATACAAAAGACTCGGTACGAAAGTTCCGTTATGAAAATACCAGTACGAAAGTTTTCCATTCCGGAAATTTTCAATACGAATACTTCCATTCCAGAAGTATTCTGTGCGAAAATATCCTTTCTGGAAAATTGTTGTTCCGGAAATTCCATTCCGGAAATTTTCGTTCCGAAAAGTTTGAAAACAAAATTTGAAAAACTTTGTTAAATAATCAAACAAATGTACTCCCCCTATGAAAAGGAGTTTATTACTGTAAGGAGATTTTTCAACAGAAAGTTAATTGGGGAAGATTACCTTACGGTTATCATTCCTAACTTCTGTTTAATATATTCAAATCTATCAGAAGGTAAAGATTTTGTGAAAATATCAGCAAGTTGATCTTGCGTTCCGATAAACTGAAGAATAATGTCTCCTTTAAGTGTGTGATCCCTAAGAAAGTGATGCCTAATATCTATGTGTTTTGCACGAGAGTGATGTGCAGGGTTTTTACTTAGGGCAATGGCACTTGTGTTATCACACAAAATTTGAGTTTTAGTAAAACTCAAGCCATAGTCTGTGAGTGTGTGTTGCATCCACAACACTTGTGCACAACAACTTCCAGCTGCTACATATTCAGCTTCAGCAGTGGAGAGTGCAACAGAATGTTGCTTCTTGCATGACCAAGAAACTAATGAATCTCCTAAGAAATGACATGTTCTGGATGTACTTTTCCTATCCATTCTACATCCACCAAAGTCAGCATCAGAAAAGCCTTTTAGAACAAAATCATTTCCAGAAGTATAAAATAATCCTAGATCCATGGTTCCCTTAAGGTAGCGAAAAATTCTTTTTACTGCCTTTAAGTGAGATTCCTTAGGATTGGATTGATATCTTGCACATAAGCATACTAAAAACATTAAGTCTGGTCGACTAGCTGTTAAGTAAAGTAAACTTCCAATCATACCTCTAAAAGATGTTTGATCTACTGGTTTCCCAGCTTCATCAAGATCTAAAGAGTTTGAGGTACCAATGGGAGTACTTATACTTTTAGTGTTGTCATAACCATACTTTTTAAGAAGATCTTTAATATACTTATGTTGGGATATGTAGGTTCCTTCTGGTTTTTGAGAAATTTTAAAACCAACGAAAAATGTTAACTGATCCATCATACTCATTTCAAACTCAGATTTCATTAGACTAGCAAAAGAGTCAGTCAAAGATTGCTGAGTTGAACCAAATATAATGTCATCAACATATATTTGAACAATCAAAACATTTTTCTTATCTTTCTTTATAAAAAGGGTTGGATCTGCATTTCCCTTAACATAGTTATTTTGAAGCAAAAATCCAGTAAGTCTATCATACCATGCTCGTGGGGCTTGTTTAAGGCCATACAAAGCTTTGGTAAGTCTAAAAACATGATCAGGATGTTTTGTATCTTCAAAGCCAGGAGGTTGTTCAACAAAAACTTCCTCTTGAACATAACCGTTAATAAAAGCACATTTCACATCCATTTGAAATAGTTTGAAATTAAAGAATGCTGCAAAGGCAAGTAGAATACGGATAGATTCAAGTCTAGCTACTGGAGCATAGGTTTCTTCATAGTCTATTCCTTCTTGCTGATTATAGCCTTTAGCAACAAGTCTAGCTTTATTTCTAACAATGACTCCATTCTCATCACATTTATTCCGGAAAACCCATTTTACTCCAATAACAGAAGTTTCCTTAGGTCTCTCAACCAAGGTCCAGACTTTATTCCTTTCGAATTCATTTAGTTCATCTTGCATTGCTTTGATCCAATCATCATCACCTAAAGCTTCATCAGTGCTTTTAGGCTCTAATTGGGAAAGAAATGCTAGATGTTCTACTTCATTTCTTAAGGAACTTCTAGTCCTTACAGGTTGATTTACATCACCAATGATACTATCACTGGGATGATTCTTAAGAAACACCTGATTTGGGTTTTGTAAAACCTGTTCATCAACATAAGGTAGAAAGTCTTCTGGGGTAAATGTTTCAGAATTATCTTCTAGAACAATTTCCTTATCAGAAGGTTCTTCTATCAACGGTTGATAATCAGTTTTTGAAAACACATCCGAAGATGTAGGTTGGGAAGTTTTAAAAACAAAAGGATCTGATTCATCAAATTTTACATGTACTGTTTCCTCAACAGTACAAGTATTTTTATTAAAAACTCTATATGCCTTAGAGGTTGTGGAATAACCTAAGAAAATTCCTTCATCAGATTTTGGTGCGAATTTATGTAAGTTATCTTTAGTATTCAAAATGAATACTTTGCAACCAAAAACCTTGAAGTAGGAAAGTCTTGGTTTTCTACCATTCCATAACTCATAAGGAGTTTTATTAAGAAAAGGTCTAATCAAAACTCGATTTATAGTATAACAAGCAGTACTTACAGCTTCAGCCCAGAAATGTCTAGCAATAGAATATTCACTCAACATGGTTCTAGTAATCTCTTGAAGAATTCTATTTCTTCTTTCAACTACACCATTCTGTTGAGGAGTTCTAGGTGCTGAAAAGTTGTGAGTAATACCTTTCTTACTACAAAAAGTTTCAAAATCAGAATTTTGAAATTCTCCTCCATGATCACTATGAATAGTTTTCAATGGAAGGTTTTTCTCATTTTTAACTTGGGCTCTAAAACTTTTGAAATAAGAAAAAGCTTCAGATTTCCTTGCTAGAAAATAGACCCATGTAAATCTAGTGTAATCATCAACTAGAACAAACACATAGTATTTGCCTCCAATGCTTCCAGTTTGTGTTGGACCAAAAAGATCCATGTGCACTAACTGTAATGCATCGGTTGTTGAGACTTCACCGATTGACATAAAACTAGATTTATGTTGCTTGCCATATTGACAAGGATCACAAACTTTAGAAGAATCAAATCTAAGCTCCGGTAGATCCTTAACAAGTTTCTTCTTAGAGAGTTTACATAGGTTCCTAAGATTACAGTGTCCTAATCTTCTATGCCATAACCAAGAATGATCTTCCATTGCACTTAGGCAAGGTAAATCTTGGCTTCTTAGGTCTTCTAAGTTTAAGGTGTAAACATTCTCTTGCCTATTGGCTGAGAGAATAAATTCTTCCTTGGAATTGTGAACTAAGCATTTATCATTCCTAAAATTCACAAGGTAACCTTCATCACATAACTGACTTATGCTAATGAGGTTGTTCTTAAGACCTTTAACAAAGAGAACATTTGAAATCAATGTTTTACCTAAAAGAACAATATTACCAATACCAACAATCTCTCCCTTAGCATTGTCTCCGAAAGTTACCTTTCCTCCTTTCGTTTTGATAATCTTTTCAAAAAAACTTTTGTTACCAGTCATATGCCGGGAACATCCACTATCCATGTACCAAATATTGTTTCTGGAATTTTCTTTATTTTCCTGAAATTAAGAACAAAGTTAGATTTTCGGAATCCAAACTTGTTTGGATCCGAGATTTCCAGACAATAAAATTTTAGGTATCCACATTTTCTTAGAAAAGTAAGCTTTATGAAAACCTAAGGATTGGATTTTGTTTAAGGAACAATTTCTTGCCCAGTGACCACCACATTGACATTTAGTGCAAAATGGGGCACTTTGAGGAACAAAATAATTGTTGCTGAAAACAGGTTTTGCTTGGGTATAACCAAATCCGGATTTATTTCTTAAAGGTCGTATTTGAGAATACATCTTATCAAAATTTTCCTTACCATGGGTAATGTTTGATAAACACTTCTTTAAGGAAAAAATTTCGGACTTGAGTTTTACAACCAAGTTTTTATCCTCAAAATCATTAGTTTTTGAACTAGAGTTAGGCTCGAAATCATTTTTATTAGAAATTACTTTTTCTAATTCTTTAGCAAGTTTGTTCTTCTCAGAACTTACTTCCTCAAGATTTTTTGAAATATTTTCAAAATCAGCATTTTTCTTATCAAGATCTTTAGAAAGATCTGATATCTCTTTAGTAAGAATAGAATTCCTAGAATTTGCCTTATCAGGTTTCTTGTTGAGTTTGGAATTCTCAATCTCAAGAAGTTCAGCAAACCTAGAGACTTCTTCAAAAGTAGGTAAAGTATTTTCCTCATCAGAAGATGATTCTTCATCAGAAGAGTTATAATACTTACTATCATTCGAATTTAAAGAAACATTGGTCAATGATTCAGCATTTCGTACCTTAGCCATAAGACAATGATTTTCAATGGGTAATCTGGCTATAAGACCAAGATTCTTCTGTCCTGAAGATTCATATTCAGAAGATTCATCTGAAGAGTCACCACCACTGGCACTCCAGGTGTCATTAGCTTTCAGAACTTTCTTAGCTTTGGCTTTGTAATACTTCTTCCTGTTCTTTTCTGAATGTCTTTCCTTCCTTTCTTTCTTTCTGAGCATAGGGCAATCTGGTCTAATATGTCCAGCTCTTTTACATTCATAACAAGTTACTTCTCCATCTTTCTTATCTTTCCTATCCTTTTTCTTATACTTGGATTGAAAGTTTCTTTGCCCAGCTATCTTGTTCATCCTTCGAGCAAGATTGGCTAATTCATTTTCTGAAACTTCACTCTCACTAGATTCGGATTGGAAAATGACTTTCTTCGATTTGGATCTGGTTACTCTCTCAGGAGTCTTAGCTTTCATCTGATTAGAAGTTGTAGTAAAAGCAACTGTTCCATTTCCATTATTCTTCTTGATGTTGTCAGCATCTCTCTTCATTCTTGTCTCATGTTGTAGAAGAGTTCCAAATAATTCATCAAGAGTAATTTGAGTAACCTTCCTGTTCTCATCTATAGCTGTTCTCTTGGATTCCCACTCATTGGGCATAATGTCAATTATCTTGTCCACAAGAGCTTCATCATCTAAACCTTTCTCTCCCATAGATTGTAGACTGTTGACAATTGTCATAAATCTTTGTTGGACTTTACAGATAGGTTCTCTATAAGGAAAATTGAAGCCATGATATTCAGCTCTAAGCATAGCTCTTCTAGTCTCAATCACCTTAGAAGTCCCAAAGTGTGTAACCTCTAACTTCTTCCATATACAGTTAGCTTCTTCACAAGAAGAAATTTGGCTATATATATTTCTAGTCATTGAACATAATAATGTATTGCGTGCCTTATAATTGAGTTGATATTCTTTCTTTTCCTGGTTAGTAAAGGTTCTGACTTCCTTGTCAGGAATTTTATAATCACCAGTAAGCATGACAAAGTTATCTACTCCAGTATTGATAACAAAAGTCTTCATACGATCTCTCCAGTATTCATAATCATTACCATCAAAGATTGGTGGTCTTGTAGGATTCAAATTGTCAATAGATCCAACGTTCATTCCTGCCATACTAAATAATAACTTGGATACAAACTTGTTAGTAGCAAAAGTTCGTAATCAAAAAGTTCGGAATGAGAAAAGTTCGGAATGGATAATCCGGAATGACAAAGTTCGGAATGGAAAAATGAGCAAGAAAAACTTGTATGTGAGTACAAGTATTTCAGTAACCTTGGCTCTGATACCAAATGTAAGAATGGTATAGAGTAAGAGGTTTCCAACCTCTGATACCAATTGTAGGATCGAAATATAATATGAGATGCTCAATATACAAGAGGGGGGGTGAATTGTATACTTTAAAAATTCCTTTGGAACCTTTAAAGTTAGTTATGAACAACTAAAGTTTCCTTAAGAAAAGGAAAGGACTAAGTTTAACAAAGTTAAACTAAGTAGATTCACAACACCTCTAACACCGAACTAAACTTGGAAAGAGATTCCAAAAGTAGGTTCTGGAAATATGGTTCCGGAAATTGAAACTTAACAAAAGTTACAATATGAGATTCTACCTTAAAGCGTATAGAATCTAAACTAATCAGAGTAAGTAAGGAAGTATAAGAAAGTTATACTTTCCTTAAGATACAAATTTCAGCGGAATAAAGACAAGTAGTAAAACTACTAGTAACAAGATAATAGTCTTTTAACCCAAAGAGAAGGGTATCCAACAACCTTGGATAAAGGTCCCTTGATTTATACTTTCAAGCAAGTCTGTCTTACCCACACCAGGGTAAGCCCTCGATACGAAGATCGGTGTCTCTGTCTTGCTATCCCCGCAAGCCCTCAACTTCAAGGTAGTTGGCAACCTCTGTCTTTCTCAGCAAGAAAGCCCTCGATCTTTAAGGTAGTCGGCACCTCTGTCTTTCTCAGCAAGAAAGCCCTCGATCTTTAAGGTAGTCGGCACCTCTGTCTTCCTATCCCCGGAAGCCCTCGAATGTAATCACCAACATTCGGAGTCGCACGAAGCTTTGAGAGTTAATAAGAGACTCTCTCTCTATAAATCACTTCAACAGCATGTAAGCACTTTTTCAGCAATCAGCATATGCATCATCTATCAGCCGCGAGCTTTTTCAAATGAGCTCCTATTTATAGGTAAGGTCGGCTCCTTCTCCAACGGTCATATTTCCCTTAAAGTTCGGAGGGACCTGTACACGTGTCACTTAGACAACGGTTAGTTTATAACAAAATAGAAGATATCGTTTTATAACAAAACAAGTGTAACAGAAAGTACGACATCGTTTTAAACTTTAACATAAAAGTTCAGAATAGAAATTTTGGAGTGAAGGTTCGGAGTGAATGAATTCAGAGTGTATAAAACAATGATAATCAGATTCTGTTTAATAGGTGAATTCGGAATGAGAATTCGGAACAGGAATTCGGAATAGGAATTCGTCATCAGAAATCGTAATGAGAATTTGTCATTAGAATTCGTAATGAGAATTCATCATCAGAATTAGTAATGAGAATTCATCATCAGAAATCGTAATGAGAATTCATCATCAGAATTCATAATGAGAATTCATCATCAGAATTCGTAATGAGAATTCATCATCAGAATTCGTAATGAGAATTCATCATCAGAATTCGTAATGAGAATTCATCATCAGAATTCGTAATGAGATTTCATCATCAGAATTCGTAATGAGAAATCGTCATCAGAATTCGTAATGAGAATTCTTTATCAGAATTCGTAATGAGATTTCGGAATGAGATTTCTTCATTAGAATTCGTAATGAGAATTATTCAATGGAATTCGTAATGAGAATTCTTCATTGGAATTCGTAATGAGAATTCTTCTTCAGAATTCGTATCCTGAATCTGGAATAGAACTAAGTCAGAATTCATATCCAGAATTCGGAATGAAACTTCCTTATAGTTCTTGTCCAGAACCGAATCCTAAAAACAGAATGCTTTTATATCAAAGATTTTATGACTCCGAGAAAGTGAATCCGAAACTCATACTTAAGAAAAATATGAATGAAAAAATAATAAGGATAATTTTTCTTATAAAAGCGATTTTCCTTAAGAAAGCAATTTTCCTTAAAAAAGCATTTTTCTTTACAAAAGCGATTTTCCTTAAAGATAAGGTGTTTGTGATTTTCAAAACAAGAAGGAATGGAAAAGTCATAAGGAAAACCTTATTGACTCAACAAGAAGTATTTTAGAATAAGTTTGAAAGTAATGGTTAATGGGTCATGAAGAATGTTGAATGAGTAAGAAGTCAACATATTAGGGATTCAAGAGTTATAGTAGATTTTAGGATGGTGAAATTCTTAAATGTATTAAGGCTATTTTGATGATGGGATTACAATAGATGGCTTTTTATAGTATCTGTAACCCTGATGATTGATATATGAAAATTTTATTCAAGGAATAATTATCTTTTCTTTTTTGGATATAATTATAATGAACCATTTTGGTTTATATAGCCCTTGAATTTGAGGTAATTATCGGTTCATACATTTTGCGATGAAAAACTAATGTTATTAGATATCCTTTTTTGTTAAAATATTTGATCGTTATTTTTGGTGGATTTGTATCTTTTTGGAAATGTTATAAAATTATGTAGTTTTTGAAAAGGGACTACACACAAAGCATGTGACAACCCATCACGTCGGATGAAGCTGCAGGATTCGAACCCATAACCATAGTGCGACTGGTATTTATCACCTACCACCGGACTACGTGAAGTCCCAAGTTATTATGACTAACTATTTTTAGTTACATGATCTTATGAATCAGGAATAAGTTTATTTTTGGTTATCTATGGAAATGATTAACCTCTCATTGAGGATATGTGATTAGGTTAATTACTTTTTAGTATGAGACTTTAAGAGTAACTGATGTAATTTGGAGATAATGGTTAAGGATTACCTTGGAATATGATCTGATTAAATCCATCAGATATTTGGATTTCAATCATAGTTCGGATTATTTTGATGAATTTTATGGATAACTGTTTATTTAATGGTCTTTCTTGAACCTTGGGTTCTTTTTGTTGAATTTTTGAGATTAAGAGTAGTATTTCTTTTTATAGAGGAATATCCTTTTGGGGATTATCTGATCTTGTACTAAATTTTTTGGATTTGGTTAAGGTCTAAAGACCTGGAAAATATATAGTTCATCTTTTGTGGATTAGGTGATTCTCAAGAAGTTGATTATAGCACTCTTAATGTGAACAAGTCATCCTAAATACTCATCTTTTGGAGAAAATATGAGTTTGTGTAAGAAATATAGTAAGAGTTGAAAGTCTACATGACAAGTAAGTATGATTCCTTATGATTTAGTTACTCTAATAAATAAATTCTTTAATGAAATCTAACTTAAAACAAAAACGTTGTTTGTTAACTTTTTTTACTGGGGAATCAAATATTGTTTTACCCATCACAATTTTGTGATTTTCTGGTGGTTAACATTCTTCTAATCATGTTTTCTATCACTCTCCATCACACCTTGATAGTTTTTTCCCTCCATATCCATGTTTTCATTGAATCATAGTATCTGTTGCCTCGAGTGACCTTTTTTACTTTTATTTCTTTCTTTTAATGTGACAGTTTAATTGACTCATTTTCCGATTTGGGGCTTTCAATAAATTTTCTGAGCCCAATTTTAAAATTGTGAGGATGAAATTCCCACAAGGGGGGAAAGATATAACATCCTAGGTAAATAAATAATATGACATTTCCATATATTCATGAAGTAAATATTAATATTACTTTAATGGAGATTCTATGTTCGATGGCGTACCCAATACGCAACAATGAGTTTCTTTGAAATCATACGCTGCACACTAATAATATAATAATATTGTTTTATATGGTAGTTAACACCTAGTCGTTCTAATGGATGTAATGAACAGAGCTATCTACAAAATGATTATATATTTTTGTTAAATATTTTTACTTTTATCCAATAAATGTTAGAGGCTTAAAATGTGAATAAATCCAATTTTAAACATAAATATTCTAATATTCTTTAACAGGTTTATTAACTTCATTTTGATGGAGAACCCTTTTTAAATCCTCTTTCTGACAAATTTATATGTTATATTTGACAAAATAAAATCCTTCTTTAGAATCGGGACTTCAAAATTTACAGTGTAATTTTTTGTTATTTTTCCGATAGTGTTCATTTTTTTTTGAATAGTTAAAAATGTTGTATTTTATTTCAAAACCTCCTTTTAATATAATTTATTTATGTGGTTAGATTATATTTTTAATATTTTTTAAAGTTTAATTATAATATATTTTTACCATTTTATTCAATGGTGGTAATTGGAATTAATTTCACTTTGAAATTGGACATAAACAAGTGTCTGCCTTTTGATAGATATTGTTATTAAAAAACATGCTATTTATTTTGACACCGGGAATTAATTAATAAATTAATTAATGAAACTTATATGTTTTGAATTTGGTAAAATTGAAATCATATTTGAATTTATATTATCAAATTTACTTTGGATAAATTTTTTGTATTTTTCTGACAAATGTTCATTTTTAATGAATAGTGAAAAAAAACTACATTCTACATCAAAACTGCTTTTTCATCTAATTTAATTATATAGTTAGATTTTCCATTTAATTGTATTAGAAGTCTAATTGAATTATTATTTTATCACCAAATAAAATGTTTTTCATTGGAAGTAATTTCACTTTTCAATTGGATGTAAAAACAGGTCAATCTTTTGATAAATTCTAATTCTTAAAAACCAGTCTTTGGTTGTGACAACGAGAATTATTTTTAAATCAATTTCTGCAATTTCTATGTTTAGAATTTGGTAAAATGGATTCCATATTCCGAATCATAAGTTCCAAATTATGTAATTTTGATTCTTTTGTTTTTGGACATTATGAACGGTAATGATGGTAATTATCTTTAATTATCATGATTAATTAGTAATCGGGTAGTTAAGGGTAAAAAAATAATATAATAATAATATAAAATGACCCCAACATGTGTCCCAGTCCTCCTTTTTGAGTCATGTCCGACCATGGGAAGCTTTTTATCAAGCTTTAGGGCCCATTGAGTCACATGGGTGTGATAGTGACATTTATGACATTATTTTTTAAAAAGAAGAGAAATATAAAAATGGTTTGTATATCCTAAGTAAAAAAAATTTATTTTGTTTTCATAAATGATCTCTTAGACTATAAATAGTAATTGTAAAGCTAAAAATATTTCCTAAATCATGACATTTTTTTATAATTTTTAGAGATTAAATAAAAAAAATTATTTACGACACCATGATGATGTAGTGATTACCTCATTAATGAACTATTTAAATAAAATAAAAAGATAAGGTAAACTCTAAGACATACACTTGTCGAAAAGCTATTGTATTGCTGGATTTAGAACCCTTATAAAATTATCCTCAAAATATATCATTTTAGGTCCTTTAAAATCCGAAAAATTATTTTACAATAAAGTAACATTTCAAGAGTTTCCAAAAGTGACCCTCCTCCCTCTTATAAAAGGCCCCTAGATCTACCCCATTACCCACACCTATCATGCACTTGGATCGTCCAACATCTGCTCATGTTATCTCTCCACATCCCAATATTACTCCTAGAAACCTAAATTGTATCATAAGTCTTTCCAAGGATGCCTTTGGATCAAATCAAAAAGAGTTACCTGATTTAGAGGTAATGTATTCTCTCGAGTTTCTTTCGTTTATTTTTCTTCTTCACTCACCACTATCTTATTTTTATTTAATACCATAAAACAACAATATCCTCAATATACTAGGATGTTGTTATGATAAGTATTCTAGCTAAACATACACAGACCTCTGTCTAATGGTTAAAAAACATACATTTTCTGTAGGTGGCGAATTACTATATCACGAAACAATGATTATTCAATCTACTTTTAACACCTTTCATGGTGGCCATTAAGATGTCACTATATTTATATATGACATATATTATATTTATGTACTCTAAATTATTCTTTATTTTATATTTAAAACACAACTTTATGCTTTTCATATTGTGCAAAGGCGATAATTTCATATGAGGAAGTGTGGACAACCGCCCCCTCAAGTGATGTGACTCGTTCATGCCAAACATGGAATTTATAAAGAATTAAATTAATGAACTTATTATTCCAATATAACATATATATTATACTGTAATTATAATATATCTATTTCTAATTTAGTTTTAAAGTCCATTAATATGACAAAAAAATGAAAGTAGCGTTTATGCGTACGTATGACTTACTGTCTCCCTGAACGGTACATTTCATTTCATATCTCGAAACATTATGGAATATTATTAAATAAATATATAATGGATATATATGTTATTTAAATCTTGAACCCCATTTCGAATATGATATACTTATAACTACATCGTCTATTCTCTTCAAACAAGTTCATTGTTGACTCATGTACCGAACATTGACAAAACGTATGATATGAACTCAAATAATTAACTAATTTTTATAACATGATAATATGACATCTTAATTGAATAATTATCTTTAAAGGATGTACTTAAGTCATTTGAAATTGACCAAAGTTTATTATTTATGAATATTAACCAACGAACAAGACAAGTCAGACTTGTGGTAAAGGGATTTCTTACCTCACTTTTAATTCCGTGAGATTCCCATTTTTCACCAATTATTTATTTAATGTGGTGTATTGTGTACTTAAATTTGATATATATTTTCATGATTCTATTTATATTTATTTTATTATGTGATTCATTTGGTTCTTATTATCTTTTGGTCATATGACTCGATTTATTACAATGAGGTAAGGGGTTTTTAATACAATATTTGTTCTTGTGAGATTCATGCTATATTTGTCCCTATCGCCTTTGAGTGGTGTATGTACTACCAATTATTATACTATTTTTGTAATAGACTTTCGATCATGGGTACTTAAATCAACATTGTATAGTCCTTCTTTCTTGGGGTGTGCGTTTCAAAAGTTACCCAAATCGGTAAGGGAACCTTTGACCCTCCTATTTTTAAAAGACTTCTTTTTGTTAGGTATATTAATTTATGTATTATTATGTAGGGATATGTTCTTATATATCCTTATTGATGTAAATTTTATGTCCAAGTGATAAGATACCCTTTTTATCTCTCATCAACTCATTATCAAAATTTTAAAGGGAAGTTGTTAGGCTGTTGAATTTCTGTAAGTAAACATCTAAATCCAATTTTAATTCTTTAGGATGAACCTATACTTCTTGATTATGTTGTACTATGATTATGTGTGGATTACCTCTGACTATTTTACACTTAAAATCCACTTATATTGGGTGTATTTATATTTTTAACACATAATTATGTCATGGATTTATCTTTAATATGAGGATACCATCTTTGTACGAGACTTCATCTCAATCTCATTTAGTTGAGGAATAATTCATTTTATATACGACCTTCTTTTATTAGTTGTATAAAAAACCCTTTTGACTTCTAATTTCTTTCAAAATGAGTCTTTTTACATGATGTGTATTACTAAATGAAAAAAGGAATGTTATTGTCTTACGTATGTGGAGATAATGACTTCTCCGCCGTCGTGACCATTATTTGTGTTTCGGCTTCCTCTAAAGGACATAACATTTTTAAATGAAAAATAAATACCATGTATTACTTTTATTTTATTTTGGTATTGAAAATGGTTTTGATAATGTTTTTATTATATCATTGTGTTGTATTGATATCTTGTGATTGAAATGTGGTAATTTTATGTTTTTTTTATGCATGTTTTACGTGATATGATTATGTTATGGTTCTTGGGAATTGTTTATGATGTCGGGTGGTTCCGTGATAATCTAAGGGCGGGTGAGCCCGAGATAGCTTCCAATGAAGTGGGTAATGTGAAGAAATTAAACACTATGGTTTCTCGAATGAGATTTAGGGAATATACTGTGATGGGTATACCAAACATAACCGTGAGGGTTACTACCAATGTAAGAATGTTATGAATGCATCAAGTTACCATTATGTCTTATGATTTCTATGAGTTATTCATAAATCGTATGATTTCATGAGGTATGAGTAAAGTAATATTTAAATGATTCTTATGTATACATGGACTAATGTTTTCTTTCCACATTTTTATATCCCTTACTGAGCGTTTTATGCTCATCCCATGTTTTGGAAATGTTTTCCATATGACATAAAGATGATTAGGGTGAAGGATGGGACACAGGAAAGACATGCAATCTAAAACATGGAACTAGACATGTTTCTTTTTAAGAGTTTTTAATTTAATGAAAAATTAGAAATTGAGTAGAAGTGTCTACATTGTAATCTTTTGAGATGTAATAGTTATGGCCTAAATCTCTAAAATGATAATCCTTAAAAGATCCTTAATGTGAATTAATCATTTAATTCAAGATTATGTAATGTTATAAGGCCGAGTCCTTATATCATTGGAGGTGCTTGTGGCCTAGGTTGACCGCAAGATCCCTTGGAGGCCTTATATGTTGTCATGATTTCCCAGGATGTTCGGATGCCTCCACCGGATGCCAAAACAAATTTATAAAAAGGTCTAGGAGGAGAGGCATCCATGTGTTCCTATCCAAATGTGGTTGATGTTTACATCTTACGGATCTGGAGAAGTTATTATTTTTCCCCCAGCGTAGATGATGCTAGCCTGTCGATTAAATGCATCGAACATTGGGTCGTGGCGTACCCTGATGGGCTTCTATGGAATCAGGACCGAATGCTCAAGGTGGCCATTGTAGATCCTGGGTAGTGAGAGGGAAAACAAGGAGGGCTAGAAATAAATCTTTGACACCATTAACCTCACTTAGGAACCGAACAAGTGCGTCTTCACCCCCTCACTGTCTGGGAAGCTTAACACCAAGGACTGTTGAGAGTTCTCAACACCTCGGGTGCTGTAGGAAAACTGGAATGATATGATATGGTGCAGGAAAATCACGACAAAATTTAATTTTCTTCTGTGGAGGATCAGGAACACTGCGATCCCATCTGATGAAGGTGTCCAAAAAGCGGGTATCAATCTCGCCTCCCGCTGTTAGTGCTGCAAGTTCAATCGGGATGAAAGAACCAACCATATCTTCTTTGAAGGTGCATGGGCACAAGAGGTTTGGTCTTTCTTTGGGGTCTCCCTGGCGACCTCTTCCCCAGGGCTACGGGACACATCATTTATGGAGATTTGGTTCTAGGGGACACTAGACTGTGGCCTGGAGTGGGAAGTGAGGATCATCATCCTCAGTGCCGGGTGCTGGTTGATATGGCAGGCTCGCAACAAGGCGATATTTGAGGGGACACTCTCCACAGGTCGGTCGATCATCATGAGAACCAGGATGTTGCTGATCGACTGGGTCACCATTGTTGAAATTGGCGTGATACTCCATCCATGCGGTTTCATCAGGGTCGTCTACCATCTTTTTCGACCATTCCTCCTGTGCATGGAGTATGGGGCGGGGGATCAAGTGGTCTCCTCCTATTGAAGGTTTGATGTCGAACTCATATGGTTCATGAATTTAGAGGGACATGCGAGGAGGTGGAGTGGTTCGAAATTCAGAAGGGAGTTTGTTCCTAGGCTTCACATCCCATTATGGTGAAGGTAGTGCTCTTCAGGCGGAGGCCCATGCGGTTCTATCAGGGCTCAAGTTATGTAAACAGCAAGTTATTTCACTCTCTGAAGTGGAAACAGACTCAATGAACCTTTATGATTCTATGACGGGCAGAATTCCTACTCCTTGGACAGTGGCTTACACAATTCAGAATTTTAACCAGCTGCTTGACAGTAGGATTCGGATCACTCACATGTGGATACAAGGGATTAAGGATGTGGATTACTTTCCATCCATTGGTGTCCTGGGTTCAAAAGAGATTTTCCTCCTCAATGCAGTTACTCTCAAAGTGTAAGGGATTAATCTAATTCTAGGAAACGCCCTCGGGCTCCATTATTTCAGGCCCCCGTAATCCAGGGATGCTCCTGCTCCCCGCTCTCCCTCTCCCTCTCCCCCTCTCTCTTACTTCTCCCCCTATTGTTTTCTCTTTTCCTTGCTTTCGGGTCCTCCTCTTTGAATAAATATAAAGGTATGATAATGATGATGAAGGCTAGGAGAAAGTTGGGAGACTGGGAAAGGGTGGGCCGGGGTTACAGTAGTAGGAACATCACATAGTGTGTTTATTCCTTAGACGTCTGGGGGAAGAGGGGCTCACGAACAACCTCGCAGAGCTATCTGGGAGCTTCTTGGGATGCAAATATGGTACCTCTTTCATCCACCCAGTTATTCCATCTGACCCGCATTGTGGTCGACATAATTGACCCTATGACCATTGATGGTCCTGGAAGATCTCTAGGAAATGATAGTACAAGATGGAATCTAGCTGTCATAGGTCGAACTCATTTGGATTGAGGGTAGGGTGAACTTGCATCTTCGACATGCATACATGATGGCCATGGAAGTGTATTCATGCATGTCAGGTTGGCGTGAGTAACCACCTCTCCTGGTGAAGGTAATTCTTGGCCAGTACCATGTTCAAGAAAAGATGTTCTCCAAGGATGATGACTGTGATGAGGAGCCAGAGGGCAGTGTGTCAGAAGAAGAGGTGGGAGAAGGAGAGGTTGATGGAGAAGGAGAAAAAGTGGGGGAAGGTGAAGAGGATATTTGAGGTGGAGGATCTCAAGGGATGGCCCACCAAGGGATTCTTTGGGAGAGTGATGAGATTGCTGGCTTGGATGCAGTCATAACCGAGCTACTTGAGGAATGCCTCATCCCTTATCCATCCATCCCCCTTTTTTCCTCATAGTCTTTAACCATATTTCTTTATCCAGCTCAAGTGCATATTGGCACCGACCAAGAAGCTCTATATGGAGGGGGAGGAGGTGCTAAGAGAACAAGGTAAGTAGTCGATGACCATTATTGAGCTAACGAGTACTGAGGAATCCCCTACAATGACAGGTCCTGTAATATCTGAAACACCAGAGGATTATGCATTGGGATCTTGTAAGTTCATCACATAGACATCGGTATTTAACATTAGAGAGATCATCTGATCAGAGTGTTCATTGCATCTATAGTAATCATATCCCTGGAGGCTCGTCAAACCACTAAATCTAGGTCATCCGTAGATGCCTTGATGGCGAGTGCATCGACCAACTTGGGACCCACTCCTCGTGCCAAGCCGGCCCGAGCACAAGGTGAGAGAGGATCTATGGATAATGAAGATATCAATGGCAGAGTGAGGTTCAATGTTGGGGGTGGCGATGTTGCATGGGCTGAGGAAAGAGAGGAATTCCTCCCATATGTCATGGAGCCTAATCTATCAGAAGTACTGTAAGAATAACCTATCCCTAATCTCTTGGATGCTTTCCTCAACTATCGACCTGTAGAACCTAATGAGATGGATGACTCTATTTTAGAAGCAGCTTATAAGAGTTGGATGACATGACAAAAGGGGTTCAAGTGCATTAGACGCTTCCCCATTCAGCCACATGCAAAATGGATTAAGCAGATGTGATCACTCCGCACATGGATGTGCTTTATTTGTGCTATATGGGTTGATGCTAAATGTCTTCATTTTACAGTCCATCACTACATGTATGAGAAGCTACATAAGAGCAGCCAATGCTCCAACATTTCCTGTTTCCATAAGGAGTCAGGGAATACTTAGGCATTCGTAAATGTGGAGCAGGATGTCCGATGCCTTGAAGAGAAGATGAAGAAAAGGGAGGCCTGCATTGCATACTAATCCAAGCTCATTAAGTAATTGAGGACCCAGATGGACGATGCCTAATATGATATAGTGGATGTAGGTCACCAAATGACTGAACATAAAACTTAATAGACAAGAGCCCAGGCTAGGGACAATGATCTGCGCTCTATGGTTGCTGATGAAGAGAGGTTTCTGAGTGGACAAACAGTGATGTTGGAGGCCACAAACCATAATTTGGAAACATTGGAGAAATTTATCCAAAATTCTCATCCTTAAGAGTCCTGGAATGGTCGAGCTCATAAAATTATTTCTCTTTACTGCCACTTGTTCTAAACTACATGTATGAATAGATTATTTACCAGTTTTTTTGGTCTAATTCTTTCAACCACAATCATGAAAAAAATATAAATTCATTCCTAAACTCACATGGGTTGTACCCAATGTGAGAAACAAGGGATGATTGCACTGTTACTTCATGTGAATGTAGGAGTTCCAACCATGTTTTGTGTATACGAGGTTTTAAAAATCAAACCTGATTTCTAGGAAGAAAAGGGAGAGACTAAATTGGAGGATGAGGGCCATAGAACAATTGATGTGTCGTCATCCCAATGTTCTCTAGTGCAGAAGTGGGATAACACCAGAGGAGCTTGTAATTAATCCGAACATAGGGGAGTTAAAGGTGTGAATCACGAAACCCAAAATTCCAAACACTGTATGGATGGCGTGACATTGATGAATAATAGTTGACCGTGTTTGAAACAAAATTTCCTTATTTTTTTATCTTGAAGTGGGGATAAAAAATGAGGTCCAACCAATGAACATGTTCAAAACACTGGGATTGAATCGAAATATCATCCATTAGTCTTCCAGAATGTTGGACTAGGAGATTAGGTGAGCCACATTCCAATCATCCATACTATTAGGGGGTTTCTTTATGTAACAGCCCAAGATTTTATGAAAAATATTCTTTTTAATTTCACTAATGTCTTGTGTTGTACTCTACACCAATAGGAGCTTGCACAACATGCATCCTTGACTTTCATTTCATTACACTCAATCGCGACCTTCCTCGATAGCGTGTGTAGTACGCAATACCGTGTTTCACTAAACAACGATATGCTATTAAAATATTATTAAAACTAGCCGTTATGAATAGTAATAACCACCTTTTAAAATTTTAGAAATTCTATCTCTCAAAATGGACTTCATTTTTGGATTCAGAGTATCGAATTTAGCCTAAGGTGAAATTTTGGTACTTTTCGAATAACTTTCATATTTTGATGAATAGTGAAAATTACTAAATTTTAATTAAAAACAACTTTTTTAATCGAAATAATTAATAGTGATAAATTATTAATTTGAGTTTTTATATTTAGAATATATTTTTACAATTAAATACAATGTTCGTCATTGGATGTAATTTCACATTTACACCAGACATAAACAAGTGTTAATCTTTTGATAGTTATTATCTCTTAAAAACACGCTATTTGTAGTGACAGTGGAAATTAATTATAAAATTAATTAATGCAACTTATATGTTTGAAATTTTTAAAAATAGAAATCATTTTTGAATTCGGAATATCAATTATATCTTAGGGTGAAATTTTGGCATTTTTCTGAAAAACTTCAATTTTTGATGAATAGTGAAACTACTAAGTGGTAGTTAAAAAAATTAATTTTTTCATAAATCTTAATTTTACCGCTTCTGTGGATGGAATTTCAAAAATCCGAGAGACACGATTGATGTTATTAAGTAAAATGCGGTTCAATGATATGAAAATATTTTTTGGTGAATAGTAACTTTTTACTTTTATTTACCACGGTTAAAAGTAAATAGGGTAATTAAGGGTAAAAATGATATTAATATTACCCTAACACATGTACTAATCCTATTCTACAAGTTTAATTCGACCAAAAACAAACTTAGGAATAACATATGACCATTTAGGCCCACTTGAATTAGATTAGGACATTTATTATTATTTAATTCAAAGAAGAGTTAAAAGAGTTAAAATCAAAGTTTATTTAATAAAACATTTTTAATATAGGGTTATACATAATATAATTTCGACTATAAATATTCATTAGAAATATAAAACTATTTCCTACATAATGGTATTTTATTTGTAATTTTTATACTTTAAATAATGTAATTTATTTATGACACAACGATGATGCAGTAATTACCTTTTTAAAAATATATTAACATAATTGATGTTATAAATGCCCAAATAAATGTAATATGAGACTTTTTATGACTTACACTAATTTTCTAGGTTAATATGACATATTATTGTTGATTTACATAACTTGGTTCGAACTTATCATTCTGTTAGAAATTTCATAAAAATCATGTACCAAATAGAGTCAAAATTGACATAAATTAGTTTTTAAAACTAATATTATATTATTAATTGTTATTTAATTCCTAAAAATCTAAGGTTCGGCCAAATGACTTAGATAAGGATATATATATTAATAATAAACAACTTGGGGTTCGTTTGGCTTCATATAGTAAGTTTATTAAACATATAGTGTAAGAAAACAAAAAGACACGGTAAAAGTTAAATTATTTAACTTGGAGTTAAATCTAATTGATAAGGTTAAAATAATAACCTAAACTTGTCTAAATACTATTGTATGAGATGATTGCGACCCATCCCCACTTTATCGTCCAGATAAGACCATTTGGAACCATTATAAACCGAATTTTACCTTAATATAAAATAATATGTTGAGATTTTCCTAAGATGCCCCTCTCCTCCCTTATAAAAGGGAACCTCCTCCCTCTCTTACTCACACAACTTTGAGCCTTCAAGCACGGCCAACCCCTGCCAACTTCTCTTCTCCACTTCCCTAGAAACATCCTAGTGGTTCTGGTCTTCCACAAAGACCAATTTTAGTGCCCTAAGAGGAGGTCTCAAAGAGGCGCTTCAAAGAAGAGGTAATTTCCGTTACCGATTCTTTCACTTTTATTTCTTCTTCCACTTCTTCTTATTAGGTTCTTTCATTATGAAGTAATAAAATAAGTATCACTCATATAATGATATGTTATTATAAGTATGAAACAATCCTATTTCACCATCTATCCATTCTACGGAAAACGAAATCACCGCGCGTGCGTACGTACGGAATACCGTCTCCACCCCGTGGTGAAATCTATTTTCCACCACCACCTTACTTGGATGGGTATAATGGTGTAAATAATAACTATATATTATTATTTTAAAGTGATATTGATTCTGAAATAGTATACATACACTCCAATACATTCCCACGATCATGAGAACGATATCATCGCTCGTGCGTACGTATGGACTACCGTCTCCACGACGCGATGAGATTCATTCTCCAATTTAACCATTCATGAATGATTATAATGTATATATAATAATTAATCATGAAATATATGACATAATAATGATACTGGATTTATGTGTATATATATGTATGTCATCTACTTAATTCTGTTCAACTCAATAAGGAAACGAAAACAACGTTCATGCGTACGTACGACCTACCATCTCCAGGAATGGTGTATTTCTTTCCATTTACTGATTTATTATATATATTTATATTATGAATATATATATATAAATCATGTTTTATATTCTGGAATTAAGTAATCATGATCTAAGTAATCATATGAATAATTACAAGTCAATACACGGATGACAAATGAAACAGTTTTACCCAAAACGCTATTTAACATGGAATTTACAAAAGAACAGGTAATATAAAGTCATAATTGAACCATATATGATATCATAAAAATGAATATGATTATTTAATAAGTCAATGACATTATTTAAATCATTATACAGGAGTTTCGGACACTTACGAAGCAAATCGGACCTAAGGTAAGGGAAAATATCACAATCTCATTTTTATCTGTGATTATTTTTACTTTGGCATTTACTGGGGTGTATTTTATCATCCACATCCATGTTTCCTCAATATTTAATATTATTTCCATTCACCTAAACTTTTTTAAGTCCAATTTTACCCTTTGGTGAGTTTTTAGTAAAAGATATGAAAGGAATATTTTTTTGTTTTTCGTACGAGGTTCTTTTTTGCCTTTTTCGAAAAAAGTACGAAGAATGTTTTTTTTAACTTATACCGAACGAATAGATTTTTAAAAGATTATTTCTAAGAAGATTCCTTTACATGTTTTAAAGATTATTTTTAATCAACTTCTTTTAGTTTATAATTTTACGACATGTTAAGAAAGGAAAAGTGTTTTTGAAGTAGAAAGGAAATATTCCTCAAGAATGAAGTGCGAGTGTTTTATCAAAATTATTTTCCATATAAGATAATAAAGGGTTCTATTTTTATCCCTATTATTACATTGATTTGATTATGTTGTGATGGAATTATTTTTATTATTTCCTTTATCGTATATGAATTGTTTTATGATGTCATGATGTTTAAGATTCCCATTTTTATTACATGGGTTATGCAACGATGTATGGTGTATGATTTTGTGGCACACATAAGAATGGTATCATTATGAGATGGGAGGGACCTATATCTCCCTCCAATGCATTGGGTAAAGATTTTATATCTCATGAGACAGACATGGCTGGAATGGTAGGTTATACCGGTTCAGTGAAACAGGACTGAAACGAGGGTGACTCTGTTCAGAAAGAGACTTTGTCCACTAAGAAAGTCTTGGCAATGAGTCTTGACTAACAATAAATGATTCTCTATGATTATGTGTGCATGCCAAAAAATTTAATGTTTTAAGTTATGATTATTGTGATTACATTTCACTGCCATGAGTTATCCTAGGTTATGAAATTATGATCTCTTTTACAGGTTAAGATTTCCAAATATTATGTGCTTATGTATATGATGTGATTGATATTTCTTTTGTTTACCCTTACTGAGCATTTGAGCTCACCCTTTTATGTTTTCTTTTCCCCAGGATATAAAGAAAGGTTTTAGGTGTAAAAAAAGGAAGATCTTTATGGGAGATGTTGATGATCGTTCACCAGGATTAGAAGATTATATTCCGAGTTTACAAAGACACTAAACTATTATGATCCTTGTGTGTGTGTTTTTGTTATGTACTAACTATTCCGCAAATGAAATGTAATGTCAATGTACGTCAAGATTCGGGTCTCTACAGTTGGTATCAGAGGAAAAGTTTAGTCAACCTTTGGAAACTAGGATGCGAAAATGTTAGTGAGATCCCTAGAGATATTTCCAAGATATGTCTAGGGATTCCCCTAAGGATAAGTATACGTATAGGATATATTCCTAGAACTATGGTAACAATTATAGAATTTAACCTAAGATGTTAGATATTGAAGTTACTCCCCCTTTATTATGATTTTTGCCTCTAACACTATTCTTTTTGGGTTTTAGAAAATGGCTGGAAACAAGATGATTCATGATAATGGAAGATATTATGGACAATGGAATGATATTCTTCATGAGAAACCAAATGAAATGGTATTTGGAAGTCCAAACATCATTATTACGTCGAATCAGCAATCTCATAATATGATCAATAAAGTAAAATTTGGTAAGTTTCCTGACTCGGCTAATAAGAGAAAGATGGTGTTTCATGATGATCATAGAGGAAAGAAAGTTCAATTTCCCCTATGCAAATCATGTGGGAAGAGGCATCAAGGAGAATGTTTCAATGGAACTGGAAGATGCTTTGGGTGTGGAAAAGAAGGACACAAATCCAGTAAGTGCAAAGAAAAAGGTTCAGTTAACACCACGGATGAGGATAATGGTATTGCTATGTCATCAACAATGGTTAAATGTTTTAAATGTGGAATGTACGGGAATTATGCAAACCAATGCCCTAAGGAAAAGTCTCGTAAAGAGAATCAGTACGGTCGTATGGGTAGTATTTATGTTGATGATGATGAAGAGACTACAAATGATATGTGATATGAAAGAATTGTTGAAGCTCGATCAATGGTTTAAGAAGATAGTGGAATAATTAAATGTTTATCAAGTGTAATGTTGTATAAGTAATATCATGGTACTATGGAATAAAGAGACATCTATGGATTGTTACACTGTTGTCTTTCCTTGAGTTTTGAAAGTGTATGATTAATGTTAGCAGTATCCATGAAAGGTTATTCAGATATTTTTTTGGAATGTAGATGATGGGATAAGGAGAAAATTAAATGTTTGATAGTATTCATGAGCTCATGACTGATATAAGGAGAAGGTTATGTAATGGATTGAGTATATAGAATTTTTGGATTTTGGTATGTGGAAAGAGTTAACTTTAGACAGCATTCATGTTTTCACTAAGGTTTAATGGGTATTCATTTATCTAGAGAATACATGATTAAGGTATTCACATGATTGGAATGTGACCAACAAGATATATGTGGGATAAATGATGGTATTCACATGCTTGGTTGATGACATTTCAAGTAATCATTTTCTTTATATTATGAGCTTAGACCGAAGTATTTTAGATAAGCCTAAAGATTGGAATGGATTATGTTGGACATAAGTTAGTATTGTTTAAGGATAGAACTTTTGATATTATATAGTTTTAGAAAAAGGACAACCTGCAGGACGGGCGACAGCCCATCGCGTCGGACAAGGCTGTGGGAATCGAACCCACAACCGAAGTGTGGCTGGCCTTTATCGCCTAACACTGGCCTACAGGAAGTCCCTGTTTAGTAGAAACTAGTTTTATTATATTAATCATTATGATATATGAAGTATAAGTCCATTTTAGGAACCATATATGATTAATATCACTATAGAATGACTTATGTATATTTAATAACTTTTGCTAACCTTTTGTTTGAGACAGATGGAATGACCCGTCATTCTATCACATGATCTGCTAACACTTCACGAATAACAAATTCAACTTCATTTATTTAAGAGATGAAGTGGAAATTGTTCAAGGAAAGAACAATAGTGAAATTGTACCAAAATCATGTAAGTATTTCTTTTAATTCACCAACCTTAGGGAAATGATCTTAAAAACCAAAATGTTGTCCTAGTGCTCTTATATCTGATTAATCAGATGGTACCTTATATCATCATAAATTTATGGATTTGTGATTGTTGGCTTTTCCATAGCCATGTTCTCCACCACTCTCCATCAGAACATGATGGTTAGATTTTTCTTCCATATCCATATTTTCACCTATGTGGAAACCCATTGATTAGTTTATTTGGATAACTGTTATGTTTCATACTTTCGTTTTTAAAGATTGGTTTTGGTATTCCTTTTTACGATGTGGGTTTCTATTAAAGAAACTTTCGAATAGTAAACCATTTATAACCCCGACGAATTTCGAGGGAGAAATTCATTTTAAGGGGGGTAAAATGTAACAGCCCAAGATTTTATGAAAAATATTCTTTTTAATTTCACTAATGTCTTGTGTTGTACGCTACACCAAAAGGATCTTGCACAACACGCATCCTTGACTTGCCTTGCATTACATGCAATCGCGACCTTCCTCGATAGCGTGTGTAGTACGCAATACCGAGTTTCACTAAACAACGATATGCTATTAAAATATTATTAAAACTAGCCGTTATGAATAGTAATAACCACCTTTTAAAATTTTAGAAATTTTACCTCTCAAAATGGACTTAATTTTTGGATTCGGAGTATCAAATTTAGCCTAAGGTGAAATTTTGTTACTTTTCGGATAACTTTCATATTTTGATTAATAGTGAAAATTACTAAATTTTAATTAAAAACAACTTTTTTAATCGAAATAATTAATAGTGATAAATTATTAATTTGAGTGGTTTTAATGTATATTTAGAATATATTTTTACAATTCAATACAATTTTGGTCATTGGATGTAATTTCACATTTACACCAGACATAAACAAGTGTTAATCTTTTGATAGTTATTATCTCTTAAAAACACGCTATTTGTTGTGACAGCGGAAATTAATTATAAAATTAATTAATGAAACTTATATGTTGGGAATTTTGTAAAATAGAAATCATTTTTGAATTTGGAATATCAATTATATCTTAGGGTGAAATTTTGGCATTTTTCTGAAAAACTTCAATTTTTGATGAATAGTGAAACTACTAAGTGGTAGTTAAAAAAATTAATTTTATCATAAATCTTAATTTTACCACTTCTGCGAATGGAATTTCAAAAATCTGAGAAACACGGTTGATGTTAGTAAGTAAAATGTGGTTCAATGAGATGAAAATAATTTTTGGTGAATAGTAACTTTTTACTTTTATTTACCACGGTTAAAAGTAAATAGGGTAATTAAGGGTAAAAATGATATTAATATTACCCTAACACATGTCCTAATCCTATTTGAAAAGTGTATTTCGACCAAAAACAATCTTAGGAATACAATATGACCATTTAGGCCCACTTGAATTAGATTAGGACATTTATTATTATATAATTCAAAGAAGAGTTAAAAGAGTTAAAATCAAAGTTTATTTACTAAAACATTTTTAATATAGGGTTATAAATAATATAATTTCGACTATAAATATTCATTATAATGATAAAAAGATTTCCTACATAATGGTATTTTATTTGTAATTTTTATACTTTAAATAATTTAATTTATTTATGACACAATGATGATGCAGAAATTACCTTTTTAAGAAAATATTAACATAATTGATGTTATAAATGCCCAAATAAATGTAATTTGAGACTTTTTATGACTTAAACTAATTTTCTAGGTTCATATGACATGTTATTGTTGATTTAAGTAACTTGGTTTGAACTTATCATTCTGTTAGAAATTTCATAAAAATCATGTACCAAATAGTGTCAAAATTGACATAAATTAGTTGTTAAAACAAATATTATATTATTAATTGTTATTTAATTCCTAAAAATATAAGGTTCGGTCAAATGACTTACATAAATATAGATATATTAATAATAAACAACCTGGGGTTCGTTTGGCTTCATATAGTAAGTTTATTAAACAAATAGTGTAAGAAAACAAAAATACACAGTAAAAGTTAAATTATTTAACTTGGAGTTAAATCTAATTGATAAGGTTAAAATAATAACCTAAACTTGTCTAAATCCTATTGTCTGAGAGGATTGAGACCCATACCCACTTTATCTTCTAAATAAGACCATTTGAAACCATTATAAACCGAATTTGACCTTAATATAAAATAATATTTTGAGATTTTCCTAAGATGCCCCTCTCCTCCCTTATAAAAGGGCACCTCCTCCCTCTCTTCCTCACACAACGTTGAGCCGTAACGCTCAGACAAACCCTGCCAAATTATCTTCTCCACTTCCCTAGAAACATCCTAGAGGTTATGGTCTTCCACAAAGACCAATTTTAGTGCCCTAAGAGGAGGTCTCATAGAGGCGCTTCAAAGAAGAGGTAATTTCTGTTACCGATTCTTTCACCTTTATTTCTTCTTCCACTTCTTCTTATTAGGTTGTTTCATTATGAAGTAATAACATAAGTATCACTAATATACTGATATGTTATTATAAGTATGAAACAATCCTATTTCACCATCTATCCATCCTACAGAAAACGAAATCACCGCGCGTGCGTACGTACAAAATACCGTCTCCACGCCGTGGTGAAATCTATTTTCCACCACCACCTTACTTGGATGGGTATAATGGTGTAAATAATAACTATATATTATTATTGTAAAGTGATATTGATTCTGAAATAGTACACATACACTCCAATACAGTCTCACGATCATGAGAACGATATCATCGCTCGTGCGTACGTACGGACTACCGTCTCCACGACGCGATGAGATTCATTCTCCACTTTAACCATTCATGAATGATTATAAAGTATATATAATAATTAATCATGAAATATATGACATAATAATGATACTGGATTTATGTGTATATATATGTATGTCATCTACTTAATTCCATTCAACTCAATAAGGAAACGAAAACAACGTTCATGCGTACGTACGACCTACCGTCTCCATGAACGGTGTATTTATTTCCATTTACTGATTTATTATATATATGTATATTCTGAATATATATATATATAAATCATGTTTTATATTCTGGAATTAAGTAATCATGATCTAACTAATCATATGAATAATTACAAGTCAAAACACGGACGACAAATGAAACAATTTTACCCAAAATGCTCTTTAACATGGAATTTACAAAAGAACGGGTAATATAAAGTCATAAGTGAACCATATATGATATCATAACAATGAATATGATTCTGTAATAAGTCAATGACATTGTTTAAATCATTATACAGGAGTTTCGGACACTTACGAAGCAAATCGGACCTAAGGTAAGGGAAAATATCACAATCTCATTTTTATCCGAGATTGTTTTTACTTTGGCATTTACTGGGGTGTATTTTATCATCCACATCCATGTTTCCTCAATATGTAATATTATTTCCATTCTCCAAAAATTGTTTAAGTCCAATTTTACCCTTCGGTGAGTTTTCAGTAAAAGATATGAAAGGAATGTTTTGTCGTTTTTCGTACGAGGTACTTTTTTGACTTTTTCGACAAAAGTTCGAAGAATGTTTTTTTTAACTTATACAGAACGAATGGTTTTTTAAAACATTATTTCCAAGAAGATTCCTTTACATGTTTTCAAGATTATTTTTAATCAACTTCTTTTAGTTTATAATTTTACGACATGTTACGAAAGGAAAAGTGTTTTTGAAGTAGAAAGGATATTTTCCTCAAGAATGAAGTTCAAGTGTTTTATCAAAATTATTTTCCATCTAAGATAATAAAGGGTTCTGTTTTTATCCCTATTATTACATTGATTTGATTATGTTGTGATGGAATTATTTTTATTAATTCCTTTATCGTATATGAATTGTTTTATGATGTCATGATGTTTAAGATTCCCATTTTTATTACATGGGTTATGAAATGATGTATGGTTTATGATTTTGTGGCACACAAAATAATGGTATCATTATGAGATGGGTGGGACCTATATCTCCCTCCAATGCATTGGGTAAAGATTTTATATCTCATGAGATAGACATGGCTGGAATGGTAGGTTATACCGGTTCAGTGAAATAGGACTGAAACGAGGGTGACTCTGTTCAGAAAGGGACTTTGTCCACTAAGAAAGTCTTGTCAATGAGTCTTGACTAACAAGAAATGATTCTCTATGATTATGTGTGAATTACACAAAGTTTAATGTTTTATGTTATGATTATTGTGATTACATTTCACTGCCATGAGTTATCCCTGGTTATGAAATTATGATCTCTTTTACAGGTTAAGATTTCCAAAAATTTCGTGCTTATGTATATGATTTGATTGATATTTCTTTTGTTTACCCTTACTGAGAATTTGAGCTCACCCTTTTATGTTTTCTTTTCCATAGGATATAAAGAAAGGTTTTAGTTATAAAAAAAAGGAAGATCTTTATGGGAGATGTTGAAGATCATTCACCAGGATTAGAATATTATATTCCGAGATTCCAAAGACACTAAACTATTACAATCCTTGTGTGTGTGTTTTTTTTATGTACTAAGTATTCCACAAATGAAATGTAATGTCAATGTAAATCAATCTTTGGGTCTCTACACTTTAGATATGAAAGAGGTCTAGTGTCCGTATAAAGGGAACACAAAGCGTGGAGTGTGTTGTGATGGGTTGTTCGAATGGAGTCCAACACTCTTGAAATTGAGCCACTGTGGGGAAAGAACATTTGTTGGGAATATCAGTTTGATTATGAATCATACCTACTTCTGAATAGGACCACTCAGGTAAGGACCTGTAATGACACATATTTTTATGTCATACAGTGAGAACTGTGAAAATAGTTTGAAGGTAGTACTTCCTGGGCCGAGAATGAGGATGAGGGTCCAGAAGGGTTAATGACCCTGGGTCTAGTCCCATGTTGAAAGGCATGTGCATCTCTATATATCCCATAAGTATGAGACTCAAGAAATATGATTTTCATGAAGAACAGCGTGGTCAGAGACCGATGATGGTAGATAAAACCTTCTATAAAGAGGGAACTGATGCATCTCATGATTGTTAAAGGGAATCCAGAACTTGTTTAGGGAAGAACTGTAGTTTAATTTCATGCATTGAGGACATATGGTCTCATGCAGTTTAATGTCACACGATATGATGAAGAGTGAAATGTAAAATCCCAGGATGGGAGTATATGGTGTAGTAGCATTAAACCTAACCTAAATTGGGAAATAATGAGTCTGCACCACACGACATATCCCCAGAGGAAGTTATTTAGGTCAAGGGACCATAAGTGAAAGTTAGGTTTGTTCTGAGGCAAAGTGCTCGGGAATTCCTAAATACCCCCTGAGGATAGGAATTATTCTGTATGTAGCTAAAAGGATGCAATTTAATGTCATGCGGGATGATGGAATGCATGTGTGTCATGATTGTGCCAGTACATATCCCACTAGAACTACTAAGCCCATGTGATTCATGCTCGATGTGGGAAATAAAGAGTATTCATTGGACTATCCTAGCACAGGGGGCGCATGGTGGGGCGATGGGATGCTAGGTGAACAACATAACAAAAATGTCGACCTACTTGTTGGACACACCAAGATGCACAAGGGTTAAATCAGAGTATGTTGGAATTCCACTTGAACATAAGGAAGCAGATATGTGTGAATCATGATGCTTGAGATCTGGATCGCAATGATAGTGGTGTGATTATAGGGAATAACTGTTGACCACGATTGAAACACATCATCTGTTTCACATTAGCCTGGAATGTGGACATACAAATGTGGGTCGACCGCTGACCATGTTCGAAACACGTGACCTATCAAAATGTCATCTGTGGTCCTCAGGGACATTGGACCAAGATGGTCGACAAGCTAATATGGACTGAGACTAGGACATAAAGAGGGTTTCCTTCGGACGAGGGAGAGGATGGGGATCCTTATAACAGGCCCATGAAGCTTAGACATAGAACGACGAAATGTCCCCGCGAAAACCCCACATTTTAGGCTTTTGGTCACAGCACATCTGAGTATGACATAAAAGAAGTATCATATAATGGGAGTAAGCCCCATTCTAAGGAAAAGGCACTTGGGGTTACACTCTTTCAACCTAATGGTCGTAGGATGGGTTATAAGGGGGGACTTAATTTAATGGACTATGTGCAGGGCAAAGCAGTATCCCAACACGACACACAATTCCCATAGAGGGGTCTTAGTTTAGGGTCATAGTACTCTTACCAAGTTGGGAAAAGACATGGGAGGAACACTGTATGACTATTACAAAAACCGGCATGAATGAGGACAAGATCCACATCACATGTTCCCAAAACGGTTCGGGCCTAGTAGCTGAAAGAGAGAGGACAAGATTTTAGATTGATGGGTCTGGACCCAGAGTCAATGTGTCTGGGGATTCCTACCTATCCTATGAGGGTGGGAATCAATCCATATGTAGTTCTTGTGATGGCACGATAGGACACTAGTGCCAAAGGTAATAAGGATGAGTGGGTCATTCCCTTGCACCAAAAGAAGTGGAATTTGATAGATCATGTTTTTCCTTTTCGATATGTGAATGTTTTTTTTTGTGAAGCGATAGACCTTTGATAGAAAGTCCCGGAATCACCACTAGAATCTAGTACTGTGCATGGTATGGTGTTTGACCGATACCAAACGTGATGTACCCTCGAAAGAATACACCATGATGTAGTGCTTTTTTTTACTTCATACGACGAGGACGATAAAGTCACAATTTTGGGTCATGCGATAGGACCAACCATGCATTTTAACAGCATGTAGTACTGATACAATACTTTAATGTCACGTGGGATTAGGATAAATATTTTATATTCAAATGGAATTACCATATACGTGAAATATGAAGTTGAATAGGGAATGGGAACGACGTGATAATGCATACACAACGTTATTGAGGATGAGGTCAACATTACACCATGTGAAATTCCAAGATGGAAACCTTGGGCAAAAGGGGTCTAGAAATTGTTAGAGAATATGGGGAAGGAGGTAGGATGGACTAGCTCCTCGAAGGGATATAAGTGAAGTGTAAATTGTAAACCCGATGTAAATGAAGGCGTAAGCCCACACACTCCACATCCCATGGTCCATTATGAGATGGGGACTAAAAGGTAGATAATAAGAGATAAATTAGTGCAACTGAAGCTTGACCCAAATACGAGATGTCTGGGAATTTCTATATATCCATGGAAATGGGAATAAATTTGTCCATAGTTCTAAAAGAGATCTTAGTTTACGGTTATAGTGCTCGGACCAAGGAGAAGCAAAAGTCTTCCATGTAAGCGCAGTCCTCAATCCAATTCCTAATCCAACGTGAGTCAAACGCAGTGTGGGAAACAAGGGAAGAAGGGGATTTTAGAATACCTAGAATGCACGGCAAAGAGATGTTGGTGTAGAGCAACGAATGATACCTTACCGCAACTTTTTCCTCCTAACGTGCAAATGTACACTAGGGGATAGTGTCAAGTGTGTCAAAATTGAACATAGACCTGATGGATTGGAAAATAATGTGAATCATGTAACCAACATTCAAGTTTACAGGGTGTCGGTGTGGTGATGGAGGAAAACTTTTGACCATTTTCGAAACACAATATCCATATCATGTGACCTAATATGGGAACAACAAATGAGAGTCGACCAATGATTTTATTCGCAACATGGGACATGTATCGATTTTTTATTTGAAACCCCTCGAGTAGGGTGGCCCTTAGTGGTAGGTGATCCCTTTGGCCAAGAATTCAGGCCATTTGGGGGTCCTGTCAGATGTGAACGATAATGGAATCCCCAATGAAGGGGAACACGTAGCCCGAACAATGGGTCTAAGGATGTCCAGGCAGAACCCGACGTTGCAGGTTCTAAACCAGAGTACTCTTAGGCACATTGGTGAATCACCGAAGAGGGTCGAGGGACCCGACATAAGGGAGACCAAATCAAATAGATGATCGAAGGACATTCAAGAAAGGTAGGTATGTGGCGTGGTTGTTATAAACTCGACGTGAATGAGGAAAAACTCTCGTACCACACCATATACCCCTCTCCTAGGAAAATAGTAGGCCAAGGGGAAAAGATGATGGTGTAGTTTCTACGAGATGGGGCTTGACCCGTGGAATAGACGTTCAGGTTTTCCTACATATCCCATGAGGATGGGAATCAATCCACATATAGTTCTTGAGAAGAATGAGTCAAAATATGGAATGATACCCCAACGAGGGACGTGTATGGCACGAAGAGTAACTCAACGTGAATAAGGACATAATCCCACACCACATCATTCATTCCTAAATGAGAACTCGAGATAGGGGACATTTGGTTGGACCATGAAAAGAATTTGACAACCATCATGTTTTTTAACGTCTCGCAGTAAGGATGATGGTGATCTTAGTTTAAGTTCATAGATCTCATATTAGAGATGCGTAGTTTTATGTTATATGTGTGGGACAGAGAGGAAAAATCATCGTGCCTATGGAAGATCAAAAAGTGGCAATGATGATTGTGGACAACTATTGTCCAGGTTAATAACACAGTATCCACCCTTGTTTGACCTGAGTTTGGGGAAACAAATTGAGCATTGACCATTGAACATATTCTCAACACGGGACTTGTATCAATTTGTTACCCGCAATACTTAAGGATGTTGGCCCATAATGGTAAGATATCCCTTGGGATGTGCATCCATGCCATCAGGGGGTCCTTTCTGATATATGTGGTGATGGAAACCCAAATTATTGGGCTCGCGAAGCTTGGTAGGTCTAGTGCTTGTGATACAGATGATAAATGAATAGAGGGATATCTCAATGTGATATGTGTGGCAAGGAAAAATTTCCCAATGTGAAGAAGGACTTGAGTCTATACAACACTGCACAATATCAAATGAGAACTCAAGCTACGGGTCTGAAGGGGTCGATGTACATGAGGCTCTGTGACCCATCCAACTGTAGCCACATGACCTCTCATGTGAGCATTTCGTCATCCTAGATCTTAAGCCTATGTGATTAATGCTCGGTGGGGGGAAAAAGTAGTAGGACTAGGCTCTCCCCATCACATAAGGGTCAAACAGAAGGAATTACAGCCCTTCTTGAGGTAGACCATGGTTTGGAGAGACGGCGGGGAAGAATGAACCACTACACTCCATGTTTGGGACATGTGGGGGGTGGGGTGACAAAAATAAAGAATAGCTGTTGACCAGGTTAGAAACACATCATACAAATCTTGTAACATAGTATATTCATGGTGAAATCGATGTGAATGAAGGAAAATCATACACCACAACATGTGTTTCGTCCCAATGGGAGGTCCTGATGTTTTGGGTTGGGCCTACAGATGAAATTTCTGGGCGATCATACGTATCCCATGAGGAGGAGAATCAATATGTAAATAGTGATGAAAGATCTGTGCAGTTTAACATCAGGTGGTAAGGACGTGGGAATATAGAATATTAATTGAGGGAACATGGTGAAATCATTGTAACCCTGACACGAGTGGGGCCAAATAATCCAATAAGACGCCATGTGGGATACTCAAAATGAACTATGCCCAGGAGGGGATTTCCAAAGAGGAAACTGGGGGGCTGGACTTAGGACGAGGCATTCGAGCATTTTTATGTATCCCATGAGGATGGGAATCAAGGAATATGTAATTATTCAAATGAAACTTACTATCTTGCAGTATGACACACTGTTTAATGTCATGTGGGACATTTCACAGTTTAATGTCATTTAGCACCAGATAGTTTAATGTCATGTAGGACCCTAATGCAGTTTAGGGTCATGCGGGTCCATCACACAGTTTGGGGTCTTGTAAAACTATATAGTTTAAGTTCATGAAAAACCATGGGGACTCAATAAAATTATTTCTGGAGGAACATGTCATTGGTGGGAGTACTTATATGCTCACCATCCATGGTAACTAGCGAGTATGCGCCATTAGAGTAAAACTTGTGAATGATGTATGGTCCATCCCATTTGGGCTCCAACATGGGTGGTTTCCTTCTAGGAATCATTGATTCCCTTTGGGTCAATACAAAGTCACCTTGTAAGAAGGAAGAGAGGTGAAATTTCTTGTGGAAATTTCTTTTCTATCTTGTTCTGAAGCCTTTCCAGATTGTGCATGGTAGGAAGATTATTCTCATCGAGCATTTCCAACTCAGCCAGATGAATTTTAGCTTATTTATCTGGCACTTTCTAATAATAGATATATATGTGAAATGAGGGAAATTTAATCTCGATGGTCAGCACAACCTCTATTCCATACACAAGGGAATATGAGGTCACCTAGGTGGAATTACGAGTCGTCGTCCGATAAACATAGAGGTCATTGAAGTGATTTTCTGGCCATATATTCTTATTTTTACCAACCATTTAATGTATAATGTTAGAAACTCTTTTGTTTAACACATCGATCTATGCATTTTCTTGTGCATGATAGTGGGATGTATGGATAAAATGAATGTTGTACTAAGTGTACAGTTTCATCAGCTTAGATGCCTGGAAGTTCATGCCATTGTTAGTGAGAACAATATGAGGGAATCCAAATAGGTATATGATATTGGAGCTTACAAAGTCAATGATGTAATGGGCCTTGACCTCCATGAGTGGAAGTGCCTCTAAAAACTTGGAGAAGAAATATGTAGCAGTCAGGATGAATTTTCACTGGCAAGCTATCGCTGGTGGGTATGGTCCCATTACATCGAGTACCCATACTGCAAATGGACATTAGTATTTGGTGGAGTAGAGAGCCTTTGGTGGCCTATGCATGATGATAACATGAATTTCGAATTCATGAAAACTCTTAGAAAACTCAATGGATTCAGGGATCATATAGGTCCAAAAGTACCACAGTATCTAGATCTAGAGAGATAGTTTTGTCCCGTTTTGATGATCCCTACAGGAACTAGAATGAACCTCTTGAATGACATGGGATATCTCGACTCCTTGAATACAAAAATAAGAACCCTATCAGACCCATTCATCTAGAGTATCTTCTCACAACTAGGACCATCCTAGATGTTAAATTTTAACACGCAACATCGAATTTGCTCGTGCTCGGCCCAATCTTCTAGGAGATTATAATTTAGGAGATACTCAAAAATGGGGGCTCTCTAGTAGGGATTCACTTCAATAACTGCATCCAGGGGACATGGGGGTCCTGACGTGGAGGCGTCGGTGGTAAGGGTGCCCACATGAAGGCCAACATCATGATCTGGAGTGATCGGAGTGATGAATCTCTGTTGTGCCATGTAGATAATCATATCATCCTGCTTGGGATCCGAAAGTGATGAAGCTAGGCCATCTAGGGAATCAGCTAAGCCATTCAATGATCGAGGGAAATGAGCAACATCTGGCCGAGATGGGAACTGGGCCATTAGCTGGAGAGTGCACTCCAAAAATGGTATGAGATATGGCTTTTTGACAACATAGTCACCATTGTTCTACTTGATTACTAGTTCAGTGTCCCCTTTCACATGCCAATGGGGCACATCAAACATGAGGTCCAGCTCAAGGATAGTGATAAAAGCCTAGTTCTCTGCCTCATTGTTGGTGCAGCCTTTTGAAAATAGGAATGAGTATGGCAGAATGTCTTGGGTTTGTGTAATAAAGATGATACCCATGCCTAATCTATTTTCCTTGGGGTCATTGAGCCTTCTACTAGTGAGGATACATGAAAGGCCATCAACGTGAATTTTCCAACACGTAATGGCTTGGTCCACCGAGAGAATCACTTCATCGGGGAAATTGAGGTCCAGGGAGTGGTTTGTAGGTGCAGGATGGGCGACAAGGAATTCTTCCAATTCCATCCCATTGATAGCCTTCTAAGGGACAAACATGATGTCTAACTACTGATGGATCATGGACCACCATGCTATATGACCTTTTAACATAGGGTGGTTTAGAATGTACATCAGTGGATCTACTCGGGAAAGTAGATGTACCTCATGGTGTTGCATGTAATGTCGCAACTTCTATACTGTGAATATGATTTCAAGGCATCTCTTCTCAATAGGGGAATATTTGGTCTCCGTATCGAGGAGTATGTAGCCGAGGTAGTAGAGGTTGTTCTCTATTCCCTCATTGTTCTTCTGGGTGAGAAGGGAAATGAGGGATCATTCCAAGGTGGTCACCTATAGGACCAATGACTTTCTATTGATGGGTGGAATTAAGACCAAATGATGGAGTAGATACTGATTTATTTCCTTAAAACCAATCTTGCATTCTTCTTCCCACTCCTAGACAGTGCATTTCTTCATGATCCGAGAAAAGGTCTCAGACATGTCATCCAAATTCGCGATGATTCAGCATATGTAGGCTAAGTGTCCTTGGTATCCTTGAATCTCCCAGATATTTCATGGGGGGTACATATGGCTGATAGCATTGATCTTCTCAGGGTCAATCTCGATGCCACGATATCTAACAATGAAGTCAATGATATTTCTAGAGGTGATTCTGAAAGCACACTTCAAAGGGTTCATCTTCAAGATGAGAGAACGGAGGAAGCCAAACACTTTCTCATGGTCATTGAGATGGTCTTGGAACTGGAGACATTTTACCACCAGTATATCAACATAACATTCCACCAATGTTCCAAGGATTGGCTTAAATATGTGATGCATAGCCCGCTGATAGGTGCCACATGAATTCTTTAAACTGAAGGGCATGAATCTGTAGATGAATGTACATTGTGGTGCCCTAATGTCTATAGAATCCACATTCATGAGGTCTATTCGGATATGGTTATAAATGGAGTACCCATCCATGAACTAGAGAGCTTCGAACCCAGCTGTAGCGCTGATCAATAATTCCATAATAGGGAATGGGAAATCATCTTTCAAATAGTGGCTGTTGAGATCCCAGAAGTCGATGCAGACACTAATAAATCTATTATTATTTACTGACCAGTACAATTTTGTTCATCCATTTGGGGTACTGTCCCTCCATAAAAAAAATTGGCTCATATGAGCTTGTCAACTATGGCCTCAACTATGGCACTGTGGGAAGGGTCCATCTTTTTGAGAGGTTACTTGAACCCATGGTGATTTACCGGGAGACCGAGGCGGTGGATAGCCAGCTAATAATATAGTCTCGGTATCTCATCATAACTCTAGGATAATACATCAAGGTGTGGTTTAATGATGTCTATGTACTGTTGTTTCTCCATGAGGGGAATTACGGCACAGATCAGTGTGGTTTTCGAGTCTGCCTTACTACCGAGGTTCACCTGTACCAATTCATCGACCATAGCAGAGAATTCATCTTTAAAGGTTGTAGATCATCCTCTTAATACTATTCTTCACTAATGTAGGTGGTATCCTCGGTGGGAGGATTTTTTTCTTAGTCGATAGATCCCGAAGAGAGGCTGATACCATCTTGAGTGGCAATGGACATTACCTCAGGGGACTTCTGTGCTACTGCAACCATAGAAATTAAGGGTTTCGATCCGATCCCATATGGTCTTTTTCCCAACTGGTCAGGCTTGATGATTTCAAGTCAATAGTGGTTCATTGTCTTGCACTGTTTAATTTCAGCCCCGTGAGAAAAAAATTCGGACGTATTGTCATTTCCAGGATGCAGACATATCAATACCTTATGGGAGTAGGAGGCTCTAGGATCACCAGAGCATGATTTTTATAGAATTACGATGTGATCTTCCATCATCACTTAGGCCTAGGAATGTGTTCCCCCCTCATTCCAGAATCAACTATGCATTGTCCCATGTCCAGGGTCATAGCCTCCAATCGGTGGACTGGAATGATATAGGCATTATCTAGATCATCCTAAGGGTCGGTCACTGTCGTGGCATGCTCAACCTCATTAGCCTGAATCTTATTTTCATTTCTCTTATAGTAGTCGACATCAAGATAGTGGGATTCACAAGAGGAAAACAGATACACATCAACTTGATGCACACCCACTCATCCATTAAGAGAGTACTTGAGGCACTGGAGATATGATGAGGGAACTGATGCGTGAAGGTGGATCCATGGCCTTCCCATAAATGAAATGTAGGAAATGTCTTCAAATAGAACCATAAATTTTTTGGTGGAAATTAGGCCACCGAACTGGTTCTTCAAGAAGATCTTGTCGACAGGTGTTTGTTTTTTCCTATCATACCCTTGAATTCTTAGGTCAGAGGGACACATATGATCCTTAGACAACCCCGGTTTTGGAAGTGTTCGAGTCGGGATTATGTTATTTCTAGATCCTATGTCGATGATATAGTAACGAACCTCCATGCCTTTGAATTGGAAGGTGATGTACATTTGGAAAATGTTCCCCTCTATAGGAGATCCTTAATCTTCGCAAGATAACGCGACGATGTCCTAGCATTCAGCGTTCTCAACCGCCTCATTATAAAAGGCTATGTGGCTGCTACCTCTTTCTCAAACTGGAGGGGGCTTCTTGAGGCCTCGGTTAGGGCCTCACGCATATCTAATGGTCGGAGAAGAGCCTCTAGAATGAAGAGACTTTCTGGAATGATGATAATATTCTTTAAGATGTCATATTTTCAGGCCATTCGTGAACTTATGCTTACAGGACGTCGCTATATGACAAGAGGTATGGTGGGTCCTTCCAGCTGGACCGACGGTTGACCAGAAGTGGGAATATCCCACTTCTCACTAGTAAAAGCCTACAGAGTGACTACCGGATGAGGGCCAAATGACTAAGATCAACTTATAGCAGGGCATGGATAGTCACGACATAGTCGACGTGGATCTGCTTAACCCAAAAACATGAATAGCAGTGAAGGCAGGCCTGATGTCACCAGATTAGAAGGCTACGTGTGCTGAGCTCATTGCTAAGCATATTGCATAGCTTCTGTAGCATGCATAGCTTGGCTAAAAGTGCTGACCAATAAACTCCCACGACCCATATATTTGTGGCTCCATCGATGCTGATGATAGCTAAGGATGTTGGGAGGATCTGTCTGGCACTCCTCATCATCAGGAATCATGTATGGATTTACCAGCTCTACATTATTAACAGAGGCGTACCCCTGATCGTCACTCGAAGAGTCTTCCACCACTGGATGGATTCTGGGAGGGATCACCACCTCTGGGGGCATGAATCCACCAAGATTATGGGACGATGATTGCATCGACATGGGAATTTTCATTGCCTTATGCCACTGGTGTTTTCTCTTTTAGGAAGTGGGCGGCTGTAACGACAATGAAAAAGTAGTTGTTGCGGCTTATTAAGGATGTGGACAATTAGGAGTGCATGGATAACCCCATTGGAATGAGAGACTATATTATGAGCCATCCAATCATCTAATTCAGGGTCCCACTATTAGAAACCTAGATGCTCCTCGCCTTCTCTATCATTGTTGTTGTCTTGGCTCACGAAGACGCCTTCCACATGTGCCGAAGATGGGCCTAACTGGACTATATTGTTATCTACTTGGTCTTGATGAAATTCTTTGAACACATAGAACTATTTGAGTGTGTTCCCCAGGATCCGGTGGTAGGGGAAGTAATTACAGTGATTAGTGAGGTTCACCTCATCTGGCCTCCTGAACTCAAGAAAACGTAAAATCCCTCTACTCTTAGGAATATTGGAAATAACCATGGACTTTTTACTCACTTAATGAGTAGGTCTGGTTACTACTGTCCAGAAAGGTGTCCCTCAGAGCCTGACTCTAATGAGGGGCTAGATGAGCCTTCCAATTAGGTGGAGTTTGGTTACCTCTCCTAGGTGGTGGTGGCACATTGCGTGGACGAACCTATATATTTTGAGGTGGGTGCTGCTGGGTAGGAGGTTGTGCCTATATTGCAGGGCATTTTCAAGGTTGTGGAGGTGGATCCACTCGTAACAATTATAGTTGCTTAGGGGACACTATTTGAGACACTATAGAGGTATCGGCCCTGGTGGCCCTTCTCACAGGGATTGTAGGAGGGAACATATGTTCTTTCTTAGCATACTGTATGGATTCCTCTAGGCATTGGGACATAATAGATAATTCTGGGAATCCACTGGGGTAGTTTTGGGTGATCAAAGAGGTGACTAGTTCCATCTTGGCATTCCCTACGCACATCATCAACAATTTCCGTTGAGTTATTTGCATGTCAATAGATTATGTGAGCCCTTTTCACTTGGAAAAAAAGTCTACAATGTGCTCTTAAGGCATCTGATTGCACTTGAAGAGGCCTGTAATACTCGTCTTCTGAGTGGTGGAACTGAAATGGTATAGAAATTTCCTACAGAGGACATCCCAGCCAGCTACAGATCCGATGGGGAGTTGGATGTACCATACAAACGTTGGCCCTTCTAATGTCTATATGAAACACCAGATCATGGCAGCTTCCTTTAGTAGTGGAGTTCCGAATATGCGTCCATGCCTTGAGATGAAGTGGGACAAGTGTAGTGGTGGGTCCCATCTCACATTGAAAGATGAAAAGGTGGGATTCCTATAAAACCGGGGGGTACGGTCATATCATCCACCCACGCATGATATGGGGTTCCATCGGGTGGAATTTCTACCTCTCATGTATCTAACACCTCGATACAAGTGATTAGCGCTGCCATTGAATCATCTAAGTGGGGGTCCCAGTCTTTAGGGGGATACCTGGACACCAGTGCGTTGGAAAGTTTTTCCACATGTTATGTAGGCCCTGTGGCTCGTGTAGTGGCTAGTGGAATGACCTATAGAGAAGCTGGGGGATCCTGAACTTGCTCCTGAGGATTGTCATGCCGTTCAAGAGGATTTGGCGACACATAATGCACCCTCTTTCCATAAGTTCCGACTTCAACCCTTCCTGCGTGGCCAGGATGGTCAGGGTCAACTAGAGGATATTCACATAATGGATGTTGTGCCTTCCCCTGCTACCCTATATGAGGATCACCGTAGTCTGGTTGATGCTATACAGCGAGTTCAGCAAAGAAGTAGTCAACCATCTTTCTGTGTTTAGTGAGTTAATGGTGCAACACAGATTTTTCAGGATCATCTTACACCTTCTGCACTGAGCCAAAGGGGTCGGAGGGTTCGACAGCTCCAATCTGTACCTTGCACTTGTTGGGATTCTGGATGATTCCTAGTGCCTCAGTAGGCACTCTAAGACCTAATAAATTACTCTGTTGACGATTAATCCTTCTTGATGGATCTAAAATGTGTGAAACTCCATGGGGGTTCCGTTCCATGAATCTTTTTCTAGTTATCACCCTTTGGTAGGTCAACCATGTTAATCGTGACCCTACCTAGAGGCTTATCCTCTATGTCTCCAAAAAAATCATGCTGACGCATGATAGGACTGAATAGGAAGGAATCATAATTCCTCCTGCCACGGGTCTGTATGTGGGGAGAATCCTCTTTGATAATCTTACAATGTACCCTGAAAATCTTTACACAACATTGTTGGAGGGCCCTACAGCGACCTAGTGACTCAGGGTGCTGGTCCACAGGGAGTGCAACGAAATCAACCAGATGACATTGTTCGCCGATGTCCTCAAAATTTTCTTGGCACTTTGTGTTATCCACTCACTGATGATGAAGATGGAAATGAGTCACCCAAATGGTCTGGTATAAACACTCAATATCTTCTTGGGTGAGGGATTAGGGTGCACAAATATTTGACGCTGCAATCGGAAAAAACATCTCCTGGAAGTGGTCTACTATGAGGATATCACATAAGATCCTCGGCTCAGATTCAAGGTATGTCCCTTCATCTCCCAACTCATCAACTAGAGGCTGTTGGGGAACCAGTAGCGATACCAATGCAGACCGCTAGGATGGTAGGCTGGGTGGTGGAGAATATGGAGAGACAGCTGACAACCCGACACATCTCGGGCTATCCTCCAAATTGTGTAGTGACTTAGCCACACCATTACAGTAAGAAGAACTGATTAACTTACTTTTCTGGGCATGGACTATGGCTGATGGCGATGGGTTACACTGCTTCTCTTTCTCCATTGGTCCCAGAATAGCTCTATGTGATCTCTAGTCATGGTAGAGAGTGCTTCTGGTGATGGTGGTGATTGACCGTCCGTAACCTGTGGAGTTGCAAAAGAAATTTCCTCCTAGATATACCTACAGAGGGAGGATGGATTCTGATGGAAATTGCATTCTAGATTTATTTGGTTGTTGCGCCTTGTTCCTGCCTTGACCCTTGACACATAGGATCTAGGCGACTGTTTCATGACTGTGTCATATTCTGCATCAGAATCTGAGAATAAAAATGGTTTGATCATCATCCGAATATTCTAATAATTCTATTTATGGTGGTAACAACCTTCTATCCTACCTCGATAAGGTTTTTCCAGAAATGGTAGATTTCTGGCACAAAAATGAACTTCTTCCGTACTGGTACTGGGGAGTAGAGGATTCCATCCTGAGTAATCCGGGGTGCAAGGATCACTGGGATAGATATGAATGGGGACATAGGGAGGTCCCCATTGGGATGTTCTGGAGCGGGTAGGACCTCGTTTGGAGCTGATAACAGCATGGGTAGGACCTCCATGCTTGTTTCCCCTGGAGAAATTAGTGCGTGGATGGTCCTCGTACTATTTGAGTCGAACACGGGTAGGACCTCCATGCTGGGCACTAGTAACGTGAAGCTGGACTTCACTCCTTGGATTTCATGGGCAAGGAGGACCCTCTCTAGATATTGTACACTAAAATTTGACCAAATGTATAACATCCCCACACCATCGAACTTCAGCCGGAGGAACAACTCCATACGAAATTTAGTGAGCGTGGGAGAGAATCATGTACTTAGTGTTGGTACTATGATGATGTCCCTAGTTATGTTTCAAGGCATCATGGGGCGGACATCCATGCCAAGATTGAAAGTGGGGAGGGCCCACGTTCTCCATGGTGGGGTTATGGTGAGGACCTCTGTACTGGCGGCGACCTCTATCGGCACTAGCGGCCGAGAGAGTCGACTGAACCTGCTCATGGGGATTTTGGGGCAATGATCCAGGCTAGGAATACATGCCCCACTACTCATCACACACAGGGGTTGAAGATATATTTTAGAAATGGCCCAAGCCACATTAGTTGTTGACATTGACGCCCCTTGGAGGGCATCCTCATCAGCCAGTGCACGACGCTGGTGTCGGGTCAACCAGACTGGGGCCGGCGGTGCAGGTTCATGGCTTATCTACTCCTCGGCCCATGGGACAAGATGGAGGGGTTGGCATAGCCTACTGGGAGCCTCCTTTGGGGCTCCTGAAACAGGATCTCGATCGGCCTGGACCAAACATCACCTACCTCTTCGGTGTATGGGATAGGCTCATTGAGGCATTCCATGGAGAGGCTCCCAATATGATTGTACGTTGGAGTGTGGAGTACTGGCTCCAGGCGTGGCCCTTGGGGGAGGTGATGGTGACGAGGCGCAGACACCTCTAGATCCTAGCGAGCCATATCCTGAGTCAGGATAATCTCCTCCTCCTTATACCGGTGTACAGGGTCATTGATCACCCTCCACTGAATGAATTCAGATAGGGAGATGGGGCATGGGCACACGAAGTTTGTAGATATGTAGATTTTCACAAAATGGGTGGATTCATGCGAGACTATCGTGTTTGAATTTCCCCTACCCCTGCATCGGTGGACGAGCGATGGTCGAATTCATGCAATATCTTGGTTCTGTAAAAGAAGGCAAATTAAACCATTAGTTCAAAAAGGAAAGGAACCGACAACCATTTCCACTATGTCATTCCGTATTCTATAGAAAGTAAGATGGATCCACACTGTCAATGTCGCATATCAGGATATACAACATTTTGACTACCCCAAATTCTGGCGAGTTTAACATGAGGCCCACTATTTTCTTGGTGGTACATGGCACCAGCTATCTTGATGTGGTGACACGCTGATCTACTAATGCCTCGAATGTTACTAACCTCCACATTGAGGAGATGATCATTCCCTCCAGGTTCACCATTTGTATTTCCGACACTTTGGCCGGGGTCCACGCATCCGCTTATGGATGGCGTGCAATGGTTGCTTCATCTTCATTCTTTCTAATGGCGTGTAACATCCATTCGTAGTTCATGGTTGTTATCTCCATGATCAAAATAGGATGAAGGAATATTTGTTCCACCTTCAGTGTATTCCTCCTCGGAACATGTCACCTAGTCCGGGTCCGCCTTATATACATAGAAGTTGTCCATGAAACTCTTCATAGTGCCATTTATTCATGGATTCTGGTTAATTACTATTCCCATGTCTATTCATTACCAGGGTTCCATTCAGGGAAGCATTCCTCAGCCTCCCATGCTAAGCGCAGGGAATGCCCCGAGTTTAACATATAGAAAATATGGATCAGACAGATCAAAACTATAACTACAGTGTATCAGATTGGTTCAACCCCTGGAGTGAACAATGATGCTAGGACATGAATTGGAATGATCTCACTGGAATGTGGTTGAGTAAGAATTAGGATGGATGATGGAGAGTTGAATGAAGTTGAGAGAGAATGGGATGGAAATGTCATGTGGAAGACGGTGATGTTGATCTTGAGCCTTATAGATAATTCCTACGTATCCTCATGGCATGGAATCAATGTCCATGTACATAATCTAAAGATGACTTAAAATGATTGGGGACTTCAATGGCTTATTGCGAATTGGGGGCAAAATGACTTATCGTTGGATGGGGTCACAACGGCTTATCACTGGATGGTGTTGAACCTCAGAGGATTCCTACATACATTTCTTTGGCAAGGATCAAAGTCAACGTAGTTCAGGATGGTGGATGTAGTTTAATGTCATGTTGGACAAAAGGGGGGGGGATGTAGTTTAACTTCATGCAGGAAAAAGGTGGTCCAAAATGAAGGGGGTCGGAACCAATGGTTGTTGGGCATGAACTTCAAGGAGGCCTCATACATATCTTGCCTTGGAAAGGATCAAAGACCACATAGTTTAGATGAAAATATTGTTAGGGCCAATGGATAGTGGGATGGAACATCCCAGAGTCCTCCTACGTACATTTCCATGGAGAGGATCAAAGACCATGCAGTTCAGTTGTGGTGGAACCACATGAAAAGGTCAGAACCAATGGTTTTTTTCTTGAACCTCGAGGAGGATTCCTATGTACCTTGGCTTGGCAAGGATCAATGACCTCATATTTTGGAAGAGGTGTTGGTGAACAGCTGTGAAGTTGGAAGGACCAATGGGTGTTGGGATGGAACCTCAGAAAGGCATCCTGCATACATTTCCTTGGAAGGGATCAAAGTCTATGTAGCCCGGGAGGGGTGTGTGGTGAGTCGATGTAAATATAGATGGGACCAATTGGTGTTGGACATTAACCTCAAGGGGGCTTCCTATGAACCTAATCATGGTAAGGATCAAAGTCCATGTAGTTTGGGATGGGTGTGTAGTGAGCCCACGTAAAGATGGTCAGGACCAATGGGTGTTGGACTTGGTCCTCAATGAGACCTCCTATGTACCTTTCCTTGGCAAGGATCAAATTTTGCATAGTTCAGGATGGATGTGGGAATTACCCTCTAGGTGGCCCAGAGATGATTTCATGGTCCATGCTCACTCTAAGACAACTTGATTCATGCTTGGATTGAGAAACAAGAGGGTGCAAAGATATGAAGATCACATCACAAAAGGTGCATCCATGGGATGTGGATTGGGGCTTACACATATTTAGGATCAAAAAATAGAAAGTGGGGCTTACGTGTGGTCCACGCCCAAAGAGGAAACATGGGATTACACATGGTTAGCAGCCAAGGGTGATGGATGTTTGGACTTACTCCAGGGTGGAGGCCCGAGTGGAGACAACCCCATAGGGAGATGTATTTGGCACCAAAGAAAGAAGCCCCCTAGTGCCCATCCCCCTCTCTATGGTCACTGTCACAGTGGAAGTGGGGAGGAAAATGGGTGCTACCTCCTTAAAGAAAACCATGGGGCTTACACCACGATGGTTGTCCTTTCCAAGAAGACAGATGCCAATCCAAAAAAGAGGATCTCATTAGATGTGAGGAATGATTTTACTCTCGTGGAGACTAGTGGGCATGCAAAATTTCCAATGTGGGGAACCCCATGGACGATGTGTGGGGAGAGGCCATAGTTTGACATCACATGCTGAGGACAATGGAACTTGGCAGCTTAAAGTCCTACATATCAGACTTGGTGGATTCATTTCGCACCCCTTATAACTTACATAACTGATACCTCCCACACCTTGGGGAAGTGAGGGAATCAGCCATTCCATGGTGATAGGGTGTTATGGAGTGATCCATTAGGTGGTCCATGTTAGCATGGCTATGCAAAGAAGCAATAGTGGTTAGTGTGCCTATCCGAAGAAGAATGAGTTGAAGCAACGTAATGGGAAGAACCGCGCATGGGACTTTGAAGTTACATCGTAAAATCAAATAGGTATGAATAAGAGAACGTTGTGTAATGTAGACTCTTTGGGCATAAATAGAACCCGAAGATGATATCTAGAAGAGGGACATCGAAAACATTTGAAAGAGTATGCACAAGGAGGGAAGCCTGCATGCAAATGGAGCAGATGTGTGGAAAAGTCCAAGGTGGGTGGACCTGGAGGTGTGCGTGAAATTGGAGGGGTTTTCAAGCAATCAGCACCTAATTGGAAGAATTGTTCTGGAATGACCGGGAGAGCGCACAATTGGAGGGGTTTGCACACCAAGGGGAGGCAAGGTTTTGCACACAAATCTAACGGATTTCATGCAAGGATGAGAGCACAAGTCAGAGCAGTTTCATGCAATAAATCCTCATGGTTTTCTGTGCAGGTGGAAGGGATGGAGCAAAAAAGCCTTGATATTAAGGGACTTTGGAGAGGGTCAAGCCCGAGTGGTCCCTCACGAAGGAGTACCCCTGGGAGACCTGTCATGAAAAATCATGTACCTAAAAGACAATTTTTGTGTGGGTGAGATGAATTGTGCATAGGGGAGGCAGGTCAGATCCTTCAGCCGCCGGAAGCCGAAGAGGCATCCCTCTATTTATAAGGGCTCGGAGCCATCAGGTCTATGCAGAAGTCGGTCGGCGTGAAAGATTTCGTGCCCAGGGATGGCAGTGTGAAGTATTCAATGCATGGTGCTGGCTACCTAATGGTTTCCTTGTCCGGTATTGGTTGCATGGAATTTACATCCCCTACTCAGTAAACCCCCTCAGATCCCGTAGTTTTCCATGCGCAAGGGATGTTTTTTGCGCAGCTTTTGGATATTTTGTAGGCCCCATCCATTCCTCCTGGAATTGATCATAGAGTCGAAATATGCCTTATCCTTATCCTCAAATACCCCCTTTCGGCCTTGAGTGTTTTCTGCGTCTACAATTACATAAATGATACATTTGTATGTTTGAGATCCAGAGTTCTAGACGTGATGTTATATTCCCATGAGATACATGCCTAGTTGATAAATTGGGTGTTAAACATGGTGTTATTCATCAAAATATTTGGAAGCAATAATCAAAATTATGTGAAATGGAATATTTAATCCCATGTACTATAATGACATGTGAATTTAATGTGTAACATGTATTATACATGGCACGAGCCAAAGTATTTATTAACGAATATGTGTCCATGGGAACCCGGTGGTATATATAGTTCAATAACAATTAATTTGATAATGTGATAACTTTTTACATATTCATTGTAGTTATTCATTTATACTACTACATACACTTACTGACTAGATTTTTTATAGACACCTTTGGTGGTTGTCATCTAATTTGTAGTCACACCGTACTTGGGATGCCTGATTGGTAACTGAGTAGACTTTTTGCAGTATAGGTTATGGAAAAATGCCCTATATTAGATGGATGAGTTGCGATAGAGCTTGGATGATGGGATCATACATGGTTTAGGACCCTATTGGAAGTTTTAGATTTCTTTATTTTAAATTCTCATTTTTGGAACATGGCATGTACATTAACATGGAATGTTTTTTTATGTAGTTGGATATTTTATTTCATTCATTTGTTATCTCAAGATATTGGTATGATTTAGGGTAAAAATATTATTATTATATGGATTATTACATCCATTAGTATTTACACATATAAAATAGGGTATATTCTCACAATTATTGACTTATTTGACCCTCTTTTCTAGTCGGCAGCCTCTGCGGTATGGGGAGGCGCACATTTGTCATGTGACTGGCTGGCTTAGGGCACTAGTGTGAGGCACCCGAGCCAGTACATTACATTTAATTATAAAATAATTATTATTAATAATATATATATATAAATATATTTGTAATTATACTTATAATGGTGAGATAGAAAAATTAATTACACCATTCATTGAGATGGTCGAACCTTTGTATGCAGGAATTTTTTTTCATTTTTCAATAGATAGAAAAAATAAAAAATAAATAATAATTCACATTAGAAAAATAAAAACAATATAAAAAATTATTCATATATACATTAATCTTTCATTACTACCATTAAAGGAAAGTGGTGATGACAGATGAATTACACCATCGTGTTGTGATGGTAACTTGAATGTACGAACAAGCGATGATTTCACCTTCTATAAGATGAAGCAAAGGTTGATCATGGTTGATAAATAATCATAACAAATAAAGTATATTTAATATGAATAATTAATTATTTTAGAATTGATTACATGGATATTGATAAAGTATATGAATAAATAAAATTAAAAATTCACAGTAATGGTTTATACCCCTTAATTGAGAAATGAACTTTTGATTACACATTAATCCTTGACGAGATGATCTTTTTTAAAACATGATAAAAAATAGGATGTTGTTGTGGAATCTATGAAGGTAATATTATATTGATATAATGATCAATAAGTCTCAAAATTTGTGAGAACTAGAGGAGATGAAATTCCCTTTTATATTGGAGGGGAACTGTTGGAATTACTTATAGTATAAAATTAATAGAAATTAATTCTCGTAATCTCTTGACAAAAAGTTGAAATATATAAAATATAGTATGAGAATAAATATAAGTCATATGATAAAATAATATTTCACATTTTAAAGATAAATATTAATCATAATATCATTGTTTTAACCCTTATTAATCTTTTTAACAATTACAGAAATTTCAATATTTTATGTTATTTAATGGCCAATAATGTTACCATAAAAGGAATGTGACCCCTAAATGATTCAAGAATTATATTTAAAACCATATTCTAATCAATTCAATGAAGGAATTATTTTATGGATTTTAAATAAATTAATAAATTATTTTTTAATATAAAATTTCCTTAGAGATATTTTTGGATGTAATCATCTACTTTGACATTAATGTCATCATGATATATATGGAATTAAAATATAGTAGTTTTAAACATCTATAATTTTTTATATTAATCTAAAAAATTAATGTAACAGAATAATTCAACCAATTTTTTTAAATATTTATAAAAAACATTTATTTTATTTTTTTCATTAAATTTAATATATTTTCTATCAGCATCACATAATAATTTATGGTCATTATTCACTGAAAAAAAAATTAAATTAATTTAAATTTATTAAAAATATTTAACTTATCTATAAAATTAATAATTATAACCAATCATATCCACTTTTTTTTCTTGTAAAAATTTTAGAGATACTAAAGTAAATAGAGTATTATTTTATATTTATTCATTTCATAAAATAATATAAAAGCCCAAATAGAAAATAGTAACATGTTAGTCCAAATTAAAATGTTTGAAACTATATGGTTAAATAAACTCAAAAAATTATATTTTGGTATGTTTTGGATTTATTTTAGGCCTTATAATCATGTTAAATAGCATTAAACCTATTTTATCCTGAACTATGAAAATTAAAAATATTACAATCAAAACATAATTATATAACCCAAAATAAAATTGGCCTTCTAATTTTTTTAAATATTACTACTAATTTTTAATAAATATTATTAGATTTTATTTATAATTTTAAAATATTTTATATTAATTATTAGAATGAAAAAATCAAGAAAAAAAATATTAGGAAAAGAACTCATTTAAGAGTGAAAATAATTTTACTTTGAAATAAATAAATAAATTAGTTTCTACATTTTTTATAGTTAAATTGTAACCAATTGAATATGTTATAATTTTTAAAAAATGAAGAAAACTATTGAAATATTACAACAATTCCATAAATTTAATGACTCTAAATGGTTTATTAATTTGAATAAAATATAACTTATCTTTTGAAATGTAATTCTAGAGTTCCCAATTTCAATATAATGATTTAAAAAATATTATTTTTCCCCATAAAATATATTTAGTAAAAAATAAATCATTTTGTAGGATAATGTAAATTGTTAATGACATTTTAATGTTATTCCCTGTAGGTTTAAATCTATTTTAACACGGCCGATGTGGACCATCATTACCATGGTCACCATTCCTAGTGAACAAAAATTATGTTAACCCCATTACGTTATATCAATTATTATGAATAAAAATATTTAATTTAATTTGAAAAATTCAATTCAATGAATTTTAAGAATTTAATTTAAAATCAAACTCGAAAAAAGTACAAAAAAGTGATTGTGCAAAAAGAATGTCTTATTGTGTTAGAGGATTTATACCAAAATCAATCAAAAAATTCAATACAAAGAGAATAGTTGGATTATTAAAAAAATAAATGTACTAATTTAAAGTGAAATAAATTTCAATAAATAGTGTAATTTTTTAAATAAAAAATAAAATACATACTTTTCAATTAAAAAAATTATGTTATTATTAATTGAAAATTTAAACATTACTGTAAAATCCAAAAATTTAAACATACGATAACTTTTTTATTTATAATCAAAAAATTTGTTCCATATTTTCAAATAAAAATTTTAATAGTGTTATAAATTACTTATAATATCCCTATATGGAATTACATAAATATAAATTTTCGAAGAAAACATGTTTATGAAATGAAAATTAATATTACTAAAGAAACATTATTAATTTTTAATTACAGATTAATAAATGTATTTTCATTATATAAATAGAATACAATTTTTTTATAATTCTGTTATTCCTATTCATATAACCAATATTAACGACTATGTTATAATGGTAGTGTTTAAATAATAATATTTCAATAGTATAACATAGTTTGTTTGAACTCGATGTTTCACGTAACGCAATGCATATAAGAAATGATAATTATTTAATGAGAAATATATTCTAAAATATAATGGTGTGATATTATACTCTTCTAAAAAAAATATCACCCTCAATATTTTATTTTGGGTATAAAAGGATTAATATTTGATAATATCATTGATGAAAACCCACATAGTACAAAGGGATTAAAAAACATACATTCAAAAGGGAATGTGGGAAACAATAATCAAGTTCCTAGATAAGGAGGCAATTGGTGGGACGTTAAAATTCAGATATGTAAGAGAAAAGAAACATCTATTGAAAAATTCTGCATGATATCCATTGTGATTATGGGATAGTTAATGAAAAAATGTATCTGAGAGAGCTTTAAAGACCACTAATTTTTCATGCATTATTGTAGAATTATTACATTTTATTTCAATATCCATTACCAATGTTATTTTATGATTTATATAGTAATTCCAAAAATAATCATACATCATGATTAATTCAAAAGAATATATAAGTATAAAAACCACATTTTCAATTATGGAATAGTTGTTCATTTTAATTGAAATTTTAATATAACTAGATTTTTACTAAGATTCATGATGGATAGTTATCACTATAGAGTTTCAAGGGATTATATAATATCTACTAACAAATAGATTTTTTATAGGTCTAGACTAAAATAAGTCATTATTTTATGATCAATTCACCTAATATCACAATGTACTATATTTAAACCTCAGCTAATGTAATTGCATAAAATTGAACTTGATCAATTATACTCTGTTAAGGTGCATTCCCTTGAATCCTTGGGAATTATTGGGATAGTAAACCATCTCTAAAGATCTGAAAAACAAAACATTAGTGTCTTCTTTATTAGCCTTTGATTTACACGCGCTATAACATATATTTACACACATGATGTCTCATTCCCTTAAATCATGTACCAGGGTGTTTCCTTCCATAAGTATCACAATAAGGAAGGTCCATCATTCTTTTATTTCCTTCTATTCTTTTTTTTTTCACGAACATTTTACATTTTCCTCAATTGATTTCCATCAAATATATGACTTGGATAATTATTTCTCCTTCTTAATGTCACTTGATAATATGTAGTCATGTGAAATAAAATTAGAGAAACTAGTTCCATTTAATGTCTTGAAATAATCCCATAAATTAAATGACCTATATAATTCTATGGATTATGTAGGTAGTCCATATCATTCCTTACTAACCCCATAATGATTCCCTCATAATTAGAAACCCATTCAATTTAATTCTATATGTATCCACCTCATCCTTTGTATTTTGAATCAATTAACACCACTAATTAGTACACTCCTTTAAATATTATACTAATTTAATTACCTTCTCCATTTCATTAATCCTCAATGCCAGAAATATCATTTCTAACGAATTGACCCTATATCCGAATATAAATGGATTTTTATTTACATTAATGTGTGTGGGTTTGTTTTGGAATTATGTGGTCCAACACCAATGAATCACCTAGTGAAGATTTTGGTTATACTAATCTAGTATGTTTATTGGTCACAACCTGAGTGAATTTCCTTAATATACTCATAATCTTCTCAAATTGAACACTATTATTGTTAAATTTTTCATGAGGGAAATCTCTTAATATATTAGGGGAGTCAACATGTTATCCATTCCTATAACTAGGTTCTATCTATAAAAAAATTAATATACTAGATTAAATCATAAAATTATTCATCATAATGTAAAATTTCAATGCAACTGAAACTTATAACATATATTAGAAATATGTGCAGAACTACTATAATAATCATCGGCATCATTCCTTTTGTAATATTTTATATTCTTTAAAAATATATTCGAATAATTATTAATAGTTTCTCAAAAAAAATAAGTAATTAATTTGAGAATATCCCCTAGTATTTTAAACTATGCACCGAGTAAGATCTCATTCATCATGAACCAGAATGGATGTTGAGATACAACTAAAAATGTCTTCTCAGTTAAATTTTCACCTAGATTCATATGTTCAAAATCAACATCGATTTTAATTATTCATAAAGATATGTATTTCTTTGAAAACAAAAATATAACAACCTTAATAAAAAATAATATGTTAATCTTTAAATATAATTATCCTCAATTTCTTTTATAATAATAAGTTACCAAATCCATTTAAACTAAATCTAGTTACAAAATTTTCTACCAAACATCAACTGATTCCATCCAGAAGACCCTATACCTAGTATATTAATGTCGATGGTTAGTTAATTACATTTGTATCAAATTTAAGTGATCATGTACCTAAGGACAGAACAGTTTAGTAGGCTTGTAAAACTAATAACAAACAAAAATCATTCCATAAATTTGAGAAAAAAATAATACATTGAATTTTATTTGAAAAAATAATTATTTACATTAGAATATCCATACATATAATTCTAAATACATATCATGGCTTCACTGGGAAATAAAAAATAATAAATGGGTGAGCTCAGATGATTAGTAAGTGTATGCTTACAGATAAAGATAATATGGGATAAATAAGGCATTAATAAGATGGATAGAATAAAGGATTATAAAATAATTTTCTATAAATAAAAAATATTGTTGAAAATTTTCCATGGATGACATAAGTATAAAAAAATTACATGTACATCAATAATTTATTTCTTAATGATGTAATTTATAATTCAATACATCGAAAACATAGCATTGTAGCCTCATACTAAGACATATTAAATAAATAAGTATAGCCATGGCCAAATAACCAACAGATTTTTCTCATTTTTTTCACACCAATTCATCTCGGGGCTGTTTAATTATGGTTCCAACCAATATGTAAACAATCCCAGTCCATTAATCATATGAATAAATAAATAAAAAGTATCAACATGCCTTAAGAATTAATAACTAATCTTATTGAATGAACTAGCATATGGATTACCAATAAATTCACAAATAAAATTGATTATAAACCATCCATATAAATATGGAAGATGATATCATTAGACAATATTCTCAGTAGAGAATAATATTCATCATGTGATGATCAAATATATGTATATAATTTGAAGAATCAATAGAATATTTCTTGAGGAAAATAAAATTTTCACTATGAAATCACTTATTCAAAATATAAAATTTTACTAGATATTAATGAAAACATTTTATTTCATAGGATAATTTTTAAAATTTATGATAGTACATAAAATAATGAAAATCCATTACAGTGGTAAATTTGGTTCATATCATAATTTTTAAAAACAACGATTATTTTTACATTTCAAAAAAACGAATCCCATTGGAAAAAAGATAACACGATTCATTTTAAAACACATTATAAAATTAAAACATGAAAAAAATGATTTAATAAATAAATGGGTAAAATTAAAAAAAAATATTTTTACTTTTTTAATGAAAATATAAATATAGAAGAAAAATATTCCCAACTAAAGGAAAATCCTAGTCGGTTTTTTTAAAAATATTATTTCAGAATATTGGAAATTCAAAGTGGAAATCAAAAGAAAAATATTATTTTATATGAATAACTAGTGTATAGGAAAATAAATTTGGATTAATATATATGGATTATAAAATTTCCCTCGAGAGAGTGTAACATAATCATTCCCAAATAATGATGAGATTGTGAAATAATCTGTTTCCATAACTGTAAATTTAAAATCATGAATCCAATAAAATAAAAAATTAAAAAAGGAGATAAAATAGAATTAATATAAATATAATGATGATAAAAAATATATTTCTAACAATATTTACACTACAAAATGAATCATTCCCTAAATATTGAATATTTCTCTAAAAACAATTGTGAGATGATAACTTCTTAACTCGAGTCCAACAACTTACATATGTGTTTTATAATCCTATATTAAATGTAACACACGTGACATATTTTATATATTAATATTTCATTTTATTTCCATTCCTAATTTTTTTTGTGGGGGTTACCACTCATTTTGGTGAAAATGGTGGGTTTTGAAAATTTGGGCCAAACCGCGAGCCCAATTCCAGATTTAAACAATAATTTTGTTTCTTCTCTAACTCCTTAAATTTTTACTATTTTAAACACATTAAACTTCCCCATTGGCATAAACGGATATATTAAAACCACCATATCTTTTTGGACCACATATAAATCCAAAATCATGATTTATTTGGGTTTTTGATTTAGATAATGGGTCTGCCTGTAGGCCCATTTCCTGCTTTAAATATTGATTTTCATGTTTTCTTATCTCATTCATTTTTTGCTGTTTTCCAGTGATTCCTCCTCCCTCTCAAAGCCAATACCCCGAGGATTTCCCCCATTATTGGTTTTTCAATTTTGGAGCTCAGGAGAGCCGCGAAGTAGGGCAATATCGCAAACTATTTCTCAAATCGACCAAATTTGACGAGGTAAAATGAATCTTTCATAACTCCTTCAATTTTCATCATTTTTCCCCATTTCAGTTCCCACATGACCTAATATTACTCCTTAAAACCTCCATACCAGTGTTGGGTACTTGGAGATTCATATTTTGGTGGATTGGGGCCGATTTATTCAAGATATTTCAAGTAAGGGAATTCCTTCTTGGTTCCTTCCATCCTCATTTAGTTTTATTTCCTCTTTCTTGAAGTTCCTCATGTCTAGAAGTTTGGCTTCGATCCTAAAGTCTGATTTGGTATCTTTTGGGTCAATTTTTGGTGGTCTAGGTCTGGATTTATATTTCTTGTGGTGCGGTGGTGGTGCGTTTAAGGTTTCGCACCAAGTTTTCAGGGTTTCGACTCAAAAGGTAGGTGATTCCATGTGTAACCATTTTGTGATGAGTTATATTGCTTGGATTATTAATTAAGTCTGTTTATAATCTGTTTTTTGTGGTTTTAAAACTGTTTTTGATGGATTTGGTTAAACAATTAATTTTTAGTTGTATTTTAGCTTGAAATTGGGTACTTTTTATGTGTGACTATTGGGGTATTGTTTGGGTTTAGTTTATAACATATGAAAATGATTTATTAGTTTTGAAAGGGGCTTCCGATTATTGTTTGTTAAATAATTATTTTCATGTTGTCCTTGAAAAGAGGTTTTTGAATGAGTTTAAGGTGTAAAAATGGGTTGTACTTCTTGAAGGTGATTTATGAAAACGTGTGTTTTTCATGTGTATCTTTGTGGTATTATTTGATGTATTTTTATAACACTTGGGGGTGGTTTAATAATTGTTTTAGGTCTGAAAGTTCTGTTTTTGATTGGTATTGGTATGATTTCGGTTTTTAATGAGGGTTTTGAAATGAGTTTAGTGTGCAAACAACGGTTATACCTCTTGGGTTTGTTTTATAAACATTGAAAATGTTTTATTTGGTTAAACAAAGTTGGGAAAGGGAGTATATGTACTGTTTGGGTGATTGTGTTCACCTAATGTGGGTTTTTGAATGGTAATGTGGTGATTTGAGATGTCAAACATTTTTATAATGTTATATAAATTGCCGAAATGTTTTACTAAATTGTGTTTTGTGTGCGAAACACGGGTGTGGGATGTTTCGTGTGAGTTTATTGATAAAATGAATTGTGAAGGTTAGAAGGGTATTATGTGATATGTGTGTGGGTTGTTATGTGATATTAATATCTTATAATGGTTTTATAAAAAACTTTAAAGTATTTGTGGAAGTGTTAAAGAAATGGGAAAATTGTTGTAGGCAATTTTGGTGTAAGTTGGATTTCAAAATGCATTTGAATGAGAAGTGGGATTTGTGACATGTGTGATGTACATGGGTCTATTTAGTTAATGTGTGATGTGGAAGTGATATTTTCATTTGACAACTATATTTCTTTTATTGTTGAACTTTTTTGAGCACAAAGGAAAAACCCGGGTATCTAGGTGGGTGGACGTGTACTAGTATGCTAGTGAATCCGTGGGGTTTGTCCTCAGTTTCACTTAGCAAGATTGCCGCTTAAAAATCTAACTAAATTATGATGATGATGATTGGGGACCACTAGGATATGGGTATGATCCCTACTAGTGGCTCGTGCATGAGAACGGATATTGTTTTTTGTGGTTACACTCACCGAGATACGTGGTTCCTGGGACCCACAGCTAGCTAGTGCCTAGAGGTTATTTCTTATTACTTGTTCTCATTAGATCCTTTGTACTTACCATCGGTATACGGTATTGTTGGCTGGAAAATTCAGTATCTTTGTTATTTATTTTACAATTGTTGGTCCTTTAAAATTAGACCACATGAAAACTGTTTTCATTTATTATTGCATCCTTTAGAAAATTGTAACAAGAATTTCTTATTTACAAAACTTGCAATGCTTTTTGTCATGAAGTGACTATCACATGGAATCTCTTAGTGGTGGTATCCTACAAGGCTTTTTCTCACACCCTACTCACACCTTTGGGTGTATGTAGACATGCTTATTTTATGTCACAGGTTTGGGTACAGGTTTTATGCCTTTGGTTCGGGTTTTTAGCGGTCCATAATGATGCAGTGTCATGGAAATGGCTTGAGGGCGGTGCCTCTTTCCATGTAGAGGTTCTTGGGCACTCTTTTCCTGTGATTTTACCTCTGTAATGGTGTTCAAACATTGTTTAAAATTGTGTAATGTTGTTCTGAATTTGAGTAAAAGATGTTTTGGTATGAAAAATCCAGATTTGATTTCTTGGATTCATTTGTTGTTTTAAGTATAAAAACTCGGGTAAATCGTTCCCAGTTTTCAGTTTTTGATGCCCGGGAACTTGTGCCAGCCCATGGAGATCGGGAACACCCTTCGGTACTTGCCACGGGTCGGGTCAGGTGCCGGTTTTGTTGGCGACCAGATTTGGTTCATGACAAAATGGTATCAGAGGAGGTTCGCTCTATTTGAGTCATGTTATTTGAGAAATAGTCGGAATAGTCTAGAGTTAGAATTGACAGGACATGAAATTCTGATTATGGGTAGTGTGCTTGATCACCACACCTCATGTCGGGATTCAAGTCACCAAGGGACGTTGGGATTTATCTATGTCTTCTGGTTTTCTTGGTCTGATGATGATTAGAGGAAATGAAAAGAGAGTTTGGTTAATGGTCTCAGTGAGCTCGCAGGGTCTGGCAAGCCATCTGGATCCGGGGATATTCCCTAGAACACTCTCTGTGATTGTGAAGTGAATGGAATATGGCTTCCAACCATTTGTCCAAGTCACCCACTAAAACTAGTTTCCTCTTGCATTGTTTTCTGCTTTAGTTTTGAAATCATGGAACTTTGGTTTTAAGGTGACATGGTTTTAGGAAGCGTAATGTTTTTGTGAAATGATTTTCAAATAAAGAGGGAATGGTTTGATTTATGAAATGGTGGAACTGAATTTTTCGAATTATTTTCAAATGGAAAATAGTGTGCTTACACCACTTTTGAAATCAGGAACCATATTGAAGATGGTTTTCAAAAGTGTTTCCAATATAGTTTTCGTAACAATTAAAGGGTGTTTTAATGGGATGATATGTTTTCAAATTGATATGAATAACTTGAAAGTGAGTTCTTTTATAAATAGTTGTGTTTTTATGAATAGTTTTGTAAGATGTGAATTGAGATTTTGATCTCATTTTTAGCAGTTTTGAGAAAAATGATGGGTTGGTTGACCATTTTGTTTTTGAAAAGTGGAAAGAATTTTCATTTTAACCACTGGAATTTACATGAGCGACCACATGCATTGAGTTATATGGGATGATGGATGGTTGATGGAATTACTGTATGAGTTTTGGGATGAATATGAGGAGGTTTCCTAGTGTGTCATAGAAACATGCATGTGTGAGGCCCATGGGCTACCATTGGTGGATACGCTAACTGCTGAACCATTGGTTTTCAAAGAAATGTTTTTAAAGAAAAACAAGATGAATTGATGAATTGTTTGGGATGGTGTATATAATGTTTTTTTTGGAAAATGTTGATGTTGTGGGATGTTTTGAGTCCAAGAACCCCTCCTGTTCGAACTGTGTTTTGAGTTTGTGTTTGGTTGGTAAGCTGGGTAGAAGGTCTGGTTAGTAGTCTCCTATGATATATGTTTCGGGACACCTTTAAGGTAGTTCCATTAATGAGTTTTGATCTATTTTGTGGCATGTTTTTACCAATGGACCAGCTTGGTTGGGTCCTTAGGTTCTCTCGTTGGATAAGGTACTCCCCCATTAAGGTTTAGTGCACAACTGAAGTGCATCCCGGATATTATTATTATTATTATTTTTTTCCATTGGAAAATCCTCCAGTTGATCAATGTAAGGAATCTTTTCTTGAGCTTTGTAGAATGAGTCTACACTATTTACTTTCTTGGTTTTTTTGGATCCTCTTGTTGCAGAAGAGTTCTCATGGATGGTTGAAAGAGACATTAGTTTCTTATGCTACCTAATTCATCGAAGGTGAAAGTTGTCTAGGGTTGTTAGTATGGATAGTGTTTAAGAGGGCCTCTAAGTCCTTCACACTCTCTTCGAAGAAGGGGTTTATGTTAAACCAACAGTGTGGTAAATATGGCCACGATAGGCTCTTATGGACACTTTCTAGAATGTTGTGATGTTTGGGGGTTTTTTGTAAGGCCCCTCCTTGTATTATTTTTTTCAGTCTCTTTGTTCATGTTCAGTGACGCAATTTGATGTCGCGTGCTTGTTTGATTATAAAGTTTATGTTGTACAATATTTTATGCATCTATTTTTTTTCAGAAGTGTTTCTCCTTTTGGGAGATCTTGAAATCCTCTATTTTAGAGGAAGGTGTTTATATGTGTCCTTTATTTTTGTTGTTTATCACCAGAATAAACAAGGTGTGATGTGAGTGCATCCTCTAAACCCTTATTTTAGTTAATTTCCAAGTTAGGGAAAAGTTAGTTCTGGAGTGTGTTATGTCTTGGTGAACCCATCTAGGATTTCGTGTAGTTTTTTGTAGCATCAGAAGAAGAAATTATATTAAGGGGTTTCCAGATCATAACTACGAGGCCGAAGATGCTTCAATCATTCCATCTCTAGCCATAGGTCCCGGAGAGAAGCTGGCATGTAGTCAAAGGAAATCCCAGTGTAGTTTTTAACCTTGTACAAAGAACTATTCTCAGTATGAGATATGGTAATAGTATAAACATTTGGTGTTGTCATCTTTATTTTTTTGTTCATGTTCGGTGGAAAGAGGTGGAGGGCCTCAGCCCCATGTTATCTCCCAATGACTTTATTTTCCCCTTTGGTTTCCTTTGGGTTTGGGGAAACGTTTTTGGATTTGTCTAGACATGTTGAGTGAACATTTAGTAGTAACCATTCACCAGAAAACCATGAAGGTATAAGGATCCACATGGTTAGAGCATAGATTCCCAAACTGTGTGGGCTTACCATGCGGTTGTCCCAACTCTTTATGTTTTGGGGTCTTTCTATGTCGGCCCATATTGGTCTGTTAAGATGGTTGGTTCTTATTGTGGGGAGCCCATTTGTGTATCCTTGTACCAGAAACTGACTTTTGTACTTCATATTGTCTTGGAAGTAGGTGGTCTCGTTCGGAGCTATATAACCACCTACATCTTCCTTGGTTAAACATCGGGATTGGAGAGTTCCCACTGGTTTAGTTATATCAAGGTAAGTGTAACCTTATTCGATGTTCTTGTTTGTTTAGGTAAATTTCTTGATCCTTGTTCAGATATTTTTTGAAGGGTTTTGTTTTACGATAAATCCGAATGTGCTTGATCATTTCAGTAAAGAGGTGTATGTTTTGGTTGTGAAGTATTCCTTCCTTAATTGATCACTGGAGGTGTTTTGGCCTTTGGGGGCAAAGCTTAGCAAAGGAGTCCATTTCTGCCTTTCGGTTGGGTTTGGTTTTTTTTCTTTGTCCTTGATGTGGATTTCCGAGGGCAAAAAGTTTTATGGAGGGGAGAATTGTCACACACGTGAATTTTTATATATATTAATATTTCATTTAATTTCTATTCCTGATTTTTTTGTTGGGTTTACCACTCATTTTGGCGAAAATGATGGGTTTGGAAAATTTGGGCCAAACCGCGAGCCCAATTCCATATTTAAACACTAATTTTGTTTCTTATATAACTCCTTCAATTTTTACTATTTTAAACACATTCCACTTTCCAATTTTCATATCCTGATATATTAAAACCACCATTACCTTTGGACCATATATAAATTCAAAATCGTTATGGATTTGGGTTTTTGATTTAGATAATGGGCATGCCCGTAGGCCCATTTCCTGCTTTAAATATTTTTTTTAAATTTTTCATATCTCATTCATTTTTACTGTTTTCCCGTGATTCTACCTCCCTCTCAAAGACAATACCCCGAGTATTTCCCCCATTATCGGTTTTGCAATTTTGGAGCTCAGGAGAGCCGCGAAGTAGGACAATATCTCATACTCTTTCTCAAATCGACCAGATTTGAAGAGGTAAAATGAATATTTCATAACTCCTTCAATTTTCTTCATTTTTCCCCATTTCCGTTCCCACATGACCTAATATTACTCCTTCGAACCTCCATACAAGTTTTGGTTACTTGTAGATTCATATTTTTGTGGATTGGGGCCGATTTATTCAAGATATTTCAAGTAAGGGAATTCCTTCTTGGTTCCTTCCATCCTCTATTAGTTATATTTCCCCTTTCTTGAAGTTCCTCATGTCCAGATGTTGGGTGTAACACCCCAAGCTTCTATGGTACGTTTCCCTTCGAATAATGCGATAGCGTGTGTTGTACGCAACCTCGAGTTCTAACACACACCACAACTAATTAAACTAGCCGTTGTGAATAGTAATACCTACTTTTTGAAATCATATATATTAAATATTTCAAAATGGACTTCATTTTTATATTCGGAATATCAAAATTAGCCTAGGGTGAAATTTTGGTACATTTCGGATAACTTTCATATTTTGATGAATAGTGAAAATTTCTAAATTTTAATTAAAAACAACTTTTTTAATCAAAATAATTAATAGTGATAAATTGTGATTTTGAGTGGTTTTAAAGTATATTTAGAATATATTTTTACCATTTAATATAATGTTGGTCATTGGACATAATTTTACAATTAAACCGAACATAAACAAGTGTCAATCTTTTGATAGTTATTACCTCTTAAAAACACGCTTTTTGTTTTGACAGCGGGAATTAATTTTAAATTAATTTCTGCCACTTCTGTGTTTTGAATTTAGGAAAATGGATTCCATATTTGGAATCAGGATTTCCAAATTATGTAAATAGGTAACTTTTATTTTTACACATTTTGAATAATTACTGCGGTAAATATTTTATTTACCATGGTTAAAGGTTAAATCCGGTAAATAAGGGTTAAAAAAATAATATTATAATAATACAAAGTTACCCTAAAACGTGTCCTAACCTTATTGGTGGACACATACCCGACCATGAGCATCCTTGGGTCAATTTGGGAACCCCTTGGAGCCACTTGTATGTGGTAGGGACACATTATATTAATAAAGTTAAAATAAAAAAAAAAATGGCATAAGCTTACATCTTTTAGAAGAACAATTTTTACATAGGGTTATACATGTTGGATTTTCGATTATATATATTAATTAGAAATCTAAAAAGATTTCCTACATGATGATATTTTATTTATAATTTTTAGACATCAAATAAGTTAAATTATTAATGACACAATAATGATGCAATGTTTACCTCATTAATAAATCATTTAAATAAATAAGATTATAATGATTAAAATATTATCTAAAACCTGTCCAATTCTTATTGGTTGATGTTATTTAGAATATGATTCATCTTATCTTAGACCTCAATGATTTTTGGACCATTATAAACCGAATATAATTATATTATAAAGTAATACTTTCACTCTTTCCTAAAGAGCCCCTCCTCTCCCTTATAAAAGGAGACCACTTCTACTCATTCTTCACACCTCTCAAGCCACTTGGCTCGTCCAAACTCTGCCCAACTAAGCTCCCAACATCCCTCTCCTCCTCCTTGAAGCTTCCCCTTAGGCAGAAATCATTTCAAGAAGTCCTTTGGTTCCAACCAAAGTGAGTTACCTAAATTAAAGGTAACGATTTCTCTTAAATTATTTTACTTTATTTTGCTTCTCCAACCCCCAAACTCTTTTTATTTCCTTTCTTTTGTAACAACACCAGTATCCTCAATATACTAGGATTTTGTTATAAGAAGGATTCAAACTACACATACACACAACTCCATCTAATGGATGATGAACATAATGTTTCTGTGGATGGCAAACTAACGCCTCACGAAACGATGATTGTTCAAATACATCTTACCGCCTCTCATGGTGGAAATTATGATGGAACTGTAATTAAATATGATATTAATGATATATATTTTATATATAATCTTCTGTAATTCCATCTTATTTCATACCATTATTCGTTTCATGTTGTATATACATACGATAATTTCATTTGAGGAAGTGCGGACTACCGCCCCCTTAAAATGATATGACTCGTTCATACCACACATGGAACGTATAAAGGATGGTGTTAATGAACTTAAGTAACATATATAAAATATTATATTATACAGGAATAGTAATATACCTATGTATCATTTCGATTCGATTCATTTAAAATAAAAATTAAATGGAAGTAGCGTTCGTGCGTACGTACGGACTACCGTCTCCACGAACGCAATGAGATTCATTCTCCATCGTATCCATTCAAGTATAATTTTCATTTAATGATTTAAAAATGATGTTTAAGGACTTGATATCATTCTGGATATGAATAAGATACAACAAACATGACTTATGTAACAAAACATATAAAAGAAAATGAGTAAGTTAACACCCGAAACGGCGATAATACTAAGATATTATTATCAAATCAATATTAAAAGATCATATATGATATCATATTAATGTATATGATTCTTGTATAATTTAATAACAATTATTTCACCATTATACAGGAGGTTAACCTACCCCAACCAAGGAAAAGTAAAAGGTAAGGGTTTATTTCACAATCTCTTCATTATCCGAGGTTGTTTATACGTAATAATCTACTGGGATATCTTTATCATCCACATACATGTTTCTTAAAAATGTATTTCAAAACATTTTTACTATTTACAAGAATATGGGTTAAAGTCATTTATAACCCTTGTTTGACTTTTTATAAGAGGTTTATAAAGGAATCTTTCCGTCGTTTTCGAAAAAAGGTCCTTTTTACCCTTTTCGACAGAATTGAGGTAAGAATGTTTTTTTTAACTTATACGGCGGGTGCGGTTATTTTACGCCGTTATAAAATCTTCAAAGCTTCCCTTACAAGCTTATAAGAATATTTTCAAAGAAAATGTTTTATTTTATATGGATCTTAAATTATTTCAAAATGAAAGGAGATATTTCTTTTAAAAGAATTTTGATTTCATCTATGTCAACATCCTTTGATGGATTTTAAGATTATTTGAAGTTGATTTATTATGATACAAAACTTCTATATTGTATTGAAGGTTTTGTGATATGTTTGACTGTGGATGTGCTATTTTTATACCATTCATAGTTTATGGTGAAAGTATTGACATTTCGTATGCTAGTTTTAATACGAATGTTTATGTTATGTTTAAACCTTTTCATATGGGAATGCATTGGACTTAATAAGTGACGGGTGGAGCCCGCTATAGCTCCTCGATGCATCGGTAGGTCTCATGAGACAAACTAGTGTCTTGGCACAAGGCCGTGACAAAATCTTATTTGTAGTCTTGGCACGAGGCCTTGGCTATGTGGTTATGATAGTCTGGCATTATGCATTCCAACATTATGAAAGTGGTTATTGATTTTTGCATGTGATTATTCGATTAGTAGAATATCCATGTGAATAATTAAATGGCATTATTTCATTTTATTTATGCCATACCATGTTGAAAGTTCATGTTTAAAAGGCTTTTGTTTTAGTTATACATTGCCTTAAATGTTTATTCTTATTGATGAAAGTTTCCGCTATATTGTTATCCTTACTGGGCATTTGAGCTCACCCCTTTTCTATGTTTTATTTTTCCCAGGAAGTGAAGATGTAAGTTATGAATGACCTGCAGGGATATTATGAGGGGATTATAGTGTGGACTGTGGAAACATTATGTTGTTGTAGTAGTTTTTCATTTTATGATGTAATGTAAAACTTATGAATATATCTAGTGTTTCCAAGGCTACTAAACCAATCGGTCTTTCGAGATTTGATCTTTCTTGTGATCATGCCAATGTTATGTAATAATGCACCGACTCTGGGTAGCTGGGGTCGGGGCGTTACAGTTGGAATCAGAGGAAGTTTAGTACAAACCTTGGAAGCTAGATTTAGATAAACTCTGATTAGAGCATGTAGACCTAAGATGAACTTTGAGGATTAGTATAGAAGAACTTCCTAGAATTTTCGTATTGTAGTGATTTTGTGAGTTTTCCAAGCAATACATCCCTGTCTGGATACGAACAGGTAGAGGCAGCTCTGGCACAGATGTACCTAGGGGTAAAACCCGAAAACACCGCTTTGAGCTAGACTCGAACGGGAACTGGTGCACGACAACGGGCCTTGCTGCACTCTTGGTTACGACACTCCCGGGGGATATGCTTAGGATAACTCTCATTTTCATTACAAATCATGTTGAAGGGATTATGAGTATATACTTCATCAAAGAAAACATTCTTATGATTATGGATTATATCCATAAATAGTTCAATTTATGTTAAGTGTTTTATAAGTATGGGATTATGTATTTTGATTCATAAACTAATCTAGTTTATGCCATTGTTTAGAAATGGTGCCTAGTGGAAGAAATGGAAACCGTATCAATGCACGCACTCCATGTAGGGATTTCCCTTCTGATCAAGATAATTATAGTGGGGTTGGTGATGCAACTGGTGCTGATCAACTAATCACCATACTGGGACAACTTACTCAGGTTATGAATAATAACCTTACCCGTATGGAGCACCCTGATCCGCAGCGTGGAGGATCAATGTTAGATCGATTCATGAGGCAACAACCACCAACGTTCAATGGGAGTACAAATCCCTTAGTAGCTGAGCAATGGATAAATTCCCTAGAGAAAATATTTCAGGCTTTGGGGAGCAGTGAAAGGGAAAAAGTTATCATGGCAGTTTACCGCCTCACTGGAGATGCTGATCAATGGTGGTCATTGATTCAAAACATGAAGGAAGACGATGAAGTATCAAATATGGAATGGAGGGAATTCAAAGATCTGTTTTTAGAAAAATACTTCCCTCGTGACCATCGAGCGGATATGGAAAGGCAATTTCTGAGTCTGAGACAAAAGGAGGATGAGAATGTCACAAAGTATGAGGCTAACTTTACAAGGTTAGCGAGGTATGCTGGAGATTATATTCGCAACCCAAGAAGTAAGATTGATCGTTTCTTTGATGGGTTAAAACCATTTCTCCGTCGAGCATTAGTCTCACAATCCTTTTCATCGTATGAAGACATTGTCTCATGTGCTATCAAGACCGAAAAGGAATTCTCTAAGTCTTATGACTTTAAAGCAAAGCAAGAGAAGAAGAGACCTGCTGATCAATCTGGGAAGGGAAATAAGGGGAAGAAAGGAAAGGTTGAATATCCATCTTGTGGTAAATGCGGGAAGAAACACCCCGGTACTTGCTTGAAGGGAATGTGAGTCTGTTACAAGTGTGGTGAAAAAGGCCACCAAGCTCATGATTGCAAGGGGAAGAAGGAAGCTACCAACGTTCAGTGCTACAATTTCAAGGAGATGGGGCATTATGCAAATGCATGTCCTAAGCGTCAGGAGAACTTACCTCAGAAAAGGCCAAGGGATCAAGGCCAGGCTTATGCTATCACTACTGCTGAGGTAGAAGCTCCGAAAGACGTGGTGGCAGGTAATTTAATGGTTTCCTCAAGTTTAGAAAATGCATTATTTGATTCTGGATCATCGCATTGTTTCATATCTTCCCAGTTTGCTAAGAAAATTAGATATTTCCAATTTGATTTAATAAGGGAGTTGTCAGTTAAAACTCTTAAGGGAAGTATCGTTGCAACAAAGTTTTGTGAATCAGTCACCATTAGAGCACATACATTTTCTTTATCTGCTGATTTCATCGTCATACCTATGATTGAGTTTGATATAATCCTCGGTATGGACTGGCTTTCAGACTATGATGCGAAGATTTATTGTAAGAAGAAAGAGGTTACGATTCTTGATGATAATGATAAGGAGCACCTTATTTTTAGAGCAGAATCGTCACCACCTAATTCTTATTTAGATCCACCCCCAGTAGCTCAACTTAATTCAATTATTGGGGAGGAAGAGAATGAAATAACTGTCGGTGAGGAAAGGAATGTTCAAATGGAGGATGTACCTGTTGTGAAAGAATTTGTAGATGTATTTCCGGAAGATTTACCTGGACATCCTCCAGAACGAGAAGTTGAGTTTTCTGTTGATTTTATTCCTGGATCAAGGCCTATATAGAAGACCCCTTATAGAATGGCCACTGTAGAGTTAGTCGAACTAAAGAAACAACTAGAGGAATTGAGTAATAAGGGATTTATTCGCCCTAGTGTTTCTCCATGGGGAGCCCCTGTTCTTTTTGTTAAAAAGAAAGATGGATCTATGAGGTTATGTATTGACTACAGGGAGATCAATGCTATAACGATAAAGAACAAGTATCCCCTACCTCGTATTGATGATTTATTTGACCAACTGCATGGAGCTCAATACTTTTCAAAGATTGACCTTCGATCTGGATACCATCAGTTGTGTGTAAAGAAGGAAGACATTCCGAAGACAGCATTTCGAACCTGGTACGGGCATTACGAGTTTACTGTAATGCCGTTTGGATTGACTAATGCACCCTCTGTATTCATGGATCTGATGAATAGAGTTTTCAAGGAGTATCTAGATGAATTTGTGGTGGTATTTATTGATGATATCTTGGTATACTCCAAAACCTACGACGATCATGAAAATCACTTGCGCATTATCTTGAAGACTCTGAGGAGGCATGAATTATATGGGAAGTTTAGCAAGTGTGAATTTTGGCTTCAGGAGATTTCTTTTCTTGGCCATATTGTCTCAAAAGATGGAATCTCTGTTGATCCTTCTAAGACCAAGGCAATCCAAGAATGGCCAGCACCTACGAGTATAACTGAGGTACGCAGTTTTATTGGTTTGGCAGGTTATTATCGACGTTTCGTCCAGAATTTTGCCCGATTGGCTAACCCATTAACGAATCTCACACCTAAAGGGGTTAAATTTGTTTGGACAAAAGAGTGTGAAGAATGTTTCGAAGAACTGAAGAGAAGATTAGTCAATGCTCCTATATTGACTCTACCATCAGGGAATGATGGGTTCGTTATTTATAGTGATGCATCGATGAAAGGACTTGGCTGTGTCCTTATGCAGAATGATAGAGTTATTGCCTATGCATCACGACAGTTGAAAATTCATGAACAAAACTATCTTACTCATGATCTTGAGTTAGCAGCTGTGATCTTTGCTTTGAAGATATGGAGGCACTACCTCTATGGTGAAAAATGTGAGATTTATACTGATCACAAGAGTTTGAAGTATATTTTCTCACAAAAAGAACTCAACATGAGGCAAAGGAGATGGCTTGAATTACTCAAGGACTATGATTGTACGATACACTACCACCCGGGGAAGGCAAACAAGGTGGCAGATGCTTTGAGTAGAAAAGACCATGGAGTTTTGAACAATATGAGAATTGAAAGGGATCCAATTTTCATGGATCTAGTGAATATGGACATGGGAATAACCAGGGAAGGTGAAACATCAATTCTTTTTCAAATAGTTGCCAAACCATCTTTACTAGAAAGGATTAAGAGTTCTCAGACCAATGATGAAGAATTTCAGAAGAAGATTAAAGCTGTGAATGATGGGAGATTGAGAGACTTTGTGTATGAAGATGGAATTTTGAAATTCGGGAAGAGACTTTGTGTTCCCGATTTACCTGATCTAAAAAGGGAATTGCTGGATGATGCTCATAGTTCCAATTTCTCTATACACCCTGGGAGCACCAAAATGTATAGAGATTTGAAGGAACATTTTTGGTGGGACAACATGAAGAGGGAGATTGCTGATTTTGTGTCAAGATGTATGGTTTGTCAACAAGTGAAAGCTGGAAGGCAACAGCCTGGAGGAGTCATGCAACCTATTCCCATACCGGAGTGGAAATGGGACAATATTACGATGGACTTTGTCATGGGGCTACCAAAGACTCCTAGAAGGAATGATGCAATATGGGTTATTGTTGATCGTCTTACCAAGTCAGCACATTTTCTTGCTATAAGAGAAGATCTACCCCTGGAACGTCTAGCAAGACTATACATTAATGAAGTTGTGAGACTTCATGGAGTACCCCTATCGATTGTTTCTGATCGAGATCCCCGTTTTACTTCAAGATTCTGGAAAAGTCTTCAGAAATCTCTGGATACTGAACTTCATTTGAGCACTGCTTACCACCCTCAGACAGACGGACAATCAGAACGAACTATTCAAACCTTAGAAGACATGTTGAGATCTTGCTCACTTGATTTTCAGGGTATGTGGGATCAATATTTACCACTGGTAGAATTTTCCTATAACAATAGCTTCCATTCAAGTATTCAGATGGCACCATATGAAGCGTTATATGGAAAGAGATGTCGTACACCAACCTGCTGGGATGACGTTGGTGAAAGAAAACTTGTAGGCCCAGAACTGGTGGAGGAAACGGTGGAAAAGGTGAAAGTAATCCAAAATCACATCAAAGCAGCTCAAAGTAGGGAGAAGAGCTATGCCGATAATCGAAGGAAGGATTTGGAATTTCAAGTCGGTGATCATGTTTTCTTGAAGGTATCTCCGTGGAAGGGAGTCATACGTTTTGGTAAGAAAGGTAAATTGAGTCTCAGGTACATCGGACCTTTCGAAATTCTAGAACGAATTGGGGCTGTAGCTTACCGATTGGCAATGCCGCCAAGTCTCTCCAAAGTACACGATGGGTTCCACGTATCTCTGTTGTGAAAATACATGCCTGACCCAACGCATGTACTCACCTATGAGGAATTAGAACTGGAACCCGATCTGTCTTATTGTGAAGAGCCCGTCAGGATTCTTGATACAAGAGAACAAGTACTGAGAAACCGGACGACGCGTCTGGTAAAAGTTTTGTGGAGAAACCATAAGATGGAAGAGCCAACGTGGGAACCCGAGGAACTTATGATGAAGAACCACCCGAGTCTTTTTATGCAGTAATACCCTAGAAATTGCGAGGATGCAATTATTTGAAGGAGGGGAGAATGTAACACCCCAAGCTTCTATGGTACGTTTCCCTTCGAATAATGCGATAGCGTGTGTTGTACGCAACCTCGAGTTCTAACACACACCACAACTAATTAAATTAGCCGTTGTGAATAGTAATACCTACTTTTTGAAATCATATATATTAAATATTTCAAAATGGACTTCATTTTTAGATTCGGAATATCAAAATTAGCCTAGGGTGAAATTTTGGTACATTTCGGATAACTTTCATATTTTGATGAATAGTGAAAATTTCTAAATTTTAATTAAAAACAACTTTTTTAATCAAAATAATTAATAGTGATAAATTGTGATTTTGAGTGGTTTTAATGTATATTTAGAATATATTTTTACCATTTAATATAATGTTGGTCATTGGACATAATTTTACAATTAAACCGAACATAAACAAGTGTCAATCTTTTGATAGTTATTACTTCTTAAAAACACGCTTTTTGTTTTGACAGCGGGAATTAATTTTAAATTAATTTCTGCCACTTCTGTGTTTTGAATTTAGGAAAATGGATTCCATATTTGGAATCAGGATGTCCAAATTATGTAAATAGGTAACTTTTATTTTTACACATTTTGAATAATTACTGCGGTAAATATTTTATTTACCATGGTTAAAGGGTAAATCCGGTAAATAAGGGATAAAAAAATAATATTATAATAATACAAAGTTACCCTAAAACGTGTCCTAACCTTATTGGTGGACACATACCCGACCATGAGCATCCTTGGGTCAATTTGGGGACCCCTTGGAGCCACTTGTATGTGGTAGGGACACATTATATTAATAAAGTTAAAATAAAAATAAAAATGGCATAAGCTTACATCTTTTAGAAGAACAATTTTTACATAGGGTTATACATGTTGAATTTTCTATTATAAATATTCATTAGAAAGCTAAAAAGATTTAATACATGATGATATTTTATTTATAATTTTTAGACATCAAATAAGTTAAATTATTAATGACACAATAATGATGCAATGTTTACCTCATTAATAAATCATTTAAATAAATAAGATTATAATGATTAAAATATTATCTAAAACCTGTCCAATTCTTATTGGTTGATGTTATTTAGAATATTATTCATCTTATCTTAGACCTCAATGATTTTTGGACCATTATAAACCAAATATAATTGTATTATAAAGTAATACTTTCACTCTTTCCTAAAGAGCCCCTCCTCTCCCTTATAAAAGGAGACCACTTCTACTCATTCTTAACACCTCTCAAGCCACTTGGCTCGTCCAAACTCTGTCCAACTAAGCTCACCACATCCCTCTCCTCCTCCTTGAAGCTTCCCCTTAGGCAGAAATCATTTCAATAAGTCCTTTGGTTCCAACCAAAGTGAGTTACCTAAATTAAAGGTAACGATTTCTCTTAAATTATTTTCCTTTATTTTGCTTCTCCAACCCCCAAAATCTTTTTATTTCCTTTCTTTTGTAACAACACCAGTATCCTCAATATACTAGTATGTTGTTATAAGAAGGATTCAAACTACACATACACACAACTCCATCTAATGGATGATGAACATAATGTTTCTGTGGATGGCAAACTAACGCCTCACGAAACGATGATTGTTCAAATACATCTTACCGCCTCTCATGGTGGCCATTATGATGGAACTGTAATTAAATATGATATTAATGATATATATTTTATATATAAGCTTCTGTAATTCCATCTTATTTCATACCATTATTCGTTTCATGTTGTATATACATACGATAATTTCATTTGAGGAAGTGCGGACTACCGCCCCCTTAAAATGATATGACTCGATCATACCACACATGGAACGTATAAAGGATGGTGTTAATGAACATAAGTAACATATATAAAATATTATATTATACTGGAATAGTAATATACCTATGTATCATTTGGATTCGATTCTTTTAAAATAAAAATTAAATGGAAGTAGCGTTCGTGCATACGTACGGACTACCGTCTCCACGAACGCAATGAGATTCATTCTCCATCGTATCCATTCAAGTATAATTATCATTTAATGATTTAAAAATGATGTTTAAGGACTTGATATCATTCTGGATATGAATAAGATACAACAAACATGACTTATGTAACAAAACATATAAAAGAAAATGAGTAAGTTAACACCCGAAACGGCGATAATACTAAGATATTATTATCAAATCAATATTAAAAGATCATATATGATATCATATTAATGTATATGATTCTTGTATAATTTAATAACAATTATTTCACCATTATAAAGGAGTTTAACCTACCCCAACCAAGGAAAAGTACAAGGTAAGGGTTTATTTCACAATCTCTTCATTATCCGAGGTTGTTTATACGTAATAATCTACTGGGATATCTTTATCATCCACATACATGTTTCTTAAAAATGTATTTCAAAACATTTTTACTATTTACAAGAATATGGGTTAAAGTCATTTATAACCCTTGTTTGACTTTTTATAAGAGGTTTATAAAGGAATCTTTCCGTCGTTTTCAAAACAAGGTCCTTTATAACCTTTTCGACAGAATTGAGGTAAGAATGTTTTTTTTAACTTATACGGCGGGTGCGGTTATTTTACACCGTTATAAAATCTTCAAAGCATCCCTTACAAGCTTATAAGAATATTTTCAAAGAAAATGTTTTATTTTATATGGATCTTAAATTATTTCAAAATAAAAGGAGATATTTCTTTTAAAAGAATTTTGATTTCATCTATGTCAACATCCTTTGATGGATTTTAAGATTATTTGAAGTTGATTTATTATGATACAAAACTTCTATATTGTATTGAAGGTTTTGTGATATGTTTGACTGTGGATGTGCTATTTTTATACCATTCATAGTTTATGGTGAAATTATTGACATTTCGTATGCTAGTTTTAATACGAATGTTTATGTTATGTTTAAACCTTTTCATATGGGAATGCATTGGACTTAATAAGTGACGGGTGGAGCCCGCTATAGCTCCACGATGCATCGGTAGGTCTCATGAGACAAACTAGTGTCTTGGCACAAGGCCTTGACAAAATCTTATTTGTAGTCTTGGCACGAGGCCTTGGCTATGTGGTTATGATAGTCTGGAATTATGCATTCCAACATTATGAAAGTGGTTATTGATTTTTGCATGTGATTATTCGATTAGTAGAATATCCATGTGAATAATTAAATGGCATTATTTCATTTTATTTATGCCATACCATGTTGAAAGTTCATGTTTAAAAGGCTTTTGTTTTAGTTATACATTGCCTTAAATGTTTATTCTTATTGATGAAAGTTTCCGCTATATTGTTATCCTTACAGGGCATTTGAGATCACCCCTTTTCTATGTTTCATTTTTCCCAGGAAGTGAAGATGTATGTTATGAATGACCTGCAGGGATATTATGAGGGGATTATAGTGTGGACTGTGGAAACATTATGTTGTTGTAGTAGTTTTTCATTTTATGATGTAATGTAAAACTTATGAATATATCTAGTGTTTCCAAGGCTACTAAACCAATCGGTCTTTCGAGATTTGATCTTTATTGTGATCATGCCAATGTTATGTAATAATGCACCGACTCTGGGTAGCTGGGGTCGGGGCGTTACATTGGGGTTCGATCCTATGGTTGATTTGGTATCTTTTGGGTCAATGTTTTGTGGTCTAGGTCTGGATTTATATATCTTGTGGTGCGGTGGTGGTGCGTTTAAGGTTTCGCACCAAGTTTTGAGGGTTTCAACTCAAAAGGTGGGTGATTCCATGTGTAACCATTTTTTGATGAGTTAGATTGCTTGGTTTATTAATTAAGTATGTTTATAATCTGTTTTTTGTGGTTTGAAAACTGTTTTTGATGTATTTGGTTAAACAATTAATTTTTAGTTGTATTTTAACTTGAAATTGGGTACTTTTCATGTGTGACTATTCGGGTAATGTTTGGGTTTAGTTTATAACATATGAAAATGATTTATTAGTTTTGAAAGGGGATTTCAATTCTATTTTATTAAATAATTATTTTCATGTTGGCCTTGAAAAGAGGTTTTTGAATGAGTTTAAGGTGTAAAACTGTGTTGTACTTCTTGAAGGTGATTTATGAAAACTGGTGTTTTTCATGTGTATCTTTGTGGTATTATTTGATGTATTTGTATAACACTAGGGGGTGGTTTAATAATTGTTTTAGGTCTGAAAGTTCTGTTTTTTGTTGGTATTGGTATGATTTTGGTTTTTAATGTGGATTTTGAAATGGGTTTAGTGTGCAAACAACGGTTATACCTCATGGGTTTGTTTTATAAAAATTGAAAATGTTTTCTTTGGTTAAACAAAGTTGGGAAATGGTGTATATGTACTGTTTGGGTGATTGTGTTCACCTAATGTGGGTTTTTGAATGGTAATGTGGTGATTTGAGATGTCAAACATTTTTAGAATGTTTTATAAATTGCCGAAATGTTTTACTAAATTGTGTTTTGTGTGCGAAACACGAGTGTGGGATGTTTCATGTGAGTTTATTGGTAAAATGAATTGTGAAGGTGGGAAGGGTATTATGTGATATGTGTGTGGGCTGTTATGTGATATTAATATCTTATAATGGTTTTATAAAATTGTTTAAAGTATTTCAAAATGGGAAAATTGTTGTAGGCAATTTTGGTGTATGTTGGATTTCAAAATGCATTTGAATGAAAAGAGAGATTTGTGACTTGTGTGATGTACAGGGGGCTGTTTAGTTAATGTGTGATATGGAAGTGATATTTTCATTTGAAAACTATATTTCTTGTATTGTTGAACTTGTTTGAGCACAAAGGTAAAACCCGGGTATCTAGGTGGGTGGATGTGTACTGGTATGCTAGTGAATCCGTGGGGTTTGGCCTCAATTTCACTTAGTAAGATTGACGCTTACAACTCTAACTAAATTATGCTGATGATGATTTGGGACCACTAGGTTATGGGTATGATCCCTACTAGTGGCTCGTGCACGAGAACATATATTGTTTTTTGTGGTTACTCTAACTGAGATACGAGGTACCTAGGACCCACAGCTAGCTAGTGCCTAGGGGTTATTTCCTATTACTTGTGATCATTACAACCTTTGTACCTACAATAGGTATACGGTATTGTTGGAGGGAAAATTCAGTAGATTTTTTATTTATTTTAAAATTGTTGGTCCTTTAAAATCAGACCTCATGAAAACTGTTTTCATTTATTATTGCATCCTTTAGAAAATTGTAACATGCATTTCTTATTTACAAAACATGCAATTCTTTTTGTCATGAAATGTTTATCACATGGAATCTCTTAGTGGTGGTATCCTACTGGGCTTTTTCTCACACCCTACTTACACCTTTGGGTGTATGTAGAATTGCTTATTTTATGTCACAGGTTTGGGTACAGGTTTTATGCATTTGGTTCATGTTTTTAGCGGTCCATCGTGATACAGTGTCGTGGAAATGGATTGAGGGTGGTGCCTCTTTCCATGTAGAGGTTCTTGGGATCTCTTTCCATGGGTTTGTACCTTTGTAATGGTGTTCACACATTGTTTAAAATTGTGTAATTCTGTGCTGAATTTTAGTAAAAGATGTTTTGGTATGAAAAATACAGATTTGATTTCATTGATTCATTTGTTGTTCTAAGTATAAAAACTCAGGTAAATCGTTCCCAATTTTCATTTTTTGATGCCCGGGAACTTGTGCCAGCTTGTGGGGATCGGGAACGCCCTTCGGGACTTGCCACGGGTCGGGTCAGGTGCCGGTTTTGGTGGAGACCAGATTCAGTTCGTGACATTAAATTTATATATTGATTATAAAATTATTATAGAACCATAATCAAATACATCCTACCGTATATGATTTACTTATAACTATTTATCATCTTTTATTGAATTATTCATTATTAAAATCATGGTTCCATATGATAATGGCTTCATTTTTCTTGCATGTTTGTGTTCTCTAATTGGATCTATTTAACATTGATCATTGATCCATAGTTTTCATAATATTAATGGTGAAATAAATATCGTAAATATATACAATATATTTAGATTTCGGAATAAATTTTAAACAAATTAATTATACTGGTCAAATAGACAGTACACCACAGATATTCATAAATGTTGTTAAAATTTTTATATGGATGGAATAAAAGAAAGGTAGATAATATTTCACATTTATATAATTTTATATTTATCATAAAAAAATATAAATTTATTAAATATAACATTATAATCATCCAATTAATGTGGTGATGAAGACTAATTACACCACAATATTGAGATAGTACGTCCCACGTATGCACGAGTGACATTTTCTATTACCAAAGGATGAAATAAAAGTGGATAATTTTTGTACCTTCATAATAAAAATATTTAAATATATTTAAGTTATTTATTTATTTAATATATTATACCATTTATTTAAACTATATATAACATGGAATAAAATTAGAAATGTTCGGTTGAGAGTTATACCTATTAATTGAGAAAAATATTTAGGATTATACCATAATCCCTGCTGGGATGGCCTTTTTGGAAAGATAAGATTCTATAATATGTTTTTAATTTATATAAGAAGGTATTATAATTGGTAACAAATGATCTATAAGGATAAAAAATTATGAGGAAGATTAAATAAGAGGAGACATTTTATATGTGAAGGGAGGGAACTCGTGGAATTACATAAATAATTTAGTAATATAAATAGATTTTTATGAATATGTGACTAAAAATCATCATATTTAGAATATATGTTTAGTATAAGTATAAATCCTATGATATAGTAAATTTAATATAGAAATAATAGATTTTTTTAATAATTATCTCTTAGTTTTATCTCACATTAATATTTTTTACTAATACTATAATATAGTGGTTTTATAATATTTTAGTGTAATGAATATTACTATAAAATGAAAATTTAGCAATAAATGGTCCATGGATTATACATGAAACCACATCACATTCACCATTAAAAATTTATTTTACATTTAATTTTTCAATGGTTAAATAAAATATTATTTATTTTAAAATACCTTGAATTCCTTTTTCTGGAAATATTCATTTACTTGGACATTAAGGTGATCAAGATATTTTATAATTCAATTATAAAACATTAAATGATCCCTAATATGTTATATCCAGCTAATAATCATGGAAGTCAATAATTCATCCTAATTGTATTAGTTTTAATATACATAAATTCATTTAATGATATTTTCTATTAATTATTTTGTTTCGGTATTCCCTATGAATTTAACCTAATTATTCAAAACCCTAACAATTAAAAATAAAATATCATGGTAAAAAATTATTATATCTATAAAATAAAAGTTTATAACTAAACATATGATGTTCATATCCAAAGGTTTATATTTTATATATATTAATGTCAAAAGTGTGGATTTTTTATTTATTCTTTTCATTAAATTATATAATGGACACAATCAAAGAAAAAATGGAACCATGATACAAAAAATCATATAATATGTTTTTATAGGATTAAAATAATCTAAAGAAAAAAGTGGGAATATTTTAGATACATATTAATCCTCAACAAAAATTTAAATCAAAGCCATTTTAACTATAATAGGGGTGATTTATGATTTTTCTATGATAACATATTTATAAGAATAAAAACAAATCATATAAACACAATTTGAAATAGTGATTAAATTTTTTTGAATATATTTTTTTATGATTTTATTTATACAGGGTGAATAAATTATTTTTAATATAATGTCATAAAACGAATGAAAAATAGTTCTTAAGGAAATACATGATTTTAGACTATAAATAATTTTACAATAAATTAAATTAATAAATTATTTATCATGATATTTTAGGTTAAATAATAAAATAATGATTTTTTATACTTTGGAATCATGAAAAATCCTAATGTAATCTTCCAACCATGTTATTAGTTGGAGGGATTCAAAAATATGTTATCAATTTCAATAAAATATTTCTTATCTTCTAAAAGGTCAATATTAATTTAAAAAATAGAAAATAATATTTTAAAATAAATTATTGAACTCATGAAATAAGAAAATGGTCAAAAAACCACCTTAAAATATGATAATGTTAGGTGTTACCGATATTATAGGGTTTTACCCAATATTTTAAAATCAATTTTTCATCATTACGCGACGAAACAAATCATTACAATGGTCACCATTCCTAAAAGAAAAAAATTTATATAAACCCAAAAAACATTAGTATTTAAATGGTTTTAAAATATGGAATATATTTTAAATAATTAATGTTATATGAGTAAATACTTTTAAATTAACACTAAATCCATAAAATGCTACAAAAATTGGAAATAAAAAAAACAATTTCTCTTTTGTGTAAATTTTTTTTAACGAAAAAAATCATATTTTTTTTTACAATTATGTTAATTAAATTTTGACTAATATTAATGAGTAAATGATACATTTAAACAATATTAAAATAGATTGAAACATTATAAATTCTTGAAATGAAATGATTATTTTCCATAAATTTCACTATTTTCTACTATTCATCAACAAATTAATATTTTAAAATATTCCAAAATTTCATATTAGTTAATTTTTATATTATAAATATAAAAAATATTCATGCCCAAAATTAAAAAAAACCATTAATGTATAAAACAAATTTTCGATAACTAAAATTACATTACTTAAATAGGTACTACTCGGTTATTATAAATTAATAAATATATATGAATTATATTAAATGTTTTTAAATATGTTTCATAATATGGTTATTCATATTCATACATCCAATTTTAATGGCTATTTTATAATGGTCATGTTCAAATAATAATATTCTACATGTATATCATAGTTAGTTTAAACTATTTATTTTGTGTAAAGCATGCTATGAAAGAAAATAAATTTATTTAGAGATAAATATATTATGAAATTTCATTGAATTACATAAAGGTACTCATATTTTATAAAAAAAATCAATTTATAAAAATATAGTTTCTATAGTGTTAAATCCTAAATTAATATTCATGATGATTTTTTTTAATATGTCATGATCAAAATCAATTAAAATTTAGAGGGTAGAATTTATGTGTAGAGTGGGGAATAAAAAAATAATTTTAGTCTATGAATACTATAAAATATTCCTTTTGATACACAAAATACTGAACATAAAAAAACTATGATATACGTCAAGAAATATTATTATTTAAATATGGAAATTATAACATAGTCACTGGATTATAAAATATGAAAAATAATTACTAAATTATGAAATATATGTAGAATTTTCATCCTAATAAAAATATATTGATTAATACCTAGGAAATAATTACTCAATTCATAAGAATATGATTTAAATTATATAACATTATGAACATTTAATGTTTACCAGGATCATTTTTTATATAAACTTTATGATTAATTATATTATATATATTTTTAATATATAAACTTCAATATTAGAGGAATATATATGTTATTGAAGAATAATTTAAACCCAATGATAATTAATGATCATTCATACACTGATTATCATTTTTTTTAAAAGTGATGATAAAATCCCATAATGGTTTAAATAGATATCTTTTAGAGAACTGGTTTTGGTGATAAATGTATTTTTTTAATGAATTAAATTAATGAAAAAGTATTATTGATTTTGATGATATTATATATCAATATATTCGGTCTAATAAATTAAAAATCATTTAGTTTATATTTCTAGGAATTGAATGATAATGAGGTCATTTTATGATTCAAAAATGGTTTTTTCTAACAATTATTTTTAAATATTTTTCATGCAGATATTAGAATTATTATCTATAAAATTTTGAAAGTTTATTTTATAAACTTAAATCCCTAATTTTATCATCATATTAAAAAATAATCGGTTGTATTTTTTTATTACTTATATTAGTTATTTTCTTAGAGAATATTGAATAATATAAATTTTAAAAATATAGTAAATATTGACACATCATTATGATATTTTAAGGTAATAAAAAGATATTAAATTTTTTTATCAGAATTATATATAATTATGTAGTAAAATGTTAAATTTGAAAAGTTTTTTTATTTTAAAACCAATACATGATGTTTGTAAACCTATGATAAATTTTTATATAAATAAATGTTCTATTCGGTTCTTTTCATTTAATTTAGTGGTTGGAAAGTTAATTTTATTTTTTTGATCATGAAAATATAAAATAATTTTCTTAATAATAGAACACCAAAAATTTATCTGAATCATCAATATAATACATTTTATTTTATAGATAATTTATGCATGAAAAGAAGTTTTCTCAAAATAGGTTTTCATTTCTTATTATGAAATTATATTAAATATAATTTTTAACAATTCTAGTATTTGATAAATATAAAATTCATTCTCTATTTTGGATAATAATGTACTAATTTGGTGATGTGGTAAAAATTAATAATTACTAGTAACCATGGTAGGACTTTATGACTATGGTTATGGGTAAAATGGGAAATATAACTTAATGTTCAAGTACAAAGATTCTTAGAAACACAAAACTCTTTTTTAAATTTCATTGGATGGAAAAAATTCAATCTTATATTTATTATCATTGAATGACGTGAAATTTTGAGTCACTTATGATGTTTAATGTATATATTATATAATAATATTTCATTCATTTCCTTGTTTTCGACCGTATAACATATAAAATTTAACATCATTACCTCATTTCAAGTCACTTCATGTGCAACTAATCTTGAATAAAACCTACCGGAATGTTCTTTGAGCATTCTTATTACAATAATAGTGGTTATATTTTTCCCAATAGGCCACTCTAGTAAGTGTTATATTCACTTCTAAATAATTTTTTCTGAAGAAGATGACTATATAATGCATCTGGACAAGCTAGAACAATAATTAAGGCGTTTACATATCAATGTCAGTCAATTGTGACATATTTTATAATATAAAATTATTTTTTTACATACTATGTATAAATTAAATATTTCCAATATTATATTATGAATTAATATAAATTCAAGTAATTTAATGTTTTAATTAATGTTTAACATTTATGGATATTGATTTCAACGTTATTAATGTAATAATGATTTATTCTATATTCTCACACTTATATTGATTTTTCTTTTAAATTTTTAATTGGAAATATTCTATTCACATACATTCTAAAACATCATCTATTTTATTACCCTATTTTTTTCTATATTTTTCATGTTTTCATGCATATTTTCCTTACATTGCCACACATTGCAATTGATGGATTGTTTATAAGAAAAGTGACTTTATTGTTAGTATTCAATCAAGAATATTTATATTAAGTATCAATATTATTCATATTTGTGTAAATACATTTTTAACTAATTATAAATATTTTTTAAAAGAGTTTTTCTACTACCTTTGACCATAATTTAAAATATTTAATAGGAATAATTTTATTTTTTCGGAACAAATATATTTTAAAAAATCTTAACCAATGTGTGCATGCAATATTATTTTTAAATAAAGACGGTGTAAATGGATTTTCCTACATTACGAACCATTATTCAATATTTATCATCCACTAAATAAAAATTTAAATTAAATAAAACCCTTTTCCTACTATTCTATATATTTTAAGTTTTTATATTAATACATATCATTATTATTTTCCAAATGGATTGAAAAGATATTTCATGTTACTTATGTGTATTTTATATTCAATTCTAAATGTCATTTTAAATGAAACATATCATTTCACGATTATAATATTTTGGAAATGATATTTTAAAATTTCCATTAACACCTATGGAAATGTATTTATAAATAATTTATAACATCGTATGTAAAAAAATTAAAAAATAAATAATGAATTTATTTTTATTGATTCACTTCAATTTTCATAAGTAATCCTAAAAAGACATTCTATTCCACTGAAACCTTATTTTTTAGAATTAATTGTCTTCTCTATACCATTAATAATTTAGTTTTTATACATTATTTTGTTCATTATGAATATTCCCAATTCCTTAAAGGTATGTTCTTAATCAATATCTGCTTTTATTTTTACATTATATATAAATTATTTTGTATCTTTAGTTTCTTTTTAATTTTTATATTTTATTTACCATATACCTTTGATTAATATGATGTTTGTTGATTGAATCTTATTATGTTTGTTATTTCACTTAATGGATGAATATTAATGTTCAAGATTCATAATTTAATATAGAAAATTGTATATTGATAAGGAATGGTGATTATGGATTACATAATTGTTGTAATATAATTAGAATGCTTTGGTCAAATAAATGTGATAAGATGGACTGATTATAGTTATCACCTCGAGGAATCGATAGGGGTTTTGTAGGAAACAATAATGGTTATGCCAATCCATAAAATGAATAGGTATTTACATATTTCCTTTGGGATATATAGTATGTCATTCCATATAAACATAATGGTATTTTCTGATGTTGTATAGTCATAAGGAATTGATTATAATATCATTACATTTAAAATGAATTATATCATTTACTATGTGTTTAGTTCTTATTATCCATGTTATTATTGTGTTGATAATAACCGTGGATTTATTTTAACCATTTTTTTGGTTCAATGTAATATGTATTGATTATCAAGTCTTCTATATTATTTATATTTTATCAGCACATATTAGATTCCTTTTTATGTAACCCATACTATTCTATTCATCTCCCCCCATTAAATTTGATTTTAATTCTAAAGGAATTGATGAAGTGATCATGGAATGATATTAAATATTCATCCAAAAAATTTCATACTGTGTTTTTTATTTTCTTTGTAATATGGAAGTCATGTATGTGTATATTATTTTCGAATATAACCAAACATATCATTCCATGATGATGCGATCCCTAGTATCATTTACCAATTTAAAAACAAAAACCTCAGCAATAGGTAACTAGAGATCAGGTTGTTACAATATTAGATTTTGAGAACATGTGTTGGTCATTTACCAATTCAATAAATAAAACATCAGTTATATCAAATTAGTGTTTGGTTTGTTACAATTTTTTATTTTTATGAACATGTATTGTGGAGAAATTCAAAGAGAATATTTTTGAAAAAACCTAGGTTTATTTTATAGGCATGTGTACTTGTCATAAATGATGGGGGAATGCAGTGTAATTTACAATGCACATGAAATTTTATGAACAATTATGTTCATGGATAGATAACACCTATAATATTTTTTCAAAGTAAGAGATATGCGGTAAAATATATTATTGATTTGTTTTTTGAAAAATGATATAGAATAAGAACAATGTCAACAACCCAGATCAGTTAGATTTCATTTCTAATCATTCCTATAAGAAACCATTGGGTTTTTCATATTATAATTTCACTAGACTGAACAATGAGTGAGAGAATATGTAGAGTCATTTCTCATGATATCGTTAGTGGTCCTTTCTCAAATCTATATAACAACACTTATACATTGTTTTAAAACCATGTCACAATCACACAATATTGAAGTGTGCTCCTTAGATTAACCCTTTCATGTTAACCTAGTGAAATATATTCATCCATAATATAAGTTAACTATATGTAATAATAAATATTTTATCATATATTATCTAGATATTTATCAATGAATATAATAAATAAATCACACTTTAATTTCCCCACCCATCAAATAATGTTTCAGCCTATGATTGAACACATTTTAAGACTAGTTCCCAGATTCACATCAATCAACGGATATGATAAAGTTTTCTTGTTTTATTATATGAAAACATCAACCTAAATGATTGGGAGATTAATGAGAGATAATTGGTAATGTTATGGAATGTTTTTATTCAAATTGGAAGAACATCATGAGGCTCATTTATGTTTTTTTATAATTTATTTAATGACAATATTATTGCAAATAATATATAAAATCCACATATTAGAGTTAATATTAGAGGTATGAGTATTTTTTTAGTACCCACAGGTTCTAGTATGTAACCCTTACTTAATGATTTTAATTTATATAAAGTTTAAAGGTGATGAATGGGAGAGTCAGGAGAACTTTGAATGAATTTTTGAGGCAAAGGGGAAGTTGCACGGGCGGCGCACTTGCGACGTACTGTTTGTCTAAACCGTGCGGCCAGACCGTGTGTAGTTGGTATTTTGAGGTATTATCTCCCACATGGTTGGATCGCGGTTTGGAAGACCATGCGAGGAGGTCGAGCGAGGGTCATCCGAGGTAGTGGTTAACACCCAGTTAGTGCACGGTTATTCTAAACCGTGCGAACTAACCATGCGGGCACATAAATGAGATCCTAAAAAGTGGATCTCACACGTTTTTTCTTTAATGTGGATTTTTTTCCTCCTAAGCAGCCATAACTCTGGATTTATGCCTATCCTTAGGTAAAATAAGGTTCTCCAATCGTTCCAGAGGTGAGCCGAAGGCTTCCCTTGGCGAATCAAATCTGAATTCTTGTGGTATGTGATCATCCTTCATCGTTCTTGATCGGTTTCTTAGATCTACATAGATATACATCTCATATTCAACCATTTCCTTATATCTACACCCATTATGGGTATATATAACTGTGTGGATACCAAATATGATGAAATTTTTCTTTGTCGTTCTAAAAAAAGATGTCTAAGGTGGGTCTTTGAAGAATCAACCCGGTTTTCTTGAGCATTCTTCGATCGGTGGGGTTTTTTTTATCAAAACCCTAAATTTAGGAGGCTTTTTTCTTGACTCCACTTAGTATAACTGATTGGAATTATTTAAAATTGAATTTTTGGTGTCAAATTTATTGTGATTTGGTGGTTGAACACTTGTTGGAAACATTTTTGAGTGATGGTTGTGAAATCTGCAAAATTGGGGATTTTGAATGAGTGATTTGGTTCTTGATTTTAAAATGTGGATTTTAAAATGAGGATTTTCTGGAATTGTGGAACATTATTTGGGACAATATGTTTTCAATAAAAGGGGAAAGTTATATTGAAAATAAATGTTTCCAAGAAATTAGTTGCGCTTTGGTTTTCAATTAAAAAAGTGTTTTATTAAAATTGATTGAAATTAAGACTGCTTGGTATTTAATAAGTTTTGATGGAAATGGGTTTCAATAAAAAGGTATTTTTATTTAATGGGTTGTTTTGGCATGATCATTTGGAATTTTTGGTGTGTATTCATGTTCTATATACGGGTTTTGGTTAAAATATGACCATGTGCTCAGTGCCAAATTTTTAATGGCACATGGGAATTTCATATACGGGGCTTGGTTGAAATATGATGTTGTGCTCAGTGCCAAAGGAGTAATGTCACATGGGAAAAAATTACCTTGTCATGACTTGGTTGATCAACGAGAAACCACTCATGAGTATGGAACTATCATAACGTGCATGCATGGGTGGTTGCATGGGTTTGTGGAATGGTTTGGTATGCCAAAAAGGGATATTGTAAAATGGTTTTAAAGGTTGCTTAGTTATTTTTCTGGATAAATAACTTGTTGGAAAATTTGTTTTCTATTGAACTTGTATGTTTTTTGTTATAAATGGTTTTGGAAACATGTATATATTTGGTTATACACTTCTTTTGTTAAATTTTAAAATATAAACTATTTTATATAAATGTGACTAACATTTCTATCCTAGTTGTGTGATTAGGGAAGTCATTGGGGGAAACCTACTATGTTTTATACTCACCCCTGCTTTGGCTCTTTAATGCTTTTGCATATGTCATATTAAAGGATATAGGTAATGGTAAGGCACCTCATTACTAGTGGTTTGTGGTGATTCATGGGATATGTGGTGGTTATTGGAGCGTGGAGCTGGGTGTGGAGACATGGAGTGTATCTTGGCATATTTTGGGTAATTTATTTAGTCTTTTTCATAGTAGTATAATATTTTGTTTGGTTGTTTTGTTTTTGGTTTGTAATGTGGAACAATGTTGTTGTATTTTGTGAATACATGTTTGACTGTTTTATTGACATGCATCATATAGTGGCTGTTAGAGGATGGTTTGGTTGGTTTCTTTCTTAAGGGAAAATCATTCCCCACTATTCCGTGAAGCCCTTGGAATTTATTGCGAGGCTTTGGCACCTTTGTAACATCTCTTAAGGACAAGTAACCTTCAATGCATCCTCAACCCAATGATGTAGGGGTGGGGTGTTACAAGTGTTATTAGTTTTGTCCTTCCGTGGTGGTATAAATGGTCATCAGTGTTCTAGGTCTTGGAGTTGGAGTTTATTTTCGTCTATTCCTTGGGTTGGAATCTTATTAAGGAGTAGGATTGTTGGATCTTGAAGTGTGTAGCATAAGAAGACATAGCTAATGTAGAGACCCGAAGCTTAACGTACATGGACATTGTAGAGACCCGAAGCTTGACTTACATGGACATTACATTACTTTTGCGGAATACTTAGTACATAACAAAAACACACACACAAGGACCGTGATAGTTTAGTGTCTTTGGAAACTCAGAATATAATCTTCTAATCGTGGTGAAAGATCTTCAACATCTCCCATAAATATCTTCTTTTTTTATACCTAAAACCTTTCTTTATATCCTGGGGAAAAGAAAACATAAAAGGGTGAGCTCAAATGCTCAGTAAGGGTAAACAAAAGAAATATCAATCACATCATATACATAATAACTTAGCTTTTGGAAATCTTAACCTGCAAAAAAGAGAGCTCATAATATCATAACATGGGATAAATCATAGAAGTGAAATGTAATCCCAATAATCATAAAACGTGAAACTTTGTGGCATACTCACATAATTATAGAGAATCATTTCTTGTTAGTGAAGACTCATTTCCAAGACTATATTAGTGGAAAAAGTCCCTTTCTGAATCGAGTCACCCTCGTTTCAGTCCTGTTTCACTGAACCGGTATAACCTACCATTCCAGCCATGTCTATCTCATGAGATATAATATCTTTACCCAATGCATTGGAGGGAGATATAGGTCCCACCCATCTCATAATGACACCATTCTTATGTGTGCCACAAAATCATAAATCATAAATCATTGCATAATCCATGTAATACAAATGGGAATCTTAAACATCATGACATCATAAAAAAATTCATACAAGATTAAGGAATTCATAAAAATAATTCAATCACAACATGATCAAATCAATGTAATAATATGGATAAAAACATAACCCTTTATTATCTTAGATGGAAAATAATTTTGATAAAACACTTAAACTCCATTCTTGAGGAAAATATTCTTTCTTCTTCAAAAACATTTTTCCTTTCATAACATGTCATACAAATTTAAAATAAAATAAGTTGATTAAAAATAAACATGAAAACTTTTAAAGGATGATTCTTGTAAATAATGTTTTAAAAATCCATTCATGTCGTATAAGTTAAAAAAACATTCTTTGTACTTTTGTCGGAAAAGTCAAAAAGTACCTCGTACGAAAAATGACAAAAGATTCCTTTCATATCCTTTACTAAAAACTCACCGAAGGGTAAAATTGGATTTAAACTATTTTAAGTGGATGGAAAAAATATTACATATTGAGGGAACATGGATGTGGATGATAAAATACACCCCAGTAAATACAAAAGTATAAACAATCTCGGATAAAAATGAGATTGTGATATTTTCCCTTACCTTAGGTTTGACTTGCTTTGTAAGTGTCCCAACCTCCTATATAATGATTTAAATCATGTTATTGACTTATTCCAGAATCATATTAATTGTTATTATATCATATATGGTCCACTTATGACTTTATATTACCCGTTCTTTTGTAAATTCATGTTAAAGTAGCGTTTTGGGTAAAATAGTCTCATTTGTCGTTCGTGTTTTTCACTTGTAATTATTCATATGAGTACTTAGATAATGATTACTTAATTCCATAATATAAAACATGATATATATATATATATATTCAGAATATACATATATAATAAATCAGTAAATGGAAAGAAATACACCGTTCATGGAGACGGTAGTCCGTACATACGCATGAACGCTGTTTTCGTTTCCTTATTGAATTGAATGGAATTAAGTAGATGACATACATATAAATATAAATAATTCCAGTATAATTATTATGTCATATATTTCATTAGTACTTATTATATATACTTTTTAATCATTCATGAATGGTTAATCAATGAGAATGAATCTCATCGCGTCGTGGAGACGGTAGTCCGTACGTACACACGAGCGATGATATCATTCCCATGGTCATGGAATTGTGTTGAAGTGTATGTATACTATTTCAGTATCAATATAACTTTATAATAATCATATATAGTTACTAATTAAACCATTATACCCATCCAATTAAGGTGGTGGAGGAAAATAGATTACACCACGGCGTGGAGACGGTATTCCGTACGTACGCACGCGCGGTGATTTCCTTTTTATGTAGGATGGATAGAAGGTTAATTAGAGTTGTTTCATATTTATAATAACATATCAGTATATAATAAATACTGATGTTATTACTTTATCATGAAATAACTAAAGAAGAATAAGTTTAAGAAGAAAGAAATTGAAAAAGATCGGTAATGGATATTACCTCTTTTTGACGCGCCTTTTCTTAACCTCCGCTTAAAGAACTAAGGATGGTCTTTAAAGAAGACCAGGACCTCTAGGATGATAGTAGGGAATTGGAGAAGAGATTTTGGCAGGGGTTGGCCGAGCTTGAAGGCTCAAAGTTGTGTGAGGAGGAGGGGGAGGAGGTGCCCTTTTATAAGGGAGGAGAGGGGCACCTTAGGAATATCTCAAAATATTATTTTATATTAAAGTCAAAATCTGTTTATAATGGTTAAAAAGGGTCTTATTTCGAAGCTAAAGTGGGGATGGGTCGAAATCCTATCAACCAATAGTATTTAGACATGTTTAGGGTATTATTTTAACCTTATCAATTAGATTTAACTCTAAGTTAAATAATTTAACTTTTACCATGTCTTTTTGTTTTCTTTAACTCTATGGTTAATACACTTACTATAACATGCCAAACGAACCCCAAATTGTTTATTATTAATATATATATCCTTACCTAAGTCATTTGGCCGAACCTTAGATTTTTAGGAATAAAATAACAATTAATAATATAATATTTGATTTAAAAACTATTCTGTGTCAATTTTGACACTATTTGATATATGATTTTTGTGAAAGTCATAACAGATTTATATGTTCGAACAAAGTTGATTAAATCAACACTAATATATCAAGTAACCTTGAAAATTAGTGGGATTCATAAAAAGTCTCAAATTACATTTATTTTGGTCTTTATAACATCAATTATGTCAATATTTCATTAATAAGATAATTACTGCATCATCATTGTGTCATAAATAAATTAAATTATTTAATGTCTAAAATTTATAAATAAAATACCATTATTTAGGAAATAATTTTAGCTTTCTAATGAATTTATATAGTCTAATTTATCTTATTTATAACCCCATATTAAAAATGATTTACTTATTAAACTTTGATTTTAACTATTTTAACCCTTCTTTAAATAAATTAATAATAAATGTCCTAATCTAATTCAAGTGGGCCTAAATGATAATATTTTACACTTAAGGTTGTTTTTGGTCGAGATACACTTGTCCAATAGAATTAGGACATGTGTTATGGTAATATTAATATCATTCTTACCCTTAATTACCCTATTTACTTTTAACCGTGGTAAATAAAAGTAAAAAGTTACTATTCACCAAAAATTATTTTCATCTCATTGAACCACATTTTACTTACTGACATCAACTGTGTCTTTCGGATTTTTGAAATTCCATTCACAGAAGCGGTAAAATTACGTTTTATGAAAAATTCGGTTTTTTTTACTACAACTTTGTAGTTTCACTATTCATCAAAAATTGATGTTTTTCAGAACAATGCCAAAATTGCATCCTAAGCTATATTTCATATTCCAAATTCAAAAATGAAGTCGATTTTACCAAATTCATAAAATAGAAGTTGCATTAATTAATTTTATAATTAAATCCCGCTGTTAAAACAAATAGCGTGTTTTTAAGAAACAATATCTATCAAAAGATTGACACTTGTTTATGTCTGGTTTAAATGTGAAATTACATCCAATGACCAACATTGTATTAAATTGTAAAAATATACTCTAAATATACTTTAAAACCACTCAAATTAATAATTTATCACTATTAATTATTTTGATTAAAAAAGTTGTTTTTAATTACAATTTAGTAATTTTCACTATTCATCAGAATATGAAAGTTATCCGAAAAGTACCAAAATTTCACCTTAGGCTAAATTCAATACTCCGAATCCAAAAATGAAGTCCATTTTGAGAGCTAAAATTTCTAAAATTTTAAAAGGTGGTTATTACTATTTATAACGGCTAGTTATAATAATATTATAATAGCATATCGTTGTTTATTGAAACTCGGTATTGCGTACTACACACGCTATCGAGGAAGGTCGTGATTGTGTGTAATGCAAGGAAAGTCAAGGATGTGTGTTGTGAAAGCTCCTTTTGGTGTTGCGTACAACACAAGACATTAATAAAATTAAAAAAGAATAGTTTTCATAAAATCTCGGGTTGTTACATTCTACCCCCCTTAAAATGAATTTCTCCCTCGAAATTCGTCGGGGTTATAAATAGTTTACTATTCAAAAGTTTATTTAATAGAAACCCACATCGTAAAAAGGAATACCAAAACTTGGCTTTAAAAACTAAAGTATGAAATGTAACGATTACCCAAATAAACTAATCACTGGGTTTCCACATAGGTGAAAATATGGATATGGAAGAGAAATCTAACCATCATGTTCTGATGGAGAGTGGTAGAGAACATGGCTATGGAAAAACCAGTAATCAAAAATCCATAGATTTGGGATGATATAAGGTACCATATGATTCATCAGGTATAAGATCACTAGGACAACATTTTTGGTTTTCACGATAATTTCCCTAAAGTTGAAAATTTGAATTAGAATAAATACTTACTTTATTTAGGTACAATCTCACTGTTGTTCGTGCCTTGAACAATTTCCACTTCATCTCTTAAATAAATGAAGTTGAATTTGTTATTCGTGAAGTGTTAGCAGATCATGTGATAGAATGATGAGTCATTCCATCTGTCTCAATCAAAAGGTTACCAAAAATTATATACATAAGTCGATCTATAGTGAGATTAATCATATATTGTTCCTAAAATGGACTTATACTTCATATATCAGACTGCTTAATATAATAAAACTAGTTTCTACTAAACAAGGACTTCCTGTAGGCCAGTGGTAGGCGATAAAGGCCAGTATCACTTCGATTGTGGGTTTGATTTCCACAGCCTTGTCCGATGCGATGGGCTGTCGCCCGTCCTGCAGGTTGTCCTTTTTTCTAAAACTATATTAATATAACATCCCATCAATAATATCACAAAAAAACTTCTATCATTAAACAATACTAACTTATATCCAACATAATCCATTCCAATCTTCAGGCTTATCCATAATACTGCAGTCCACTCTCATAACATAGTGAAAACGATTACCAGAGATTTAACACCATCGTTGATCCCCATATATCATATGATATGTTTATTTGGTCAAATTCAAAGTCCTTAATCATGTATTCTCTTGACTACCTTAGTGAAAACATGAATGCAGTTAAAAGTTAACACTTTCCACATACCAAAATCCTCAAAATTCTATATACTCAAACCATGATATCACTTAGTCCTTATATCAATCATGAGCTCATGAATACTGTTAAACATTTCATTTTCTCGTTTTCCCTTCATTATGCGCATATCATCTTATTTCCAAAAATATCTCAATTACTTTGAATACCACATTAGACCAATACATAAATATTCCAATACTTTATGATACAACATTATTTTGGAATCCCATTACATAAACACTTAATCATTCCACCACATCGTTATCATATTCAACATCGCCAATGGTGATCGCATGTGACTTCCCTTTGTCCTTTGCCTTCAGTGGTTGCTCATGTTGATCATCACTAACCCTTGTATTAGGGCATTTATTAGCATAATGACCCATTTCCTTTCACTTGAAGCATTGAAGTGTTGGTGGTGCTTTCTCTGCAGTGTTTGCTTTATTCACATCATTAGAAACCCTTTTTCCATTACTTCGACACTCAGCTGCTCGATGACCTTCTTTTCCACACTTAAAAAATTTTCTAGTCCATTTAAGACAATCTCCACCATGCTGCTTTCCACACTTTGTGCATAAGGAAACATTCATCTTCTTTTCACCATTATTCTGAGATTTCTCCTTGAACTCCATCTTTCGTTTCTTGTCAAAACCATGAGATGGATATGGAACACCAACTTCCATTTCTACCTTGATAGCACAACGCATAATTTATTCATAGCTACTGAAGTCTCTTATAGCTAATGCCCTTCGAATACTTGGTTTTAAGCCACTGAAAAATCGATCAAATTTACTTTCAGGTTGGATGATAATGCCCGATGCATACCTTGCAAGTCTTGTAAAATTTTCTTCGTATATACCAACAGATTCATCATCCTTCTGCTTCAGCTCAAGAAACTCTTTTTCCATCTTTGTTCGAAGAATATGAGGGAATTACTTAATGAAAAACAAGTTCTTGAACTCGTCCCATTCCATGGACTCAATTTCATCTCTTTGCCTCGTATTCTTGATAAGATTCCACCATTTATCAGCTTCACCTTCCAAACAATATACTACTAAGATGACTTTATCATGTTTAGAACATTGAAGAACTGAAAATATCTTTTCAGTGGTACTGATCCATTGTTCAGCAACAAGTGGATCAGAAGACCCACTGAAAGAAGGTGGACGTTGCCTCATGAAGGACTCAATAGAATATTGTTCCCTTCTCTGCTCATTTGGAAGTCCAGAATGATTCATAGCTTGTGTAAGTATAGCAATAAGATTTTTCACTCCATCTCCCATAACATTTTTTTGTTCAGGAGGACAATCATTGCATTGTCCATTGCATTGATCAACACGATTCCTTCGGGTTCCAGCCATCGTTTAAAACCCAAAAAGAATAGTTTGAGAGGCAAAAATCATGCTAGGGAAAACAACATAATAAAGAGGGAGTACCTTCAATATCTAACATCTTAGGTTTAATTATATGATCGTTAGCGTAGTTCTATTACTATAACCTATACGTATACTTATCCTTAGGGACATCCCTAGACATACCATAGAAATATCTCAAGGGATCTCACTAAAGTTCTCGCATCCTAGTTTCCAAAGGTTGACTAAACCATTCCTCTGATACCAACTGTAGTGACCTGAAGCTTGACTTACATGGACATTACATTACTTTTGTAGAATACTTAGTACATAACAAAAACACACACACAAGGACCGTAATAGTTTAGTGTCTTTGGAATCTCGGAATATAATCTTCTAATCGTGGTGAAAGATCTTAAACATCTCCATAAAGATCTTCTTTTTTTTATACCTAAAACATTTCTTTATATCCTGGGGAAAAGAAAACATAAAAGGGTGAGCTCAAATGCTCAGTAAGGGTAAACAAAAGAAATATCAATCACATCATATACATAAGAACATAGCTTTTGGAAATCTTAACCTGCAAAAAAGAGAGCTCATAATATCATAACATGGGATAAATCATAGAAGTGAAATGTAATCCCAATAATCATAAAACATGAAAATTTGTGGCATACACACATAATCATAGAGAATCATTTCAAGTTAGTCAAGAATCATTTCCAAGACTATCTTAGTGGACAAAGTCCCTTTCTGAATCGAGTCAACCTCGTTTCAGTCCTGTTTCACTGAACCGGTATAACCTACCATTCCAGCCATGTCTATCTCATGAGATATAAAATCTTTACCCAATGCATTGGTGGGAGATATAGGTCCCACCCATCTCATTATGATACCATTATTATGTGTGCCACAAAATCATAAATCATACATCATTGCATAACCCATGTAATACAAATGGGAATCTTAAACATCATGACATTATAAAAAAATTCATACAAGATAAAGGAATTCATAAAAATAACTCAATAACAACATGATCAAATCAATGTAATAATAGGGATAAGAACAGAACCCTTTATTATCTTCGATGGAAAATAATTTTGATAAAACACTTGAACTCCATTCTTGAGGAAAATATCATTTCTTCTTCAAAAACATTTTTCCTTTCATAACATGTCATACGACTTTAAAATAAAAGTAGTTGATTAAAAATAAACATGAAAACTTGTAAAGGAAGATTCTTGGAAATAATTTTTTAAAAATCCATTCATGTCGTATAAGTTAAAAAAACATTCTTTGTACTTTTGTCGGAAAAGTCAAAAAGTACCTCGTACGAAAAACGACAAAAGATTACTTTCATATCCTTTACTAAAAACTCACCAAAGGGTAAAATTGTATTTAAACTATTGTAAGTGGATGGAAACAATATTACATATTGATGGAACATGGATGTGGATGATAAAATACACCCCAGTAAATACCAAAGTATAAACAATATCGGATAAAAATGAGATTGTGATATTTCCCCTTACCTTAGATCTGACTTGCTTTGTAAGTGTCCCAACCTCCTGTATAATGATTTAAATCATGTTATTGACTTATTCCAGAATCAGGTTCATTGTTATTATATCATATATGGTCCACTTATGATTTTATATTACCCGTTCTTTTGTAAATTCATGTTAAAGTAGCGTTTTGGGTAAAATCGTCTCATTTGTCGTTCGTGTTTTTAAATTCTAATTATTCATATGATTACATCGATCATGATTACTTAATTCCAGAATATAAAAAATGATATATATATATATATATTCAGAATATACATATATAATAAATCAGTAAATGGAATGAAATACACCGTTCATGGAGACGGTAGTCCGTACGTACGCATGAACGCTGTTTTCGTTTCCTTATTGAATTGAAAGGAATTAAGTAGATGACATATGTTTAAATATAAATAATTCCAGTATAATTATTATGTCATATATTTCATTAGTACTTATTATATATACTTTATAATCATTCATGAATGGTTAATCAATGAGAATGAATCTCATCGCGTCGTGGAGACGGTAGTCCGTACGTACGCACGAGCGATGATATCGTTCCCATGGTCATGGAATTGTGTTGAAGTGTATGTATAATATTTCAGTATCAATATAACTTTATAATAATCATATATAGTTACTCATTAAACCATTATACCCATCCAATTAAGGTGGTGGCGGAAAATAGATTACACCACGGCGTGGAGACGGTATTCCGTACGTACGCACGCGCAGTGATTTCCTTTTTCCATAGGATGGATAGAAGGTTAATTAGAGTTGTTTCATATTTATAATAACATATCAGTATATAAGAAATACTGATGTTATTACTTTATCATGAAACAACTAAGGAAGAAGAAGTTGAAGAAGAATGAAATTGAAAAATATCGGTAATGGATATTACCTCTTTTTGACGTGCCTTTTCTTAACCTCCACTTAAAGAACTAAGGATGGTCTTTAAAGAAGACCAAGACCTCTAGGATAATACTAGGGACGTGGAGAAGATATTTTTGCAGGGGTTGGCAAAGCTTGAAGGCTCAAAGTTGTGTGAGGAGGAGGGGGAGGAGGTTCCCCTTTATAAGGGAGGAGAGGGGCACCTTAGGAATATCTCAAAATATTATTTTATATTAAAGTCAAAATCTGTTTATAATGGTTCCAAAGGGTCTTATTTCGAAGATAAAGTGGGGATGGGTCGAAAGCCTATCACCCAATAGGATTTAGACAAGTTTAGGGTATTATTTAAACCTTATCAATTAGATTTAACTCTAAGTTAAATAATTTAACTTTTAACGTGTCTTTTTTGTTCTTTCACTATATGGTTAATACACTTACTATTGTAAGATTGGTATAGAGTAAGAGGTTTCCGGCCTTTGATACCAATTGTAGGATCGAATTATAGTATTAGATGCTCAATATACAAGAGGGGGGGTGAATTGTATACTTTAAAACTTATTTTGGAACCTTTAAAGTTAGTTATGAATAACTATAATTTCCTTAAGAATAGGAAAGGGCTAAGTTTAACAAAGATTAAACTAAGAAAATTTAAAACACCTCTAACACCGAACTGAACTTGGAAATGATTCCGAATGAAGGTTCCGGAAATATGGTTCCAGAAATTGAATCTTAACAAACAGTTGCAATATGAGATTCTACCTTAAAGCGTATAGAATCTAAATGAATCAGAGTAAGTAAGGAAGTATAAGAAAGTTATACTTTCCTTAAGATAAAAATTGCAGCGGAAATAAAATAAGTAGTTAAACTACAAGTAACAAGATATATGTCTTTTAACCCAAAGAGAAGGGTATCCAACAACCTTGGATAAAGGTCCCTTGATTTATACTTTCAAGAAAGTCTGTCTTACCCACACCAGGGTAAGCCCTCTATACGAAGATCGGAGTCTCTGTCTTGCTATCCCTGCAAGCCCTCAACTTCAAGGTAGTTGGAAACCTCTGTCTTCCTCAGCAAGGAAGCCCTCGAACTTTAAGGTAGTCAGCAACCTCTGTCTTCCTCAGCAAGAAAGCCCTCGAACTTTAAGGTAGTCGGCAACCTCTGTCTTCCTATCCCCGGAAGCCCTCGAATGTAATCACCAACATTCGGAGTCGTACAAAGCTTTGAGAGTTAATAAGATCCTCTCTCTCTAGAAATCACTTCAAGCAAATTTTTCAGCCTTTCAGCACTTTCATCAGCTATCAGCTACGAGCTCTTTCAAATGAGCTCCTATTTATAGGTAAGGTCGGCTCCTTCTCCAAAGGTCATATTTTCCTTAATGATCGGAGGGACCTGTACACATGTCACTTAGACAATGGTTAGTTTATAACAAAACAGACGAAATCGTTTCATAACAAAATAAGTGTAACAGAATGTACGACATCATTTTAAACTCTAACATAAAAGTTCGGAATAGAAACTTCGGAGTGAAGGTTCGGAGTGTAAAGAACATTAGTAAAGAGTAGACAAATTTTTGAAGTGTAAGTAATATAAAAGTTCGGAGTCTAACAAAGATATTTTTCGGAGTCTGAATTAATTAAGAGTGTATAAAACAAAGATAATCAAATTATGTTTAATAGGTGAATTTGGAATGGGAATTCAGAATAGGAATTCGTTATCAGAATTCGTAATGAGAATTCATCAACAGAATTCGTAATGAGAATTCTTCATTAGAATTCTTAATGAGAATTCGTCAACAGAATTCGTAAGGAGAATTCTTCATCAGAATTCATAATGATAATTCTTTATCAGAATTCGTAATGAGAATTCGTCATCAGAATTCATAATGAGAATTCGTCATCAGAATTCTTAATGAGAATTCTTCATCAGAATTTGTAATGAGAATTCGTCATCAGAATTCGTAATGAGAATTCGGAATAAGATTTCTTCATTAGAATTCGTAGTGAGAATTATTCATTGGAATTCGTAATGAGAATTCTTCATCAGAATTCGTAATGAGAATTCAGAATGAGATTTCTTCATTAGAATTCGTAATGATAATTCTTCATTGGAATTCGTAATGAGAATTCTTCTTCAGAATTCGTATCCTGAATCTGGAATAGAACTTAGTCAGAGTTCACATCCGGAATTCGGAATGAAACTTCTTTATAGTTCTTGTCCAGAATCTGAATCCTAATATAGAATGCTTTATATCAAAGTTTCAATGATTCCGATAAAATGAATCTGAATCTCATACTTATGAAAAATATGGATAAAAATATGATAAGGATAATTTTTCTTATAAAAGCGATTTTCCTTAAGAAAGCAATTTTCCTTATAAAAGCAATTTTTCTTATAAAAACGATTTTCCTTATAAAAACAATTTTCCTTAAGATAAGGTGTTTGTGATTTTTAAAACAAGAAGGAATGGAAAAGTCATAAGGAAAACCTTATTGACTCAACAATCTCCCCCTTTTTGGAAAGCACAAACATCCTTACAAAAAAAATTCTAGGAAGAAAGAAACATATTAAAGATTATCTCCCTTGCTTTAAGAATATAGATGAATACGACTAACTCCCCCTTAGGCTTTGAAACTCTAAGGATCGTATTCATATTTCTGGAGTGATTTTTCATAAGAAGGTATTCTTTAAGAAAAACTCCCCCTTAAACAAACTCTTATTAGAGTTCTTTTTCCTTGGGTATTTTTTCTTTCTCCCCCTTTGATAAACTCTTATTAGAGTTCCTCTTTTTCTTAAGGGTCTTTTCCTTCTCCCCTTTTGTGATTTTCAAAAAGAATTGGAGGGAATGGGAAAAAAACAAAGTACCTGAAAGATTAGTAATGACAACAATTGAAACGAGATAGACAACTTTCATTAGATTTGAAATCTCAGTAACAAAAAGAATACAACAAAAAGATCGGATTTGGTTATTTCAGATCTTTCTCCTTCGACATGAGCCCCTTAAGAATCGTCTTGATCTTCTTTAAGTCATTATGATCTTCTTCAGCTTGCTTCTCTAAGACGACTATTCTTGCGGACTGAGCTTCAATTTTTTCTTCCTGGGCTTTCAGCTTTTCTTCCTGAGCTTTGATCTTTTCGTCTAAAGCCTTCATCCTTTTTTCAAAATCGATCTGATGATCCCTTTCAAATTTCCAATTCTGAGAAACAGAATTCAACATCCCATTCAGATCCCTGACTTCTTGGATCCGGAAGTTCTTTTCTTCAGTCAGCTTTTCTTCAAAAGAGGAAGTCAGCTCATTTATTTTCTTGTCCTCTGTCTCAAAGGCATCTTTAACATTTTCTTGAAACTCATCAAGCAACCTCATTTCTTCCACATTCTTCTTCGACCAGCTTGTCATCCTCTTGCAAGATCTTTTATGAGCTTCGTAACCTACAAAGAATGTTTTGAACTGAGCTTCAATCTCAACGCACTTATCCATAACCATAGATACAGAGTCGGTTTTCTGATTCAACGCATGTTGGAGCATCTGGCATCTTGATTCAATACTAGAGAAGGTCGGAATGGTTCCCACCAACTTCTTTAAGGACTGAACAACAAAGTCATGCCCCAACGAGGATGACTCCGAATCTGAAATCTTGCTTGGAGAGTTTTCTTCCTCAATAAGCTCCAACTTTCTCTTTGAAGAACTACCAGCTTCCTTTCTCATCCTCTTTTCTGAACTCGGAGTATCAGCAAGAATTTGTTTCCCTTATCTTTTTTCGGAATAGAATCCTGTTCCGGAGTTTTCTTCTCACTATCAGAAACTTGAACAACAAAATCTTCCTCATCAGCAACTTCCTGAACACCAACCTCTGCGTTTTTCATCTGAGTAATATCATGTAAATTTTGTTCTTCTTATCCATGATAGGAAACTTCTTCTTCTCCTTTCTCTTCCTCCATTGCTGGAGTAACTAGTTTCGAGGATTCAGCTTCTGATGTTCGGAGCGATAAGTGTTCCGATGGTGTTCCCTTGTAATCATCTACTTGTTTCAGCACATCTCTGGTTTCACCACTTCCTTCAGCATCCACTTATATTTGTTCCACTTGCTCAACTTCCTCAGAATTCTTAGCAACAGCATCTTCCGGAGCATCGAAATTCCTTCCTGGAGTCTCAGGTAGAGATTCCAGGGAGAAAGATCTCAAAACAGGAATGGTTGCTGAAACCATTTCATTGAACTTTAACAAGGCCTGAGCTACCTCAGCCTCAGACATCTTCTTCTTGAGCTTCTTTTTCTTTGCTTGTCTTTCAAGCTCATCAGCAGTTTTCTCCTTCAAAGCCTTAGCCTCCGCAGGGTCCAATCCGAACTGCAGATCCCCTTCTTTCCTTTTCTCTTTATCAGCTCTCCACTTTGTAACAACCTCATCAGGATAGGATTTCTTCTTCTTAGGCTTTGGAGGTGCGGAATGGACTTCCTTAGACTTAGGATTCTCTGTTTTTTCATCCACTTCTTTCAGCTTTCTCTTCTTCACTGGCTTAGATGATTCCGGTTCAGCAGCTTTCGGAGCCATTTCTTCTTGAATTGGCTAATCGAAGAATTCACCAGTTTCCTTGTTGAAAGCCACATTCATCCTTTTCAGAGTACCATCGCTGACCAGCATGATCTTGCAAACTCTTGGTTTAGATTTGCAAGCCTCCTTGAAAGACTCAAGGCACCAAACAATCAACTTGGAGAGGATTGCTGGATACATAATAATCTGAGATCTCAGATTCACCTTCTTCAAATTTTCAATATTAAGAAGAATATGCTTCATCAAGTTAAACTTCCTTAGATTTATCAGAAAATCTAAGATATAGATCTCACTCTTCTTCAAGCTATCTTTATCACCTTTCCTCGGTACGATAAGTCCTTGCACCCATAACTCCAGAATCCAGAAGTTTGTAGATAGACTTGCAATCTTCGGAGCCTTGTCATCAGCCTGTCCGAGAGTTTCTAAGGCCTTTTCCTTGTTGAAGCTACCCTTAGAGTCTGGAAACACATGCGAAATAAACTCGGCTTCTCCTTCATAAGACAGCCCTACCATGCTTGTAGCCTTGGTGTGAGAAAGCTTGTAAGTCTTGCCATAAGACTTAAAAGAGAACTTCTCTCTATTATCTTCCTTAAAGAAAGAAACTGACTCATAAAACTCGACAAGTAAATCTGAATATACTTCATCTTGGTTCCCGGTTTTTGATACCGCAACATCTTCCCAGCCATTCAACTTGATATTCTTTGAAATGATAGAATCATTGTTGCTGAAGAAAGTCGGATGGACAAACCTTTCTCTGTAAACTAACCAATGAGAAATAGGCTTAGTGGATGACATTTCTTGAGATGCTAACTCCGCAGACATTCGGATCTGTAATTCTCTGAGAGGTTCAGAACAGAGACAACTGTAGTTCGAATCGGTCTTAAAATAGAGAGACAGAGATTTGGGACGCGAGAGCTTTGAGATCGATGTGGGACGAGAAATTGGGTCCCCTTTATATAGGCCACGAGATGACGGTTCACCTTCCATAATTGATCTAACGGTTGGAATGAGCTGTGATCAGATCTGACGGTTGAAAACTTGAATCCGATCTTTTTGAGTTTTTTATTAAAACAAAGAATTAAGAAAACTATAATCCGAAAACATAGTACAAGAAAATTCCAGCAAGTAAAATATGACTTCGAAAACATGAGTAAGGAAATCATACCTTTCGGATTGGCTTAGGAGGATTATTCATAATGGGTAATACAAAGATGGGTACAAAAAAAATTTATTACGAAAAGACAAAGTTCACAAAATTTTATTACGAAAAACTCACTACGGGAAAAACAACTTAGTACAAAAAACTTAGTACGAAAAACATAATACGAAAAACTTAATACGAAAAACTTAATACGAAAAATAAACTATAAAGGTTCGGTACGAAAATCCGATTGTGAAATTACCAGTACGAAATCTTCCATTCCGGATGTTTTCAATATGAATACTTCCATTCCAGAAATATTCTGTACAAAAATATCCATTCTGAAAATTGTAGTTCCGGAAGTTCCATTCCGGAAATCTTTGTTCCGAAAAGTTTGAAAACAAGTTTTGAAAAACTTTGTTAAACAAACAATCAAATGTACTCCCCCTATGAAAAGGATTTTATTACTATAAGGAGATTTTTTTTCAACAAAAAGTTAATTAAGAAAGATTACCTTACGGTTATCATTCCTAACTTCTGTTTAATATATTCAAATCTATCAGAAGGAAAAGATTTTGTGAAAATATCAGCAAGTTGATCTTGCGTTCCGATAAACTGAAGAATAATATCTCCTTTAAGTGTGTGATCCCTAAGAAAGTGATGCCTAATATCTATGTGTTTTGCACGAGAGTGATGTGCAGGGTTTTTACTTAGGGCAATGGAACTTGTGTTATCACACAAAATTTGAGTTTTAGTAAAACTCAAGCCATAGTCTGTGAGTGTGTGTTGCATCCACAACACTTGTGCACAACAACTTCCAGCTGCTACATATTCAGCTTCAGCAGTGGAAAGTGCTACAGAATGTTGCTTCTTGCAGGACCAAGAAACTAGTGAATCTCCTAAGAAATGACAAGTTCCGGATGTACTCTTTCTATCCGTTCTACATCCACCAAAGTCAGCATCAGAAAATATTTTTAGAACAAAATCATTTCCAGAAGTATAAAATAATCCTAGATCCATGGTTCCTTTAAGGTAACGAAAAATTCTTTTTACTGCCTTTAAGTGAGATTCCTTAGGATTGGATTGATATCTTGCACATAAGCATACTAAAAACATTAAGTCTGGTCGACTAGATGTTAAGTAAAGTAGACTTCCTATCATACCTCTAAAAGATGTTTGATCTACTGTTTTCCCAGCTTCGTCAAGATCTAAAGAGTTTGAGGTACCAATGGGTGTACTTATACTCTTAGTGTTATCATAACCATACTTTTTAAGAAGATCTTTAATATACTTATGTTGAGATATGTAGGTTCCTTCTGGTTTTTGAGAAATTTGAAAACCAAGGAAAAATGTTAACTCACCCATCATACTCATTTCAAACTCAGATTTCATTATATTTGCAAAGGAGTCAGTCAAAGATTACTGAGTTGAACCAAATATAATGTCATCAACATAAATTTGAACAATCAAAACATTTTTCTTGTCTTTCTTTATAAAAAGGCTTGGATCTGCATTTCCCTTAACATAGTTATTTTGAAGAAAAAATCCAGTGAGTCTATCATACCATGCTCCGGGGCTTGTTTAAGGCCATACAAAGCTTTGGTAAGTCTAAAAAGATGATCAGGATGTTTTGTATCTTCAAAGCCAGGAGGTTGTTCAACAAAAACTTCCTCTTGAACATAACCATTAAGAAAAGAACATTTAACATCCATTTGGAAAAGTTTGAAATTAATGAATGCTGCAAAGGCAAGTAGAATCTGGATAGATTCAAGTCTAGCTACTGGAGAATAGGTTTCTTCATAGTCTATTCCTTCTTGTTGATTATAGCCTTTAGCAACAAGTCTAGCTTTATTTCTAACAATGACTCCATTTTCATCACATTTATTTCTGAAAACCCATTTTACTCCAATAACAGAAGTTTCCTTAGGTCTTTCAACCAAGGTCCAGACTTTATTCCTTTCGAATTCATTTAGTTCATCTTGCATTGCTTTGATCCAATCATCATCACCTAAAGCTTCATCTGTGCTATTGGTTCTAATTGGGAACGAAATGCTAGATGTTCTACTTCATTTCTTAAGGAACTTCTAGTCCTTACAGGTTGATTTACATCACCAATGATACTATCACTGTGATGATTCTTAAGAAACACCTGATTTGGGTTTTGTAAAACATGTTCATCAACATAGGGTAGAAAGTCTTCTGGGGTAAATGTTTCAGAAGTATCTTCTTGAACAATTTCCTTATCAGAAGTTTCTTCTATCAAAGGTTGACAATCAGTTTTTTAAAACACATCCGAAGATGTAAGTTGAGATGGTTTAAAAACAAAAGGATCAGACTCATCAAATTTTACATGTACTGTTTCTTCAACAGTACAATTATTTTTATTAAAAACTCTATAAGCCTTAAGGGTTGTGGAATAACCTATGAAAATCCCTTCATCTGATTTTGGTGCGAATTTATGTAAGTTATCTTTAGTATTCAAAATGAATACTTTGCAACCAAAAACCTTGAAGTAGGAATGTCTTGGTTTTCTACCATTCCATAACTCAGAAGGAGTTTTATTAAGAAAAGGTCTAATCAAAACTCGATTTATAGTATAACAAGCAGTACTTACAGCTTCAGCCCAGAAATGTCTAGCAATAGAATATTTACTCAACATGGTTCTAGTTATCTCTTGAAGAATTATATTTCTTCTTTCAACTACACCATTCTGTTGAGGAGTTCTAGGTGCTGAAAAATTGTGAGTAATACCTTTTTTACTACAAAAAGTTTCAAAATCAGAATTTTGAAATTCTCCTCCATGATCACTCTGAATAGTTTTCAATGGAAGGTTTTTCTCATTTTTAACTTGAACTCTAAAACTTTTGAAATAAGAAAAAATCTTCAGATTTCTTTGCTAAAAAATAGACCCATGTAAATCTAGTGTAGTCATCAACTAGAACAAACACATAGTATTTGCCTCCAATACTTCCAGTTTGTGTTGGACCAAAAAGATCCATGTGCACTAACTGTAATGCACCAGTTTTTGAGACTTAACTGATTGACTTAAAACTAGATTTATGTTGCTTGCCATACTGACAAGGATCAAAAACTTTAGAAGAATCAAATCTAAGCTCCGGTAGATCCTTAACTAGTTTCTTCTTAGAGAGTTTAGATAGGTTTCTCATATTACAGTGTCCTAATCTTCTATGCCATAACCAAGAATGATCTTCCATTGAACTTAGGCAAGGTAAATCTTGGCTCCTGAGGTCTTCTAGGTTTAAAGTGTAAACATTCTCTTGCCTGTTGGCTGAGAGAATAAATTCTTCCTTGGAATTGTGAACTAAGAATTTATCATTCCTAAAATTCACAAGGTAACCTTCATCACATAACTGACTTATGCTAATGAGGTTGTGCTTAAGACCTTTAACAAAAAGAACATTTGATATTAAGGTTTTACCTAAAAGAACAATATTACCAATACCAACAATCTCTCCCTTAGCATTGTCTCCGAAAGTTACCTTTCCTCCTTTCGTTTTGATAATATTTTCAAAAAAACTTTTGTTACCAGTCATGTGCCGGGAACATCCACTATCCATGTACCATGTATTGTTGCTGGTACTTTCTTTATTTTCCTGAAATCAAGAAGAAAATTAGACTTTCGGAATCCAAACTTGTTTGGATCCGAGATTTCCAGACAATAAAATTTTAGGAACCCACATTTTCTTAGAAAAGTAAGCTTTGTGAAATCCTAGAGATTGGGTTTTGTTTAAGGAACAACTTTTTGCCCAGTTACAACCACATTGACATTTAGTACAAAATGGGGCACTTTGAGGAACAAAATAATTGTTACTGAAAATAGGTTTTGCATGGGTATAACCAAATCCGGATTTATTTCTTAAAGGTCGTATTTGGGAATACATCTTATCAAAATTTTCCTTACCATGGGTAAAGTTTGATAAACACTTCTTTAAGGAAAAAATTTCAGACTTGAGTTTTACAACCAAGTTTTTATCCTCAAAATCATTAGTTTTAGAACTAGAGTTAGGCTCGAAAACATTTTTTTTAGAAATTACTTTTTCTAACTCTTTAGAAAGTTTGTTCTTCTAAGAACATACTTCCTCAAGATTTTTTGAAATATTTTCAAAATCAACATTTTTCTTATCAAGATCTTTAGAAAGATATGATATCTCTTTTGTAAGAATAGAATTCCTAGAATTTTCCTTATCAAGTTTTTATTGAGTTTGGAATTCTCAATATCAAGAAGTTCAGCAAACCTAGAGACTTCTTCATAAGTAGGTAAAGTATTTTCTTCATCAGAAGATTATTCTTCATCAGAAGAGTTATAATACTTACTATCATTAGAGTTCAAAGAAACATTGGTCAATGATTCAGCATTTCATACCTTAGCCATAAGACAATGATTATCAATAGGTAGTCTGGCTATAAGACCAAGATTCTTCTGTCCTGAAGATTCATAATCAGAAGATTCATCTGAAGAGTCACCACCACTGGCACTCCAGGTGTCATTAGCTTTCAAAACTTTCTTAGCTTTAGCTTTATAATACTTCTTCTTGTTCCTGTCTGAATGTCTTTCCTTCCTTTCTTTCTTTTTGAGCATAGGGAAATCTGTTCTTATATGTCTAGCTCTTTTTCATTCATAACAAGTAACTTCTCCATCTTTCTTATCTTTCCTGTCCTTTTTCTTATACTTAGATTGAAAATTTCTCTGTCCAGCTATCTTGTTCATCCTTCGAGCAAGATTGGCTAATTCATTTTCTTAGACTTCACTCTCACTAGATTCGGATTGGAAAATGACTTTCTTAGACTTGGATCTGGTTACTCTTTCAGGAGTCTTAGATTTCATCTGATTTGAAGTTGTAGTAAAAGCAACAGTACCATTTCCATTCTTCTTCTTGATGTTGTCAGCATCTCTCTTCATTCTAGTTTCATGTTTTAGAAGAGTTCCAAATAATTCATCAAGAGTAATTTGAGTTACCTTCCTGTTCTCATTTATAGCTGTTCTCTTGGATTCCCACTCATTGGGCATAATGTCAATTATCTTGTCCACAAGAGCTTCATCATCTAAACCTTTTTCTCCCATAGATTGTAGGCTTTTGACAATGGTCATAAATCTTTTTTGAACTTTACAGATAGGTCTCCATAAGGAAAATTGAAGCCATGATATTCAGCTCTAAGCATAGCTCTTCTAGTCTCAATCACTTTAGAAGTCCCAAAGTGTGTAACCTCTAACATCTTCCATATACAGTTACCTGCTTCACAAGAAGAAATTTGGATATATATATTTCTAGTCATTGAACATATTAAAGTATTGCGTACCTTATAGTTTAGTTGATATTCTTGCTTTTCCTGGTTAGTGAAAGTTCTGACTTCCTTGTCAGGAATTGTATAATCACCAGTAAGCATAACAAAGTTGTCTACTCCAATATTGATAACAAAAGTCTTCATACGATCTCTCCAGTACTCATAGTCATTACCATCAAAGATAGGTGGTCTTGTCGGATTTAGATTGTCAATAGATCCAACATTAATTCCTGCCATACTAGAAATAACTTTGCACACAAACTTGTTAGTAGCAAAGATTCGTAATAACAAAGTTCGGAATGAGAAAGTCCGGAATGGACAAATTCGGAATGAAAAAGTTCGGAAGGATAAAGTGAGCAAGAAAAACTTATTCGTGAGTATAAGTATTTCAGTAACCTAGCTCTGATACCAAATGTAAGATTGGTATAGAGTAAGAGGTTTCCGGCCTTTGATACCAATTGTAGGATCGAAATATAGTATGAGATGCTCAATATAAAAGAGGGGGGTGAATTGTATACTTTAAAACTTCTTTTGGAACCTTTAAAGTTAGTTATGAATAACTAAAATTTCCTTAAGAATAGGAAAGGGCTAAGTTTTACAAAGATTAAACTAAGAAAATTTATAACACCTCTAACACCGAACTGAACTTGGAAATGATTCCGAATGAAGGTTCCGGAAATATGGTTCCATAAATTGAATCTTAACAAACAATTGCAATATGAGATTCTACCTTAAAGCTTATAGAATCTAAATGAATCACAGTAAGTAAGGAAGTATAAGAAAGTTATACTTTCCTTAAGATACATATTGCAGCGGAAATAAAACAAGTAGATAAACTACAAGTAACAAGATATAAGTCTTTTATCCCAAAGAGAAGGGTATCCAACAATCTTGGATAAAGGTCCCTTGATTTATACTTTCAAGCAAGTCTGTCTTACCCACACCAGGGTAATCCCTCGATACGAAGATCAGAGTCTCTTTCTTGCTATCCCCGCAAGCCCTCAACTTCAAGGTAGTTGGCAACCTCTGTCTTCCTCAGCAAGGAAGCCCTCGAACTTTAAGGTAGTCGGCAACCTCTGTCTTCCTCAGCAAGAAAGCCCTCGAACTTTAAGGTAGTCGGCAACCTCTGTCTTCCTATCCCCGGAAGCCCTCGAATGTAATCACCAACATTCGGAGTTGCATGAAGCTTTGAGAGTTAATAAGAACCTCTCTCTCTAGAAATCACTTCAAGCAAATTTTTCAGCCTTTCATCACTTTCATCAGCTATCAGCTACGAGCTCTTTCAAATGAGCTCCTATTTATAGGTAAGGTCGGCTCCTTCTCCAATGGTCATATTTTCCTTAAAGATCGGAGGGACCTGTACACGTGTCACTTAGACAACGGTTAGTTTATAACAAAACAGACGACATCGTTTCATAACAAAATAAGTGTAACAGAATGTACGACATCGTTTTAAACTCTAACATAAAAGTTCGGAATAGAAACTTCGGAGTGAAGGTTCGGAGTGTAAAGAACATTAGTAAAGAGTAGACAAATTTTAGAAGTGTAAGTAATATAAAAGTTTGGAGTCTAACAATGATATTTTTCGGAGTCTGAATTATTTCAGAGTGTATAAAACAAAGATAATCAAATTCTGTTTAATAGGTGAATTCGGAATGAGAATTCGGAATAGGAATTCATTATCAGAATTCGTAATGATAATTCATCAACAGAATTCGTAATGAGAATTCTTCATTAGAATTCTTATTGAGAATTCGTCAACAGAATTTTTAATGAGAATTCGTCATCAGAATTCGTAATGAGAATTCTTTATCAGAATTCGTAATGAGAATTCGTCATCAGAATTCATAATGAGAATTCGTCATCAGAATTCTTAATGAGAATTCTTCATCAAAATTTGTAATGAGAATTCGTCATCAGAATTCGTAATGAGAATTCGGAATGAGATTTCTTCATTAGAATTCGTAATGAGAATTCTTCATTGGAATTCGTAATGAGAATTCTTTATCAGAATTCGTAATGAGAATTCAGAATGAGATTTCTTCATTAGAATTCGTAATGAGAATTCTTCATTGGAATTCGTAATGAGAATTCTTCTTCAGAATTCGTATCCTGAATCTGGAATAGAACTTAGTCAGAGTTCACATCCGGAATTCGGAATGAAACTTCTTTATAGTTCTTGTCCAGAATCCAAATCCTAAAACAGAATGCTTTATATCAAAGTTTCAATGATTCCGAGGAAATGAATCCGAATCTCATACTTAAGAAAAATATGGATAAAAATATGATAAAGATAATTTTTCTTATAAAAGAGATTTTCCTTAGGAAAGCAATTTTCATTAGAAAAGCAAATTTTCTTATAAAAACAATTTTCCTTATAAAAACAATTTTCCTTAAGATAAGGTGTTTGTGATTTTCAAAACAAGAAGGAATGGAAAAGTCATAAGGAAAACCTTGTTGACTCAACAACTATAACATGCCAAACGAACCCCAAATTGTTTATTATTAATATATATATATCCTTATCTAAGTCACTTGGCCTAACCTTAGATTTTTAGAAATAAAATAACAATTAATAATATAATATTTGATTTAAAAACTATTTTGTGTCAATTTTGACACTATTTGATATATGATTTTTTTGAAAGTCATAACATAATTATATGTTCGAAATAAGTTGATTAAATCAACACTAATATATCATAGTGACCTAGAAAATTAGTGGGATTCATAAAAAGTCTAAAATTACATTTATTTTGGCGTTTATAACATCAATTATGTCAATATTTCATTAATAAAATAATTACTACATCATCATTGTGTCATAAATAAATTAAATTCTTTAATGTCTAAAAATTATAAATAAAATACCATTATGTAGGAAATAATTTTATATTTCTAATGAATATTTAAAGTCGAATTTATCTTATGTATAACCCCATATTAAAAATGATTTACTTATTAAACTTTGATTTTAACTATTTTAACCCTTCTTTAAATAAATTAATAATAAATGTCCTAATCTAATCCAAGTGGGCCTAAATGATAATATATTACACTTAAGGTTGTTTTTGGTCGAGATAAACTTGTCCAATAGAATTAGGACATGTGTTAGGGTAATATTAATATCATTCTTACCCTTAATTACCCTATTTACTTTTAACCGTGGTAAATAAAAGTAAAATGTTACTATTAACCAAAAATTATTTTCATCTCATTGAACCACATTTTACTTATTGACATCAACCGTGCCTCTCGGATTTTTGAAATTCCATTCACAGAAGCGGTAAAATTAAGATTTATGAAAAATTCAGTTTTTTTAACTACCACTTAGTAGTTTCACTATTTATCAAAAATTGATGTTTTTCAGAACAATGCCAAAATTTTATCCTAAGCTATAATTCATATTCCAAATTCAAAAATGAAGTCTATTTTACCAAATTCATAACATATAAGTTGCATTAATTAATTTTATAATTAAATCCCGCTGTTAAAACAAATAGCGTGTTTTTAAGAAACAATATCTATCAAAAGATTGACACTTGTTTATGTCTGGTTTAAATGTGAAATTACATCCAATGACCAAAATTGTATTAAATTGTAAAAATATACTCTAAATATACTTTAAAACCACTCAAATTAAAAATTTATCACTATTAATTATTTTGATTAAAAAAGTTGTTTTTAATTATAATTTAGTAATTTTCACTATTCATCAGAATATGAAAGTTATCCGAAAAGTACCAAAATTTCACCTTAGGCTAAATTCGATACTCCGAATCCAAAAATGAAGTCCATTTTGAGAGCTAAAATTTCTAAAATTTTAAAAGGTTGTTATTACTATTTATAACGGCTAGTTATAATAATATTATAATAACATATCGTTGTTTAGTGAAACACGATATTGCGTACTACACACGCTATCGAGGAAGGTCTCGATTGTGTGTAATGCAAGGAAAGTGAAGGATGTGTGTTGTGCAAGCTCCTTTTAGTGTAGCGTAAAACACAAGGCATTAATAAAATGAAAAAATAATAGTTTTCATAAAATCTCGGGCTGTTATAGACATTACATTACTTTTTCGGAAAACTTAATACATAACAAAAACCCACACACAAGGATTGTAATAGTTTAGTGTCTTTGGAAACTCGGAATATAATCTTCTAATCGTGGTGAAAGATCTTCAACATCTCCCATAATGATCTTCCTTTTTTTTACCTAAAAATTTCTTTATATCCTGGGGAAAAGAAAACATAAAAGGGTGAGCTCAAATGCTCAGTAAGGGTAAACAAAAGAAATATCAATCACATCATATTCATAAGAACATACCATTTTGGAAATCTTAACCTGCAAAAGAGAGCATAATTTTATAACATGGGATAAATCATAGTAGTGAAATGAAATCCCAATAATCATAACTTAAAACATGAAACTTTGTGGCATACACACATAATCATAGAGAATCATATCTTATTAGTCAAGACTCATTGCCAAGACTATCTTAGTGGACAAAGTCCATTTCTGAACCGAGTCACCCTCATTTTAGTCCTGTTTCACTGAACATGTATAACCTACCGTTCCATCCATGTCTATCCCATGAGATATAAAATCTCTACCCAATGCATTGGAGGGAGATATAGGTCCCACCTATCTCTTAATGATACCATTCTTATGTGTGCCACAAAATCATAAACCATACATCATAGCATAACCCATGTAATAAAAATGGGAATCTTAAACATCGTGACATCATAAAACAATTCATATAAGATAAAGGAATTCATAAATATAATTCCATCACAACATAATCAAATCAATGTAATAATAGGGATAGAAACAAAACCCTTTATTATCTTAGATAGAAAATAATTTTGATAAAACACTTGAACTCCATTCTTGAGGAAAATATCCTTTCTGCTTCAAAAACACTTTTCCTTTCTTAACATGTCGTACAATTATAAACTAAAAGAATATGATTAAAAATAAACTTGAAAACTTGTAAAGGAAGCTTCTTGGAAACAATGTTTTAAAAATCCATTCATGCCTTATAAGTTAAAAAAACATTCTTCGTACTTTTGTCGGAAAAGTCAAAAAGTACCTCGTACGAAAAACGACAAAAGATTCCTTTCATATTCTTTACTAAAAACTCACCAAAGGGTAAAATTGGATTTAAAAAATTGTAGGTGGATGGAAATAATATTACATCTTCTGGAAACATGGATGTGGATGATAAAATACACCCCAGTAAATACTAAAGTATAAACAATCTCTGATAAAAAAGAGATTGTGATATTTCCCTTACCTTAGGTCCGATTTTCTTCGTAAGTGTCCGAACCTCCTATATAATGATTTAAATAATGTCATTGACTTATTCCAGAATCATACTAATTGTTATGATATCATATATGGTTCACTTATGACTTTATTGTACCCGTTAATTTGTATATTCCATGTTTAAGAGCGTTTTGGGTAAAATCATTTCATTTGTCATCCGTGTTTTGAATTGTAATTATTCATATGATTAATTAGATCATGATTAATTAATTCTAGAATATAAATCATGATTTATATATAATATATATTCAGAATATACATATATTTAATAGATCAGTAAATGGAATGAAATACACCGTTCATGGAGACGGTAGACCGTACGTACGCATGAACGATGTTTTCGTTTCCTTATTGAGTTGAATGGAATTAAGTAGATGTAATACATATATGTACACATAAACCCAGTATCATTGTTATTTCATATATTTCATGATTACTTATTATATATACTTTATTATCATTCATGAATGGTTAAAGTGGAGAATGAATCTCATCGCGTCGTGGAGACGGTAGTCCGTACGTACGCATGAGCGATCATATCATTCTCATGATCGTGGGACTGTATTGGAGTGTATGTATACTATTTCAGAATCAATATCACTTTAAAATAATCATATATAGTTATTATTTACACCATTATACCCATCCAAGTAAGGTGGTGGTGGGAAATAGATTTCACCACGGCGTGGAGACGGTATTCCGTACGTATGCACGCGCGGTGATTTCATTTTCCGTAGGATGGATAGATGGTTAAATAGGGTTGTTTCATAATTATAATAGCATATCAGTATATGAGTGATACTGATGTTAATACTTCATAATGAAACAACCTAATAAGAAGAAGTGAAAGAAGAAATAAAGTTGTAAGAATCGGTAACGGACATTACCTCTTCTTTGAAGCGCCACTTTGAGATCTCCTTTTAGGGCACTAAAATTGGTCTTTGAGGAAGACCAGAACCTCTAAGATGTTTCCAGGGAAGTGGAGAAGAGAATTTGGCAGGGGTTGGCTGAGCATGAAGGCTCAAAGTGGTGTGAGGAAGAGAGGGAGGAGGTGTCGTTTTATAAGGGAGGAGAGGAGCACCTTTGGAATAACTAAAAATATTATTTTATTATAAAGTCATGTTCGGTTTTAAATAGATCCAAATTGATTTATTTCGACACTAAGGTGGGTAGGGGTCTAAATCCTCTCATACAATAGAATTTAGACATGTTTAAGTTCCTATTTTAACCTTATCATGTAGATTTAACATTAAGTTAAATAATTTTACTTTTACCGTGTCTTCTTGTGTTCTTATACTATAAGGTTAATAAACTTACTATATCAAGCCAAACGAACCCCAAGTTGTTTATTATTAATATAAATAACCTTATCTAAGTCATTTGGCCGAACCTTATATTGTTAGTAATAAAATAACAATTAATAATATAATATTTGTTTTAAAAACTATTTTATGCCAATTTTGAAACTATTTAGTAATTGATTTTTGTGAAAATCATAACATAATCCAAAGTTCAAAAAAAGTTAATTAAATCAATAATAACATGTCATATTAACCTATAAAATTAGTGGAATTCATAAAAAGTCTCAAATTATATTTATTTGGGTATTTATAACATCAATTATGTCAATATTTCATTAATAAGATAATTACTGCATCATCGTTGTGTAATAAATAAATTAAATTATTTAATGTATAAAAATTAAAAATAAAATAACATTATATAGAAATCTTTTTATCTTTCTAATTAATATTTATAGTCTAATTTATCTTATTTATAACCCCATATTAAAAATTAGTTACTTATTAAACATTTATTTTAACTATTTTAACCCTTCTTTAAACAAATTAATAATAAATGTCCTAATCTAATCCAAGTGGGCCTAAATGATCATATTTTATTCCTAAGGTTGTTTTTGGTCGAATTAAATTTATCCAATAGAATTAGGACAGGTCTTAGGATAATAATAATAACATTTTTAACCTTAATTACCCTTTTTACTTTTAACCGCGGTTAAAAAAGGTAAAAAGTTACTATTCACCAAAAATTATTTTCATCTCATTGAACCTCATTTTACTTACTAACATCAACCGTGTCTCTCGGAGTTTTGAAATTCCACTCACAGAAGCGGTAAAATTTAGTATTATGAAAAATTCATTTTTTTAACTACAACTTAGTGGTTTCACTATTCATCAAAAAATGAAAGTTTCTAGAAAAATACCAAAAATAGGCATAATCTATATTTGATATTATGAACTTAAAAATGATTTTTATTTTACCAAATTCAAAACATATCAGTTGAATTAATTAATTTAGAAATTAATTCCCGTCCTCAAAACAAATAGCGTGTTTTTAAAAGATAATAACTATCAAAAGATTGACACTTGTTTATGTCTGGTTTAAATTTGAAATTACATCCAATGACCAACATTGTATTAAATTGTAAAAATATATTCTAAATATAATTTAAAACCACTCAAATTAATAATTTATCACTATTAATTATTTCGATTGAAAAAGTTTTTTTTAATTAAAATTTAGTAATGTTCACTATTCATCAAAATATGAAAGTTATCTGAAAATTACCAAAATTTCACCCAAAGCTAATTTCGATATTCTGAATCCAAAAATGAATCCCATTTTGAAAAATAAAATTTACAAAATTTCCAAAAGTGGTTATTACTATTCATAACGGCTAGTTTTAATTATATTTTAATAACATATTGTTGTTTAGTGAAACTCGTTATTGCGTACTACACACGCTATCGAGGAAGGTCGTGATTGCGTGTAATACAAGGCAAGTCAAGGATGCGTGTTGTGCAAGCTCCTTTTGGTGTAGCGTACAACACAACACATTAATGAAAATAAAAAAATATTTTACATATAATCTCAGGGTGTTACATTCTACCCCCCTTAAAATGAATTTCGCCCTCGAAATTCATCGAGGTTATAAATGGTTTACTATTCAATAGTTTCTTTAATAGAAACCCACATCGTAAAAAGGAATACCAAAACCAGTCTTTAAAAACAAAAGTATGAAACCTAATGGTTACCCAAATAAACTAATCTCTGGGTTTCCACATAAGTGAAAATATGGATATGGAAGAGAAATCTATTCATCATGTTATGATGGAGAGTAGTAGAGAACATGGCTATGGAAAATCCAGCAATCACAAAGCCATAAATTTGTGACGATCTAAGGTACCATCTGATTCATTATATATAAGAGAACTACGATAACATTTTTAGTTTTCAAGATCGTTTCCCTAAAGATGATGAATTAAAAGAAATACTTACATGATTTTGGTACAATTTCACTGTTGTTCGTGCATTGAACAATTTCCATCTATGGTGAGGTTAGTCGTATACAATTCCAAAATTGAACTTATACTTCATATATCATACCGCATAATAAAATAAAACTTGTGTCTACTAACCAGGGACTTCTTGTAGGCCAGTGGTAGGCGATAAAGGCCAGTAGCACTTCGGTTGTGGGTTCAATTCCTACGACCTTGTCTGACGTGATGGGATGTCGCCCGTCCTGCATTTTTTCCTTTTTCTAAAACTATATTACTATAACATCCCATCAAATAATATCAAAATAAATTCTATCCTTAAACAATACTAACTTATGTCCAACATAATCCATTCCAATCTTTAGGATTATCCATAATACTGCAGTCCATTCTCATAATATAGTGAAAACGATTACTAGAGATTTAATACCATCGTTGATCCCCATATATCATAAGATATGTCTTGTTGGTCACATTCCAAACATTCAAAGGCCTTAATCATGTATTCTCTTGAATACCCATTGAACCTTAGTGAAAACATGAATGCAGTTAAAAGTTAACACTTTCCACATACCAAAATCCTCAAAATTCTATATACTCAAATCATGATATCACTTAGTCCTTATATCAATCATGAGCTCATGAATACTATCAAACATATTAGATTCTCTTTATCCCTTCATTATGTGCATATCATCTTCTTTCCAAAAATATTTCAAACACTTTTCATGGTTAGCGATGCCATTAAAATTATTGAAAACCACAATAGACCAATACATAAATATTCCAATATTCCACGATACTATATACAACATTATTCTAGAATCCCATTACATAAACACTTAATCATTCCACCACATCATTATCATATTCAACATCTCCAATGGTGATCGCATGTGACTTCCCTTTGTCCTTTGCCTTAATTGGTTGCTCATGTCGATCATCACTAACCCTTGGATTAGGGAATTTATTAGCATAATTCCCCATTTCCTTAGACTTGAAGCATTGAAGTGTATTAGGTTCATTATGTGTATCCATTCCTTTGATGTCATCATTATACATCTTCTTCCCATCATTGCGGCATTCAAATGCCCGATGACCTTCCTTTCCACATTTGAAAAATTTACTTGTCCCTTTAAGACAATCTCCACCATGATTCTTTCCACACTTTGAGCATAAGGAAACATTCATCTTCTTTTCACCATTATTCTGAGATTTCTCCTTGAACTCCATCTTTTGTTTCTTGTCAAAACTATGAGATGGATAAATAACACTGACTTCCATTTCTACATTGATTGCAAAACGCACAATTTCTTCATAGCTACTGAAGTCTCTTATAGCTAATGCCCTTCAAAGATTTGGTTTTAAGCCACTGAAGAATCGATCAAATTTACTTTCAGGTTGGATGATAAATCCAGATGAATACCTTGAAAGCCTTGTAAAATTCTCTTCATATATACCAACAGATTCATCATCCATTTTCTTTAGTTCAAGAAACTCCTTCTCCATCTTTTTTCGAAGAATACAAGGGAAGTACTTATTGAAAAATAAGTTCTTGAACTCGTCCCATTCCATGGACTCAATTTCATCTCTTTGCCTCATATTCTTGATAAGATTCCACCATTGATCAGCTTCACCTTCCAAACGATATACTGCTAAGATGACTTTATCATGTTCAGAACATTGAAGAACAGAAAATATCTTTTCAGTGGTATTAATCCATTGTTCAGCAACAAGTGGATCAAAAGACCCACCAAAAGAAGGTGGACGTTGCCTCATGAAGGACTCAATAGAATGTTGTTCCCTTCTCTGCTCATTTGGAAGTACAGAATGATTCATAGCTTGTGTAAGTATAGAAATAATAATTTTCACTCCATATCCCATAACATTTGTTTGTTTAGGAGGACAATCATTGCATTTTCCATTGCATTGATCAACACGGTTTTTTCGGGTTCCAGCCATCGTCTAAAACCCAAAAAGAATAGTGTGAGAGGCAAAAATCATGCTAGGGAAAACAACATAATAAAGGGAGAGTATCCTCAATATCTAACATCTTAGGTTAAATTCTATTATAGTTACAGTTGTTCGAGTAATTTATCCTATACGTATACTTATCCTTAGGGACATCCCTAGACATACCTTAGAAATATCTCTAGGGATCTCACTAATTTTTCGCATCCTAGTTTCCAAAGCTTGACTAAACCTTTCCTCTGATACCAACTGTAGAGACCCGAAGCTTAACATACATGGACATTACATTACTTTTTCGGGAAACGTAATACATAACAAAAACACACACACAAGGATCGTAATAGTTTAGTGTCTTTGGAAACTCGGAATATAATCTTCTAATCGTGGTGAAATATCTTCAACATCTCCCATAAAGATCTTACTTTTTTTACCTAAAACATTCTTTATATCTTGGGGAAAAGAAAACATAAAAGGATGAGCTCAAATGCTCAGTAAGGGTAAACAAAAGAAATATCAATCACATCATATTCATAAGAATATAACATTTTGGAAATCTTAACATGAAAAAGAGAGCATAATTTCATAACATGGGATAAATCATATTAGTGAAATGAAATACCAATAATCATAACATAAAACATGAAACTTTGTGGCATACACACATAATCATAGAGAATCATATCTTATTAGTCAAGACTCATTGCCAAGACTATCTTAGTGGACAAAGTCCATTTCTGAACCGAGTCACCCTCGTTTCAGTCCAGTTTCACTGAACCGGTATAACCTACCGTTCTAGCCATGTCTATCTCATGAGATATAAAATCATTACCCAATGCATTGGAGGGAGATATAGGTCCCACCCATCTCTTAATGATACCATTCTTATGTGTGCCACAAAATCATAAACCATACATCATAGCATAACCCATGTAAAAAAATGGGAATCTTAAACATCGTGACATCATAAAACAATTCATATAAGATAAAGGAATTCATAAATATAATTTCATCACAACATAATCAAATCAATGTAATAATTGGGATAGAAACAAAACCCTTTATTATCTAAGATGGAAAATAATTTTGATAAAACACTTGAACTCCATTATTGAGGAAAATATCCTTTCTGCTTCAAAAACACTTTTCCTTTCTTAACATGTCATACAATTATAAACTAAAAGAAGTTGATTAAAAATAAACTTGAAAACTTGTAAAGGAAGAATCTCGGAAACAATGATTTAAAAATCCATTCATGCCGTATAAGTTAAAAAAACATTCTTCGTACTTTTATAGGAAAAGTCAAAAAGTACCTCGTACGGAAAAAGAAAAAAGATTCCTTTCATATTCTTTACTAAAAATTGACCGAATGGTAAAATTGGATTCAAAAAATTGTAGGTGGATGGAAATAATATTACATATTCAGGAAACATGGATGTGGATGATAAAATACACCCCAGTAAATACTAAAGTATAAACAATCTCGGATAAAAATGAGATTGTGATATTTCCCTTACCTTAGGTCCGATTTGCTTCGTAAGTGTCCGGACCTACTGTATAATGATTTAAATATTGTCATTGACTTATTCTAGAATCATACTCATTGTTATTATTTCATATATGGTTCACTTATGACCTTATTTTACCCGTTCATTTGTAAATTCCATGTTAAAGAGCATTTTGGGTAAAATCGTTTCATTTGTCGTCCGTGTTTTGAATTGTAATTATTCATATGATTACTTAGATCATGATTAATTAATTCCAAAATATAAAACATGATTTATATATAATATATATTCATAATATACATATATTTAATAGATCAGTAAATGGAATGAAATACACCGTTCATGGAGACGGTAGACCGTATGTACTCATGAACGCTGTTTTCGTTTCCTTATTGAGTGGAATGGAATTAAGTAGATGACATACATATATGTACACATAAATATAGTATCATTATTATGTCATATATTTCATGATTAATTATTATATATACTTTATAATCATTCATGAATGGTTAAAGTGGAGAATGAATCTCATCGCATCGTGGAGACGGTAGTCCGTACGTACGCACGAGCGATGATATCGTTCTCATGATCGTGGGAATGTATTGGTGTGTATGTATACTGTTTCAGAATCAATATCAATTTAAAATAATCATATATAGTTATTATTTACACCATTATACCCATCCAAGTAAGGTGGTGGTGGAAAATAGATTTCACCACGGCGTGGAGATGGTATTCCGTACGCACGCACGCGCGGTGATTTCGTTTTCCGTAGGATGGATAGACGGTGAAATAGGTTGGTTTCATACTTATAATAACATATAAGTATATGATTTATACTGATGTTATTACTTAATAATGTAACAAACTATGAAGAATAAGTTAAAGAAGAAATAAAGTTGAAAGAATCGGTAACGGACATTACCTCTTCTTTGAAGCGCCTCTTTGAGATCTCCTTTTAGGGCACTAAAATTGGTCTTTGAGGAAGACCAGAACCTCTAGGATGTTTCTAGGGAGGTGGAGAATAGAATTCTTAAGTGTTTGGCCAAGCTTGAAGGCTCAAAGTGGTGTGAGGAAGAGAGGGAGGAGGTGCCTTTTTATAAGGGAGGAGAGGGGCACCTTTGGAATAACTAAACATATTATTTTATTATAAAGTCATGTTCAGTTTTAAATAGATCCAAATTGATTTATTTCGAAGCTAAGGTTGGGATGGGTCTAAATACTCTCATCCAATATAATTTAGACAAGTTTAGGTTCCTATTTTAACCTTATCATGTAGATTGAACATTAAGTTAAATAATTTTACTTTTACGGTGTCTTCTTGTGTTCTTATACTATAAGGTTAATAAACTTACTATATCAATCCAAAAAAACCCAAGTTTATTATTATTAATATACATAACCTTATCTAAGTCATTTAGAGTAACCTTAGATTTTTAGGAATAAAATAACTATTGATAATATAATATTTGTTTTAAAAACTATTTTATGTCAATTTTGACACTATTTAGTAATTGATTTTTGTGAAAATCATAACATAATGATAAGTCCGAACAAAGATTATTAAATCAATAATAACATGTAATATTAACCTAGAAAAGTAGTGTAATTCATAAAAAGTCCTCAAATTACATTTATTTGGGTATTTATAACATCAATTATGTCAATATTTCATTAATAAGATAATTACTGCATCATTGTTGTGTCATAAATAAATTAAATTATTTAATGTCTAAAAATTAAAAATAAAATACCATTATGTAGGAAATCTGTTGATCTTTCTAATGAATATTTATAGTTGAATTTATCTTATGTATAACCCCATAGTAAAAATGATTTACTTATTACACTTTGATTTTAACTATATTAACCCTTCTTTAAATAAATTAATAATAAATGTCCTAATTTAATCCAAGTGGGCCTAAATGATCATATTTTATTCCTAAGGTTGTTTTTGGTCGAATTACACTTATTCAATAGATTTAGGACATGTGTTAGGGTAATAATAATAACATTTTGACCCTTAATTACCCTATTTACTTTTAACAGTGGTAAAAAAAGTAAAAAGTTACTATTCACCAAAAATTATTTTCATCTCATTGAACCACATTTTACTTACTAACATCAACCGTGTCTCTCGGATTTTTTAAATTCCACTCACAGAATTGGTAAAATTTAGTTTTATGAAAAATTAATTTTTTTAACTACCACTTAGTGGTTTCACTATTCATCAATAAATTAATGTTTCCAGAAAAATACCAAAAATTAGGACTAAGCTATATTTGATATTATGAATTAAAAAATTATTTCTATTTTACCAAATTCAAAACATATCAATTAAATTAATTAATTTAAAAATTAATTCCCGCCGTCAAAACAAATAGCGTATTTTTAAAAGATAATAACTATCAAAAGATTGACACTTATTTATGTCTGGTTTAAATGTGAAATTACATCTAATGACCAACATTGTATTGAATTGTAAAAATATATTCTAAATATAATTTAAAACCACTAAAATTAATAATTTATCACTATTATTTATTTTAATTGAAAATTTTTTTTTTAATTAAAATTTAGTAATTTCCACTATTCCTCAAAATATGAATGTTATCCGAAAATTACCAAAATTTCACCCAAAGAAAATTTTGATATTCCGAATCAAAAAATGAAGCCCATTTTGAATAATAAAATTTACAAAATTTTAAAAAGTGGTTATTACTATTCATAACGACCAGTTTTAATAATATTTTAATAGAATATTGTTGTTTAGTGAAACTCATTATTGCGTACTACACACGCTATCGAGGAAGGTCGCGATTGCGTGTAATACAAGGAAAGTCAAGGATGCGTGTTGTGAAAACTCCTTTTGGTGTAGCGTAAAACACAAGACATTAATGAAATTAAAAGAATATTTTACATATAATCTCGGGGTGTTACAACTAACCCATTTATGCTGAACTTCAAGTTACCGGGGTGTTGGGTACATAAGTGTTTTTGAGACACTTCTAGAATGTTGGAAATTGCATTTTCATGGGTTTAGCCAATGAGATGAGCATGAAATGCAATTTAGAGGAATGAATTCCCACTATGATTTCATATCTCATTGTGAGGAATGATTTATGATTTTGTGCAAGGTGGGAATTTTTGAAAAATGCAGAATTTGATTTCAAGTGAAATATTTTTGAAAACATGATATTTAGCCATTTTTTAAATGGAGAGATCTTCAAAATGCATGTTGAATGTGTTGAAAATGTTTGAACAGGGAAAAAGGATTTTTTGGAAAATAATGTTGTGATAGTTGATGTGATATAATTTGAAATTCTATGCCATCAGTTTCGAGAGAGTGAGATTGACAGAGTTTGTTGTTGGTTTAGAAAATGGAACACTATAGGTGTCGTCGAAACCAACCTAAAAAAGATGCAGAGAATGTGGTTGCACCTGAACGACGGGTGAACCAAGAGCTGGTTCAGAGTCTTTCCCATGATTTTTCAGGTTGTGGATATGGGAAATCAGTGGAATGAACCAAAGGATGTGGATCATACCATCCAGATCATGAAGCATAATCCACAAAACTTTCGGGTGATGTTGAACACAAGAAGGGGGATGTGTGTCTTAGTATGATGAATCGTATCTTTGATTTCATCAGCACAACATCAAAGCTCAAGGTCATGTTGGCAACGTATATGCTCGAGGATCTAGCACCTTAGTGGTAGGATTTGGTGGTGCATGCAAAATTGGATGAAGGCCTTACATGGGAGCATTTTGAAGAATTGTTCAACAAAGAATTATATCCTCACAAATTAAAAATCAAGAAAACAATAGACTTATTCATCCTAAAATAGGAGAGCCTCTCGGTCACAGATAATTCAGCTAAATTCTGGAATTTAGTCCATTTCCCCATAGATTGCGGCAAGTACGTCATTAAGGGCATGAATTGTCGAATTGGGGCTAAGGTAGTATATTTGATCGAATATTGTGGTGCTCTATATTATGGATTATACCGAGATGGTGAACAGAGTGGATATTGATGAATGTGACATCTCATGATCGATTTTAGGAGGATTGATGATACCTATATGAAATAATGGGAATTCAACAGATGAGAACAAGAGGAAAATGGACACCTATTTCTATGGTGAAACTAGAAATTAGAACCCAATAGCCGGATTAGAAAACCTTCCTCCACGACCCTTGAGCAAAGAAGTTTGTTATCAATGTGTTTTGCTTGACCACATAGAGATAGATTGTATGGAACCACCTAGAGCCTGTCATAATTGTAACATGATGGGACATCTTCAGTGATATTTTCACAGTGCACCATAGTCAAGTGCTCGAGACACTTCTCAGCTATCGCAAGCATCGTATGCTTTGACTAGATGAGGACATCAGAATCAGTCTCGTAAGCAGAACAGATCTAACCATGGTGATTCTAGAAATACCATGACTTCTAAACTAGGGCACCGTCAGTATGGAAACTTGTAGAATATTATTGAGAAGAAGAAATTGTGTGGAGATGAGTATATGATTTTCGATGATCAGGATGGACAATCTATATTAATAGGTATGATTCTTTTGGATTCTACTTTTTTGCAAGTGTTGTTTGATATTGGTGCATCACATTCCTTCATTTCTTCTTGTGCTATTGACTTTCTATGTTTAAAACTGGAAATGATGCCTTCTATTTTGAAACTGAAAACTCTTGTTGGTGAATGAGAATGTCAAGCCTTTTTCTGTAGATCATGTGCTATAACTATCAATAGAGAGGAGCAAAAATGGTACTTCTTGATATCATATATGGATGTCTATGATTTAATCATGTGAATGGATTGGCTGACAACATTGAAGGCTCAAATCAGCTGTTATAGGAGAATAGTAGGTTTCATGAATGTGGATGGAATAGAGCATATCTTTAGAGGAGAGAGGATCATAATGAAGGATGCAAAGAGATTGTTGGCACCAATAGTGGGAACGATATCATACCAATTCAAAGTGATGACTTTGGAATCATTGGAAGAGATCGAGGAAAATAGGTTTCTAGCTGTTGTGGATAAATTTCCTAATGTCTTTCCTAAGAACTTCTCTGGGTTACCGCCTCTAAGGGAAGTGAATATTACAATTGATCTCGTTCTGGGGACCAGTACTATTTTCCTTCCATATTATTGGATGGAACCAACAGAGTTACGAGAATTGAAAGTGCTGTTAAGGGATTTGGAAAGCAAAGGGTTTATCCGGCGTAGCACATCTCTATGGGAGAAGTCAGTGTTGTTTATAAAGAAGGTAGATGGAACTATTAGGTTGTTTGTTGAATATTCTAACCATAACAAAGATACCATATAGAATAGATATCCACTTCCACACAGTGATGATCTATTCAATCAATTATGGTGAGCTCAGTGGTTCTCCAAGATTGACTTGCGATCAGGTTATCACCAATTGAGAGTTCAAAAAGAGGATATTCCAATGATAGATTTTAGAAGTAGATATGGCCACTATGAATATGTATTCAGGCCCTTCGGTCTAACAAATGCACCATCACTCTTCATGAAATTAATGAATTAGATATTTTAACAATATCTACATTCTATTTTTGTGGTGTTTTTTGATGACATTTTGGTCTATTCAAAGATAATGGATAATCATGAGGTGCACCAGAAAACAGTGTTAGAAATTTTGAGGGATCATAGTTTTTATATAAAATTATCAAAGTATTTTTTTTGGATACATGAAGTTTGTTTCCTTGGACATGTCGTTTCTGAGAAAGGTTTTTATGTTGATCCTGAAAAGATAGAATTTATTATCTCTGGGAAACCACCAGAGAATGTGTTCGAGATATGAAGTTTTCATAGTCTAGCTAGTTACTACTGATGCTTTGTGTGTGATTTCTCATGACTAGCTTCACAAATAACAGATATATCAAAGAAGATTCCTCTGTTCCAATGGACAGAAGATTGTCAGAATTCTTTCTATGAACTAAATGTTCAGCTTAAATTGGTACCTATCTTGACCTTGCTATAATCGGGATAAGGGTACATGGTGTATTGTGATGCTTCTGTATCAGGGTTGGGTTGTGTTCTCATGAAAAGAGATCATGTGGTTTATTGTGGTTCAAGGAGGTTGAGGGTGCACTAGAATAATTACCCAACACATGATTTGGAGTTAGTTACAGTTGCCCATGCTTTGAAAACATGGAGACATTATTTCATTGGTGAGAAACATACTGTGTTTACGGATCACAAAATCTTGAAACACATTTTCTCACAGCGATATTTGAATATGAGGCAGTGGAGATGGATGGAGTACATACAAATGTTTGACTTTGACTTGATGTACACACTAGGGAAAGGAAATTCAGTGGCTGATGCATTGAGTTGAATGTCCTATGCTCTGTTGGCGAAAAAAGCTTCAGATGAATTTCACTTGATGTTGGTCTTAGCTGACATGCTTGTGGAATGTGAAGACCGAGGGGATGTTATAGTTTTATTTTCCACTACGCTTGTTCCTGATCTCATAAAAATGATCAAAGAAGCACAAACATCTGATGCAAAATGTCTAGTTGAATGTTTAAAACTCAATGGTGTGGAGACTATTGATAGATGGAAACTTGACGGGGGTTCAGTTCTGTGTTTCAGATACCTGATGGTTGTAAATATGGGTTTTCAGTCCCAACTCTTTAATACTTACAACTATTCAAGATGGGATGTACATCCAGGTACACAGTTGATGTATAATGCATTAATGGCACTGTTTGGGTGAAACGGCATGAAAAGAAAGGTGGACGAGTTCGTCTGGCGTTACTTAACTTTTCAGTAGGTTAAATCAGAACAATAGAGACCAGCTGGTATGTGAGAACATTTTTCCAACCCAGTGTGGAAATGGGATAAAATGGAAATTCATTTTGTTATAGGTCTTCCATGAATGGTCCGAAAACACGATACCATTTGGGTGATAGTGGATCGTCTAACCAAGTCAGCCCACTTCATCCCTATTCGTGAAACCCATACGGTGGAGGCTCTTTCACATATCTTTATCTGCGATTTGGTAAAAAAGCATGTTGTACTAGGGTATATAGTTTCTGATAGTGATCTGAGGTTCACATCACATTTCTGGAAATCATTAAGGAAATCCCTTGGAACTCAGTTGACAATGAGCACCATGTATCATCCTCAAACGGATGGGAAATCTGAGTAGATGATAGAAACATTGGAAGATATGATGCGGGATTGTGTAATAGATTTTGGAAGATCATTGTAGGAGCATATATCCTTAGTGGAATTATACTACAATAACAGCTATCAAGCCTCTATATGGAAGGCTCGTTGGAATCTTTGTATGTGCGTCCTCTTCGTTCTCTACTATACTGGGTGGAAATGGGTGAAACTTCACTGGTTGGGCCATGACTTGTACAATACAAAATAGAGAAGATCCAGTAGATCATAAAGAAAATAGAGATAGCTCAGTGTCATCAGAAATCTTATGCAGATCACCGTCAAATACCATTGTCGTTCGATGTGGGTGATCATGTCTTCTTGAGGATTTCTCCAAGGCTTGCACATCATCATTTAGGTAAGAAGGGAAAGTTATCTCCTGGGCACATTGGACGTTTTGAGATACTAGAACGAGTTGGAGAGGTGGCATATTGGATGGAATTACCACCATGGTTCAGTTCGGTGCATAATGTCTTCCATGTATCTTCGTTGAAAAAGTATCAGCCTGATCCTAACGATGTGATCAGATGGGATCACGTTGATCTAGAGTTGGCCACTTTGTTTCATACATATCCACGTACGGATTTTGGATAGGCAATAGAAATTCAGGCATGGAAAAAGCATCTATCTAGTTCGGGATTTATGGAGGCATGGTCAGATTCAGCAAGAGACTTGGGAACGTGAAAAGGAAATTAAAGATTAGTTTCCACAACTTTTTTTGGCTATCAAGGGTTGGCTACATTCCAAGGACATAAAGGCCAATGGTGGGGAAAATGTAGTACCCATGGATTATGGTATGAAACCCTTACTGAATTATTTTAAGTTTTATAAATGATAAATTTAGTGAATAGGAGAGTCAGGACAACATTGAATGAAGTATTGAGGTAAAGGGGAAGTTGCACGGGCGGCGCATGGTTTGTCTAAAATGTGCAGCAAAACCAAAAGTAGTTGTTCTTTTGAGGCAGTACCTCCGGTATGGCTAGAGCACGGTTCTAGAGACTGTGGGAGGAGGCCATGCAAGGGTCTGCTGAGGTACTGGCTAATGCATAGTTAGCGCATGGTTTGTCTAAGCCATGCGAGCTAACCCTACGGGCACTTAAATGAGATCCTAAAAAAGTGGATCTCACACATTTTTGCATCTAAGTGGATATTTCTTCTTCTTATGAGGCCATAACTCGGGCGTTTTCTTCTCCTTAGGTAAAATAAGGTTCTCCCATCATTCCGAAGGCGATCCAAAGGCTTACCTTGACGAATCGAAGCCAGATTCTTGAGTTATGTCATCATTCTTCTTCATTCTTGATCGATTTCTTATATCTACTGAGATATAATTCTCCTCTTCTCTCGTTTCCTTAGATCTACACCAATTATGGGTATATCTAAGTGTTTGGAAGAAAAATATGATGATATTTTGTCTTGGTCTTTCTAGGAGAAGAGGTCTAAGGTGGGTTTTTCATGAATCAACTTTGTTTTCTTGAGTGTTCTTTGTTCGTTGTGGGTTTTTTCAAAACCCTAAAGGTAGGAGGCTTCTTATTTTGACTCCACTTTTTAGAACTAATTGGAATGATTTCAAATTGAATGTGTGGTGTTTAATTTATTGTTATTTGGTTTTTGAACTCTTGTTGGAACCCATATTGAGTGTTGGTTGTGAAATCTGGAAAATTGGGGAATTTGAATGAGTTCTTTTGTTCATGATTTTAAAATGTGCATTTTAAAATGGGGAATTTTTTGGAATTGTGGAACATGATTTGGGACTAGTTGTTTTCAATAAAATGGGAAATTTTTATAGAAATTAAATGTTTCTTTGAAAATTGTTGCGCATTGGTTTTCAATTAAAATGGTGTTTTATTAAAATGGTTTGACATTATGATGGTTTGTCATTGACATGGGTTTGATGGAAATGGTTTTCAATAAAATGTTATTTTTATTGAAAGGGTTGTTTTGGCATGATCATTGGGAATTTTTGTGTGTGTGTTCATGTTTCATATATGGGGCTTGGTTGAAATATGAAATTGTGATTGGTGCGAAATGTATAAGGGAACATGGGAATTTCATATATGGGGCTTGGTTGAAACATGTCCATGTGATCGGTGCTAGAGGAGTAATGGCCCATGGGAAACAATTACCTTGTGACAACATGGTAGATCGATGAGAAACCGCTAATGAGTATGGAACTGTCATAACGTGCATGCATGGGTGGTTTCATGGGTTTGTGGAAGGGCTGGGTGTTCTAAAAAGGGATATTGTGAAATGGGATTAATGGTTTCATAGTTATTTTTCTAGAAAAATAACTTATTGGAAAAATTGGTTTCTATTTCACTTGTTACCTTTTGGATATAATTGGTTTTGGAAACTTATTTATATTTGTTTATAAAATACTTTTGGTAAAAAAATTTATATAAAATGCTTTATATAAATGCGACTAACATTTCTATCATCGTGGAGTGAGTAGGGAAGTCATTGGGGGAAACCTACAGAGTTTTATACTCACCCCTGCTTTGGAAATTTGGTTCTTTTGTAGATGTTTTATTCCAGGATACAGGTTAAGGAAAAGAACCTCATTACTAGTGGTTCATGGTGATGCTTGGGATAAGTGGTTGTGCTTTGAGCATGGATCTGGGTGTGGATCCGTGTAGTGTATCTTGTCATATTTTGGTTCCTTTATTTAGTCTTCCTCATATTTCTATGATATTTTGTTTTGTTGTATTGGTTTTGGTTGGTATTGTGGAACAACTTGGTTGTCTTTTGAGAAAACATTCTTTAATGTTTTATTGACATGCATCATATAGTTCCTATTAGAGGATGGTTTGGTTGGTTTCTTTTATAAGGGAAAATCGTTCCCTACTGTTCCTTGATTCCCTCGACATTTATTTCCATCCTTTGGCACCTTCGTGACGTCCTAAGGCCAAGTAACCCTCACTTCCCCTTCAAGCCAATGAGGGAGGGGTGGGGTGTTACAATTTTGATTATTTTAATCACAACAAAATGAGAAGGATTTGATTACATAATGAATGGATTGTTATTTATTTGGAATTTAACTCTTATTGCAGACCTCATACAACAACTAAAATCATTTTTATAAGATGAAATTGAGTAATATGGGAGATTTAGTCTTGTATATGTGGATCACATCAAAATGGGATTGTTATATCATGATAGAATTAATATAATAAGGACCCAAACTAATGGTCAAGGACTTGCACCATGGGGAATACACCTAATTAAATATTATGAGTGGTTGAGCAGTTACTATAGAACATTGAGTTTTTTATGCCACACTATTTCAGAGTCAAATTTCCTCACACCACAATAACACTTTTCATGTTCTAATGATATACTTTATTATGTAGTTTACATTTCATTAGAAAATTGTGATTTACAAGATTTGATTATTTAGATTCTTTCTTCTTCAAGGTACATGGTTATTTCATCCACAATTTTAGGTAAATTTAAATAGGTATATATTTCATCCCATAATAACATAGGCTATAAATAAACATTGTTAAAGTCTTGTTGTGATTCCATTTCCATATATCAGATATTTGAACCATGTCATGATGAAATAAGTCATGACATTATTTATGTCTTATATATATATATATATAAGACTGCGTAAACCAAATATATATGTTATTGATTATGATAATACTTTTAGTAAGGCTAAAATCCATCCTTGTTAGATTTACACTTATTTTTAGGCTAAGAATTTATGACAATAAAAAAATTTAATATTCGAACTAAATTCTTGAAGAACTTGTGGTGGGTGATGCCAAAATTTATTGAATTATTTTTTATTTTTTTTATAATAAATTTAACAGTAGGGTTTTCTCTCTACTCCATTAATTTTTTTAATTATAATAAAAAAGGAACATTGGTACTAATATCAGAAACATTTCACACCAGGTATTTCACCCATGATAAAGAGAGTTAGCAAACCATGTATTTTTTAACATCCTTACACAACTACTGGGTGTGAGATAGAATACCATATTACCTTATTCATGTCTCCCCATATACTATAGGATACTGAAATATAGTGATGGTCTGAGTCTAGATGTGGGGATATTTTACCCTCTGTAACATGTGATTGGATTAATTTAAATTAATAAACAACATCCAAATTATCATAATAAATATATGGAATGATGAAGATGGAATGCACACCATAATCATACTTATTATCACAAATTAGAAAACCAATCTAGTGTAATAATTAGAATAGTAATATAGAGAAACATGGCTAGTCCTCTATTGTTTTTCATATTCTACTCCAGGTTATACTCTCCTACACATAGAAATCTACTATATGGACCTTTCCCTTCATTGGATACCTAATAAAATCTTTAAGCACAGAAAAATATATGTGTATGGTGTGAGTAAAAGAAAGAATAAGAAACCAATAATGCATCCTAAACATGGTGTGCTCATGTATTGTAGTTTATGAAATAATAAGATTTTCTGGGATAAATAATATACAATTCAAAACTGAGAATCCGTGCACAATCCATGATTTCAAAAAACCTTAGTCGTTCCTTATTTGGATATATTCTAGAAAATTTAATGTATGTCAGTATGAGTTCAAAACCAGCAACATGGGTATTGGAGTATCACTCTAAATCAACAATTCATCGATAGAGTTACATACATTTAATACACAGGACATCATGTAATACTCAAAATAAACTATGAATCAAGTACCTAAAACCTACTAAGAATCTGTAATTCATTGGTTAAGACATGGAATTAACAATTTATATATTTCATTTTATATAATTATAATTGACATGGCATTGAGTAGATACTGGGTTATGTGGTTATCATGCACCACAATCGTCATAATCTTACACAGTGCATGCATTCCTCATTGAGTAATCATACCATGATGGCCACCTACCACACATACAAAATTCCAATTCATTAATGAAAATCATTATAAGTAATTTTTTGATAATTACCACAACATACATCGTGATAAATATAGTATCATCATATATCAAATATGTGAATCAAACATCATCTTGGAATATGCCTTCATAAAAATTATCTTAGATTAAAAATATATGGTATCATTGGAATCACACACAAATATGATATCATGAGTTAAGAATTGATATCAATATTCCAAAAAATCATCATATCATGGAAACATGTTTAACAATTTCCCATCATTATAAGGAACTTGTAATATCCTAACCTGAGGGCTTCTAAAATCTGTGCCTCGAGGTGGTCTGACACATGACCTCAAGCATGCCTCCTCATATGCTAGAGGCTTTCGACTAAAATCAAGGGTCTATAATGGTATTATGGGATGTCTATACCACCATATTCAAGTAAAAATATTTTAAAATAAATAAAAATTTATCATACAAATCAAATTATTTTGAAATAATAAATCAATAAACATTCTATAATAAAATAAAATTCAATAATGTCGTAGATATCAATGTCATACAAACAAATTATATAACAAAATAAAGCCAACACACCAAGATCCATTGCTAAAAATATGATCCTAAAATTTATGACATTGATACCAATGAAGTTTACCCAAATTTTTCTATATCAACAATACTACATGAAATGGGGTAGTTGGGTCACTTACATTATCAATGAACATTAAGGTTTAAAGGATTATAAAAGTAGAAAAAACTCATACATAAATAATACCAATGTATTTTTAATATCATTTATACTAAATAACCCTTCATTTATTATTTGACATGAACTAATCTTCATAATATATATGAAACCATTTTAGGCATAATTTTTTCTACATCATTCTGGAAAACATAAGGAAAATGAATCCTAAGAAGGGAGAGATCAAATTCTTAGTAAGGGTAAAAATAATCATTAACGATTGAATTACAACAATGATCATTACAAGTGAATGAGGGTACTATGAAATAATCCAAGTGTATAAGAATATAAAAAAAACTAATACCCATCGATACCTAGACCATCAAACCTAAAAACACATCATATGTATTTTAAAAAGGTAAGCATTGTTAGAACAAATAATCATGTGAAATGTGATATCAATATTAAAAAAAATTTATAAACCCATGGAATGAATAGAAAAAATGTTGGTATCATGGAAAATCATCATCACATAACACATAAAAAGACCTTACTATTTACATTACCATAAAAAAGTTATCCAAAAAAATTATCCAGAGAACAAAATCTTTACCCAATACATTAGAGCATTATTTGGGTACACTAATCGTATAAGCTATATCAGGCTCACCTGACACATCCGGACTCAAACACCATATAAAAATTTCCAAGAAGCATATATAAAGAATATAGTGATTTTTTTATCATAAAACCAGTAAAAATTATAATCCCTTTTATAACATGAATAACCCAAGGTAAATAAATATCTTCCAAAATAATCTCCTTAAAAAATTATTAACCCATAGAAATGAAATGGGTTTAATAAAAATCTCATTGAAAAAATAATAATAACTCGAGAGAAAAGATAGTGATAGTATCATTACAAGATATCCTCATTAGATCATAAGTAAAACAAATTATTTGTTTAAATTGAGGAATGGAAATACCATTAAAACATCATTAAAAAAATTTGAGACAAATAATATTATCAATTTGAAAATCCATTTTAAAAACCAAATGATGAAAAAATATTCGAAGTATCTTTTTTTATAAAGACAAAATTATAAATATATAAAGTAATATAAAATGAAAATAATGAAACATATGGCTGGAAAATACATTTATGTAATAAATGATAAAAATAAACATTATTATCAAAACATTTTGAAAATGGGAGTCTATGTAAACCACTAGGAAAATGATATGAAATTCAATTATAAAACTATGTAAAATATGAAAAAATATAATGAATAAATTTCATAATGAAATTATTTATTTTTATAAAAGTATATTTTTGGAAACATTTTATAAAATATTCATATGAATAAAAAATTTACCTGATCTAATAATATATACATGATCAACGCCACTTAAAAATTACATTATTGATATTTAGTAAATTAATAAGAGTGTAAATGGAAGAAAAATTTGTGAAAAAAATTAATAGCTAGATTATAATAAAAGGGTGTGGTTTTAGAAAATAATATGAAATTGTTTCCTCCAAAATAATTGTGATAAAAAACAATCAGGAATGAAATGATTTTGTGGCACAAAAATCTTACCACTTATGTAACGTTGAATCGTAATCTCCACTAAGGAATTAAATTTAATAAAACATAGAATATCATCAAACGATGGTGTATAATGATATAAAATATAGATGTGTCTATAGATAATCCTTATAAAAAATAAAGGTTCATAACATAATATATGTCTCAATGAAGACAAATTGATACAGAAAATCCAATTCTAATTGGGTAACATTTGAACTATAAACCACATGAAAGTGATATCTTATTATGGATATGTAAATAAAAAAAATATATAGTATAATCATGATGAATGGATAATTAGGTATTATATACACTATATATAATAAATAAGTGGTGAATATGGTATCTATCTCACAGAATTAAAAAAACTTTTATTTGGAAAACTCTTACATTGAGTATAAAATTTCATTATATGTACTTTAAATCAAATATAATAATCATGAAAAAATTATTTGATTTATTAAGAAAATTTTCCTATTATAATATTTAATAATTAATTTTTTTAATTTAGTAATTTATAAAAATATATTGAAATACTTAATCAGTTCCCTCCACATCGGGTGATTGAGGGTATTCAGTTCGCTGTTTCGACATGACATTGGTGTGTTTACTGATGTCAAAGAGATCATTATTTCAACATATACCAAAAAATAACCATAATATAATTATAATATTTATAAATTATATATAATTTTAAATCATATAATGAATGTTCATTTTAAAAAATGATGTATATTGTGATCATGGAGAGGGTTGGTCGTACAAACGCTTTAGTAACGTTTTCATTTTTAAAGAATCCTTGTGAAAAGAAGTTATGTAATATTTTATCATTATAGAATTAAAATGATAAAATGTATATCCTCATTTTAATATAAATGTATGAATATATTTCATCTATCTAGTGTGTGATAAAAATAGTGTCACTTCTCTTCATAAGGGATTCTATCCACACACACACGAATGATGTTATCTTTTTTCAGTGTTAGAAACAAAATGATATGTAATTTTTATAATTTTTATAAATATGTAATTATTTTCAAAATTATGTCATGTATATCACATATATTCATTAAATATAAATTTATTACATTCCATGTTGTCACGACCTGTCCTCGGGGCCCGTGCCGTGACTACCCCAAGCCCGCCTACCATAGGCCAGGGGCTGGTGACTAGCCCCAAGGTGTAAATCCCGGTAAAAAGGGAAGGCATTGCCATTGTAAAGTAAACCACAAACACCACAGAGTAAGAAGACAGAAGTAAACACTATGTAAAAACTGAGTACAATAGTAATTGTGGAAAAGTAAGTGGGCCAGTATACAAACCCAAACTGAAAGTAAAGTACAACTGGAAAGGGAAAACAAAAACTGAAAAGTAATGCCGCAATGCCGAGCTATCCCTGGAAATCACACCCGAAGGGTGGGTACATATAGCCTCCACTTCTCCTTGGGTCCAGTCGACCGCACCGAGTACGTCCGCCTAGTGGCCCACCAAAGGTACCGTCCTACTCCGCAAGCCTCAACCACGATCAGCGCTGTCCGTCATCTGCAACCAATACAACACAGTGCAGGCATAGCCCATGCATGGATGAGTATAAGCTAATAAGTAGGGACCCCAAGACCCCCGAAGGTCTCCCAAAATCCACAAAGGATAATCCTCAAAGGAAGGATAAAATTATGAAGTAACATCCGACACTTCTTAGGTATACGTCCATACATATACCTAAGTCATCAATTCTCGTTCAGCTCCAACATCCGAGCCCAAGTACAACCCAGTCCACACAGGAAAGAAAAATATAAATCCACACAGGATTGCTCAACACAGTCCACATAGGAAAGAAAAACATAAATCCACAATGATAGCTCAACACAATCCACATAGGAAAGAAAAATCAGGATTCAGCTCACACATATATACTTCCTTGTATGATGATAGAGATGATCAGATATATCCACTGATTCAACTAAGCCGTCGGACATATAAAGGATCAATAGGTACTAACCCCTGAAATGACCCACAAGGGATCTGACCCACATAGGATCGATAGGTAACTAACCCCCGCAAAGACCCAGACAGGATTGGACCCACACAGGATCTGTAGGCGCTGGCTGACACAGAACCATTGTCCGCTGACCCACACAGGATTAGACCCACACAGGATCGGTAGCACTGATCCACGTAGGATCGTTGAGTGTTGTAGTCATCACTGTATAATCCACTGAGGATCTCTGTACAATCGTCGTCGTCATCACAGTCACAAACGCAACCAGCTCTAGGGTTCCTGCACACAACAAGCTCGTTCGGGAGGATCCACTCCATGAGCCGAGAGGCTGATACATCAACTGACACAAAGTCAAGAGTTGATGTATCCAAAAGTTCCGTATCGCCAACAGGAACTCAGCATCGCAGACGGTGTGTCAATCGGACGACCGGTCTGCAAGTTATTGGCCTTTTCGTCCTAGGGGCCCTGTTGTTTTTTAAGTCAAAACCAACCCGACCGTACTCGACCTGCGTCCAAACCTCGGGCGGAGTAATCCAAATGATCAATCTCACTAAGAGGAATCCAACAAAGTCGACGACATGTCAATAGGACATCCGGAGCTTATGTTATGAGCATTTCCGCTCTGAGGGCCCGGTTGGTTTCGTGTACGAACCAACTCAGCCAAATCCAAAGTATTCCAAAACCTTGAGTGCGATATACCGAAACGGCCGTCTCAATCCAAGGATCACATCTCAGCTGATGGTGCATCGATAAGAGGCCCGTAGCACAAGTTATGGGCGTCCGACCGGAAAAGATTCGGTATTAAGGGGTTCGGGCCCCGTCCGACCCGGCCTGATACCCCTAGGGTCGGCCCGAACTGGGTCCGGGTCCGTCCCAATTGGGTGCAGCCTGGCCCAACTGGCGTGGTCCATCCTGGCCGTGCGCGGCGCGGCCCAGCCTGGGCGCGGCCCGGCCTGGCACGCGGCGCGCGGGCCAGGCGCTCACACTCGGCCAAATGGCCGAGCATTGAGAAGGGGGGGGGGGGGCGCCTGCCACCCTGGTTTGTAATCGCGGCCCCCATTAAGGGGGGCCGTTATGCTGGCCGGCTGGGGGTTTGAACCCTTGGATTCGTCTTGTATGGTTGGCCCGCCCCGGCCAGCCGGTTTCTACCGCCACGGGACCGGCAATGGCCGGTCCCCTCCCTACTCTGACACCGGCGGCCCGTTTCCGGCCGCCGGTCTTGCTCTGACTCCGGCGGCCCATTTCAGGCCGCCGTTTCCCATGCTCTGCCGCGGCCCAGTACCAGCCGCAGCCTTCATTCGTCCGGTGCGGCGCGACGGTGCCGCACCCCCCGCCGCTGCCCTCTCCGGCTGCGGTGCTTTTGCGGTTCTCCGGCGTGGCACGACGGCGCCACGACATGGTTCATTTTTTAAAAACGCGGCATGTCAGCATCGCACATTCTTGATGTTCATTCCCACGCGGTGAGGCTGCACCACGTCACTTCCCGTTGTACCGCAACAACAATAAAATAAAAGGGAGGGGGGGTCAGTGGTGTTTGTGCTGTCCGGCCTCCTCCCGTTAATTGGTAGCATGCGGTCCAATTATATGTGGATAATGAACGGGAGTAAATCACAAAAAGAAAACGCATAAACCCCTACCTTGAGCGTAGCTTGAACGGAGGTTCGTCGAACGAGGATTCGTTTCGGAAAAATACATCGCAGAAGGAGATGTTGCGGAAGGAGATGTCGCGGAAGAAGACGTCGCGGAAGAACCGTCGCGGTATACAGCATCACGTAGTCGATCTCCTAGGACTCAGCGTTCTTCGACGGAGTTCTATGTGTTCTTCGTGTTCTTCGTGTTCTTAGACGAAGAAGATGAAGAACTTCTAGCTTCCCTTAGCTTTTCTCCCCAAACCTCTCAAGCAATAAATCACCAAATAAAACAATCACCTCCCTTATTTTATATACTCAACAAAGCTTTTGATATTCAAACGTCCACACTTAACTCACTTAATTAATAACATAAGTTGTCAAAAATTAATGGTGAGTTGAGGGGGTTGAAGAATATGAAGGGGTGGGGTTTGTGTGGGCCCCACCACCCTCATAACCTCCCTTGGGAAGTTGGGTAGTTACCCAACTTCCACCCAAAGCCTTAAACCACTTAAAGAAAATAAAAATTGTAGTTTAATTATAAATTAATCTTTCACAATTTTTATCATCTTCTCTAGTGCAAACGCAACTCCGGAAATGGCGTTCCTAAGAAATTACCGGTGCTACGGTTCCATCGGTGCCCTCAGAATTCAATTTCGAGCACCGGTTCACAAGTTAGAAATTCCCGCTCGTTCGTTTACTGAACGTACCCGAGCTAAACTTTGGATAGAAATTCCAGGCACACCTGGCCTCAGAATCAAGTGCCGTCAGAAACTGCGTTCATGTAAAATCCCAAAGAAAAATAATAAAAAAATTTCCTAGTATTTTACGGGTCTTTATATTACTCCCACCTCAGGGATTTACATCCCCGTAAAGATATATTGAAGTCTAGGGAAACAAATGTGGGTACTGAGCACCCATCTGATCCTCCCACTCCCAAGTGCTCTCCTAGAGGTTCTCGTGCTGCCATTTGATGCGAACAAGAGGAATCGACCGTCCACATAGGAATCGCTCATGTCGATCCTCGATTTCCACCGGGACCTCTGCAAAACTCACACCATCATCAACATCAAGCTCACCATGCTCAATGATATGCGCCTAGTTGTGCACGTATCTCCACAGCTGAGATACGTGGAAGACGTCGTGCACCTGGTGCAACTGAGGTGGTAGAGCCAGACGATAATCCACCTTGCCAATCCAGTTGAAGACCTGTAATGGTCCGATGAAGCGTGGAGATAACTTGCCGCTTCGGCCAAATCTCTGTAATCCACGTCGAGGTGAGGCACATAAGAAGACGTGGTCGCCATCCTTGAACTCTAGTGGCCTCCACCTCCTGTCAGCATAAGACTTCTGCCGGCTCTAAGCTGTCCTCATCTGCTCCTAGATGACCTGGACCTTCTCTGTCGTGGCCTAGACCATCTCCGGTCCCAAAAGTGCTGACTCCCCAGGGTCTGTCTAGCACAAAGGAGATCTTCAATGTCGGTCGTACAATGCCTCGTATAGTGCCATCCCGATGGTGGAGTGGTAGCTGTTGTTGTACGCGAACTCCACCAAGGGTAGGTGGTCCTCCCAGCTCCGACCAAAGTCGAGGACACATGCTCAGAGCATGTCCTCGAGGGTCTGAATGGTCCTCTCCGTCTGACCATCCGTCTGAGGGTGAATGGTTGTGCTCAAATGTAGGTTTGTCCTGAACGCCTCCTGTAACCCCTTCCAAAGTCGGGAAGTAAAGCGAGCATCTCAATCGGAGATGATAGATTATGGCACACCATGAAGCCACACAATTTCCGGAACTTAATGTCGTCCAAATCTCTCCACTGAGCCCTGCTCTCCATTGGTTAATAAGTGTGCCGACTTGTTGAGTCGGTCAAAAATCACCAAAATGGAGTTGTGACCACTAGAAGTGCATAGAAGTCTAGTCACGAAGTCCATAGATATGTCATCCCACTTCCACTTTGGGACCTACAAAGGTTGTACCAAGCCTGCTGGTACCTGGTGCTCTGTCTTCACCTGCTGGCAGGTGAGGCATCAAGAAACGAACTCCACCACATCCTTCTTCATTCCCGACCACCAGTGTTGTCGCCTGAGGTCCAGGTACATCTTCGCCACTCTGGGATGTACCGCCAAGGAAGAAGTGTGAAACTCTCTCAACACCTCCTCCCGTAATGTAACTGGTACCAAGGTACGTCCTCTGAAAAGGTCGTCATGCTCTACTCCAAAGGAGAAACCACCATGTACCTGTCCTGAGGATATCATCGCACGCCGCATCTCATAGATAGAATCCCCACGCTATGCCTCTCTGACCCACTATAGTAGTGGAGGAGTAACTGTGAGAGACCGATGGAAGGCTTCCCCATTTCTATCCATGAAGGATATCTGCAAAGCGGCTAGCTGCTCTGTCGGCTCATCAAGTAGCTGAATGCCCGTCCTCCTGCTGAGAGCATCAGACACTAAATTCCCTTTCCAATGAGTATAGAATATCTCAAAGTCATAGTCCTGGAGGAACTCGAGCCATCGCCGCTATCTCAGGTTCAGGTCCTTCTGAGAGAAGATGTACCTGAGACTCTGATGGTCAGAAAATACTGTAAAGCGCTCGCCCATCAGATAGTGTCTCTATGTCTTCAGAGCGAAGACCACTGCTGCTAACTCCAAGTCATGGGTAGCGTAGTTCTGCTCATGCGGCCTCAACTGACGTGATCTATAGACGATCACCTCCCGCTCCTACATCATGACACATCCGAGTCCGGTCCCTGATGCATCGCAGTAGACTACGTACCCTACTCCCTCCTCAGGCAACCTCAAGATAGGGGCGCTGATCAATCTCTCTCTCAGCTCCTGGAAGCTCTACTGACATCTGTCTGACCACACAAAGGGTTTCCCCTTCTTTGTCAAAGCTGAGAGTGGTGCCTCAACTCTGGAGAAGTCTGGCACAAACCTATGGTAGTATCCAGCTAGTCCCAAGAAACTCTGCACATCTGTCACGCTCCTGGGTGGCTCCCAAGATAGCACCACCTCGATCTTCACAGGATCCACCGCAACTCCCTCCTCAGAGATGACGTGTCCCAAGAATTGGACCTCGCGTATCTAGAACTAACACTTTGAGAGCTTACCATAAAGCTGGTTCTCTCGGAGTGTGTCTAGTACAACCCGTAAGTGGTAGGCATGCTCCTCCTCAGTTGTCGAGTAGATCAAAATGTCGTCGATTAAGACCAAAACAAATCGATTGAGGTATGGCTGAAAGATCTTGTTCATGAGGGCCATGAACACTACTGGAGAATTGGTTATGCCGAATGGAATAACCAAGAACTCATAGTGGCCATACCGACACCTGAAGGCCATCTTCTGCATATCCTCGTCTCAAACTCTGAGCTGATGATAGCCTGACCTGAGGTCTATCATCGAGAACCACCGTACCCCCTTGAGCTGATCAGAGAGGTCATCAATCCTCGGTAGAGGATAATTTTTCCTCACTGTCACCTGGTTCAGGCGATGATATTCAACACAAAGTCTTAAGCTCCCATCCGCCTTCTTGGCGAACAGTATCGAGGAAGCCGAGGGTGAAACACTGGGTCAGATGAATCCCTTGCCCTGCAAGTCCTCCAACTGTACTTGTAGCTCTCGAAGCTCGGTGGGGGACATCTGATATGCTGGAGTCAATATCAGGGTTGTACCGGGGTATAGTTCAATATAAAAGTCTATCTCTCTATGAGGAGGTAGTCTGGGAACGTCGTCGGGAAAGACGTCCGCATACTAATCCACCACTGCAAGAAAACTAGGACTATGCACGTCAACTGCTCCTACGATGAGGCTAGCCAATTGATGAGTGATGGGTTGTCCTCTACTCTGCGGATGTTCATCCTATGCTGTGAAGGCTCCCTTCTCGCCGGTGAAGGTGAACCTACTTCCGTCGGTGCGTACACATCGCACCTTGCGCCTAATATAGTCAATCTTTACATGGACTGTAGATAACCAATCCATGCCCAATATGACATCGTAAGGCCTTGACGCCGCTACAAGAAGATCCCAGCCGAATCTCTCGCCTCCTAGAGTAAGATCACACTGCCGGCACCAGTGCGTAATCGTCGAGTCTTCTCCCGTAGGAGTCTCTAGCCGTAAGGATCGATCCAACGGCTCTGTCGGAATCTCCAAGATCCGAATAAGGGAAGCAGCTATAAAAGAGTGACTCACTCCTGTGTCTATAAGAACTACATCAAGGTTGGAATAGACACAGATAGTACCTCGAATCACCTCGGGTGCACCATGGTCGTAGGCCTCCACTGCCTAGAGCTGTTCCTGTCTCTGCCCGCTAGCTCCCTGTGGTCAGGGTGGACCTCCTGGTGGTGGTAGTGGTAGGGCCTCAAAGCGTCGCCCACCACCTTCTGCTCGGCCAGCTCCTCTGCCTCGTTCTCCTTCTCCCTGCGGACCACCACGGTCCACCCTCTACCTCTACCTCGGTGGCCCCTCAACCGTCTGCTGCTCCTCGGCACGGCAGGTCGGGTAGTCATGAGCCATGTGGCCCTGCCTGCCGCATGAGTAGCACTTCCTGCCTCTCGAAAGACTGCCTCCGCGCTCTGTGCCCCGCACTGCTGAGCCAGTGTCCTGAGGTCATCTTCCTGAGGGTCTGATCTGCCTGGAACCATGAGTCATCCTTCGACTTCCTACTGCAGAAGACTCTGCTACGTACCGCCCCGCGGTAGGTCTCGCTGCTAAAGAAGGCTCGGCAAGAACTCTCTCGATCAAAAGGGATCGCTTCTGTACTCTTGCCTGAGTCAGAATACTGAGGGAGATCAGCGATTCCCTGATCTCATGTCTCAATCCCTGCTCAAAGGTCTGGGCCCGGAAGAATGGGTCTCGTACCATGTTTGTCGAGTAGCGCGAGAGATCGGTAAATCTCGCCGAGTACTGGGCAACCGTCAAGCTGCCCTACTGCAGCTGTAGAAGTTCTTGGATGCGCACTGCATGGAGGGTGGCTGGGAAGAAATCTAAGTGGAAGAGGCTCTCAAAGTATTTACAGAGAATAGATGCCTCATCATGCACATGGAGCAAGAATCTCCACCATCGGCCCGCTGCCGCATGCAGTAGGCTCACTGTGAGGATCACCATGAGGTCTGCTGGTGTCCTCACCAACCGAAAAACTTGTACCACTGCCTCCAGACAGTCCTAGGCTGCCTGGGGGACCGTCTCCCCATGGAACCTAGGCGGTCAATGGCGCTGGAACTCGTGCAGTGCACTAAGGCGACGTGCATCGTCAACGGCTGGGGCTGGAAGCATCGGTGGCTCGGCGGGTAAAGGTATCGCCGGTGCCTCAGCTGTCAAAGGGCCCTGCACCGAGGCCTCGTCGCTCGGTGTGTTGTCGTCACACACAACTTTCAGAACCCTTGCTAGCTGCCGTCGTGGGGCCATCCTAAAAAGGAAACAGGTGTGCCATGGTCAGAATAGTATACCTGGTGAGCTGACACAAAGTAATCACAAAGAAAACTTGAAACACACATGTAATCATTGTTTTCGTGCATTAAGTCGGAAATCATACGTCAGGGTCCTCGTGTACGGATATGTTGGCCGCCAAACCAACACTGGACTCCCTGGACTGATAACCACACTCAATACATGTAACACTATTGCTTCACATAGAGAAAGGTCAGTGTTCAAAGTTCTGCGGTAGAACCGAACTCCTCTGATACCAATTTGTCACGACCCGTCCTCGGGGCCCGTGCCGTGACTACCCCAAGACCGCCTTCCATAGGCTAGGGGCTGGAGACTAGCACCAAGACGTAAATCCCGGTAGAAAGGGAAGGCATTGCCTTTGTAAAGTAAACCACAAACACAACAGAGAAAGTAGAAAGAAGTTAACACTATGTAAAAACGGAGTACAACAGTAAGTGCGGAAAAGTAAGTGGTCCAGTATACAAACCCAAACTGAAAGTAAAGTACAACTGGAAAGGTAAAACAACAACTGAAAAGTAAAGCCGCAACATTGAGCTATCCACAGAAAATCCCACCTGAAGGGTGGGTACAGATAGCCTCCACTACTCCTTGGGTCCAGCCGACCGCACCGAGTACGTCTGCCCAGTGGTCCACCTCCAGGTACCGTCCTGCTCCGCAATCCTCAACCACGATCAGCGCTGTCCGTCGTCTGCAACCAACACAACGTAGTGCCGGTATACCCATGCAAGGGTGAGTATAAGCTACTCATTAGGGACCCCGAGACCCCCGAAGGTCTCCCAAAATCCACAATGGATAATCCACAAAGGAAGGATACAATCACAAAGTAACATCCGACACTGCTTAGGTATATGCCCATACATATACCTAAGACATCAATTCTCGTTCGGCTCCAACATCCGAGCCCAAGTACAACCCAGTACACACAGGAAAAAAAATGTAAATCCACATAGGATAGCTCAACACAATCCAGATAGGAAGGAAAAACATAAATCCACACATTATAGCTCAACACAATCCACATAGGAAAGCAAAATAGGATTAAACTCACACAGGTATACTTCTTCGTATGACGATAGAGATGATCCGATATATCCACTGATTCATCTAAGTCATCAGACCCATAAAGGATCAATAGGTATAAACCCCCGCAATGAACCACAAGGGATCTGACCCACACATGATCGATAGGTAACTAACCCCCGAAAAGACCCACACAGGATTGGACCCACACAGGATCTGTAGGCGCTGGCTCACACAGAACCGCTGAGCACTAACGCACACAGGATCGGACCCACACAGGATCGGTAGCACTGATCCATGTAGGATCTCTGAGTGTTGTAGTCATCTCCGTTGAATCCACTGAGGATCTCTGTACAGTCGTCGTCGTCGTCATAGTCGCAAACACAGCCAGCTCTAGGGCTCCCGCACACAGCAAGCTCGTTCGGGAGGATCCGCTCCATGATCCGAGAGGATGATACATCAACTGACACAAAGTTCAGAGTTGATGTATCCAAAGGTTCCGTATTGCCAACAGGAACTCAGCGTCGCAGACGGCGCGTCAATCGGACGCCCGGTCTGGAAGTTATTGACCTTTTCATCCCAGGGGTCCGGTTGTTTTTTAAGTCAAAACCAACCTGACCGTACTCCAACTGCATCCAAACCTCAGGCAGAGTAATCCAAAAGATCCATCTCACTAAGAGGAATCCAACAAAGTTGACGACACATCATTCAGACGTTTCAGAGTTTATGTTATGAGCGTTTCCGCTCCGAGGGCCCGGTTGGTTTCGTGTACGAACCAACTTGGCTGAACCCAAAGTATTCCGAAACCTTGAGTGCGATATACTGAAACGACCGTCTCGATCCAAAGATCGCATCACAACTGATGGTGCATCTATCGGAGGCCCGTAGCATAGGTTATGGGCGTCTGACCGGAAAAGATTCAGTATTAAGGGGTTCGGGCCCGGTCCGAACCGGCCCGATACTCCCAGGGTCTGCCCAAACCGGCTTGACCCGCACCGGGTCCGGGTCCGGCCCGCTTGGACACATCCCGGCCCGGCCCGGCCCGGCCTGGTGCACGGCGCGCTGGCTAGGCGCTCGGCCAAACGGCTGAGCATTGAGGGGGGGGGGGGGGGGGCGCCTGCCCCCTGGTTTGTAACCACGACCCCCATTAAGGGGGGCCGTTGTGCTGGCCGGCATGGGGTTTAAACCCCCGGCTTCCTCTTGTCTGGCCGGCCCGCCCTGGCAGGCCAGTTTCTGCCACCACAGGACCGGCGACGGCCAGTCCCCTCCCTGATCTGACGCCGGTGGCCCGTTTCCGGCCGCCGGTCCTGCTCCGACGCCTGCGGCCCATTTCTGGTCGCCGTTTCCCACGCTCCGCCGCGGCCAGGTTCCGACTGCGGCCTTCATTCATCCGGGGCGGCATGAAGGCGCCACACCCCTCCGCCACGGCCCCTCTCGAGCCACGGTGCTTTTGCAGTTCTTCGGCGCGGCGCGACGGCGCCGAGACTTGGTCCATATTTTTAAAAATGCGGCATGTCGGCATCACGCATTCTTGACATTCGTTCCCACGCGGTACGACAACACCGCCTCACTTCTCGTTGTACCGCAACAACAATAAAATAAAAGGGAGGGGGTCGGCTGTGTTTGTGAGGTCCGACCTCCTCCCGTTAATTGGTAGCATGCGGTCCAATTATACATGGATAATGAACGGGAGTAAATCACGAAAAGAAAACACATAAACCCCTACCTCGATCGTAGCTTGAACGGAGGTTTGTCGAATGAAGATTCATGGAGGAAAAAGACGTCACGGAAGGAGATGTTGCGGAAGGAGACGTCGCAGATGAAGATGTCGCAGAAGAACCGTCGCGGTATACTGCATCACGTAGTCGGTATCCGAGAACTCGGCGTTCTTCGACGGAGTTCGACGCGTTCTTCGCGTTCTTCGTGTTCTTCGACGAAGTAGATGAAGAACTTCTAGCTTCCATTAGCTTTTGTCCCCAAAACTCTCAAGAAACAAATCCCCAAATAAAATAAGCACCTCCCTTATTTTATTAACTCAACAATGCTTTTGAAATTCAAACATCCACACTTAACTCACTTAATTAATAACATAAGTTGTCAAAAATTAATGGTGAGTTGAGGGGGGTTGAAGAATATGAAGGGGTGGGGTTCGTGTGGGCCCCACCACCCTCATAACCTCCCTTGGGACGCTGGGTAGTTACCCAACTTCCTCCCAAAGCCTTAAACCACTTAAAGAAAAATTATAGTTTAATTATAAATTAAACTTCCACAATTTTTATCATCTTCTCTCATGCAAACGCAACTCCGGAAATGGCGTTCCTAAGAATTTCCGGTGCTACGGTTTCATCGGTGCCCTCGGAATTCGATTCCAAGCACCGGTTCAAAAGTTAGAAATTCTCGCTCGTTCGTTCACTGAACATACCTGAGCTAAACTTCGGATAGAAATTCCGGGCACACCAGGCCTCGGAATCATGTGCCGTCAGAAACCGCATTTATCTAAAATCCCAAAGAAAACTAAGAAAGACATTTCCTTAAATTTTAAGGGTCTTTATACATGTAATGATTTATTATAATAATTATTCACATCACTTCATAAGATGGTAGTTCATCGTACTCATGAGTGATGTTGTCGTATACCATACGGAATGGGAAGATAAAAAGAATATATGATATAATAACTCTATATTTACAATTATTTTATAAAAATAATAATATTACATTAAAAAACCACTAAAATATTCCATGGGGCGATGATGGAAAATTAAAGACATCGATTCATGATGTGGTTGTCTTTCGTACACATGAATGATGATTTTGAATACCATTTTATATATATAGAAACAGATTTTGTTTATTAAATCAGCATAAAAATATAAAATTATTTAAAATATAATAATTTTATTATAATATAATGTTTTAATAAAATCTTATGGTTTTTGTTAAAGAAAAAAACAAAAACATATAGTTATTAATTATACCTCTTCTCAAACGACATATTTGGAATTATATCCAATGTACTCCTACAATTGATTTATAAATAAAATTTATTCTAGAATGAGAGTAGGGAAGTTTTAATGTTAAATGGGATGGTGTTTTCTCATCCAAAATAATATTTAGCTGTGAAGAACCAAGGATAGGGTAATCCTTTTATAAGTGAGGTGAGTAGCACACTAGTAATTTTCGAAATAAAAAGGTTTAACCATGTTTTCCAACATTAAAATTGGGTATGAAACAGAATATTATATAATTAAACATGATATGGTCTAAATATCGTAATATAATATTATTTATAAATGTTTTAGTTCATTTTTACCCTTATTAATTTAGTATAACCCGCCAATAAATCCATTTTACAACAACAATGGTAATTGTTTTTACTATTTTCACTGTTATTATGGTCAAAATTTAATTAAAAATTATTAGATAATATATATTATCTTTATTAAAAATATAAATATTCATGTTACCATGTTAAATACATATAATTGTATGTTTTTTGTTTTTAACAACACCTGTAGGCACGATGAAAAATAGTGTTTTCAGAGAGTCAATTTTTATAAAAATGATATTTTTATATTAACTATATGACTAATAATAATTATATTATGAATATTAATCAAATTATATATATATATATTACATTAATTTTATTTAATTCATTCCTCATTTGGGTTTTTCTTAATTATTTTATTATTGGAATCATTATACATTATACATTATTTTATTGAAAAATACCCTTTTTAAACCCAAAGACAAAACTTATACTAAAATAAAATATGAATTTTATGGAAAAGAAAATAATTGAATTAAATATAAATAAATAATACATCTGTTAATTTAAATGTTATTCGATACATATTTTTAATTTCAAATTTCATAATTTATTCAAAATAAATGAAACTTTTCCAAAAAAATCGGTATGTTCCACTAATCATTGAATAATCGATATATTATAATGAATCCTGAAATTTCACCGAAAGTAAATATCAACACTCCATTTCAAAATATAATTTTATAATTAACAAATTCATTTTCTATTATTTCGAATAATAAATTATAATATTTTTTCCCATGAAAAGAAATGAATATTATTTTTGATAATAATATCTTTTTAATGAAATCAATTATTTTACTAAACAATGATAAAACATTTAATTAAAAAAATATTTTATATTTGGTTTGAAATATATATATATATATATATATAATATTAATACTAATCATACCCATCAATTTATTGTCTATATTAAACGGTTACACGTTTCATGGGTTGTTTAATTGTAGTTTTTATTGTCGAATATACTATCGAGCATAGTTTTATTTTATAAAATATCAAGGTGTTACATCCCTCACCCCAAATTAATAAATATAATTATCAAAATTTTATCATTATCATTGTAATAAATGTTTTGGAAATTTTTAAATATATTTTTTGAAACCCACATTCAAAATAATGGTTTATTGATCATCCTTTTGATAAGAGAGAAGAATATGTATAAAATCCATGTAGAATAACACAAACTATATTTCCAAATAGGATAACATTATTTCAAAGTAAATATTTGGAGAAGGAATAAATTTGTCATAATTATGGAGAGTGACATAAATCATTGATCATATGAATGCAAATAATCATTAGAATGTTTATAACTTCAAATCCACAAATATGTGATGAGTGAAAAGAATATTGGTTCATCAAAAATGAAAATACTAGGGAAAAAATTTCAATATAATTTTCCTATAGTTGAACAATTCCTGCACTATATAGACTAAAAAAAGTGAAATAAATTTTTATGATATGAAAATTCTCATCATTTAACCAACTTCCACCATAATCTCATCCTTTTTTCCAAATTTTGATTATTCCGGATGAATTTCCCAAGAAGAATTCCCTATAATCAAATTTTAAACACAAAATTTCCATAAATTGGATAGTCAATGTAATCTACCTAACATTACAGATTAATAAAAACCATAATTGTCAGAACATTGTAGGATAATTTCTATAATTTAACAAACAATCACATGAGAAAATTATACATTAATCTAAAAAATTTAGTAATTATACACAAAGTTAAAACTAAATAATTACATAATTAAATTACCCCATATTTCAAATAACTTCAATAATAACATCACTAATGGGTTTTTAACCCAAAGTTTATCTTTTAACTTTATATTATAATAATTAAAATATTGCGATAACCTTTAAAAATAAAATTAATCACATAGTCACCAAATCACTTTTAGATCCCGTCATTATCTATGAAATAAAAATAATTTCCCATTAATACCTAAATATCCAAAGTCATATAAACCCTAATATTTATAAATACATCAAAACATATGTCCTAAAAAATTGAATTTGAGCTTTGTGATAATCAAAATCTTTACAAATACATCAACCTAATAAAACGTCTCCTAAAATGTAATTATTCACATTAAGATCTATTTGAATAAAACCAATATGGGGTTTTTAAGACATTGAAATTATGGTCATCCTTTATCATATATAAATATTATGGTGTCCATAACTTTTAAGATAACATCACATTATAAATTCATAATCTCCAAATTTATTTAAACCATTATTTGGATACTAATTATAAATGTCCAAAACACGTACTCTGAAATCTGCTGATAAAAGTAGGAACTATAAATTTATGGTAGTGGTACTAATGAAGGTGTACCAATTTTTAATATCCAAGCCATAAAACATCGAAAAAACAACTTTATTTGTAACATTATCAATAACCTTTTAGGGTTACAGTTTTAAATAACTAATAAAAACTCATAAAAAAACATTCCCCATGTATTTAAATGCGAATTTCACCAACTTAACTGAACATTTATTATTTCACTTTAAGTCATCACTATTATATATATATAACAATTGTATACTTATTTCATTAATCATAATTTTTGAAAACCTAGGGAAAAAAAACATAAGAAGTAATAGTTCAAATGTCACTGAAGGTAAAAAAATTATTTCTAATTAAATGTCATAAAAAAATAGATATGAAAATGTGTATGAAAACATAATTAGAGTTCATGAGTGAATCATTAATAAACTCATACCCATAAACACATGTATCATAAAAATTGAAAAATTGGAAAAATGAATTAAAAAAAAGATAGAGTCATTAGAATGATTAGTCATCGACCATATGATATCATTCTTTATCAAATGAATCTTTATAATCCAACAGAAATAATAGATAGAACGTATTGGTATCTAAGAACATCATCATCATATCACATTTAAAAAACCTTACTATTGGAATAAATGTATGACATAAATCCAATACAATTTTCCAGATAAAATAATTATTACCATATTCATTGGAAATCCATACGGTTCACCCCTTATTTAAGCTATATCGGGCACACCGGATGCTATTAGGGTTCCCCAATAATATAACAATGTCAAATAACCATAAATAATGTATATAGAGAATGTGTGTTTTTTATAAAACTCATAAAATCAATCATTATTCCATTCATAAATTTACTAACCCATGGAAAAGAAATTGTTTTCACAATAATATCTTTGAAAAATGATTAACCATTTCAAAAGAAATGGGTTGTATTACAATCTCATTGAAACATGATTAACATATGGAAAATAAAAATCTTCCTTATAAATTTATATGAAATAATCATACTTCATATAGTTAATGAATTATGATAGAATCATTACATGGTATCTTCAATGGATAATAAGTAACAAAAAATAGTTACTCATGTTGATGAATAGAAGTGTCATTAATTCATTTTCTATGAAAATAACCCTTTAATTTTGAATACAACGTTTCCAAACTAAAAATTTACAAAATATTATGAAATTTATTTTCATTCAAAACATCATTGGAAAAATTAAGGTAAACATCAAGCAATATAATTGACATTATGAAATGAAAATACCTTCATCTCATAAATATAAAAAATAAGCATTATTTTCTAGATTTCATTAAAAAGGGTATCTAAATTATCTTTTTGGAAAATGTTGGAAAATTTTATTTTATATAATATTAAATAAAGGTAATAGATCACATAAAATATAAATAAAAAATATTTATTTTAATAAAAATTATTTTTGATAATTTATTTGGAAAAAATTGATATAGAATTGAAAGATAGATTCTGTAAAAGAAGATACATGATCAATATCACTTAATAATTACTTTCATGATATTTCATCCAATAATAATATAGAAAATGGAAATAAAAAATGTGTTCCAAATTCGTAACCAGATTAGAATAAATGGGATGCAATTCAATTAAATAGTATCTCATTATATCCTTTAAAAGTAACATGAATGTAAATAATCATGAAAAAAATGTTATAAAATTAAAACTCATAATACATTGTTAACTTCTATTAAAAATACACATAAAAGAAAAAAAATTAAATTTATGATAGAATATCATTAAAATAGGGTTATTCATGATATAAAATTTCAAGGTGGTCGTATATACACCATATTAATGGTGATATGTGAATATTAGTGTATATGTTTAAAGGAATGAAAATTGAGATAAAATTACCTTCCACTCTAGTTACTTATGAACCATAAACCAAATTAATGAGAGATAAATAAATGGATATGTAAATCCTATAATTTTTCATTAGAAGATTCATCAAATAATTTTTTGGGAATTATATACAACAAATAAATGACATAAATGGTGAATACAAAATATTCCTCATTGAAGTAAAAAAAAGAGTGATTAAAATCCCTCAATTTAATTCTATACTATAAAAACTCATGATTTTATTTGAGGATTCTTTATTTAATATAAATTTAATCTCTTTGATAAATTACCTTGTACAAAAATCTGAGCATAAATGAACAACAAAATGTTATTATATTAACAACAGTTAACACAAAGGCATTGAAAAGGAAGGAAAAAATGAGATTAAATAAATTTTGAAAATATATTTTACACATATTAATATAATATATTAAATAGTTACCAATAAATTATAAATAAAAATTAAAACCAATTGATTATAAAATAATTGTTTTTTTTGGAAAGCTATGTTTATGATCACAATACAATTATATATTACGAAATTAAACTATTCATTATTAATGAATGGAATTAAATAAATATATATTTACTATATACAATAAAATGTTTTTAGATTAATCCATTATGTGAATAGGTTTATGATAATAATAAATATAATTTTAATCCAAAAAGGCTAAATTTTTTAAAAGTCATTTTTCCACTTTTTTTATGGCACGCCTATTATAAAAATAAATTTTGAAACTTTTATAGATATTATTTTCCAAAAATAGACTGATTTTATAGAAATGGGATATAAGAATTAAATTTCAGAGTATTTTTTGTTTTTTTGATAGGTTTAATTTTTTTTTGATAAGTAAAACATGATGTATTTTAATTGATAACTAATTTTTCATAAAAAATTATTATAATGATAAATTATATTATTAAAAAAAATTAATTCAAAATTAGTTTAATTCTAATTATATAAATCCAATTATAAAATTTGAATCAGTTTCAAATTTAAATTGCATGTAATAATATTTCAAACATTTGGCTATTTTAACTATAAAAACATTATTTCACATAACATCTATTTTGATTAATTTAAAATAAAATTCTACCAATTAATTAAATTGAATTTTTTAAAATGGATTAAAAATTTAGAATTATAAGTTAAAAATTATGAATTAATTTAATTTTTAGTTTAATTTATAAAATTATACCATGGTGAAAATAAATAATTTGTGTAGTATAGGTTAAATAATGTAACGTGTTAACGTTTAATGATTAAATCCTAAAATACATAAAAAAAAATACAACATTAAATAGTTTTTAGGTATTAATTAACCCTAAAAAATAAAAACATTAATTATCATTCAAATTCCGGGATATTAATTCCATTTCAACATGGTTGGCCTTTATTATAAAATAATCCATATTTAATCACATAAAATCTCCCCTTCTCAAATATATATACCACCCCTCGCCACCCCATAACTCCTAAAAATACATAAAGATAATAATGTACAATATAAAACTACTCTTACTAATTATACCAAACAGAATGCGTTACTCGTATCACCAAAACACCAAATCCATGGTTATTAAGAGTCCCTTCAAGGAGGTGATATTAGAAAGGTAATTTTATCAAAACACCTCACTTCTTTTATTTTCTTCATCTATATTATTATCACCTATTTAATTCATTAGTTCATGAAAAATAAATAATTATGTATATAATTTATTTTTATGTTATTAATTTAATATCTTATCACCATTTCATTTATCATCTCCTCTTATTCAATTAAAAGAAAAATCAGTCCAAATTATGTCGACTAATCACCACCGAGAATAATGATTTTCTTTTTTTTCCATTACTAACTTCATGTATGTTAATAATAAAGTTATTTGGGATAAATATGTTTATAATATGTATATTGTAACAATGTTAACATTATATAACTAATATGTTGTTAAAAATATTCAATTAAACAAAACTAGTTCACAATGGTTCAAATAACCGCCTAATTAAACATCAATTTTATCATTTCCATTATATCATATGAATCATCCTATTTTATGAAATAAAAATAAAATTTGAGATAATTTAAAATTTTATATTTGAATTAATACCATGTCACTTAACATACAATTTTATATTTTAATTATTAATGAAAATCCGTAATTTTACACTAATTAACTGATCATGAAACCATCAAACAAACACACACCATACAATGAAAATAATGAAATATTAACGATGAATGTGTGGTAAAATGATATAATATAATCATATAATGTATTATAAATATGAATAAGTTTCTTTAATGAATTAATAAATTTACTTAAACCATAATATATGATGTTAATGTATGAAAATCTAAATGGAAACATGATATACTAGTTTCTTTTCTCACTTTTTTTCAATGAGATATTTTATTGATTGACTATGTACACCATGTGTGTGGTGTATATATTGAAAATTTAATTATAATATTATAAATATCATTATATTAATGTTATTAAATTTATCATTTAATAATTACAACTTTTATGAAGAGTACAATTCAAAAAATTAGAAAGTGGTAAGGGAATTCTTAACCTGAATTCCATTCATTGGGTTAAACTATTATTTCCTTGATTATTTCATTCTATGATTATGTGTGAAATGAATATTTGTTATATTATTTAATATTTACACTTATTTTATCTATATTTTTAGTGAATAAACATAATTAATTCATTGTATTAATGATCATGTCAATGATTTAAAATTTGAAATTTGATTTATAATCTCACGAATATTTCATCAATTCTTTATCTATATTCACCACTCGTTTCATTTCAGTTGTGAATATACAAGACATGAATATAATATATTATCCTGAACCATAAATATATTGTTATTTAAATATTCTTTATATTATCTTTATTTCAAGTGTTTTACATTCTAAATGTCACCGAATCGGTAAGGTAATTTTGTACAAATTTTATTTCTTTGAGTAACATGTTCCGTTATGGAAATATATTATTTTATGAATTTTATATACATTTATATTAACTATTTTATAATGAATATACTTATATTCATGATAATATATTTCTCATGTAATGTTATTCTTTCTTTTATTTTAATTTTTTTCTATTAAAAATCATTTTTTCTCGAAATGCTTTTTAAAATGTTTTTAATGATGTTTCATGAATTATAATGGAAACTGATTTAAAAGCTATCTAAAATGGGTTATAAAATATTACTTTATAATTTTTAGGGTTATTTGAATTTAAAAATATTTTATAAATTATTTATGAATTAAACATCATTTTTCAGAAATTGAAAGGATATTTTCCTCAGGAATAATTTCAAATGGTATATCAAAATTATTTTCAATATAATATAAAATTATTTGATGTTAATTATTATTTACTATAGATATTAATAAAATATATTATCATTATTTTTGTATGGTATATTTTTTTATATTTATGAAACATATTTATTTCCCATTGGTTTTGCAATGGAGAAAATCTTATGAAACCAATGTGTTTTAGGGGTTCTAATTTGATTTTTGTTATTGTGGAATTCATATGTGTGGTTTTCATTTTGTGAATGGTCAGAACTATATCTCCCTAAAATTCATCGAGTAATTATATTATATACATTTAGATAAATAGGACTAGAATAAGGATTAGACATTGCCTATACATGACTTGAATGGGAATAAAAACTGATTTAGTAAAGTAATTTTCCCACATTGATAGCCATGGGAATAATCCATGACTACTATTATGGTTTGGAGAGTGTACTATAGAAAATTATCTTTTGATATTAGATAAATTATTTTCAATAATTTTTTGTTTTATATAATTCCATTTTTATTACAATTTATTATTTTATGATTCATATCATATGATATTTTATGATCTATTTTATGATTCAAGATTATGATCATTGATATGAAGGGTGTGATTATAAATTTTATTACCATGTTCTCATACATTAATTGTAATTTCATTATTATGTCTCACCGTTATATTCTTTTATTGAGCATCTGAACTCACCATTATTATTTTGTCTTTTCCACAGGTTATAAATAAATATTTTAAATGAAATATGTATGGAAGGATTTCATATAGATTATTTTGATGACATATTTTGAAATATGTGGGTAGCGGGAGTTAATGTTGATCATTATGATCCATTTATTTATAAAAACATGTCTCTAAGATATATTGCTAATTTTATAAAACACTAAAAGTATAAGGCTCTTTGGTATGTAATTGATCCAATATTTTCCTTCCGTGTTATAAGTTTTGATGGTAAAATATTGTTTCACATTTATCATTACTGAACTATAAAATCAAATCATTATATTTTTAGAACTTGATTTGAATGTTTGTATTGTTGGTTGAATAGATGGTATCATAACAGTGTTTAAATAACATTAGAGATTAGTATATTTTCTTTGGTTCTATACTTATGAGTTATTCATATAATCATAGGTTTATAATTTTAGGTTGGCCATTAGTTATATTTCATAGAATCCCCATTCAATATTTATGTTATAAAATTTTAGGGGGACAAATTGTATTTTTGTAGAAATTCATTTTTTAGAAAATATGTGTTATTACATTTTTGGATGAAAACTGAATGTTATTACATAATCATTTAGGGTTATAAATATAAAGGTTATCGGGGAGATTTTTTCCCTTTTATATAATTTAATAAGGATTATAATAATATGGATTTAAGAAAAGAACAACCTAAAGGATGGGTGAAAAACTAGAAAACCATCCAAGGACCTAAAAATTAAACCCACACTCGAAGGGTGACAATGGTGAATCATCTACATCAAGCCTCAGTGATGTGAAGGTGAGTATAAAATGTTTTTCTATTATTTAAAATATCTGATGGATAATGGAAAAGTTCATTTTGGTGAAATATGTTACATATATAACTACGAAATTTTAAATTTTTTGGTGATTATGTGATTAATGTTATTTCAGAAGATGTCTAAAATTTATAGATCCCAATATAATTATAGTAAATATAATATTGTGTGTTTTATTTTTGTAGAAATGGTTGGCTAATATTTGGGAATTATGTATGATTTATTGTATGGTGAGTAGGGTTATTTATAGATATGGTTATCATATCGTGGAGATTAATTGATTTAAAAAATTGAAATTTTTTCTACGAGACATTAATAGTAATATGTTTTTTAGTGATAAATGTGAAAATTTATTTTTGAATTATATGGGATCAAACCCTTTTGATTTTTATATTTTAATCATTGTATAGAATATATTTGAGGAATTTTAAGGATAGTTATTTATTGAATGATTTATGTTTATACTTGGGTAACACATCGGAATATTGGAGATTAAAGTAGTTTTTCATCATATAATGGTAAATAATTTTTGAAATATTATATCATGTACCAACCATTTTAGTTTTTGTTAATTTATAAAGACATGAGGAATATATAGTTATAATTTTTTGAATGTTCTGAACTGTATAATATAATTTTGAATCTTTATGGAATTAATAAATTCATTATGAATACTCATAATCAGGAGAATATTTGGGGTTGAAAATATAATTTTCATTTATGAATGTTTCCTACTGTTCATAATATATTAAATTAAAAAATTCATAAATTTTAATAAATATGATTTGAAACAAAAAATTATCAATTTACTCTTATCAAATTACTTTTACCCATCACATATTTATAGTTTTGGAATCGTTAAATATATATAACCTATTTTTCTATCATTCTCTATTTTTACTACATAGTAATTGTTTCCTTCCATTTCCATGTCCAACAATATTGAAATCTAGTGTGTGTTAACATAAGTGACCATTATATTTCCATTTATATTCCATGGAATGATTTACTGAACATTTTTATGATATGGGTTATCTACCAATGAATTTTTAAATATTAACCTTTGATTTTGAATGTAAAATTTATGATATTTAATGATAAAATTTCTTTAAATTAAAAATTGTATCAAGGTCGTGGATTAAATATTGGTGCTTCCACATAACCTTGATCAAGTCCTTGATCTGTTCCCTGTATCACTCTTGAGTATGAAAAATCATGATCCTTTATATTTATTAAACTCAAATTTCATACCACAGGATCATGATATATCTTATATGGAATGAATCGTAGAGATTATGCATCAAATATTTAAATTTTCAGGAAACAAGGCAAGTCACCTGCTCAATGTTTTGAGGAGAAACCTATAGCTTGAAGAAGATAAATGGTATCTTGAAGATGTGATGAGGTAGATGTATCAAAATATATTTTTAATTTACTAATGAATTTAGAGGGTGAAATTAATTTTTTTTGGGAATAATGTAACACCCCATAATTTTTATCAATGTATATTTTTTTAATTAAATTTATGAGCTTTGATATATTCTCTCACAAAAAACACCGATCATAAAAGAACACCAAAATATTAATATTTTAATAACCATTATCACATAGATAATGTAATTGCGAGAAATAATGAGGTTAAATAAATTATGAAAATATAGTTTTCACATGTGAATAAAATGAATTCATTATTTTCTAATTAATTATAAATGGAAAGAAACCAATTGAACATAAACGAATGGTTTTCATAAAAAAACTATTTTTATTCTTACAATAGAATTTTATCATTATAAATTAAATCAAACCTTATTGTTGAAATATATTAATTAAATTTATATGTTATATATAAAATAATTTTCATACATTATCCATTAATTATGATAGGCTTATGAGAAGAATAAACCAAATTTTATTAATAAAAGGTATATTTTTCTAAAAGGTATATTTTTTTCTTTATAATGGTAAACATATTTTAAATCTAAATGTTAAATATTATATAGGATTTATTTGAAAAAATATTTTATGTTTTTTAAATTGTGAAATTAAAATTATCGTAGAGTAAATATTTTTCATTTTTCTAATGTGTTTAATTTTTAATGAATAGTGAAAAGGACATCATTTTAATGGAAAACTGATATTTCAACTTAATAATTTTTCTAGATAAATTATATTATAAATTTATTTGAAATCAAAATTTTTAAAAGTATTCATATTTAAATCTAAAATATTTAATTGGAATAAATTTTACATAAAATTCGAAAAAAACTGTAAACATTTAAATTGTTTCACCTTTAAAACTTGTTTTCCAATTATTTCTACAAGATGAATTTTAAATATAAATCTATATATTATATGAATTTAATTAAGAAAATTTTATTAAATATTTTCAAAAATAATTTTTTTATTCATTGTTATTCGTGATTCTGTATTAATTCAGAAATGGTGTGGTTACTACTCTCTGGTAGATTTTATAATTCTACAACTTTTTCAGGTTATTTCCATTTTCAGCCAGCCGATACACATGTTTGGGGTTTTGTGGAGGCCACAACTCTTAGGTTGGATTAAAATCAATGTGCATGGAGCCTCCAAAGAAAATATAGGTCCTGCGGGGTGTGGCTCCATATTTAGAAATCAACTTTGTCAGATCATTGGGTGCATTTTCGGAGGATGTAGTATTGCAAACTCTCTGGAAACTGAAATGTTGCGTGTGATTAAATCCATTTCCATTGACATGCACTGTAGTTGAAATAATTTTTAGATTGAATGTGATTCTACTTCATTGCTGCAGAACATTTGGAATGGATTGATTCTTCTTTCTTGGCTACTTACTACACACTGGTTTAATTGCCTATGTTCTCTATAATATATAAATTTCATAGAAACTCATAGTTTCCGGGAGGTGAAGAAGTTTTTTGATGGTCTTTCCATTAAAATGGTTTCCCAAGACATAACCTAGCTGGAGGATCTCCAATGAAACGTGATTTCTTTTTATGTGAAATATTTTAATATGATACTATCTTTTAGACACTTGTAATATCTTTTTTAATAATATTATCGTTTTTTCCTTTGACCAAAGTTCCACTTATTTTAGAAAACTAATTTTTTATGTTAGTTTTCGATTGTAGGAATAAAAAATTTATCATGGTAAGAATAATGATTTACCACGGTGTAGGTAAAATAATGTAACATGATAAAGATAAAAGGTAAAGCCCTAAAATACATAAAGAAATTAATTTTTTAGGTATTTATAGACCATAAAAAATAAATTTAAACATTATTTTTCATCCAAATTCATGTAAATTAATCCCACATCAATGTGGTTTAATTTAATTACAAAATAATAATTATTTAATAATTTGAAAGCACCCATCTTTGGGAAAACATTATACCCCTTACCACCCTATTTCTCCTAAAATGCATTAAATATCATCAAATATCTACCAAAACATCTATTCATCACTCTCCCCACATCAATTTTCCTTTTTTTTACCAAAATAAAAAAAAGTTCTCAAGGGGTCCTTCAAGGATGAGATATTCATTAGGTAATTTTCTTAGACATTCATTTTATTTTGTCTTTCTTCTTCTACTTTATTCATAGTTCACTCATCTATATGTAATTATTAATATAGAATTGTTTATAAAAACGATATTTATTTTAATAATTTAGTACCTCATAACCATTTAATTTCTCATCTTCTCTAATTCAATGAAACGAAACTATTGTCCAAATTGGACTGGTTAATCGACATTGTGAATTATAATTTTTTTTATTTTTCCAATACATTTTTAATTTAAGGTAATAAGACTATTAATCTAGTTAAATAAAATTATAATATGTTTATTATTACCTATTTACTATTCTAGAACTAATATATTAAAAAAATGTTAAATAAAAAAATACTAGTTCATCGTGGTTGGGATGAAAACCCAATTAATATAATAATTTATCATTATCTTATTATCAAATGAATCATCATCATGTAAAAAATAATTATGAAATATGAGACCATTTAAAATTATACATTTTCAATAATACCCTTTCATTACAAATTTGGATTTTTGTTTCCATTTTAAAAAAATTGATAATTATTCCCAAATGAATTGATAATGAAGAAATGAAACGAACGCACACAAAAAGATGAAAATAATGAAATATTTTTTATTATTGTGTATTAATGTGTTATAAAGTTATCATAAAACGTATTATAAATATTAGTGTGATTCTTTATGAAATAAATACCATTATTTAAAAAATATTATTGTAGGTTGAAGTATGAATAACAAAAGAAAGTCGTGTTGTAAGGGATTCTCATCTCACTTTTTCTTCTACGAGATATGTGCCTTATTCTAAACATACAACTTGTGTGGGGTATATATAATAAAATTTGGAATATAATTTCATAAATATCAGAATATTAATTTTACTAAATGTTTATTTTGTTATTATTACTTTTATGGGGAATATGATTCAACTTATTACAAAATGGCAAGGAGATATTACTCATAATTTCCAATCATTTGGTTATATTATTATTTTTTCGATTATTAAAATATAATATTAAGTTTGAAATTACATTTTATTATCTTATATATTATTTAAAATTTTTTATAAGTATTTACAATGAATAAACAAAGTTTATTAATTCAATAAATACTCGCTTAAATGATATAATATTTTTAATGGGATTTCAACTCTCAATTATATTTCTCATATACATTTTCCTTATATCCCACTCATTTTATTTTTTGTATATAATTATAATTAATATATCTGGGATTATTATTATTAATTTTTTTGTTTTTATGTATCTATACCATGATCTATATTTAACATGTATTAAATTTCAAATGTCCCAAAATCGGTAAGGTATTTTTTTCAGTTACCCTTCATTGAGTCACATGTTTTTTTATTAACCTAAATTACATTATGAGGTGAATATAATAATATTTTAAGTATTTTTAAATAATATAATTATTTCCATGATATTATAAGTTTCATGTAATGTTATTCCCTCTTAGATCAATTTTTTTTATTCAAAATCTGTGTTAATTGATAATGATTTAAAAAATGTTTTAAAATTATATTTTATTAATTTCCAAGGAAAATGATTTATGTTAATTTTTAATTATATTTTAAAATTTTAATTTACAATTTTTTAATTTTATCTTCAATGAAAGATGTTTTCTAAATGTTTTATTATTTAAATAGTGTTTAAAAATAGAAAGGATATTTTTTCTCTAGAATTATATCAAGTGATCTCTCAAAAAATGCCATATATGGTGATATTATATGATGTTACTTATGATTTATGGGGAAAATTATACAAGGATATGATACATACTATTTTATGGATAGATTATTTTTATATTTTTTAATCTTATTTCATTCCCATGGGTTATACAATGTTGAAATGTTTAAGAAACATATTTGTTTTTATAGGTTAGGATATGATTTATATTCTTATAGAATAGATATGTATTGTTTTAATTATATGATGGGTGGGAAATATATATACCTTTAATTAATTGGGTAATTATATTATATGTCTTGATATAGATATGAGTATAATGGGTATTGAACTCAGTTCAGATAGGATTGGATCAGGAAGTAAAACTAGTTCAGGTACGTACTATGTCCACCAATAGAGTCTTGGGAGTGAACCATGACTACTATGATGGTTTGGGTAGTGAAACAATTAAACTCTGATATTCATGGAAAATATCCCTGATTACTATGTAAATTATTTTATATTCATGTCTGTTTTTATGAATTCAATAGTTTATGCCAGCATATTCCATTATGATTCGTGTATTATAAATTTTTATGGTTTATTTTATGATTTAAGATTAATATCAATGATATGAATGGTGTGACTATCAAATTCTATTCCAATGTTATTATACCCTTATATTCATGTTATGATTATGTATCTCCCATGATTATATATAGATCATGTGATCTCACCCTTATTATTTTTTCATTTCCCCATGTTATGAGGAAATAAATTAAAGGAACTATGTCTAAAAGGATATCCCTTGGATGTCATCGATGACCTATTGTGGAATTTGGGTATAGTGGGACATAATGTTGATCATTATAGACAAATTTTTAATGAGACCAAATCATTAAGAGATTGTCCAAATTCTAAAAAACTATAAATATAAAAGTTCCTTGGGTGTGTAAGTTATAAAATATTTCTTTTCGATATTGAAACTATTTTGAGAAATATATTGGGTGAAATTTTTCAGTATGAGTATCAGAAATGTAATGATTACATTTTTTTCAAGGGAGCAACATGTGAGGATTATGGACTGTTATACATGGTATTAGAGAAAGGTTTAGACCACCTTGGTGATTAGGATGTTTTCAATTATAAAACTCTTACGAGTAATGGATATTATATTATGATTATAATTTATAGTTTGATGCTAAATTTACTATATTTTAATCCCCTATTTAGCTTTATGATATAAAATTTTATATTGATTAATCATTTTTCTATGACCCTCCTTTTTTAGGTAATTGTTTGTTTTTATGTATTCAAATGAAAAATGGAATCTATTATATAAACTTTGAGGGTAAAACATTTATGTTATTTTTGATTATTGAGTCCAAAGTATTGTATTTTATACAGATTATAATAATATTGTTTTAGGAAAAGGAAAACCCACATGATGGGGACAACCTTTCTCATATGGATAGTTTGTGGTAATTAAACCCACAACCGAAGGATGTTAAGGTTGAAACACTTGCAACTTGCATGTGTGATAACCTCATTAGTATAAAAACATTTATATTTAAAAAATATAATGGCTGAAGGTAATGTTAATATTTATAAAATTTGACTTATATATAACCTCAATATTGAGATGGACTTGGTGATTAAGTGAATAATGTTATTTATGAATATGTTTACAATTTTAGGAACCATTTTTGATTATGTTAAATTGAATAAAATGGTATTTTATTTTGATGAATACTGGATTATTTTTATTTTGGATGAATGTATTATTTTTTTATTTGGTGATTAATGTTTTCTATGAAAATGGTTAGAATATATTAGAGATTATGTGATTTAGGCAATTACATTTTCATATGAGCATTACGTGTGATTTGTGTTATTGGTAGATAAATTTTATAAATAATTATAGAAGACAATGTGATCAAACCATTATTATTTTTGGGCTTTATTATATTTCTAGAATAGTTTTGACAAATTTTATAGACAATAATTTATTGAATGATCTATATTTAACATTTGGTATAAATGCTGAATTGTGGAAATTAATATAGCTATTCATCATATAATAGTTTATTCTTTCTATAAGATTATATATTTTATTAAACATTTTTTAATTCCTAAAAATATGAGGAATATATTGTTTAACTTTTGTGGACATTTTGACTTATAGATGTTGATTATGATGCTTTAGGTATAAAAAATCATCTTCAATATTCATCATTTTTAGTAAATATGGGGATGAGATTATATTTTAATGTATGTAGGTTCACTTATGTTATTAATAATGTCAGTAAAAAAATTTCTAAATTTTATGAAAATTATTATGAAACAAAAATGTTATCCCTTTACATTTACCAAATGGTGTTTAAACCATCACATGTTCATGGTTTTGTGGTGGTTAACATTCTCATGATTATGTTTTAAATCACTCTCTATGAGTCCCTAAGAGTTACTTTCTTCTTCTATTTCCATGTTCTTCTCCTTAAGAATATGTTATCTATTATTTTAGGTGAAAATCATATTTACCTTTCATTATTTTCATCGGAATTATTAGTGACCATTTATATTATGTGGGTTTCCCACCATAGAATTTTCAAATATCTACCTTTTATTTTCAATGTGAAATTCTGGATTTGCGAGTATGAAATTTCCTAATTTTTTTATCACATCCGGATGGTGGCTTATCGATTGGTTATTCCACTGATCCTCTCTCAAGTCCATGATGTGTTCCATGAATATATTCAAAGGAAGTAAATACCCGATCCTTCATATGTATTAAAATCTAAGGTCATACCCATGGAGAAAGATATTTCTTATGAGGAATGACTGATATAGATTTTGGATCAAATAAAGATTGTTCCATGAAACAAGACCACTCTCTTTGTAAATTATGTTTTTTCAAACCTATAGTTTATGGAAGCTATGTGGGAATCTAAGGATGTGATGAGACAGAGGTATCCTTATATATTTGTATCTAATTAATTAATTTATCTTTATAAATTAAATTTAAGGGGTATAAGAAGATGAGCATCAGCAGAGTTGGTGAGGTATCCTTATGTGCATCCAAAAGTCCGAGGTTCAAAACTAGGTAGAGGCATATTTCCAGGGAACTGTACCAGTACTGTAACAGTATTGTACACTGTGTGGGTACTGTAGCAGAACTGTACATTGTCCAGGTATAGTAGTGGAACTGTACACTGTGCAGGTACTGTAGTAGGCACTATAGCAGTTACTATATTAGGTAATGTTCGGTACTATAGTAGCTGGAACTATTCATCTTGGGCCACCAGTTTGGTCTTGGAGTACTTAAGGCTTTCGGGCCACCCAGGACATCGGGTTAGGAGGGATTACGAGCCACCTTTATGGCCCTCGGGCCACCTGAAGGCCTTCGGGCCACATATAGTTTCCCCTGACACACTACAAAAAAAGGAGTAGCCCCAGAAGAGGATTTAGATTAGGTGAACTCACTAGAGTAGAGCCAAATGGATTTTCCGAATGAGAGGGTATGCCTATGCCATCAGTACTAGCCTGTGCTTGCATGGGAAGCCTATCCAGACGAACATGAAAAGGTGGAGAGCTACTATCATGATTCAAATGATGGGGAGGGGTAGTTCCTTGTATACAGACTGGTTGAATTCTCTAAGACCTTTAGGTCATGTAATCTCCTAAGCCTAAGGGCCTTGTAATCTCTGATCATAGAAGAATTGTAAGGGTTCCCCCACATCTCTTGAAAGGGGGTTATAAAAAATCAATACAAATAAAGGCCATATGGCCATTCAGGCAATGGGGTATAATCTTACAACCCATTATTTTATGGTGTTTTACTTTTTTAAAATAAGTTTAATCACCCAGAAAATTACTTTCCCTAAAATTATGAACCTATAAGAAGTAGGAAATATTATTATTTTAACAACCATTGTCATCTATAAATTGGATTGGTTGGAATAAAATAGATTAAAAATTTTATGAAATTATTGTTTACCCATGTTTATAAAATTAATTCATTAGTTACCAAATAATTATAAATAAAAATAGAAAGTAGTTGAAAATAAAGGATGTGTTTTTATAAAAAACTATTCTTATTCCTACAATGGAATTTTATGTCAATAAATTCTACTAATAACCATTAGATAAATTTATTAATGAAATTTATATGTTTTATACACTATCAATTTTTTCATAAATTCAATCATTAATTTTGATAGAATTATCATAATAATAAATTCAATTTTAACCATATAATGATATATATTTTTTAAAAAAGAAATTTTTTCACCAATTTATGGCCTAGATATTTTAAAACTAACTTCTAAAAAATTATTCAGTTAATTTTTAAAAAATAAAAATAAATTCTTAAGAGGGATATAAAAATTATCTTCGTGTTAATTTTTGGTATTTCGAATATAAGTTTCTTTTTTCTATAAATATTGAAATGACAGCATTTTAATTGAGAACTTTTTTTTCATCTAAATACATTATATATTTACATTATATATTAAATATATTTTATATAATAATTTGTGCAAGAATAAATAAATAAATCCAATTTAGGCCAATGGAAACAATTTCACATTGAAATTTGATATAAAAACAATTCTATCTTTTGATAACTTTTCACATTAATAAAATGATTTTGAGTTCCGTCTACAAGATTAATTTTAAATATAATTATTTAATTTTTATGAATAGAATTTGTTAAAATGGATTCCATATTTTTAATAATAAGGTCCAAATTAGTTATTTTGATAATTTTCATTTTTTTGCATTAAAACCTTACCGTGAAAAAAATAAATATTCACCATAGTATAGGTAAAATAATGCAAGGGGAAAAGTTTGAATGGTTAAATAATAAAATATCAAAAAATAAACAATTAAATAGTTTTTTAAGGTATTTATAGACCCTAAACATACATGAAAAAATTACTTTCGATCAAGTTTTTTTGAAATTAATACCACACATAGTAGTTGGATTTAATTATAAAATAATCATTATTTAATCACTTAAAAACACCCATCCTCAAGTATATATACAATCCCTCAACTGCCCATTTATCATATAAAGACATGAATCTTCTAAAATATATTTCACAAAACACTCATACCCACTCTCATTATGTAATATTTATTTTAGTATCACCAAGACACTAAATACAATATTCTCAAGGGGTTCTTCTAGGAGGTTATATTCAAGAGGTAATTTTCTCAAAACACATCTACTTTTTTCTTTTATTAATATACATTCTTCTCAAAAACAGATTCCCTCAAGGAAATAAAACTAAATAATATTGTATATAATTTAGTTTGTTTTATTAATATAATATATCAAAACCATTTCAGTTCTCTTATCCTCTAATTAATTGAAATGAAACTAATGTCAAAATTTTGTTGGTTATTCGCCACTGTGAATAATGATTTTGTTTGTTTTCTTTTAATGCCTTCATGAATGGTCATAATACTGTTTATATTGTTAAATAAAATATTAATAATTATATTATAACATATTTAATGTTCTTTTACTAATATATAGACATAATATTAAATATAAATAAACTAATATGTGATGGTTGGACAAACCACTAAATTATACTAAACATTTGTCTTAAAAGTTTATCATATTAATCATCCTCTGGTACCAAAAAATATAAATGTGTCCTTCTAATATTTTGAAAGTTATATAATAAAATTCCATTTCAATTATAGATTTTTAAATCAATTTTACATAAAAATCCATAATTATTCAAAAATGAACTGATCACCATACCATGAAACGAGCTCACCAAAACAATTTAAACAATGAAATATTATTGTGGAATTCATGGAAAGATATTTTAAATGTATCATATATTATATTATGAATATGAATACGGTTCATTAATTAATTTATATCATTATTTAAAACATTTTACATCAAGTAAATTTACAAAAAACTAATGTGACACGTGATATAGGGGATTCCTATCTAACTTTTTCTTATGTGATATATGTGACTTATTCACTACTTACTCATTTTGTTTGGTGAATATAATGAATTTTGATATATAATATCATAAATAAAATTTTATTTTTGTTATTTGATGCTTAATTAGATAATTATTAATTTCATGGGGCATATAGATCGACTAATTACAAAGTGCTGAGGGAATTCTTTATTCAATTATCATTTATTTTGTTAAATACTTATTTCCATTGTTGTGTAATTTCTATGATTATGTGTGAAATGATGTTTTATTATATTAATTTTTTAACTTATTTTATAAGTATTTAAAGAAAATAAAAAAAATTGACTCATTCTATTTATGATCACTTTAATGATATGATATTTTTATAGGTATTTCTAGTCCCATATGTATTTCTATGATCACTAATGCAAAACAAGGTTTATCCCGCACTAGGGAATTAACCACAATATTTAAAAATTCTATTAAAGCCCCCAATTATTAGGTATATAAAAGTCTATTAAAGGGGCTATTTAATAACTCATTTTAGCACTCTTAAAGTTTTTCTTTAAGAGAACTACAAAATATCATTCAAAAGGGGACCTTTATTCGTGATTTTTTGAACATACCTTGATAAAGTCCCACCTTTATCACTTATTTTTAAGAATCACTATTAAATATTGTATTTTTTCACTGCTTTTAATAAACTACTAATAGGGGGTGTTTACTAAATATGTTTTAGAAGAACTGATAAAGTTATACTTGAAAGAAAATTATATTTCATTAAAAATAATATATTAATGTAAAAATATATTGATATTGATATACATATAATATATATTTTTTAAGATATGTTTCATATAAGTTTAATAGTAATTTATAATAAATATATAAGATATTTAGTGAAATTAAATTATAACATAATTAAAAAATATTTTGTAATTAATAATTATCTTATTATTATAGAGTATTAATCATTTAATATGAATTTAAAGAAAAAAAAAATTGATTAAAGATCTAAAATAGGTTGAAAACATAATATAGATACCAAACGACCATATCTTTTGACCCAAGATTCAATATTGGCTCTCTTCAAACCAAATTGAAAAATATGAAGGGATATGCAACCTCAATGACACTAGTAATCATTTATCACAATTTCTGTGGGAAAAATGGCTTGAACGACTCCAAAATTGAGTTTTTTAGTAGGGGTGACCGTAATTTTTTAACTTTATATGGATTTTAAGCCTCTTTTATGGGGATCGTATTGCCATTTTCGGTAGACAATAAATTTATTACTAGGGATTACATTCATATTAATGTTATACTTTTAAATTATAAAATATTTCAAAAAATAATTTTATTTATAAATAATTATATCAATGTTTTCATATATTGGATTATAATAAATATCTCATATGAATACTTATATCAATATATTAATGTTAAAATGTGTATTATAATATATTTAATGAAATATATATTCAAAAAAATTATTTAAAACTATATCTAAACAATTTTAAAATATAAACATATATTTAAAATGTTTATATATACCTATATGTGTAATAACTAGATATATATTAATAATATATTTTATTTTATTTAAATGATTTTAATATGTAATTTATTTAAATTAATATAATTAAATATATCAAAAACTCACTTATATTGTAAAAACGTATTTAAAAAAATATAAATATATGAATAATATATATATATATATATATGTAAATACATATGTAAATATATAGATATATATAAACAAAAATATCATTAAATAGACAATAAAACAACATGGTGTAGTGGAAAATGAATTCCATCATCGATGTATATGTCCAGGAATTGAATCCAGGTAGGTTTTCATGAGGACGTAAATAAACAAAGTGCTGATAAAATTGGTGGTGGATGAACAATGCTGATAAAGATAGGGGTGTTCAATTAAAGGTGTTGGGGAAGTGTTGATCGAGGAAGGGGCATCATAGAAATATGAGAAACTATAATTTTAAACTCTTTTGCAGCGGTACCATTATTAGTTATTTTTTTATCACTGCTAAAAGATTCGGTGTTTTAACTGTACGCCAATTTTCAGTTCATTTTTAGCATTGATAATGTCTTATTCCTGTGATGTAAAAGGCCTATTTTTTATAGTGAATATTTTATTCATATTAACCAATTGTTTATTTTTTGAGGATTATATACTAACCATGAATATAATATTTGATACTTATCCATAAATTTATGGGAATCTACATAAAAATTTTATGTTCTCTCTTTCATGAAATTTATGTTCTAGAAGTTAAAAAATCGATAAATATTTTTTTTCTCAATATTCCTTCTTTGAGAATAATATTTTTTAATGATATTATAATATATTATGAGGTTTATATACTACCCCTTTACATTTATGATTAAAAATCTACTTATTTTTATGATATTATACATTTCAACAAATATTATAATCTCTTCGATAAGAAATTTGTTTTATTCTAAAACAGTGTTTTTAGAAGAAAAAAATCACCAATATTTTTAAATGATATATTAATACTTTTCAGGGAAAATGATTTAATATATGTAAAAATGGGTTTCCAAATCATACTTTATATATTTTCAAGGTAGTTATCAATGAAATGTTTTTGACAAACTTTATATGATTTGAAAATCATTTCTCAAAACAAAAAGAATATTTTCATCAAGAATTATTTCAAAAGATCTAAAAAAAATATTCTCCAATTATGAAAAAGTTATTTGATGATACATATTATTTACAATGGATATTATTCAAGTAAAAGAATCATATTCTTTTATGGTTGGTTTATGTTTATGTTTATGAAACCCATTTCTTTCCCAAGGGTTTTTCAATGATGAATTGAAACCTACTTATTTTTATAGGTTTTGATATGATTTATATTAATATGGGACACTCACACACACACACACACACATATATATATATATAGTATTCATTATGTGATAAGTGTGACGTATATCTACCTCTAATGCATTGTGTAATGATATTGTATCAATGAGATATGCATGACTATAATGTAGAATGATATCTGTCTATACATGTGTAGAATAAGAAGTGAAACTAGTTTTATAAATTCCATTATCCACCATTATTGTCATGGGAGTGAACATAAACTATTGTAATCATTTTTGGAGTGATCAAAATCCACTATGATTTTCCTAGCAAGGACCTTTGACAACCCATGAAATTACTTTATATGCATTTGTGTTTACCTCATCTAATGTTCTTATACACTGTTATTATTTTATGAATCATGTCTTATGAATTTCTATGACTTAGATTTTCAGTTAGGATTATGATCGTTGATATATAGGGTATTCTATTCAATGTTTATGCTCATGTTCTTATAAAAATATACTACCATTATTCATAAGTATCTCCCATGTTTACGTTTATTGAGAACCAAAGCTCACCCTTATTATGCTTTTCATTCCCTTGTTTATGATAAAAAAATTTAAATTAATTTAGTCAATAAGGATTTCACATGGATTAGTTTTATAAAGAATTATGAATTTCTGGTATAGCTAGATACAATTTTGGTCATTATGTGCCAGTTTTTTATGAACCCGAATTATTATGATTTTTTCTTAATTATATAAAACTATAACCATAAATATACATTGGGTATGTAATTAATCCAATATTTCCATTTGACAGTGCTAATATTTTTTCAAATTAATAAGCTCCCATTTATTAATATCAATGTCAAAAATGTAATTTTTATGTTCTTAGACTGGTTCCAAAACTGAAAATTTTGGAATGTAATAAATACTTTCTTTTAATGTCCTTTTAATCCTAATAAAAAGTATTAATAAATTATTTCATTTACAAAGAAACATTATTTTGTTTAATATATTAATATTTAACTAATTATTTTATTTATTTATAATGATTATTAAAATAATTATTCAATTAAAACTGTATCTTGTGTTTAGAGGATGTTCAGTTCATTGTTTGGAATCAACTTTGGTCTGTTGATCATGGACCAATATGTCATTGTTTCAAAATCTCCAGAATAATAATAATAATAATTACAAATCATATTTACATATAAAACATTCTTTTTAAATAATTTATGAATAAATGTTTGAGGATATGAAGTGTGGTATGATCATAGAGATGATTGGTTGTACGTATTCATTAATAACATTTTCTACTTTCAATGATAATTATGGAAAGGGTGTAAGTAATATTTTATCATTATATAATGATAATAATATAATATATACAATTTAATTACATTAAATATACATAAATATATTATTCATGTTTTATGGGTGTTAAAAGAGATCCATATCACTTTGTGAATGGGGTAGTCAACTCGAACACGAAGTACATTATCAATTTATAGTTTAAGTATGAAAATTATGTATTAATTTTCTCATAAAGATAAATATTTCATTAACATCATAATTACTTCATGTATATCACATATTAAAATTTACCTTATTCTTATTATCCTCCATGTAAATAGTTACTGGGAAATGAATAAAATCACGTTGTGTGGCGGAAGTCCGCCATACACATGAGTGACACTATAATTTCCCTTGTGAAATATAATGTAAAAATGTATATATTAAATAATAAAATTATTGATTTAGTTCTATTATAAATATTATATATATATATAAATTATATCTATCGTTACAAGAAGTTATGAAGGGTGATAATGAAAAACGAATGACATTGATTTGAGAGGTAGTAGTCCCCCATGCAATTATAATCACATTTGAATGAAGAGGATAATTATTTTTGTTATTTAGATAACATAAAATAATATTAGTATTTTAATGATAATGAATATATTATTTTCTCAAGGTTTAATGCAAATTTAATGAGTCATAGGATGAAATTATATAAAAAATAATGGTTAGTAATTTTACCTCTTAACTACCGCCTCATTAGGATTATACAAAAATTATTCTAAGAATTTATTTATGCCCAATACAAGGATTTGAAGATAATGGGAGGAAATTTGGAGAGTTATTTTGTTATTTACTTTATAAACGAAATGGTTTTTGAGGTTTTTTGAATAAAGGATATGGGTTCCCTTTAATAAGTGAGTGAGTGGCGGAATAGTAGTTTGAACAAAAAGGTGAACCCAAGTATTTTAATTTTAATAAGGTTCAAAAATAGAGTATTATACCTATTTAGACATTATATGGAATCAATATGGTCATAAAATGAGGTTTCAGAACTTTTTTATGTCATTTTGACCACTATAATTTTATCATCATCCACAAATAAATTAAATTTTACCTTAACCATGATAATTTTTTTATAATCATTTTTGTCAAAAATTATGTTGAGATATTATATAATATTAATTAATATGATTAAAATATATAATTAATTTTAAAAAATTCATTTTCTATAATAGGAAATGTTTCATTTAAAACAAAAAACTGCAAACATGATGAAAATGTGGGTTGGGATAAATGTATTATTAGAGAAAATGATTATTTTATATTAAATATATGACAAATAAAAATTACTGTAAAAAATTAAATTTATCTATATAGATATATAATATATTCATTTCATTTGTATCATTATTATTTTGGGTATTTTTTAATTATTTTAACACGAGAATCATTACGAACTATTACATTGTAATAAAAAATAACATTATTAAACACAATGTAAAAAATATATTGAAATCCATTAAAAAGTTGTTTGAAAACAATTTTAGTCAATTAAATACCATTAAATAATACCTAAGTTACATTAAATCTTATGAAAACATAATTTGAATTTTAAATTTTATAATTTCTAGAAAATAAATTATAATTTTATATTTTTTTTGGTATTTATCACTATTTAATGAGAAATCAATAATTTTTGAAGAGTCCCAAAATTTTACCAAATGTAAATTCTGATTGTCTAATTTTAAAATGAATATAATTTTATCAAATGGATTTTATAAAATTTCTTAAAAATGAAAGGAAATAAATATTAATGTTAAAGAAAATATCATTTTGTTGAATAAAATTAAATTATTGAAAATTGATTGATTATTTATAAAAAAATTTATAAATATTTTATATTAAAAATAATATATATATATATATAATTATATAGTTAATAATATTCATACTAATCAATTTAATGTCTATATTATAATAGTTATATATCTCACAGGACTATTAAGCCTTGTGTTTCTTGTCGAATACAATATCGAATATTGTTTTTTCTAAAATATGAACATTTCACAACATCAATCCCCCACTGGGACAATTTAATACATAAAATAATCAAATTAATATTAGTACATCTTATCATATTTCATCACTTAGACTAACATCATAAAATTCCCTGATACTATCTAATCCATCCGGCCCTACCAGGAAAAACTCAATATGGACCATAGGCCAAACAAATGCCTTTAAAACATGTGGGAGATTTTAGGGTACCGATGGTAAAATGAATCACTTTTAGGGTGTTATTAACTCTATGTAGGGAACCACTAATGAAGTGTAATGAAATAAATATTAGTTTAACATTGTCTTTATACATATATAGGTGCACTAAATAAATAAGTTAGTAAAATAACCATGTTTCCCCACTACACATTTTTCACTAGTCTTTTTAATAATTTGGGTTATACCATTCACCAAATCAACCAAGCCTGTTATTCCCATATACATTTTCCAATCCAAGTTCCATAGCGATGGAAAAAAATAATTCACAATGGAATTAATTTCCTAATTAATTTATTAGATTGTGCCTTAGAGCAGTAGTCCATGTACTCAAACTGGTGATTGGAATGCCATGTTGGACTTCTCTAATCATATATATACTAGTGGTTCCTCAATAATTAATCTAGAACATATATCATGGATAAGGAACTCCATGCACAACATCAAATTAAATAACATGTAATTCAATGTCCATAACATTGTATTCAAGAGAATCAGTCCATCCTCCCAAAAAAAATAGTGCACTAGGGAACCTGGAGCATCATTCTAGCCCACCCAAAACTATGGATGAGGAATTCCATGTTCAACATCCTAAAACATATATAATTTTGATAGAACCATAAGAATTAGCCTATAAACTATTCATGGATGAGGAACACCATTTATAATATCTTAATCCATTCATCAAAATGTTCATTCCATTATATGATGGTTTAACATGATTATGCTTTTTAACATATCAACTTTAACGGTGAAAACCCATTCAACAATAAATATTCAAAACCCTTGATCATTTCAGCATTACCAAGGTCTCAATAAGTCTTATAAACCATATCATACATCAACAACTCCAAAACCCTTATCACATTTCATATAAATACCATATCAAAACATATTCCTTACACATTTTAAGTTCCCTATTCAAAACATGGGTCATTATCATTAATGAAAATAAAAAATTTACATGTCCTTAATTTTCTAACCATTCATTTTAAAATATTATTTTAACCATTTTTATTATATTAAACCACATGTAATTTCAATCAACATATTAAATCCCATTAAAATATATCTCAATTCACCTTTATTTCAACACCCCATTTCAATATAATATTATTTTTAAAACATAGTTTTCCCACATTGGAATGTACAACCATATCAAAATCAAAATTCAAAATTTTTTTATTTCAAAATGACTCATTGGAATGCTATGGAACTCAACATCTAATATATTACATTGTTTAATTTTGTGAACACCCCATGAGTAGTTTTTTGTTATATATCATAACACCAAGGATCCAACATGATTTTTGGAAGGTCTATGGGTACAAATAAAGGCCAATGTCCTTCAAATCAAACTAATGCGGAAACCCTTCCACCCTAGGGCTCTAAGTCACATGTTTTACAAACATGATACATAATTATCAATATTTTTAGAAAAGATCATAGACCATCTACATAATTAATGAATCCTTCCACAAAATTTCAAATGATTGTTGGACATTACAAGGGTAATTTACGTCTTTTATATCATCTTTATCATCCAACCATGATAGCCACAAAAACCTAGGGATGAATAAAAACAAAGGAATAAAAAATATTTTATTATAAAAAGTATAATTTATTAATTTATTCAAACTAAAATTGACATATAAAAGATATACTCACCATATACTAATTACTTTTCAAAACACTATTAAATGCCACATAGGGTCCACCACAAACACTTGGCCCAATTATTAAGATAATTCAGAGGATAATATACCAATTCAACCCTTAAATAAATTAACCCATTTTAAAAAACCTGATAAAACTATCCTCTAATGAGTACCACGCTAGAATTTATTGAAAGATATATAAAATCCATATCGATATCTTCTTTACCTAAGATGACCAAAATCAATATCATCATTGGTCAATTATATCTTGATTAGGTGTAGTTGGAATAAAATCCATAATTTCATACATCTTATGATATGTAAAATCATGGAATGAGGGGAAGGGAAGGAGGAAGAATAGAAATATCAACATAGATGGCGATGAAACACCATGAAAGAACCCTAAATATGAGGGTGGAGGGATGAATAGTGTATGGAAACCCCTTTTAAATGTTCAATGAGTAGTGAAAGAATATGGTGAATTGAAAAAAAAAATACAGATGTGATAATCTGTTCTTTTACATATTTTTAATAAAATATGTGTAGCTACACAGTTTGGCCTCACAGTTTTCCAAATTGTGTGCCATCAATAAATATACTAATATACAACACCCATTCTCATAATGGTTAATCTGTATATTTAAAAAAACTGTGCACTAACCATGTTTTTATTACGACTAACCTTCTGCAGCATTGAACATGGTTTTTCTGAAAATGGGCACATGTAGTGCACCGTGTCCTATAATTTTCTCATACTCAAACGATTTCCCCTTTATCCTCATAAATTTTTTCCTTATCCATGAAATAACCAATAAAAACCATAGTATATTGATAAAAATGGTATGACATAAAATTGATAATCAATCTGTTTCATGGTTCTTCATAAGATATTCCTGCCAAAACATTCAGCCTTTCCAAAAAAAACAAAACAAAAATTTAAAACCGAACTTGAATCCTCTGAAACTCATATGAACACGAAAGACACGTCTCTAGATTCATTACTCATCTAAAAAACACATTCCTGAATTAAAAATATTTTATTTTCATTTTGAGTCTCAATTCCGAATTTTACATTTATAAAAATAGAAAACTGAATATAATTTAGAAATTTTTATCTATTGTGAACACATGATCTTACAGTATGCACCCTCTAATAATTTTCATCTCTTATAATTCTTGGAGGTCATTCATTGACATATCTTCACTATATCGACCACAGGTCATGGAAAATGGACTCGATCCATTTAAATATTAACGAAATATAGAAAACACCAAACCTCTAACTAAATCCCCTAAATCTGCTAAAACATGAGACACCACCCATTATTAAAACTGAAAATCCATGATAGTTCTTTCCTAGATCCATATAACTAAAAGAGAATCATTTTTATTACTATATTACATATCATAGCCCTGGTTCATCCTACTGGAAGACTAAACTTATCAACATTCCACTCATAGAACCTCTTCCAGTTGAAAAGTTAACCTTAAACTCATGATACTACTATGCACCTGACACAGTCTCCAACACACTATACACTAACTTTCCTGATAAATGAAATAACCATCAACTCAAATCATCATCATCATTGTAAGAAAACCAAATAGAATGAATACCCATTATCTATACACAAACTATGAACCTACCATCTATTTTATGAAATAACAACTCAAAAATATATCAAACCCATCATCCCTATTACAAAATTCCGTAGATAGAATTAATCCTTCTACACTAATATTGTGCACTAACCCCTGTCAGACATTCCTTGTCTGACTCTTCCTGGAAATACAGGGCTCAAACTAATGTTCAATATCCATTTCACTTGATCTTGATTCCCTCACACCCAGATGAATTTTATAACCACCCAAATATTCCCACTAGAGTCCATAAGCAAACCCAAGTGAGATTCCACCATTATATAATCTATTGATTAAAAAGTATAGTCGTGACCTACCACACCAACAACAAACCTCTGACAAAAGAACATGTATCCCAAAGATAATGCTCGATTTGATCATGTTCCAAAACATATTTTCCATTTTCATTACATATGGAATTTAAGCATTCACCTCAACAATAGTTCCCTAGAATTACAATTCCACTTTGACCAATCCATGAATAGTTTTACACACCAGCAACCCTTCCAATATGAGTTTTTCACCCCTATGTCAAACATGCCACTCCCCACCATATGAGTGTTGTCACAATCACCTCCCTCAATAAACACTAACCACAAAGGCCCCAAACTCATTCACATCATAACAATGAATTGAATTCTCCCATCTCACTCTCACCTAAGTGGAAAAACAAAACATCCACCATCAACTATTTTCATATTACGATAATGAGTGACAGAAAAATAAATTTTAGTCTCAAATGAACTTTTGAGGGAAAAGTGGGAAACACAAAATACAGTCATAAAAATGTTAAACTAGATCAAGAATACTAGGAACTACCCATCCCCAGTGACTGCATCATTATATCAAGATTCCCCCTCACATTCCCACTTTGAATGTTGTCTATCATAGTGTTTCATGGGTCTAGTACTGATGGAAATGTCATACCCTCTCATTCATCAAAATCCAAATGGCTCTGTCCGATGGATGCTTCTAGTTTTTAATCCTAATGTGGAGCTGATACTTATAGAGTGCAAGTTGAAACCACTTTCATAGCCAAATTAAAAAATCAATATCTAAAAACTACTTCAATCTTTCTCATAGTATATTTCAAAACTGCCTCTAAAATTATCCAAATTTCAAATCCTAAAATATCCAAAGAGCCTGAAAACTGATAATCGTCAGCGATCTCCCTGATCTGGAGACTAAAACACCTAGCCCAATTAGACAAGAAGACCACCACATTGCCCTGCCTAGATGATATTGGAATAATATTGATATCATAGTAGAGAATGAAGAAAATATATTCAAGAAGAATCGATAGAGATACCACAGCTCGGTACCATCATGAATCCTCCGATGACATCACAAAAACTCGATAACATCATGGGAAATCATTATCAAACCATCAAAAGGAGAAACAAATAAAGCAACCAAAGATAATAGACTGGATCATGATCATTTATTCTAATCAACATGAAATAAACAAAAAAACATTGCAAATCGATACAAACATTCACTGTTGTAGTGAAAAAACATATCTTCATTTACTATGAAAAACAAAGACGAATTTGAGGGACCAGATCTCAACACCAGTTAAAAGGAACTGCATTTACTATGTGAGATATTGATGAGGTTTAGGAATAATACCTAGATGAACCCGCCTCCTTCATCCAATGAAATCTGATAGTTGAGCTGAGAGTATGACGTCGTTGCTTAACAAATTCAGACAAGATGAAACAACAACAATCCACATAGAAAGAATAACCATTTCTGAAAAAGTCACTAATATGAGAAGACATCCAGAACCACCGATACCAAACCACACGTCATTGCAGTATGCCAAGACACACTAAGATCCACTCAAAAACTTGTGCCATGCCAAAGAATACCTCACCACTCAAAATATACATATCCACTGAAGCATCCTGGACATGTGGTCGTGGAACTATCATGTACTGCAAATCCCTCTTTCATGAGAATATGAGATGTCCCCACTACCAGGAAGCCTTACAATGAAAACCCTAGGGCGCTCCTGAGAGAAAAGCTCCTGATATTTCATGTGTGTTTTCTTATGATAATGGAACCAACAAAATTCGTTAATATTTGGTCCATCAAATTGACCCCACTTACTGATGGAAGATGATGTTATTCCCACCAAATGAACTCACTTAAACAACTCCATGAGTGTCATCCCCAAAGATACCATTTATCAATCAATGAAATACTTTTGTGATCTAGGAATATAGTAATTTCGCTTTTACTGTATCAAGGAAAATGTCACATTCTTGGGCATCATTATCTCTAGGCTATGAGTATAATAATATTTCATTCATGAATACCACCACCAATCGTTCATTTCCAATGTCACCTCTATATGACTGGACATGTTAAACAAATACAATGGACAACATCCTCCATTCATACAAGAATCTCATAACAATCATGTTGTTCGAAGAATACTCATGGATTCCAAATCAACTTAGAAACATCAAGAGTAAGCAATCATAACATCTAATCCAAATCCAAATGACCATGTGTTTCACTAACTACCTATTACACCAACATCCCATTAATACTTAACTGTTAAACATTCTCTTGTATATCCCCAAAAGATCATGAATTCCACTTTATAAAGTTATTATTTACCAAATCACATCTAACAAGAACTATCTAATATCCATGCCTATAAAAAATGTCTATGTCACCCTATAAAGATAATCTTAGTGCATCCAAAAACCAAAAGAAACACACAATGAAAGACCACATAATAGACCACTCAGAACCTTAGTGTCGATCCTTTTTCTGCTAAGATTATATAATCTCTCTCCATGTTTTAGTAAACCCATATAGAACTATATTTTTCAGAACCGATTATGTCATGACTAAATATACAAGAAGAAGCACTGAAGTATCAACATTTCTACTACTTTCTACCCCCTTGTAACCAAAAGCCCTCATGCATATCAAACTGTAAACATGCATGTTCTATCACACAAATTAGATCATCACCCAAAGAAAATATTCACTTATAGTGTAACTCAAATCCACCTAGTATAACATTCATGCACAATCATCACCTAATAAAGGCTCTCAGACAAGACTTATCCTTTATAAACCAAACAAAAGGATAATACCCTATCCCATAAGTGTACATTCCCAAAACCAAAGGCATCCAAAGTGCCTAAACCTCATACCAGGATGCACCCTTTCTTCACAATAATCAAATTTATCAAAACATCCACTCATGCATCAGATAGATAAAGGTAATAATATCATGGTTGAACCCTCTCATGGTTCATCCATAATAGAAATAATGAACTAATTCCCTAAATTTCAATTGTTTCAAGAAGGTATCTAGGCTCTCCCACCTAGATCCACTAGTAAGGGCTCAAAAAGAGTCACAAGGTTCAACCACATAGTTCTATGCCAATCATAAAAGTACATATCTCATAAGGGATAAAAAACACTATCGTCGAAACATCAAATGTCATAAATATATAAAAGCACCCATATCTAGTGTCTCATATACATATGTTTTCAAACTACAGACCATCCATCAATAACCAGGGGATCAGTCCTCTTCCAGCATCTGCATTTCAGGCCACTCCCTAGAGGACCAAACCACATACACCATCAACTATAAATGTACCTAAATCATAACAACAATGTCCCAATACTAGGTCGTTCATCCACCCCATGCATCCACACATCAAACCGCTCCTGGACAGACCCAAACATATATCCATCCTAGAAAAACCCACGGATAATGGTTCAATGATCCTATACATATACCATAATGACCCTCCAAGGCCACTACACCAACAACACATGAGGACCACACCAGCATCTTCAATGATGATCACATCACCATATATCTAATGAATCATCCAGGAAATGGGAATCCTTAAACTCACATAGTAATATACCTATATCATGTGGATTTATCATAGATACCATGATTCATGTGACACCTCTTTCTCTACTGTCCAAGAGGAAAAACCAATCCATATTATTCAAATTAATGGGCCAAGAGATAGAAATCCATAAAAATAAATCAAATCTAAAAAAACATGTTCATTATTAGAAGATAAAAACGTATAAAACAATGGAATCACAAATACAAAACATCAATATCATCCCTTGATAACCTAGACTTCCAACAAGAATGGGTGTTCACAGTGCACCAATGTGATATATTTCTAAGCCATAACACATTCCAATATCTCTAGTCTTCCAAATATTAATAAATAAATTCATGGAAATGTAATCACTATGACACCAATGTGTAAATTCCTAAATCAGGTTCTAAAAACATTGCTTCCCCAAGCCATTTTTCACATGACATCAAGTGTGCCTCTTGTATGCCATTGTCAACTGAATCTCAACAGGTGTATAAGATTTTAATTTTAAGATACGATAACCCCATATTAGAGTTCACAATAGACATTAAATTACCAAGTATCATTAACATTATAGTACCCAAAATGATTAAATAAACCAGACATGCAATAATAAAATGGAATGAAAAAAATGAATGAATATCCAGTTAATACATAAAACATTTATTGCCCCTAGGGATGATCCCACACATAAAACGAACAACTAAAAATAAGTATATATTTACCTCTAAAATAAATAAGCTAAACCATATACAATCTTCTGATAAAATTTGATCCATTCAACTCAACCATGAGAAACTCAATAAAAACCTCAGGCTAAACATGTTTTTTCAATAGCATGTGAGGGATGCATAGGTACCCATGTGAAATACGAGACTATGGAAGGATTGAGGAAAACTCAAGAGGCCACCACCAAATGGGTTATAAAGAAATTATATGTTGTAAGGTTGTGTATGATGATATATTTACTTGATCTAAATAAATAAAACAAAAAATTAAACATATTTTACTAGTAAAATTTTATCATTTTTCTTTTTAATCAATTGGGTTCTACATGGTCACCCAATCGGACATGACCACTATTTCCATGCTGAGATTCCAAGCCTTGTACTATAGGAGTTAGAAAATTTATTCCACAAGGGAATTGATTTCCCAATTACTTGAATGCAATACCATGGAGCATTAGTCAAGAAACTATAACTATGGATTTAGAACACCATTTCTAACCATACCATTCCTATATAATAAAAGTGGTTCCTCATGAATTGTATAGAATTTAGAACATTGATATGGAAATCCATTTCCAACATCATAATCACTTATATTGAACACTATTTAGTTGCCCTTGGAGTCAAGAGAATCAATCCATTATTTAAAACCACATCGCATTAGGTTCCTAGAGCATTATTCTGGCTTGAACAATATCATGGATGATAAATTCCATGTCCAACATCCTAAACCATATATAACAATATTGTTTCCCTGAAAATCTACTATGAATCTATACCATCTGTTTGTGAGAGTGGATACTCAAGAGGGGGGTGAATTTAGTTCCAATTAAAATATCTATTGAAAACATTTAGGATTAAAATCCCCCAAATTAAATAGCCCAGTTAATTAAGGCAGTATAGATATAAGTGATTTATTGTTCAATAGGTTTCTCAAAGTTTGATTACTCCTCAGCTGAATCAGTCTGAGTACAAATTCAACTTTTGAAACAACTTTACTAAAAGAATCACATATACACACTAACCATAACTAACTATCATAGTGACTGTAAAGACAAATTTCTTTTTTTGAAAATATAATCAGAAGATAAATGTTAAACAGAGTAATTTAAAGAAGAACACAACAATTTAAACAAGAGGTTCAGTCTTAAGCCAAGACCTAATACTCTTCAATTGGCCATCACCTGCCACCAAGTAGTTATATTTAAAGAATGTTACACATCTTGTATTGGGATTTACAACAGTTTTCAAACTGTCCAGGTTTGGCAACCTCTACCACAGTTATACATTCGAAAATAAACTACCAAGCCACACTAGGCTTCTTCCACAGTTATGCGTGGGAAAAATGAAAAGAGAGTTTGGTATGGGTATTTTCAGTATCCCTCAGTTCAAGAACAAGAGTCAGTGTGTGTATGAAATAAACACTTCTCACAAATGTAAAATACTTAATCATAGTAGAGCTAAAGATATTATGTAGAAGATTAGAATGCTCTGTGTGTTGGCAGATCAACTCTGGACTCCTTGAAATGAAGTAAATTAAGTCTTGGTCCTTCTCTGTATGTTTCCTCAAAAAAAAGTGTCACAACTTCTAGGTGATGACTTCTAGATGTAGAGATGATCAGATTATTGGGTTAGAAGCTCTTTTTAGCACACCACCACATCTTTGAAAATGTTCTATCAACATATCATTGTGAAGCTCAGGGATCTTCAGAATGAGTTATCTGGTTCTCTTCTTCTTTCATCGTATTTCAGGCATTGTATATGTCTCTCTTATGTGTGTATATTAAATATACTCAATATCCTCTCTGTCTTGATGTCTCCCTCTACTCATATATATATACACTTTTCCAGCTCAGGTTTTTCTCATTTGGTTCAGTAGGGGCCGACTAGAAAAATGTTTCAACCACGTGTGGTCTTCCCCGTACATCGTATTATCTCCTAATGTGCCTGCAAATATCATTAAATAATGTCAGGTGCATTAAATTGTCCAGAAATTACCATTATGATAGTATTAATAAAATTGGTAAAGTAAAGAATCTATTATCATTATACTGGTAGCAGATGCATGTCACATGGTAAACTTCAATGGTAGGCTATTCAACTATGGACTTCATCGGTAGGCTCATAGTAGACCATTAACTATAGGCTTCAATTAGTAAGATTGATCAGTGGTTGACTTTAATAGTAGGCTTCTAATGGTATCTCTGTAACATCAGACTACTTCAAAAGTGACCTTTTCAACTGTATACTATGTCAACAGGTAACCTCATCAATGGCGGAGTTTGTCTATCAACAAACTTCTACTAACGGTAGACTTTGAACAATAGTAAACTATATTGAAAGTAGTAGTTCTCTAGAAGTAACCTTATACTAATGGTAGATAACTCCAATTGTAGACATGAACTGTGAAGCTCTTAAAAAAAGACTTGAGAAAGAGTCTGAAAGGGGACTTCTAACAGAAGCCTTGTTACAACAATGACCTTTTAACGGTGACTCTGTCTGTAAGATTTGATAAGCAGAGCAATAGTAGACTTGTGACAGTGAACTTATACCGGTAGCTTATAACAGTGATAGTATATATTCAATGGTGACCTTTTAGAAACAGTGACCTAGAGTAACAATAACCTATAACAGTGACCTTGAACATAAGTCTCTTATTAGTAGCCATTAACAGTGAACTTATAGTTAGAGAAATGTAAACTGTTAGCTGTTGCAAAAAAGTCATGAGACTAAAAAATAAAAATTTTTTCAGGATAAATAATTTATATACAAATTTAAAAGGATTAGAAAATGACATAATATATCATGATCAGTATTTAAACATGATTTGGGATTATCAAAATAGGTGAGTCCAAAAATCTCCCCCTTTTTGATAATCAGATATTATGCCAGTATGTATTAATTATAGGTATCACAGATAAACACATATTATAAAGTTATTTAAATAGAGATCAAAAGGAACCTTAGTTTAGTTTTAATATCACATGTATCAGAGATTAATAATAGTGTAAAATTAGAAACGGTCCATTAGAGTGTAATAAAATCATAGCATTTGGTACAAGTAAGAAAAACACATCATTCACACAATTTCTCCCCATTTGTTATTAGAAAAAATAAACAAAAATAAGGAGAATAGAGAAAGGTTGTATTAATGGAAGTACATTACATGACCCAAAAAGAATAAACAATACCTATCAAAAGATATAAACAAACTCAATCCACATCATCTGTAGGAAAGTGTTCTTTCACTTTGGAAGATGAAGATGGAGGTTGATCTGGTGGATCAGCAGGTTTAGGAATTGATGCAGGAATGACTAGAGGGGCAGAAACAGAAGATAATGTGGGTTGGTAGTGGGTAGTTCTCTGAGGTATCAGTGGAGTAAGGCTTCTAATGGCCTCAACAGGAGACATCGTGGAAGAACTACTGGGTTGAGGTGCAGGTAAGGCTTGAGGGATTATAAAAGGGGTACAGTCTATATGGAGAAAGCTTAGGAGAAGGTTTTTGAAGACCATAATGATGCTTCCTCCTCATTCCACGGCCAATATGAAATCATTTTTATTATCCATAAATTTCACTAAGGCTAGAGTCAACAGGCCCAACTGAGTGACTTGTTCCTTGAAGGCTCTGGTGACTGGTGGAATCTTGAGGTTTTTTAAAAGAAGCTTCAAATGAGTATCCATATGATGTTTGGAGTAAATAATTTTATAATATAAATTAATCAGTTCCCTTATACTCTTCTGGTCCTGGGATGCCTCTCACATGATTTCACTGACTACCTTCTGACCTTCTTTGGTAGTGGAGATAATCAGAGTCACAGATTGAGGATCAGGTGCACTGACACCAGAAAACATTGTTGTCTCTTCACTAAACACTATCCTGAAAGTTGACAAGTCCACAGGTGGTGCATTAGAGGTTGAAGCAGAGGTAGAGGCAGTCAAATATTTTATAGAGACAGAAACAGTTTCCTTAAATTACTTGGACAACCCAATTATGATATTCTTCACATCTTCATCAGGGCCCTTCACATGAGCTTTCATGGATTCCTTAAAACATTCAAACATTGTAACCATCTATTGCACCGCACTTTTGATGTAGTGAATGTATTTTTCTGTTTGTCCCTTAGATACCATTAGAGCGGTCAGGCTTACTACTGACTATCTTAGATGTTATACAGACTGAGACACATCCTTGAGTTGATTCTTGCATTGAGATATTTCTTTGGATAAGCTATCTTGAACGGAAGACTAGAATCTAGTCATCTCAGAGGAAGTCATCACTTGAATGAATCTCATTGCCTTTTCCATTACAGAGGCCTTGTTATCAAATATCTGGTGCAAATCAGTTTCAGTTTCCCCAAATCATACTTAGTGACATGGTTCTTAGGAATGGGAACCACTGGAGGTAATGCAACTGATTATAAAACATCAGGTATATGATGTCTTTTTCTTGACATATCATAATCATAATCATCATAATCCAGCCCAAGTACTAGGTATCTAGGTTCTTCTGGCCATTATTCAATGTCATGAAGGATAGATATAGAACCAAAACCCTCCCCCTCACTTGGAGATATCTATTGAGTATACTTCGATACTTTTTCTGCTCCATGTAATTCTACAACCTCCTCTTCAACTCCAGCATATTCAACATCTGTCTACTCTGTTGGTTCACCAGTGGGCTGAGTCATAGCCTCCACTGAGTCATCAATTACTTCTATTTCAATGGAAGTAGATTCAACAATTTCTTCTTGATCAGACACTTTCATGTCCGTAATATCTATCAGAGGGCTCAAACTGAGATCCTCTTCTTCATTTTACTCATCATCATCTTTATCAACAGCAGCCTCATTTCCTTCATCCTTATCACTTTCCTCCTTTGCCTTACCATCAGAATGGTCAGACTCAGTAGCCTCATCCTCTTCGGAGTTGTATATAAAAATATTATGAGATGCTTCTTCTTCTTCAATGGTCTCAATATCACTGTCCCTTAGAACAATCTCTCTTCTTGGAAGTTATCTTGGAGGGATAGGTGATCCGAAATCTGTTGTCCTGACAGAATGATCAGGTAAATTAGGATCACTCCCATCATCAATGAGGGTGTTCCCTCTTTCAGGTTCGACATCTCCTTCAACATCCTCCTCCTCATCTGAATAATCCGGTTCTAGTTCATCAGGATTCAGGCCTGGATCAATCTTTTTTTTTGGCCTAGATGGGTGAGTAGTAGGGTAAAACTTTTCATACACCTTTCCTTCAACATTCACCCATACCTTCTTCCTAGGAATCCACCTAATTTTCATGAATTTTTAAATAACCATGGTGAAAAAAACACTGTTCTTAACCACTATCTTCTCTTCTTTACTTCCAACCACACCCTTTACCTTTAGCATTACTGAAATTAACTTGGTGTGGAATATGGTATTGGACATTGATCTTGCATTAGTCATATCCTTTAATTGTGCCATCAGTAACTTATATAGGTTGATCTTCTCCCCATGCTTCAGCAAGTACAGTAGGAATATGTCTTGTTACATTAGCACAGCAAAATCCCCTCTCCTGGGACTAATCACATGCGGAATTAATTTAAACAATAGCATGCCTTCACCATTCATCTCATATGAAATGATCTTCTTTGATTTTCCATTTCCTGTCAGCTCTTCCAGATATTTTTCATACTAAAAAATTTCACTGTTTGGAGGAGCCACTCCAGAATGGTATTCATAAACTCCTTTGTGAGGAACTCTCAAGCAGCAAACCCACTCAGTACATGAAAAACTATATTCATTTCCATTAACTCAATATACCAGCCTATGCACGTCATCTTCCTCTTCGAACATCAGGTATTCATATAATTCTTTCACAAACATCGGGTAGTACGGTCCATTTTTATTGGCAATGTATTCGGTTCATCCTTGGGAATCTAGTTCTTCCAGTACTAATTAATTTTTAAACATCATCCATTCTTCACTCAACTCCTTATCAGCCACGATTTCTCTCTATGACAGATGTGGGTTGACAGGTCCTATCGGGGTACTACTGGTGCCACTAGACTCAGCTTGGGTCCTCTTTGGCCTTGGTACATCCTCCTTGACATTCGGGGGTCACTTGGTTCTACCCATGGAGATTGAAGGAGGTTCAAGGGTTCAAATTAAGATTTAGGGTTTAGGGATTTCAAGAGCAAGGTTCGAGATTGATAGAGGAAGGAGGATTGAGATATGTTTGTAGACTTTAGTTTTATAATTTAGGGATCAAAAAAAAATAAAACATATATAATGAATAAGAATAAAAACTTTTCGGATTCTCGCATAAAATAAAATCAAACTACGAGGTATCCAACAGCAAGGTACACCAGTGAGGTGAAACAGTGAGGTCCAATGGTGAGGTACAACAGTGAGGTGTATCAGTGAGGTCTATTGTTGAGGTGTATCGGTGAGGTCCAACAGTGAGGTGTATCTGTGAGGTCCAACGGTGAGGTGTATCAGTGAGGTCCAATAGTGAGGTGTCCTATACTAAAATTAATAATTCCTAACTCTTGTATGATGTAATTTAACCTCTCATAAATCAAAGGCTTTGTGAATATATCATCCAATTTATGTTCAATGCCAATGAATTCAAGAGTGATATCACCTTTTTGATAATAATCCCTCAAAAAATGATGTCTCACATCAATATGATTTTTCCTAGAAAGAGATACAAGATTTTTGGAAATATTATTAGCACTTGTATTGTAAAACTTTATAGAGACATGTTTGAATTGATATCCAGAGTCTAGAAAAGTGTGTTTCATCCACAGAATTTTAGTACAACAACTACCAGAAGCTATGTATTCAGCTTTGGCAGTGGTTAATGCAACGAAATTATGTTTCTCACTACACCATGATACTTGTGACTTTACTAAAGTGTGACATGACCCAGAGGTTCTATTTATATCTAACATTCAACTAGAAAAATCAGAATCAGAATAACTAAATAGATCAAATGATTTTCCCTTAGGATAAAATAGTCATAAGTTGGGAGTATGTTTGAGATATTTAAAAATCCTTTTTACTGTAGTTAAATGAGACTCTTTCGGATTGTATTGAAAGAGACCACACATACATATACTAAACATAATTTCAGGTCCTATAGCTATAAGATAGAGTAGAATCCCTATCATACCTTTATAGTTGGTTTTATCAACTTGTTCTCCAGCTTCATCGGCATCCAACTTACAAGTCGTACTCATAGGTTTTTCACAACATTTACTACCATCCATGGAAAAACGTTTTAAAAGATCCTTAATATATTTACATTGACTCAAAACAATGCCATTTTTATTTTGAAAGATCTGAAATCCAAGGAAAAATTTGAGTTCTCCAATTAAAATCAGTTCAAATTCATTTTCCTCATTTTTGAAAAATAAATACATAACGAATTATTAAAAGATCCAAAAATAATATCTTCCACATAAATTTTTACGATCAAAACATATTTTAAAATCCTTTTAATGAACATAGTAGGATCAGTTATCCCTTTGGTAAATCCTTTTAAAATAATAAAAGAGCATAGCCTATCATACCATGCTCTTGGAGCTTGTTTTAAACCATATAAATCTTTAGAAAGCTTAAAAACATGATTTAAAAAATGAGGATTTGTAAAACAAATGTTTGTTCAACAAAAGCATCCTAAAAAATATACCAATTTAGAAAAGATCTTTTAACATCCATTTGATAAAGTTTAAAATTAAGATGAGCTGCATAAGAATGTAGTATCATAATGGCTTCTAATCTAGATACATTTGAAATATTCTCCTCATAGTCTATTCCTTCCTCTTTACTATATCCTTGTGCAACTAACCTAGCCTTATTTCTGACAGTATTTCTAGACTCCTCAACTTTGTTCCTAAACACCCACTTTGTGCCTATTTCCAAAGTTTCCTAATTCCATTCCACTAATTCCTAGACTTTGTTTCTTTAAAATTGATTTAATTCTTCTTGGATAGCCATTACCCAAAATTCATCATTGATAGCTTTCTTAATATTTTTGGGTTCAAGTTTTGAATGAAAAGCTTTATGTTTAACCTTCTTTCTTAGAGAAGTTGTAGTTTATGATCCTCTATTTAAATCACCTACAACATCATCTAGAGGAAGATTCTTGAGAGTCCTAATACCTATAGGAAGGGTTGAACTAGATTCTTCATTGTTTTCTGTTGGTTCATATTCAGTTGGTTCAGATTCTGGAAAATTCCCAGAACTGGATAATTTTACAGGGGATTCACTATCTTTACCATTAAGGTTAAAAATTGAAAAATATTATTCAAGATGTTCAAGAGAGGTTTTAGGCTCATGTGGATCAGTATCATTGAATTTGACATGAACTGATTCTTTCACACATTTGGTTTTATTATTGAACACTCTATAGGCTTTACTTGAGATAGAATAACCCATGAAAATTCCTTCATCACTTTTGGGAGAAAATTTGCCAATATTTTCTTTTGTATTAAGAATAAAGACTTTGAAATTAAAAACACTAAAGTAATTAACCTTAGGCTTCCTATTTATCCAAATCTCATAAGGGGTGTTCTTTAGAACAGGTCTAATTAAAACTCTATTGATGATATAACAGGCTGTATTTACAGATTCAGCCCAAAAATAAATAGGTAAGTCATACTCATTAGTCATAGTCCGTGAAATTTCTTGAAGGGTCATATTTCATCATTCTACTACACAATTGTTTTGAGGTGTCCTAGGGGCATAAAAGTTGTGACTATAGCTGTTGTGTGAGCAGTAAGATTCAAACTCATGATGTTTTAACTCATGGCCATGATCACTTCTCAGGGTCTTAATTCTATGTCCACTATGTTTTTCTACTAACTTGGAATATTTGACAAAATAGTAAGAAGCTTCACTTTTTTGAGCTAGACATTATACCCAAGTATACCTAGAGAAGTCATATACAAGAACATAAACATAGTTCTTCTCGTTTAAACATGAAAATCTCGATGGACCAAACAAATCCATGTGAACAAACTCAAGTGGTTGAGAAGTTGAAACTTCTTTCTTTGGTTTGAAAGAAAATTTGTGTTGTTTTCCCTTTTGACTGGGATTATGCACTTTGTTAAGTGGGAATTATAATTTAAGTAAGTATCTATCTAAACATTTCATAGATACATTTCTAAGTGAGTGCACATTGAAGTGTCCTAACCTTCTATGCCACAACCAAGACTCTTTATGAAAATAATTTAAGCAGGAAAAATTTTGTTTGGCTAAGGTATTTAGATCAAGAGCACATATATTCTCATTTCTACAAGCCGTGAAAACTAAATCATTTTTGAGTTAAAATAATTTCACGCACCATTTTTAAAATTAACATTAAATCCATTATCACATAACTGAGATATTCTATGTAAATTGTACATTAATCCCTTAACAAAAAGTACTTTAGAAATTAATATTGTATCAGGGTTTCCAATCTGGCCTATACTGATGATATTTCATTTGGAATTGTCACCACGGGTGACATGCCCACCATAAACTTTAATTATACACTTGAAGCAAGAATAGTCTCCTGTCATGTGTCTTGAACATCGACTATCCATGTACCATAGAGTATTACAGAAACTCTTTAAAAAACATCCCTACAAAACAGATTACATATGGGGTAATTTTGGTTCCCAGATATTCTTGGGTCTAGAGAGGGTAGCTAGTAAAACTTTGGGAACCCATATTTGCAATATAGGTTTTCTACAATAAACAAACTTATTTTGAGACATAAATACTTTGTTGGGTCATATAGAAATTTTTTTATCAAAAGATGGTCTAGAACAAGTAGTGAACTGTCCAAATTTTGGAACAAATTTGGTTTGGCTAATTTGTCTCTATCCATGTTGATATCCTAAACCGGTTGTATACATTAGAGCAACATTTTTTTCTAGAAACTGAGTTATGGTATCCCTACCAGCAGTGAACTTCTCAAGATATTTTCTTAATTGTTCATTATATAATTTCAATTCTGTATTTTCCTTTAGTAGTTTAGAAAATTTATCTTTTTCCATATCCATATTTTAATTGTAATTCACATTTAAAACATGCTGTCTTTTTAATGACTTATATTTTTCCTTGAGTTCATTAAATATATCCTCAAGCATTTCACAATATTCAAATAATTCTTCTTTAGTCATATCCTCATTATTATGAGAGTCAGTTTCATTCATAGAATAATAAGTATTATGCAAAGGGGAATTAATTGTTACCTAATATGTCTCTGTCATAAAGCATAGATTGGCTTGTTTGTTCTGTTCTGAGTCTAAAACATCAGATCCAATCGAACTATCTTATAAAGAACTCGATGTTTCTTTCATATCCTTTTTAAAACCTTTTCCCTTTTCATCATATTTTCTCATGAATTTCAACTCAGGTCAGTCTTCTTTCACATGACCTTTTCATTTAAATTCCTAGCATACTATTTCACTTGTGTTCTCATTCCACTCTAAGTCTTTATTCCATTGTACTTTATGATCATACATTTCTTTGAAGTTTGACTTCCAAAATAATTTCTTCTTTTGGTAGAATCTTTTAAATCTTCTGGAATGTTGTGCCATTTCTTCATCACTATCTGAGTTTGACTCTTCACTTGTAAAACTGTCTATAGGTACTTAATTTTTTGTCTTTTCTTTTTGAGGAAGAATTCTTGAATTCTACAGAATTCTTTCTTGTTTCATCTTCTATTTCTTGGTTCACCTTAATTTCTTCTTCATACATCATTATTTTTCCAATTAGCACATTTACAGGTAGCTTGCTGATGTCATGTGATTCTCAGATTGATACAGAGGTGCCTCTCTATCTATCAGGTAGGCATCATAGCAGTCTCATGATTTGGTCTTTGTTGTGCACTGGTTTCCCAAGAAGATTCACGGTGTTTATTATCTCATTGAACCTAAGATACATTTCAGAGATAGATTTATCAGGCTTCAACTTAAAATTATCATATTTAATAGTATAGGTATTTAATATCATTTCATTAACATTGGTTGTTCCTTAATGAGAAACAGTTAATGTATCCAAAATTTCCTAAGGAGTCTTAGAGGTAGATATTCTATTGAATTCTTCATCACCCAAAGCATAGTATAAGGCATTCATTTATTTAAAATTGTTATTATAAATAGTTTTAGTTACTTGAGAACTTGTTTGTCTTGCAGTGGCATGTAATACATGTTGTTATTCAATTGTATCCCAAATTTTAGGTCTTAATCTTTCAAGATACATTTTCATTTTCAATTTCCACTGACCATAATTATTACCATTAAGAAAGGTGTTCTGTTAGTAGTAGCACCATAAACTCGATTATCAATAGAAAACTAAAAGATTAAAGAACTGAAAATTTAGATATAACAGAAATTTTAAGAACTTAAAGATACAACTAAAATAACAGTTGAAATGTAATTTAAAATCTTGAAAAACTGGTTTAATGGTATGAATAAAGAAAAATCTACTACCAAATGTTGGTCGGAGTGGATACTCAAGAGGGGGGTGAATTGAGTTCCAATTAAAATTTCTGTTAAAAACTATTTGGATTAAAATCCTCCAAATTAATCATCCTAGTTAATTGAGGTAGTAGAGATATAAGAGATTTATTGTTCAAAATGTTTCTCAAAGGTTGATTACTCCTCAGCTAAATCAGTATGAGTACTAATTCAACTTTTGAAAAAAGTTTACTAAAAAAATAACATATACACACTAACCAAAACTAACTATCAGAGTGAATGTAAAAATTTATTTTTGTCATTGAAAATATAAGCAGCGGATAAATATAAAACAGAGTAATTGAAAGAAGAAGGAAATAATTTAAACAATAGGTTATGTCTTAATCCAAGACCTAATCCTCTCGAATTGGTGATCACCTGACACAAATCATTTGTATTTAAAGAATGATACACAGCCTATATCAGGATTTACAACAGTTTTCATTCTGTCTAGGTTTTGCAACCACTACCACAGTTATATGTGGGAAAATAAACTACCAAGACACACTAGGATTCTTCCACAGTTATTCATGGGAAACAAATGTAAAAATAGTGTGGTATGGGTATTTTCAGTTTCCCTCAATTCAAGCACAAAATTCAGTGTGTGTATGACATACATACTACTCACAAATGTTAAATAATTAATCATAGTAGAGCTAAAGATATTAGGAAGAAGTATAGAATGCTCTATGTGTTGGCAGATCAGCACTGGACTCCTTGAAATGAATGAAATGAAGTCTTGGTCCTTCTTTTCAAGTTTCCTAAAAAAAGAGTGTCGAAACATCCAGGTTATGACTTCAAGATGTATAGAAGATCACATTCTTGGTTTACAAGCTCTCTATAGTAGACAACCATAGCATTTAAAATGTTATTTCAATAGATCTTTATAAAGCTTAGGGATCTTCAGAATTAGTGCTTTAGAGCTCTTTTTCTTTCTTCATATTTTAGGTATTGTATATTTCTCTCTTATGTGTGTATATTCAATATAATCAATATCTTGTATGCCTTGATGTCTGTATCTACTTATATATATATATATATACATTTCCAGCTCATCGTTTTCTTATTTGGTTCAGTAGGGGCCGACCATAGAAATGTTTCAACGACATGTGGTCTTCCTCGTACCTCATACTGTCTCCTGATGTGCCTAAAAATAACATTAAATAATGTCAGGTGCATTAAATTTTCCATACATTTCTATTATGATAGTATTATTAAAAAATTTAAATTAAAGAATAGGTTGTCATTAGACTCGTAGCAGATGCATGTCACACGATAAACTTCAACTGTAGGCTCTTCAACTGTGGACTTCATCGGTAGGCTCATAGTAGACCTTTAACTGTAGGCTTTAGTTAGTAAGCTTGATCTACAATAGACTTCAATAATAGTCTTCTAACTATAGCCTTGTAAAATCAGACTACTTCAATAGTGACGTTTTCTGCGGTAGGCTATCTCAACAGGTAACCTCATCAACGGTGGAGGTTTTCTATCAACAAACTTCTACTAATAGTAGAATTTGAACAATAGTGGACTATATCGAAAGTATTATTTGTCTAGAGGTAACCTTATACTAATGGTAGACTTTTCCAACAGAATACTTGAACTATGATGCTCTTAGCAGAATACTTGAGAAAGGGTCTGATAGTGGACTTCTAACAGAAGCCTTGTCACAGCGGTGACCTTATAACGGTGACTCTGTCTGTAAGATTTTCTAAGAAGAGAAATAGTAAACATGTGACAGTGAACTTGTACTGGTAGCTTATAACAGTGAAAGTAGATCATCAATAGTGACCTTTTAGCAATAGTGACCTAGAGTAATAGTGATCTATAACGGTGACCTTGAATAAAAGGCTCTTACTAGTAGTCTTTTACAGTGAACTTATACTTAGAGAAATTTAAATTTAAGCTGTTGCAAAAAATTCATGAGACTAAAAAATATAAATTGTTCAAGATAAATAATATAAATACAGAATAAAAAGGATTATAAAATGACTTAATATATCATGATCAGTATTTAAACATGATTTTGATTATCAAAATAGGTGATTCCAACACCATCGATGAGGAAGTCCATATCAAACATAAAAATCCAATATATAATTATTCAAATCCATTATTCATGTTTCAATGTGCTATTTCTTTTAACATAATATCATTAATGGTACACTATAATTTATGTATCAGTATTCAATACCCAATATAATTTCATCGTGACCATTGTACCAAAGGGCCTTGAAATCAAAAACATGATTCAAAAAATCCCGAACCCTTTTCACATGTCATAAAAATAGAAAAAACAAAAATCATCGTTACAAATTTTAAAACCATCCTTTCAAACACAAGATATTCTCTTCAATGAAAAAAAAATATGGTCTATGTAGGGAACCAAAATATTATTGATGAAAATTTATCTTGATCTAATTAAATTTCTTATTATGTAAAATGTATATATAAAACATATGCACATCCTTGGTTTTATGTTGGTGGATTTAAAAATACTATTAATAATAGTTATCAATACGAAGCTCATTTTCAGATCTCGGAAATGTATTTGTGTCCCTCGGCTTCACGCATGACCAATCCGAAGTTGATCTTCAGCAGTTCATTTTTGAGAGAAACAACCTAAGGAAGAGGTGGACGTTAATAGAGATTACCACCCGAGCAATGTTATCTGATCTATCCCAATAGTATGCCATAATCACACACTATACCATTAGGTCATAAAAGTGTTTTATAATGGGTTATGTTACAAGACCCTAGAATTATCGTTTGTGCTTTAATTTTTTATAAATAATTCAAATTCATTTTATTATTGTTACTTTGTAAAATATTTTTAAAGCACAAATAATATTTTTAGTTATTAATTAAATTTTACTAAGAAATATATTTTGATGAATTAATAGATTTTTAATTAAATATTATATTAATAGAATATTTTAACTAAATTATATGGTATTTTATATAAATTATTGTATAATTTTTAAGAATACATCTATAATTTTTATGAAGGTTTGAAAACAGTTTTTGTAAGAACCCATGATTTTTTTAAAATGTTAGTCATTATTTTAATAGTAAAAATTCAAATATTTAGAAAATTATTCAGATGAAATGAGTTTTATGTTTGGATTCAGTATGTCGATGTTATCTAGTGGTTAATTTTTCATAATTTTATGAGACTGTAAAATATTTGGGTAAAATTAAATACTATTTTAATATATAATGTGTTTTATGACATCCTAATGTCCCAATAGGGAGTAATAAAATACTATTAAATGGGTATTCAACCAATATATGTTTTAAGTTTAATATATTGTGATTTTATGTTTTTGTATTTGTTTTTCAAAGCCCTAGTGGACCTTCCAAGACTTACAAAACATTTTATAATTTTAAAATGATTTCAGTGAGAGTGTGACTCACCTCCTCATAAGAAATCCAAAATATTTTAACAAGATCGAAAATTATCCTTATAAAGTACATTCATCCACTCCCAATTTCCCAAACCATGGAAAACCCATGGGATGGTTTGTGGTTTTGATTAGTTTAATGTATATTTTCCAAAACGTAAATAAAAAAGAATTCCCCCTCCATTCCTACTAAAACCCACTCGATATCCCATTACACTTCACTCAAAACATTTAGAGCTCAACCAACCCCTGACCTCTACTCTCTAAAATCCTCCCATGGTTACCCAAGCTCCCTAGAAGCCTCTCTCAAGCCTCTCCCAATCCTTTGTGATCACACTTCCAAGGGATTTCTTCCTTTCTCATTTTTGTCTAAATTTACATATATTGTTATACCATTTTATTTTCAATTCCAAATGTTTGAATATGTTTTATCACAACCACCATAACTCCCTATTTATGTTTTAGCGATGAGAGAAAACTTTCTCTCTCATTAATTCCTCCCATATAATCCTAGTACCATGCCAAAATTTTGTAAGCAAATTCACTCTTCTCATTTACATTCAAGAAATTATTTTATATAATGCTCTTAAATTACATTTTGTATGAGGGGATATTATGAAATATGGCCCCAGTACTGTATAATTCATGAATAAACTATGAGATACCACTTTCTTCCATAGAATCCCATTTTACAATTTCTATTTGATGTTGTTATGCTGCTAAAGATAAACCAAATTTTCCAATGCCAAAATCAATGTTTAAGTGAATCCCATACCAATTTCGCTATCAATGGAACATACCTTTGTGCACATGTACTTTATTTTTTAGGGAATACATTTGTCTATTACACATATGTTATTCATGTCATATATTATGATGATTGATGAATCCAGTTTGTATGATCCATGTGGAAGACTTATGCATGAAATGAAATGTTTATAAAGGGTGAGCCCTGATAACAGTCCAATTCATTGCGTAATGATTTGTTTCATGATAAGTCATGTTAAATGAGAGTTTAACCATGCTAATACAATTACAAGGATGGTTTACTCTTTCTAATTAAAGTGCAATGAGGGTTTACTCATGTTACATGTGCAATGAGATTTGGCTAATTCTAATATCATGTTAAATGTTGTTTCCACATTTCTATGTTATGATAATCATTCTATATCATGACTTTATGTTCATGTTTTTCTTGTGCCCAATTGATATACAAATTTTTTAACATGTAAAATCTTCTTCATGTTATTCTTTGTTTACTCCCTTACTGGGATTTATTGCTCACCCTTTTCTTATGCATGTCCTTAGGTTATCTCATGCAATTCTAAGTAAGAATAAATGTTGTGGTCATGTAAAATAATTTCTCAATAATGATGTTGTGTTTTATGTTCTATATTTTTATGTAATTTTCCTAACATCCCAATAAACTATACCTCTCTATACATAGAGTTTTTATAAGTGAATTGTTTTGTAATAAATTATGTTAAAGTGTATAATAAAGAGAAGGGATATTTAGTTGGTATTAGAGGATATATTTAGTTAATTTTGGGATTAGGATTAGAGAACCCTAGTGAAATATTTAGTGATATGAATAGGTTTAATAAAAACATACCTACATTTTGGTGAGTATTGAGTAATTGGTTTATCAAGAAATTACATCCCTACCTGGATACAAACATGTATTTTCAGTTCTTGCACAAATGTATCTAGGGGTAAGACTCAAAAACACAATTTTGATCTAGAATAAAATAAGAACTAGTGCATGCAATGTGCCTTGATTCTCTCTTGGTTACCACCCTTCTAGAGGGTATTCTTAAATAAATTCATAATCTTAGTTTGAACCATTTTTAAGGAAATAAAAAAAATCCCCTTCGAATATGTATTCAGAAATAATCATGTATAACAGATATTTAAGCCTATAAATTCATAAGTTAAGGAAATAAATGTAATTTATATGTTATCCCATTTTGTCTTTCGATTACCCTTTATGTGTTACCCTTAAGGTTTCTTTAATTGTAACTAATGGCTAGTAATAAGAGGACTCATGCTAACTGAGGATGTGAATATCAATGTGATACCTATTCAAATTAGATTCCCAATCCAATGGGAGATGGAATCACAAATTTGTCAAGATAAAATCTTAGTTTACTCTATTTTTTAATAGAAACATGGGTCATGAAGATCTTCCACTATAACACCCTGAGATTTTATGAAAAAATATTCTTTTTAATTTCATTAATGTCTTGTGTTGTACGCTACACCAAAAGGAGCTTGCAAAACACACATCCGTGACTTTCCTTGCATTACACGCAATCGCGACCTTCCTCTATAGTGTGTGTAGTACGCAGTTACGAGTTTCACTAAACAACAATATGCTATTAAAATATTATTAAAACTAGATTTTATGAATATTAATAACCAATTTTTGAAATTTTATAAATTTTATTATTCAAAATGGACTTCATTTTTGGATTCGGAATATTGAAATTAGCCTAGGGTGAAATTTTGGTATTTTTCTGAAAACTTTCAATTTTTGATGAATAGTGAAACCACTAAGTGGTAGTTAAAAAAATGAATTTTTCATAAAACATAATTTTACCGCTTCTGTGAGTGGAATTTTGAAAATCCGAGAGACACGGTTGATGTCAGCAAGTAAAATGTGGTTCAATGAGATGAAAATAATTTTTTGGTGAATATTAACTTTTTACTTTTTTTACCACGGTTAAAAGTAAATAGGGTAATTAAGGGTAAAAATGATATTATTATTACCATAACACATGTCCTAATTCTATTGGATAAGTGTAATTCGACCAAAAACAACCTTAGGAACAAAATATGACCATTTAGGCCCACTTGGATTAGATTAGGACATTTATTATTAATTTATTTAAAGAAGGGTTAAAATAGTTAAAATCAAAGTTTAATAAGTAAATAATTTTTAATATAGGGGTATACATAAGATAAATTCGATTGTAAATATTCATTAGAAGTATAATAAGATTTAATACATAATGATATTTTATTTATAATTTTTAGACATTATATAAATTAATTTATTTATGATACAATGATGATGTAGTAATTACCATAATAGTGAAAAATTAGAATAATTGATATTATAAATACCCAAATAAATATAATTTGAAACTTTTTATGAATTCAACTAATTTTATAGGTTAATATGACATGTTATTATTGATTCAATTAACTTTTTTCGAACTAATAATTCTGTTATGATTATCACAAAAATAAATTACTAAATAGTGTCAAAATTGACATAAAATAGTTTTTAAAAAACATATTATATTATTAATTGTTATTTTATTCCTAAAAATCTAAGGTTCGGCCAAATGGCTTAGATAAGGTTATATATATTAATAATAAACAACTTGGGGTTCTTTGGCTTGATATAGTAAGTTTATTAACCTTATAGTGTAAGAAAACAAGAAGACACGGTAAAAGTAAAATTATCTAACTTAAAGTTAAATATATATGATAAGGTTAAAATAGGAACCTAAACTTGTCTAAATTCTATTGGATGAGAGGATTTCGACCCATACCCACCTTAGCATCGAAATAAATCAATTTGGAGCTATTTAAAACCGAATTTGGCTTTATATTAAAATAATCTTTTTAGTTATTCCAAAGGTGCCCCTCTCCTCCCTTATAAATGGGCACCCCCTCCCTCTCTTCCTCACACAACTTTGTGCCTTAAATCTCGGCCAACCTCTGCCAAATTCTCTTCTACACTTCCCTAGCAACATCCTAGAGGTTCTGGGCTTCCTCAAAGACCAATTTGAGTGCCCTAAGAGGAGGTCTCAAAGAGGCGCTTCAAAGAAGAGGTAATTTCCATTACCAATTCTTTCACCTTTATTTCTTCTTCCACTTCTTCTTATTAGGTTGTTTCATTATAAAGTAATAACATCAGTATCAATAATATACTGATATGTTATTATAAGTATGAAACAACCCTATTTCACCATCTATCCATCCTACAGAAAACGAAATCACCGCGCGTGCGTACGTACGGAATAACGTCTCCACGCCGTGGTGAAATCTATTTTCCACCACCATCATACTTGGATGGGTATAATGGTGTAAATAATAACTATATATGATTATTGTAAAGTGATATTGATTCTGAAATAGTATACATACACTCTAATACAATTCCACGATCATGAGAACGATATCATCGCTCGTGCGTACGTACGGACTACAGTCTCCACGATGCGATGAGATTCATTCTCCACGTTAACCATTCATGAATGATTATAAAGTATATATAATAAGTAATAATGAAATATATGACATAATAATGATTCTGGATTTCTGTGTATATATATGTATTTCATTTACATAATTTCATTCAACTCAATAAGAAAAAGAAAACAGCGTTCATGCGTACGTACGGTCTACCGTCTCCATGAACGGTGTATTTCTTTCCATTTACTGATATATTATATTATGAATATATATTATATATAAATCATGTTTTATATTCTGGAATTATGTAATCATGATATAAGTAATCATATGAATAATTACAACTCAAAACACAGACGACAAATGAAACGATTTTACCCAAAATGCTCTTTAACATGGAATCTACAAAAGAACGGGTAATATAAAGCCATAAGTGAACCATATATGATATCATAACAATTAGTATGATGCTGGAATAAGTCAATGACATTATTTAAATCATTATACAGGAGGTTCGGACACTTACGAGGCAAATCGGACCTAAGGTTAGGGAGATATCACAATCTCATTTTTATCCGATATTTTTTATACTTTGGTATTTACTGGGGTGTATTTTATCATCCACATCCATGTTTCCTCAATATGTAATATTATTTCCATCCATCTATAATTGTTTAAATCCAATTTTACCCTTCGGTGAGTTTTTTAGTAAACGATATGAAAGGAATCTTTTGTCGTTTTTCATACGAGGTACTTTTTGACTTTTCCGACAAAAGTATGAGAAGCATGTTTTTTTAACTTATACGGAATGAATGGATTTTTAAAACATTATTTACAAGAAGCTTCCTTTACAAGTTTTCAAGTTTATTTTTAATCAACTTCATTTAGTTTAAAATTGTATGACATGTTAAGAAAGGAAAAAGGGTTTTAAATTAGAAAGGATATTTTCCTCAAGAATGGATTTCAAGTCTTTTATCAAAATTATTTTCCATATAAGATAATAAAGGTTTCTGTTTATATCCCTATTATTACATGGATTTGATTATGTTGTGATGGAAATATTTTTATGAATTCTTTTATCTTATATGAATTGTTTTATGATGTCACGATGTTTAAAGATTCCCATTTTTATTACATGGGTTATGCAATGATGTATGATTTATGATTTTATGGCACACATAAGAATGGTATCATTATGAGATGGGTGGGACCTATATCTCCCACCAATGCATTGGGTAATGATTTTATATCTCATGAGATAGACATGGCTGGAATGATAGGTTATACCGGTTCAGTGAAACAAGACTGAAACGAGGGTGACTCGATTCAGAAAGGGACTTTGTCCACTAAGATAGTCTTGGCAATGATTCTTGACTAACTTGAAATGATTCTCTATGATTATGTGTGTATGCCACAAATTTTCATGTTTTATGATTATTGGGATTACATTTCACTTCTATGATTTATCCCATGTTATGATATTATGAGCTCTCTTTTGCAGGTTAAGATATCCAAAATGTTATGTTCTTATGAAAATGATGCGATTGATATTTCTTTTGTTTACACTTACTGAGCATTTGAGCTCACCCTTTTATGTTTTCTTTTCCCCAGGATATAAAGAAAGGTTTTAGGTAAAAAAAGGAAGATATTTATGGAAGATGTTGAAGATCTTTCACCATGATAAGAAGATTATATTCCGAGTTTCCAAAGACACTAAACTATTACAATCCGTGTGTGTGTGTTTTTGTTATGTACTAAGTAATCCGAAAAAGTAATGTAATGTCCATGTACATCATGCTTCAGGTCTCTACAGTTGGTATCAGAGGAAAGGTTTAGTCAACCTTTGGAAACTAGGATTCAAAAATGTTAGTGAGGTCCCTAGAGATATTTCTAAGGAATGTCTAGGGATGTATCTAAGGTTATGTATACGTATAGGTTATAGTCCTAGAATTGCGCTAACGATATTAAAATTTAACCTAAGATGTTAGATATTGAGGGTACTCCCCCTTTACTATGTTTTTTTCTCTAGCATGATTTTTTCCTCTCACAAGATTCTTTTTGTGTTTTAGTTAATCGAGGGAACTAGAAGGAATTCTGTTAACATTGAATCCAATGGAAAAATTGGTGACTATGAGAAAAAAAAATTGTGTATTTCATAGAGAGAAATATATTGTGATTATGAAGAATCAGTCATCGCGATATATGATTAACAAGGTGAAATTTAGTGGTATGCCTAATTCATCAAAGAAGAGGAAGATAAACTATTATGCATGTTCGCATGTTGAGGAGCATAAAGAAATGAAGATTGAGATTTCTAAATAAGGGAAGAAGAACCTTGAGGAATACCTCAAATGGAGGGACCGATGTTATCTGTGTGGAGAAAAGGGTCATAGAGTGACAGACTATTATGGAGTTCAATGTCTTATTTGTGGAGAACATGGGAATTACCCAACTCAATGCCTTGACCTAAAAAGTTACTTCTAAATCAAGGAAGAACTTATTCCAGGACAATCATTGAAGTGGATGGACTGAAGTTTTTATGTATTGGTATTCAAAAATAATGTTGTTGAGGTACTTTTATGGTGTATTGAAATATTTATGTATTGGTCTATTGTGGTTTTAAATAATTTTAAGGTATCGGTAACCATGAAAAGTGATTCAAATATTTTGGAAAGTAGATGATATGAGCATAATGAAGGTATAAGGAGAAAATGAAATGTTTGAAAGTATTCATGAGCTCATGATTGATAAAAGGACTATTTGATATCATGGTTTGAGTATATATAATTTTGAAGATTTTGGTATGTGGAAAGTGTTAACTTTTAACTGCATTCATGTTTTCACTAAGGTTCAATGGGTATTCAAGAGAACACATGATTAAGGCCTTTGAATGTTTGGAATGTGACCAACAAGACATATCTTATGATATATGGGGATCAACGATGGTATTAAATCTCTGGTAATCTTTTTCACTATCTTATGAGAGTGGAGTGTAGTATTATGGATAAGCCTAAAGATTGGAATGGATTGTGTTGGACATAAGGTAGTATTGTTTAAGGATAGAGGTTTTTTCGATATTATTGATGGGATGTTATTGTAATATAGTTTTAGAAAAAGGATAACCTGAAGGATGGGCGACAGCCCATCGCGTCGGACAAGGCTGTGGGAATCGAACCCACAACCGAAGTGTGACTGGCCTTTATCTCCTACCACTGGCCTACAAGAAGTCCCTGTTTAGTATAAACTAGTTTTATTATATTAAGCAGTATGATATATGAAGTATAAGTCCATTTTAGGAACCATATATGATTAACCTCACTACAGATGGACTTATGTATTTTTTTGATAACTTTTCTAACCTTTTGATTGAGATAGATGGAATGACCCATCATTCTATCACATGATCTGCTAACACATCACAAATGAAAAATTCAACTTCATTTCTTTAAGAGATGAAGTGGAAATTGTCCAAATAACGACCGACGGTGAGACTATACCAAAATCACGAAAGTATTTATTCTAATTCCAATTTCATCAATTTTAGGGAAATGATCTTGAAAACCAAAAATGTTGTCCTAGTGCTCTTATATCCGATGAATCAGATGGTACATTAGATCATCAAAAATCAATATCTTTGTAATTGTTGGATTTTTCATAGCCATGTTCTCTACCACTCTCCATCAGAACTTGATGGTTAGATTTTTCTTCCATATCCGTGTTTTCACTTATGTTCTCCTACGTGGAAACCCAGTGATGAGTTAATTTGGGTAACCAATAAATTTCATACTTTAGTTTTTAAAGCCATTATTTGGTATTCCTTTTTACGATGTGGGTTTCTATTAAACAATCTTTTGAGTAGTAAACCATTCATAACCCCGACGAATTTCAAGGGCGAAATTCATTTTAAGGGGGGTAGAATGTAACACCCCGAGATTTTATGAAAAAATATTATTTTTAATTTCATTAATTTCTTGTGTTGTACGCTACACCAAAATGAGCTTGCACAACACGCATCCTTGACTTGCCTTGCATTACACGCAATCGCGACCTTCCTCGATAGCGTGTGTAGTACGCAATAACGAGTTTCACTAAACAACAATATGCTATTAAAATATTATTAAAACTAGCTATTATGAATAGTAATAAGCAATTTTTGAAACTTTATAAATTTTTTTTTTCAAAATGGACTTCATTTTTGGATTCGAAATATCGGAATTAGCCTAGGTTGAAATTTTGGTATTTTTCTGAAAACTTTCAATTTTTGATGAATATTGAAACCACTAAGTGGTAGTTAAAAAACTGATTTTTTCATAAAACTTAATTTTACCGCTTCTGTGAGTTGAATTTCGAAAATCCGAGAGACACGGTTGATGTCAGTAAGTAAAATGTGGTTCAATGAGATGAAAATAATTTTTTGGTGAATAGTAACTTTTTTCTTTTTTTTACCACGGTTAAAAGTAAATAGGGTAATTAAGGGTAAAAATGATATTATTATTACCATAACACATGTCCTAATTTTGTTGGATAAGTTTAATTCGACCAAAAACAACCTTAGGAATAAAATATGACCATTTAGGCCCACTTGGATTAGATTAGGACATTTATTATTAATTTATTTAAAGAAGGGTTAAAATAGTTAAAATCAATGTTTAATAAGTAAATCATTTTTAATATATGGTTATACATAAGATAAATTCGATTGTAAATATTCATTAGAAGGGTAATAAAATTACCTACATAATTATATTTTATTTATAATTTTTAGACATTAAATAAATTAATTTATTAATGACACAATGATGATGCAGTAATTACCATAATAGTGAAAAATTAGAATAATTGATATTATAAATACCCAAATAAATATAATTTGAGACTTTTTATGAATTACACTAATTTTATAGGTTAATATGACATTTTATTATTGATTCATTTAACTTTTTTAGAACTAATAATTCTGTTCTGAGTTTCACAAAAATCAATTACTAAATAGTGTCAAAATTGACATAAAATAGTTTTTAAAACAAATATTATATTATTAATTGTTATTTTATTCCTAAAAATATAAGGTTCGGCCAAATGACTTAGATAAAGTTATATATATTAATAATAAACAACTTGGGGTTCGTTTTCCTTGATATAGTAAGATTATTAACCTTATAGTGTAAGAAAACAAGAAGACACGGTAAAAGTAAAATTATCTAACTTAATGTTAAATATATATGATAAGGTTAAAATAGGAACCTAAACTTGTCTAAATTCTATTGGATGAGAGGATTTCGACCCATCCCCATCTTATCTTCTAAATAAATCAATTTGAAGCTATTTAAAACCGAAATTTGGCTTTATAATAAAATAATATTTTTAGTTATTCCAAAGGTGCTCCTCTCCTCCCTTATAAAAGGGCACCCCCTCCCTCTCTTCCTCACACCACTTTGAGCCTTCAATCTCGGCCAACCTCTGCTGAATTCTCTTCTCCACTTCCCTAGAAACATCCTAGAGGTTCTTTTATTCCTCATAGACCAATGTTAGGGCCCTAAGAGGAGGTTTCAAAGAGGCGCTTCAAAGAAGAGGTAATTTCTGTTACCGATTCTTTCACCTTTATTTCTTCTTCCACTTCTTCTTCTTAGGTTGTTTCATTATGAAGTAATAACATCAGTATCAATCATATACTGATATGTTATTATAAGTATGAAACAACCCTATTTCACTATCTATCCATCCTACGGATAACAAAATCACCGCGCGTGCGTACGTACGGAATACCGTCTCCACGCCGTGGTGAAATCTATTTTCCACCACCACCTTACGTTGATGGGTATAATGGTGTAAATAATAACTATATATGATTATTGTAAAGTGATTTTGATTCTGAAATAGTATACATACACTCCAATACAATTCCACGATCATGAGAACGATATCATCGCTCGTGCGTACGTACGGACTACCGTCTCCACGATGCGATGAGATTCATTCTCCACGTTAACCATTCATGAATGATTATAAAGTATATATAATAAGTAATAATGAAATATATGACATAATAATGATTCTGTATTTATGTGTATATATATGTATGTCATCTACTTAATTTCATTCAACTCAATAAGGAAAAGAAAACAACGTTCATTCGTACGTACGGTCTACCGTCTCCATGAACGGTGTATTTCTTTCCATTTACTGATCTATTATATTATGAATATATATTATATAAATTTTTTTTTTATATTCTGGAATTAAGTAATCATGATATAAGTAATCATATGAATAATTACAAGTCAAAACACGGACGACAAATGAAACTATTTTACCTAAAATGCTCTTTAACATGAAATTTACAAAAGAACGGGTAATATAAAGCCATAAGTGAACCATATATGATATCCTAACAATTAGTATTATTCTGGAATAAGTCAATTACATTATTTAAATCATTATACAGGAGGTTCAGACACTTATGAGGCAAATCGGACCTAAGGTAAGGGAAATATCACAATCTCATTTTTATCCGAGATTGTTTATACTTTGGTATTTACTGGGGTGTATTTTATCATCCACATGCATGTTTCCTCAATATGTAATATTATTTCCATCCATCTACAATTGTTTAAATCCAATTTTACCCTTCAGTGAGTTTTTTAGTAAACGATATGAAAGGAATCTTTTGTCGTTTTTCATATGAGGTACTTTTTGAATTTTCCGACAAAAGTACGAGAAGAATGTTTTTTTAACTTATACGACATGAATGGATTTTTAAAAAATTATTTCCATGAAGCTTCCTTTACAAGTTTTCAAGTTTATTTTTAATCAACTTCTTTTAGTTTAAAATTGTATGACATGTTAAGAAAGGAAAAATGGTTTTAAATTAGAAAGGATATTTTCCTCATGAATGGAGTTCAAGTGTTTTATCAAAATCATTTTCCATCTAAGATAATAAATGTTTTTGTTTCTATCCCTATTATTACATGGATTTTATTATGTTGTGACGGAAATATTTTTATGAATTATTTTATCTTATACGAATTGTTTTATGATGTCACGATGTTTAAAGATTCCCATTTTTATTACATGGGTTATGCAATGATGTATGATTTATGATTTTGTGGCACACATAAGAATGGTATCATTACGAGATGGGTGGGACCTATATCTACCTCCAATGCATTGGGTAAAGATTTTATATCTCATGAGATAGAAATGGCTGGAATGGTAGGTTATACGGTTCAGTGAAACAGGACTGAAACGAGGGTGACTCGGTTTAGAAATGGACTTTGTCCACTAAGATAGTCTTGGAAATGAGTCTTAACTAATAAGATATGATTCTATATGATTATGTGTGTATGCCACAACGTTTCATGTTTTATGTAATGATTATTGGGATTTCATTTCACTACTATGATTTATCCCATGTTATGAAATTATACTCTCTTTTGCAGGTTAAGATTTCCAAAATGTTATGTTCTTATGAAAATGATGTGATTGATATTTCTTTTGTTTACCCTTATTGAGCATTTGAGATCACACTTTTCTGTTTTCTTTTCCCCAGGATATAAAGAAAGGTTTTAGGTAAAAAAAGGAAGATATTTATGGGAGATGTTGTAGATCTTTCACCATGATTAGAAGATTATATTCCGAGTTTCCAAAGACACAAAATTATTACGATCCTTGTGTGTTTGTTTTTGTTATGTACTAAGTAATCCGAAAAAGTAATGTAATGTCCATGTACCTCAATCTTAGGGTCTCTACATCCACCCCCTCCCCCCGACACTAAAAAAGAACAAGCAGTAATTGAGAGCTTCATGAGACAAATTCCTCCTAATTTTAATGGATCATCTGATCCATCAATTGTCGAACCGTGGATCAACACTATTGAATAGATCTTCTCCATTCTCCAATATTCTAAACAACATAAGGTTATTTTGGCTGCTCATCATATGGAGGGTGAATCTAATCAATTGTGGACATTGATCAAAAGTATGAAGCCTGAGGAATAGATCGTGGTGCTGGAATGGAATAATTTCTAGAAAATGTTTTTCATTAAATATTTTCTTCATACCCTCCAAGAAAAGATGAAATGGTACTTCCTGGACCACATGAAAAAATATGATGAATCCATCAAAGTGTATGAGATAAACATCACAAGGATTTCATGATATTCCTCTATCTATGTTGTTACCCCCAAATAAAAGTTTTAACACTTTTTTAGTGGCATAAAATCTACCCTACGTAATGCCCTAGAAATCCAGGACTTCAATATATATGAGAAAATTATATGATTCTCCCTCAAAGTAGAAATTGGGATCAGAAAATATCTTTGGTATCATGGAGATAAGATAAGTAATGTAGAATTTAATTTTTACATTCTGATAGATAAATCCAATGGTGCTAAGAAATTTTAGAACCCCACTTTTCAAAGGTGTGGAAATAAGTACCGCATAAATTTCCTAAAGGGGATGATGAAATGCTTTAGGTGTGGAAGAAAATGGAAACTGGCCATTGATTGCCAATATTAAAAAACCACTACTATGATAGAGTAGAGGAACACTCCATTCCTCCCAAAATGCATTGTTCATTTCTTCAACTACAATGAACCTGAAAACATTAAAAACCAATTTCCTACGACATGAGTGCTTGTGGCAACCAACAACCTCTAAGGCAACAAGGGAGATATTTTTCCATCACTACCACAAAAATGAACACCTACAATAATGTGGTGATAGGTACACTAGTAATTAATTCATGAATGGTGAGCGTGCTTATTTATTATGGTTATACTCATTATTTTATATCCCGATAGTTTAGTAGAATAATCCCAAGACCACCACAAATCATGTATGTAATGATTTCAATGAAAGCGGAAATTTGGGGAAATCGTTGAATCCCCTGAATATAAATGAAACGCTATCATAATTTATCGATGGATCTTCTCGGAGAACCTATTCATACTCCCAATGGTGGAATTTTATGAAATTATTTGCATGGATTGGATTTCCTTATATAGATCCAACATAAATTTCCATGAGAGGGAAATCACTCTCTATATGGTGAATCGATATCTGGTTGTGGACATGTTCAAGGAAGGGGATGAATATTTTTAGCACCATAATCTCAAGTGAGGATATACTAACCTATGAGCATGAATATCTTTTTTAGATGACTGAGCCTAAGGAAGAAAACATCCTTAAAGAAATGCCTATGGTGAGGGAATTTGTTGAAGTGTTTTCTGCATAATTTTCATGTCTTCCTCCTAGAAGAGATTTTGAATTCTCAATTGATCTTTTACCTGGTGAATTTACAATACGCATGAATCCATATATAATTTTTGTTGGGTAGATTGAGGAAGTAATGAAATAGCTACTGGTGAATTGGGATAAAGTGTTTATATTCCCATGTGCTTCATCATTGGGTGCACCTATCCTCTTCATCAAGATGATTGATGGTTCAATATGCCTTTTCATTGATTATTGATTGCCCAACAAAATCATGATAAAGAACACCTATCATCTTCCCTAAATTGATGACTTGTTTGATCAGCTAAATGGAGCACAATACTTCTCTATGGTGGATCTGAGGTCGGGATATTACCAAGTAAGGGTGGAGAAGAAGGATATCTGCAAGAATAATTTTCATACATGATATGGGCACTATAAATTTATTTTAATTACTTTCAGACTAAATAATTCTCCAGAAATCTTCATGTAATTTATGAATAGAGTCTTTAGAGATTACCTCAAAGAATTAATGTTATTATTTATTGTCGATATTCTAATTTACTCCAAAACCAAGAGGAGCATTATGAGCATCTAAGAACCATACTAGAGAATTTGAAAAAATATAATCACTATGAAAGGTATAGAAATTTTGATTTATAGTAGAATGAGGTATCATTCATGGGTCATACCATAATAAGAAATGGTATATTTGTGGATCCCTCTACAAAAAACTGCAATTTATGGATGGTCGAGAACAAACTTTCTGATAGATGTCAGTAGAATCATTGGGTTACCTTGATGTTATTGAAGATTTGGGGAAACGTTTTCCTGATTTTCCATCCCACTTATCGTGATAACATCAAAGGGAGTCATGATTCCTTGTAGTTATGAATGCGAATAGAGTTTCATGAAGTTGAAAATGAGGATTATCACTACACCTATGCTCACACTTCCAACAAGTGGATATCTTTTTTTGGTATTTAGTGATGCTTTGAAAGAAGGTCATGGGCTGTGTGTTGATGCAAAATGACAATGTAATTGACTATGCTTTATGGAAATGGAATTTTCATGAGAAAAACTATACAAAACATGATCTATAGTGGGAAACAGTAATTATCACAATAACAATTTGGTGAAATTACCTCTTTCTAGAGAAATGAGAAATATATACAGATCAAAAAAGCCTCAAATATATATTAAAAAAGAATGAGTTGAACATACACAATTGAAAATGGTTAGAGATGATCAATGACAATTAATGTTCAATCAATTACCAGCCAAGGAAAGTGAAAAAGGTGGTTGATGCTCTATAGAGAAAAACCCCAAAGATTAAATCATTGATCGGAATTGAAAAGGATCAAATCTTCTAAGAATTGATGAAGATGCACATGGGAATCATAAATAATTGAATATAATAAATACCTTCACAAAATATTGTTTAACCATCTATTTTGGAAACATTAATGGATGCTCAAAAGGATGATGTTTTAATTTAGAAGAAAGTGGAAACTCTTAAAAATTGAGTATCCTTGGAGTTAAATATAAATGAAGAATGAATTGTGAGGCTTGGGGAAAGAATATGTGTTATGTCAAATCTATAGTTTAAGAAAAAAATTGGATGATGCACATAGTCTGAATTTCTCCATTCACACATGAAACTCAAATATGTATTGATATTTACAAGTGAATTATTGGAGGGATATCGTGAAGAAGGAGATCGATGAGTATACATCAAGGTTAATGGTTTGTTAGAAAGTGAATATTATTAGGAACATGTATAGCGGGTCATGGAACCATTAACCATAACAAAATGTAATGTGGAGGAGATCACCATATACTTTGTTACAAGACTTCCAAATACATCCAAAGGAAACAATGCTATCGGGGTTGTATTGGATTTTCATACAAAGACTGTACACTTCCCTGAAATTTGAGAGGATTTATCATTAGATCAACTAGAAAATGTATACATCAGAGAAGTGGTAAGGCTACATGGAGTACTTATATCAATTGTATCTTTTTTTTATCCATGATTCACCTATATGTTTGGTAAGAGTCTCCAACATGTTCAGAATACTGAGTTGAACTTCCGTACAGATTATCATTCTCAAACTGATGGCCAATATTAGTAGACTATCCAAACAGTTGAGGAAATTTTGAGATCATGATCAATGTACTTAAAAAAAGGATGTGATCATCATCTTCCCATATTTCAGTTTTCATACAATAAGAGCTTCCATTCAATAATCCAAATGGATCCTTTGGAAGCTATTTATGGTAAGAAGTGTAGAACACCACCATGTTGGGATGAAGTTGGGGAGAAAAAACTCTCTAGTCCAAAAATGGTTGATGAAATGGGGGAGAAGGTTAAGACCATCTAGAATCACAATAAAGTATCTCATATTGGATATAATAAGTATGATTATAATCGTAGATGAGGCCTAGAGTTTGATGTTGGAGACATGGTATTCCACTGCATATCACCATGGAAGAGAGTTATGAGATTTGGGAATTATAGAATGCTTAGTCCATGTTATATTGGAAATTTTAAGATCATTGATGATATTAGAGTAGTAGCCTATCGACTAGAACTCCAACCAAACCTATCTTTGGGATACAATATCTTTCATGTATCACTGTTGGGGAAGAACATACCTGACCCATGACATATACTCAATAATGAGGTGGTACCATTGGAGAATGAGCTCCTCTATGAATAGAAGCCATCGAAGTTAATAGATCATAAGGAAACATTTCTACGAAATAAGACCATACCCATCATCAAGGAATCGTGTAAAAACCACAAGTTTCAAGAAGAAATGTATGAATTAGATAAATTAATGATGTAGAGTTACCCTCAACAATTTTAGTGTGGAAAAATGAAATTTTTAGGGGGAAATTTCTTAAGGGTGGAAGATTGTAACCAACCAAAATTTTATTAATGAAAATTTCAATTGATCTAATTAAATTTTTTATTATGTAAAATTGATATATAAAGCATATGGATGTCCTAAATTTTAGGTTTTTTGATTTTAAAATACCTTTATGAATAGTTATCTTTTCTAATATAGTTGTTGAGAAGTGACCACATGATTAAATTAAATATAGGGCTTTAACAAATCAAATTTACATAGACAAAGGAAGTGATGGCCTCATTTAGTTCAATTGCTCTATACTAATCCGATTTGCTGGATATCGGAAAGGATGTAGCATCAATTGGATTCTCTCTTGACTAAGCCCAAGAAGATGTTTGACATGATATTCTAGAACAAAACTGCCTATGACAGAAGTGGAAGTTAATTTATATTACCACCCGAGAAATGTAATATGAGCCACCCGAAGAGTCTTTCACCATCCCACACATTACCCATAGGTCAAATTTTTGTGTTATAAGGGGTTATGTAATAAGACCCTAGAACTATGACTATGTTCTTTAGTTTTGTGTAATGAATATACATTCAATTTGTTATGTTTTACTTTGTTAATGATTTTTAACGCAGAAATAAATTTTGTAGTTAATATTTAAATTCATTTAAAAAAACATATAATGAATAATTAATGGATTTTTTAAATAAATAAAATTTTAATAATATATTATTACTGAATTACTTTTTATTAAATATAAATTATCATATTATTTTTATGAATACGTCTATAATTTTTATAATTATTTGAAAATTGTTTTTGTCAAAACCCATGAATTTATAATAAATATCTATTTTTATTTAAAAATTAAAAATTCACCTATTTATAAAATTATTTAGATAAGACAAGTATTATTTCTGGATTTAGGACCTTGAAATTATCTAATGGAGAATTTTTCATAATATTCAGAGAAATTCGAATTTTTTGTGTAAAAATTAAATACAGTTTAAATATATAATCTATTTTATGATATTATAATCACCCAATAGTGAAGTAATAAAATAATATAAAATTTATATTAGTACAATATACATGTTATGATTAAAATATAGTTATTTTAGATTCTTTTTATTTATTTCACAAAACCTTAGTAGACCCTCCATGACTAACAAAACAATTTAATATTTTAAAATGAGTTTATTGGGAGTGTGAATCACCTCCACTTAAGAAAGCCTAATATTTTAATATGTTTGGAAATTGGACTTATAAACTATTTTTTTCCAATCCCATTTGGTAAAAACAATGGGAAAAAACTATTGAATGGATTGTGGTTTTGATTAGTTTAATGTGTAGTTTCCAAAAGCTAAATAATAATGAATTCCCTCTTCTTTCCTATATAAACCCACTAAATAACTGATTTCTCTTCACATAAACCATTTGTAGAAAGAAAAAAACTTGACCTATTATCTCTATAATCCTAAAAAGGTTCCCCAATATCCCTATAAGCCATTCTCAAGCCTCTGCCGAGCTTTTGAGACCACACTTCCATGTAAGGGATTTCTTCCTTTCACATTTTTTCCAAATTACATTATGTTGTTATAGCATGTTATTTTAAATTGAAAATGTTTGGTTATGATTTTTAACCTCACCTATAAATCCATCCTTATTTTTTAATGTTGAGCGACCTATTTATAAATCATTAATGCCTCCCATGTACACCCATTACCATGCAAAAAGTCTATCATGAATTTCACTCTTCTCATTTACAATAATGAAATTCTTTTTTATTATACAACTAAATTCCATTGCATATGTTGGGATATTATGTTAAATTAACCCCTTACTTTCCGTTTCATTTATAAATCATGATAGACCCTTTTATGACTCATTAAACCATTTTATGATTTCTATTTGATTTCTTTATGCTGCTGAAGATACACAAAAATATCCGGTGCCAAAATCATAATGTAAGTGAACACCATACCCATTTGTCTATCAAGGGTATTCAACTTTATGCACATGAAATTGTTGAGTTTGGAATTAAATTACTTTATGAGACATATTTTATTCTTGGAATAAATTATTATGTTTTATGAATCCATGTTGTATGATCCATGTGGCACACTTTTACACGAAATGAAATGGTTATAAAGGGTGTGCACTGATAGCATTCCAATGCATGGGGTATTGAATAGAATCGTTATACTTCTTGTGAAATGAAGGTTTGATAATTCTAAAACAATTTCTATGAGGGTTTACTCATGTTAATTCATGTGAAATGAGGTTTTACTCATGATCTATATGCAATGAGCGTTGGCTCATTCTAATATATTTTTAAATGTGGTTGCCACATTTCCATTTTATGATAATCATGCTATATAAAGACATTATGTTAATTTTTATCTTGTGGTCCATTGATATTCATATTAAATAAAATTTAATATATTTTTCATGTTATTCCTTGTTTACTCCCTTACTGGGCTTCAGATCTCACCCTTTTATTATGCATGCCCTCAGGTTATCCCATGTAAAGCTAATTATGAAATAATGTAGTGGTCATATGAAAGTCGTTTTCAATAAAGATGTTGTTTTTTATGTTCTAAGTCATTATGTAATGTTTCTAATTCCCAATGAAACAAGAACAATATATCCTCATAGTGGTCTTACATCAATTTTATATAATAAATCATCCTAAGTGTGTAATAAAGAGTAGGTTTGTTGAATCCCATAACCATTATTTTACACTCAATCAATTTAAAATATAAATTAAATGGTTTTATTCATAAGAAACCACATCTTATTTTAATAATTATTTGAAGTCCTCTTAAATCCATCTAAAATAATCTTGAGGACCACACCGTATTTGATATAGAATCCATTTTAAAATAGAGTTTTCCCAAATTGGAAAGTACATCTAAATCAAATCCAAAGCTCACCATAAAGTCATTTCAAAAGTCCTCATAAGATTTTAACAAAACTTAAAACCTAAAACATTCAATTTTCCAAAGACGTATACAAACCATTTGTTGAGGTAGTTATAGTCTCACATTACCAAATATCCAAGGGGATCCATGGAATCTATCAGACAAAATATAAAGGACTACAACCATGAACTTGAGCCAAGGGAACTACCCTCCTCAAAATGCATCTAAGGAATATGCCACACATATATCAAAATCAATTATCATGATTATGGGTATATCAATTATATTATAAACCTCATTGGAGAACCAGTAATTAACATTTTAAATGATCACAGTCCATTCCATGGTTCAATTACTTCATTTCCAAGAACATTGGAATCCAACCGAGATAACCAAAACAACACATGACTGAACTCATGCCATGAAAAATAAATTTATTTATTATAAAAATATTATTTAATTAATTTATCAAAATTGAATAAAAAAAAGACATTTTTAAACTCATAGGGTGATGATACTTGATCAAAACACAAAGAATCCATTATAAATGGATCACAAAGGACTCCTGAAATAATTCACATGAGAATACCTTAGAGGTTATATAAATTAAGAACAAAAATAAATTAAATCATTAGAAAAAACCTAATAAAAGTAAGCACATACTCATACCATGATGAAACATCTTGAAATGATCTATAGTAGCTATATTAGGATATTATCTAACATATTTTACCAATATATACATCATCCTATAATGATTCCACTATGCTCTGTTGGATTCTAAATCAAATCCACATTCCCAGACATCAGAATTTTTGAAGAACCATTATAAATGGGCATAAATAAGGTGTTAAAGATAAATATCATCTTAAAGGAAGATGAAAAACCATGAAAAAACTATAAACATAGGGGTGGATAGATGAAGGTTGTAGGAAACACCATTTTATTTCCGTGCTAAATAGTGTGGGAATAGGATTTCATTGCTCAAAATGGTGATGATGTATTTTACTCATTTGCAAATATTTAATGAAATATCAGTAGCCTCATGGTTTAAAAGTAAATTTTTATAAATATTGCACCAACAGTGCATCCTCTACAATCCAAAAGAAATTTCGCATATGGATAGGTAGCATTGCTGAGCATGTTATGCTCTAACTATTCTACCATCACTACCTCGTTCTCCAACATAGAATATAATTTTTATGAAACTATAAACCATAAGTATTCCATGTCCTAGATGCTGATCATACTCACAAGGTTTCCCCTTGAACACCTCATGGATTTACAATAAACTTTTGGTAATCATGAAACACAACCATACTCAGATAAGAATAAACTGAAAATCTCATGATCATCATGTTGTCGCATAGTACCTCTAAAACCTTGAACACTAAATCATGATCCATTTCTAAAAAAAATTAATATTCTAGAAACATACCCTAAATCCTCTGATACCCATATGAACAAATGAGCTACCTCTATATCCTCATTCCTCATCTCATAACAACACTCTTATAGAATTACAACTCTTATATTTTTATTCTATTTCTAGTTTAAAAATGTGAAACATCCAGTAAAAGGAATCAAAAAATCCATTAGAATTATCCATCTTGAGAGAACACATGGTCTTACAAAACATCCTACCTCAATTTCATTGATGTAAAAAATAAAATGATACCACCACATGCGTTTTTAAATCTAGAGTGCAGTAAAAAAAATTTGGACACCTTTTGGACCCTATTATCATTGTTTCTGACTCGTCGATGTTCACATTTTATCAATAGTTCTTAAAACCAACCCTAGATTTTTTATTTCCAAACAAATAAAATATCACATGGGACGATACATTCTCTCTCCTAGATAAAATCTCAATATTAATTATAGACACGAACATGTGATCATAATATTCTCTTTAAGTATAATTATCCTTTTATGATTTATTATAGTTTATAATTTTATTACTATCAATTGATATATTATGATAAATTTTCCTTTTGTAATTATATTTTTAATTTTTTTATAAAATATACTTTTACAATTCTCTCTTCATTTTTTCATAATTTATCCTTTTATAATTATGGTTTTATAATATCAAATAAATAATAAATTTATAATTTTTTTATAATTTCTCAAAAATAATACTTATATACTAATACACTGATAATTTTTCATAAATTATATTTTATAATTATATTTTTATAATTTCACATAAATTAAACATTTATAATAACATTTTTATAATCATTTACAAAATAACATTTTATAATTAATAATTAATAATTTATCATAATTTATCCTTTTATAATTATCTTATGATAATTTAATAAAAATATTATTTTTAAAATTTTCTCACATAATCTCAAACAATTTTCCCTTGAAAATATTATTTAATTATACATGGTTAAATATTTATAAGTATGCTTTAGAAATTTTTTAGGAAAATATCAGTTGATAAATTTTTATATATTTCTGAGTAAATTTCAATGTAATTAAATTTTATGTATTCTTTATAATTAATATTTGGTAATATTGAAAAATTATCTTCTTATGATGATTTTTTATAAAAAAATCAATAATTAAATGAAATTATTATATTATAATTTATTATAATTTTCATATGATAGTTTACAAATTATTATATTTGAAATTTTTTTATTTATAAAAATTGAAAATTAAATTGAAATATCATTTCATAATCAATATATTGTTCCTTGACAAATTAGATTACAATTTTACTTGAAAAAACAGTGTTTTTAACAATTAATTATTAAGCTAATTTAATTTTATGAAATTTAATAAATTAATAACATAAGAATTAAATAATAAATTAAATATATATATATATATATATAAACCATGTGTGCACCTCCAACAATTAAATGAGAATCAACAACCCATGAGGATGGATTGATCGACGAAAGATTCACCATACATGTATAAGGGAGTTTTAGGTCACCTTGACTCAATGGAATTAGCTAATATAAAATCTTGAATAGCTCAATGATTTTTTACCCAAAAATCATGTAATTTAACACTCTAAATTTATATAGTTGTTTAATCTGTAATTAATTTGAAAACACGGAAGAGTGTTGATAATTTATCCCATTAAGATGTTAAATTTGATGTCGGTCATAATTTTGTTCATTTGAGAGATTTTGAAATACTGTCTCATAAAATATAGAGATGCGTGTGAGTAAAAAGGATAAGAGAGGAAACTAATTTTAATAAAAAAATTAATAATAAAATAATTAAGAGTGGCTAAAACAAATTACCCTCAGATGCGATGTTACCAAAAATCTCGTGCTCATAATGGTTATGTCGATCCTAGGGTAAAACCCAAATTTCTAAACTAATGGTGGACTATGGATTTTAATATGATATACCATTCTAGATATATTCCATTATTTTTGGGATTAATATATTAAAAATAATAAATAATTCATCCTCATGTTTCATCTAACCAAAAATCTAGTGCACAAAAATATTATGTTGTTTCTTAGGTTAACAAATCATCCAGGACATAATGGTGGTATGAGATTTATCAAGAGGGGAACAATTTGGGAGGTATTTTATGTTATATAAATATGCATCATGTGTGATATAAAATATCTAATATTTTTATTTTAACAGTTTTAAGGGTCTATAGAGGCCATAATCCCGTGTGAACACACCAGCTATCTCTGAAAAAAATTCCATAGAATATTCCATGTCGGTAATGTGGATTTCACCCTTATGTAATGACCTGAATTCATTTATTAATTTATTTTTATTGAAAATTTTATTTTTTCCTAGAAATATAATCATATATTATAATGAAATAGGGTCATATTATCATCAAAAATTTATTATAGATTTATTAATCCACAATATTTACATCTTGTCCCCAAGTATTAACTCTAGCGGTCTTGCTTGAAAAAATGAGGCCATTCAGCTCAAATATCAGACCTGATCCCCCATGTCTCATCCTGGATCCATCTATGCTTCCACTGAATCCAAATTTGTTTTACCATATTCCCTCTTATGAATTTCTCAGCCTTGTATATGATATTAATTTGGTGCACTTCGTATGATGCGTCAGGATCCAACTCAACATCATCACAGTCAATGAAATTTGTATGATAAACAATGTACCTCAAGATAAATGGAACATGGAAAGCATAATGAAAACCTAGGTAGAACAAATTATGGTCTAGATGATATTTCATTGTACCAAATAGTTTGGCGATATGGAACTATCCCACAAGCCATTGGGCTTTCTTGACTTACTTCTTAAGACATTCATGGTCTATCTGAGGAGAGACATTAATGTAAACTTTGTCATTCATAATGAATAACAATGGACTCCTCATGTGGTTGGAATATGATATATTCTTGGTTCAGTTAGATATTTTCATCTTATAAATCAGTGTCACTCTATTTGAGGTATCCTAAACCAAACTAGGGCCAACAACTGCTGCCTAATTCCAATAAACTCATGAAGGGCATGATCTCTAATAATGATCCTCGAAATGTTCCATATTAATCGAATCCTATTAAATGTTGTTTTATGAAAATTAATCCAAGTATATATGATCATCCCAATACCAGGAAAATTATAGAAAAAATATATATGAATATAAACCATTACCAATATCATTTTAATCGGAAATAAATATGTCTGAGGATGTTACATTGTCCTAAAAATAACCCGAGTCCATAGGGACTTCAGCAAGCCCTTCAAAAAATGTTACGTCTGAAGTCATCATCTTCCCAAAAAAATTCTATATGGAACTACATTCAAATGTACAAACTCATTAACATAGTGATTTCCCAACTCATCCAATGAGTGAGTCACTCAAATTGGTAAAATGTAGTCAATGCTATTCATCCAAACAAAAATCACATAGACAACATCCCAACTAATCAAGGTCTTAGGTTACACTATCAAAATATGCTTCATGAAATCCTACCACTTCCACATGGGGATTAAAATTGGATGGATAAAACCATAAGGTCACTGATTCTTGACCTTTACCATTTATAATTTATTATATCGATAAAAACCCATCAATTTTTTTCATTACTAAGGGCCACCAAAACTAACATTTGATGTCTTGTTAAATATTGTTATCAGCAGGATTTAAAGATAAACCTAATTTTGGTAATCTATCATTATAACCTCTCTAATGGAAGTAGGGACTACAACACTTCCATGTGTATTTATCATAATGTCTTCATTCACCGACTATCTGGGTATGAGGACAACACCATCCATTTGTTTCCTAATCACAACAAACTCTATGTATGACACCTGATTATCATTCATCAGATCCACAATTGAGGATTTGATCACTAATTTTGGAGTATGGCATTGATCCCTAATCCTTAAAATCATCAATCCTCTAGTCATCCTACCATACTATCAAGTGAGGCTGCTCATATGAAGGCCTCTAACTAATCTCCTAATCCACCTTCATCTTATGGATATGATAATCCACAATAATGATATATGTACCTAATGTACAATCCATATCAAATGAAAATTTCTACAGACACTGAACACGTACCCTCTCTCTCAAATTCAGGTTCTGCTACATGAAGATATAGTGAAGGATATTACTGTTAGTTTAGATGAAAACCCTCTCAACTAATAGAGAGTGTCACAAACACGTTGATGTTTTGACCAAACAATCCAACTACAATTCACGAGTACGGTAGTTCTAAAAATTGTTTTGTAGGTGAAGTCACCCATATGATACTAAGAATTCTCTATAAATCACCACCTCTCTCAAGAAAAGATATAATGAATCATAGTATACTCTATAACAAATAACCTTCCAGAAGAATTTATGTACTGGCGCTATGTTAAGCTAACCCCTTACTTTAATTATTGTATACTTACAATAGTCTCCTTATTTGAACATCAATCTTTTATCCTACATTGTAATTGGATCTTACAATGAGGAGAAGTCTTGGATAAATCCCTAGCAACATCACGTTAAACCTAAGGAGTTACTGATATCAAAAGAATATTAAGCGCATGTTTGGGACATGACTACTACTACATTCACTACATCCATGGATATACATATCTCATAGACCACATTCCTTTATTTTTCACTTCCCCTAACTAGAATCACACTTGATATGTTTTGTGTAAAGGTTATGTGTATAAAGTGCACTCAATAATATCTCAAGGTTCCATGAATGATGCTCTAATATTGTCATGTATTTGAGTATTTTTAAATAAAAACAATGAAATTTTTGTCCATGTATAAGTGTAATATTTTGTTTTGGATGAATGAAATTACTAGTGACACATTCATAAGTTCGAAGGACACCACGATGTGCTAATACAATCCATACATACACTAGAACATAATTTTCACAATATCCTACTCCCTACCTTAAAATTGGTGATATATCGATCTACAATTAATCATGGAGAACTACTAAGCTACCCATAATTTATTGAAAATTTCATTGATCCTGGCTAATTTAAATAGGTTGTTCACTATCACATATTTCAATGCAGAGTAGAAGACTATGGTTTACCTTTTGGGAAAACAACATAAGGGAACCCCATGGTATAGTACTTGTATTAATGAATCCCGTTCACTCCAATTCTTCAAAATATAACTGGGGATCCTTTACCTTAGATGGACTCATATGTTATAGGGGTATCTAATGGTATATGTATTTGTAATGAGCACAATATTCTCTTAGTATACCAATGCTTTAGAGTCATTACTGATTCAAAGACTCTAAATAATATTTCTTCGCATTCTTCAGTATCATAAGGGTCTCTGGTTTCCTGGAAGGTGAAGAACAGTGGACTTGAAGTCAAAGGATTTTTTATTAGTCTTGAACTATTATAAATAGGATAGACAATAAGTAAAAAAATACCATTTTAAGAAGACCTCCTACCTAAACCATATTGCAAGTGCAGAGTAATGCTCAAATAAATTCTCCTACTATCCAGTGGTAAGTTAGAAACATCCCCCTTCAAATAATATTTAATCCCAATTCACAATTAGTCCCATAAGACTTTTTTGAGGAGAAATATAATTTCTTGTAGAGGATGTACTTTTAAACAAGAATCATCTTCTTTAGAATAATCCCAAATATTTTTATGGTATCACTGAAGGTTTCTTCTAAGATTCTACCCTCAGCCAATGGTATCACCATCCTAGCACTAGCCCTGGTCACAATCCATTCACATTAGTCAAAGATATCACATATATATATATATATACTTTTACAATAACATGTTTATTTCATCTAATAAATTCCAGTGAATATTTATAACAACAACATGCTAACCCGTATATATTACATGAAGATATATTTTCCTTAATAGATTGAACCAATTAAAGAATTTTATTAATGAACCACTATGTTGAAAAAAACAAGAATATATATGTGGTATATCAATAAAAGCTCCAAGTAATGATTAAAAATGTACATAAAATATGATAAATCACATATCAAAATCATATTTATTACATGAGAATAATATATCAAACTATTATAGAAAAATAAAATTTCCCCAATTTTATGGTAACTCATAGGTCCACTAAACAGTAATGGATTGACACTATCATAGTTCCCATGATATAGTTAAAAACACCCTATAGCTTGAATATAATGTCTTATCTAAAGGAAAATAGAATGAAATGTTATTGAGTCATGATTCTCATAGACAATTTTGTAGCATCCTAATCAAAACCATCGGGTCAGAGCCAGAATTCCATAAGACCCCATGTGTCTCTCTGCATACACATGTGGCTAGGGAATGTCAGTGTGGGTTTGAGTCATTCAGTGGTGTGACAATACTCTCAGTATCACGTCGTATGGTTAATAAGAACTAGTAAACTACAAAATAAATATTTAGAATAAACCTAAAAAATTGATGTTAGTATACATGTCCTAATAATGAAAGATTTTATCAATGTGGTTGGCCATATAGTTTAGTTATATGTAGATAAATAAATCAACAAATGGACAGTCCTCTAGATTCCAACTCAGTTCACGACTAACTTTGTGAAAATATTATCATCTATCCACCAATGGGCAATGTCACTTTATTGGATCCCAAATTAAATTTACTAGTGCACTGAAATTCCCAAGTAGGGTGTGAGTACAAGAATCAGTATGAAACCACCAATGCATACTGAACCATGTTTTTTCAATTATAATACTTTATTCCAGAAAATAATATATTTATAATTGGAATAAAAATACAATCTAAAATATAGTGGTTGGATGAAAAATAAATTAACATTATCCCATGGCCATAACTACTTCAACACCATTCCAAAAAATGTATAGTATGTCGATAAGAGTTCAAAACTAGTACAAAGGATATTATTTTATCTGTCAAAATCCACCAGGCATCGAGTGAGTAACATACCAAGAATCTATAAGGCATCGTTTAATACTTATAATCCACAATGAATCCCATATCTACAACCTACTATAAATCTAAAAGGCATCAGGTAACACTCTGAATCTAAAAGGAATTGAATTTAATTCATATACTCAGAATCCACATGTCATCAATTAGAGACAAGGCTACAACAATTTTAGGTACCACCATCATTATATTCATAATCTATGCATGCACACCTAAAGGAGTAATAGTACCATGAAAAACAACATTCATTTATATTAAATACTATTCCTCTAAAGGAAATCAAGATATGGCATATCCTGATATATCATAATTAAAAATCATCAATATATTTTTATCATGTCAATGAATCATAATCATGGAAACAACCTGTATCAACCATCAATTTCATTTTGAAGATATGATATCACATGTTACACACACTGCCACAAACGATCAAAAGTCATGAATGGATATAAATATTCCAACAGAATCATCTTATAATAAAAACATGGGTAATGACATAACAAGAATGTAATGAAATTTCTACCACAACCTCATTGACATCAATGGGAAGAAATGAAAATATCATGTGGCTCTAAACTCAATAGTCAATAAAACCACCTCACTGGCATAATTATCATAGTTTATCAAATGTCAACCCTAACAACATTTCAAATGTTCCTAGAACCAAAACTATCAATTTTTCCTAAAAATAAATAAAATATCTCTTGTCATGATACTTTTTCTCTTCTAGACAATTTATCATTTTTAGTTCTATGTTAGTACATGCACTCACAATATTCACATTGAAAATAACTATACTTTGATAATTTATTTTATAATGTACATTTATAATTATGTTATGTTAATTCATCAATAATTATCATTTTATAATTATATTATCTTAATTTTTTATAAATTATCCATTAATAATTATATTTTTATAATTCATATAGATTATTGTTGATTATATATTGTAATTTTCATTTTATAATATTTATATTTATTAATAATTAATTTGGATTAAATTATCCCTAGTTTAAAATTAGATTTTGATACTAATTAATAAATTATATTATTATTAAAAAATTATTTAAATTAATCAATGGAGAATAAAATAAAATAAAAAAATCCCATTCTCGCCATGTTTGAATCATGGGAAATTGATGTAGAAGATGCTTAGGCATGCCTATATTGAAAGATAGAGGCTTCTCCGAATGTGGTTTGAGTGAGAAGTTATACTTTATACTTTTCTATTCTGTTAGTTTTGGAAATCAGAATCACTATATTCAAAATAGGATTACCAAACATTTTTTGTCTGAAGTGTTTTAGTATGTTTTTGTAAAAAAAATTCTATTTTATAATATTTGGGAAAAGATCTAAAGTGTTATGAATATAAAATTACAATTATTCATTATGGTAATCATGTTGAGTATGGATCTGATTATCAGATTCATCATTAATCAGAATACGATTCAGAAATTTTGAATTGAATGTCATAAAAAAAAATTTAGGACTATTCGACTGATTCTATTGCTAATATACAACAATAATTATAATAAGGTTTATCACATTGAAAATTTTTAATGAATTCCAGCAGACTAAATGACTTTTATAACAAATAATATATAATTATTTCAATCATAAATAATATCCTTAACACCATAATTGTTTTTATGAATATGACATCAGAAATTCAGATACTGATGAGTTATAAGGTTACATCTGTCAAAAGTCATTGTAAAAAAATTGAAATATGATTTTTGATATATTTCATATAAATTAAGAGTAATTTTAAGAGTTTTGGAGTTGGTTGAATATAGATACTTAAAATGATTTATATATGTGAACCAATAATTCATTATCAGTGAAATTTATTAGTGAGTTTTGATTTTATGGAATCCTTCTCTATGTGTACCCTTAAGAATGTTTTCAGAACATGCATCTAAAATTATTTCGGATCATGGTAATCTGGGAAATGGAGTTTCTGAATCTGATCCTTAGAATCAAGGGATTTTGAGGATATAAAAAGAGACACCGATATTCATATCGAAGGATTCTTGGGATAGAAAGACAGATCTAATCATCATATAGAGGGAGTCTGGGGATAAGAAGATAGAGAAATTATGATCATCATATCGTAGAATTTCCTGGTTAGAAAATACATACATTAATGCATGTATAAAATAGTGGATACATTTAGACATGGTTAATGACTTCCATATTCTAATGGTTAAAAGTGGTGTGTTTTTTAATAGATCTTGTGGGTCATTCTTACTTGTACATAACTATAGTATTTTTGTGTTTATAGTATCAAATAAACATAATTTTATATAATGTTTGTAATAGTAATTATCATTATATAAAATTTGTGTTATCCGTGTTATGATGATTATGATAAAAAAATATTTTCATTTTCATCAGATCCATTGTGATTATGATTATTTTACTCTAATATATGTTGATTTATTCTAATTCTAATTTAGTTACTTTGATAATTGAACACAGTCTGAATTTGATAACGTTACTTAAAATGGATTTTTGTTTTTTTGTTTAAAAATTTTCAACTATTATTTTAAAGTTCAATTTACACCCTCGGGTATGTATAGACATCTAAGATAATTCTTATGATCCTACAACTCATGGTGAGAGTTTCATTTTAACTAGATAGAACCAAATTTTTATTCATCAATTAATAATGGTTCAACTATTTAGAAACCACCAATTTCTGAATTTAATATACCATCACTGATCCTCAATTCAACCAAATATTTATTACGGAGTTTGAATTCCTCCATATTAGGATGTTGAAATTGAAATGGTTTAGAATGGTGTGGATTCATGGGATTTTAAAATCATGACATGTTAAAAATGGAGTTAATTTTTTGTAGAAAATATAAGGTGAGAAAAAATTATTTTAATTAAAAAATTAATAATACTATAGGTAATTAGTGTTAAAATAGATTAAACTCACGTGGAATGTTTCCAAATAACCAAATAAGGCAAAAGGTTATACTAGACCTAGGGTAATACCCATGTTAATTATTTCATGGGGGTCTTAGATTTCTCATTCTATACATAGTTATAAAATTATTTCCTTATTTTTACATTATTTATAATTAATATCATAATGAATTTATCCTCATGTGCGATCTGAAAAAAATTCCAATGTTCACAAATTTTATATCATCCCTGGTTGAAGCTCTCATCCCAGACCTAATAGTTGTGTCATATTTGTCATATGATATTCCATTTGGAAGATATTTATTTTTTTTTGAAAAATATTGTGTATGATATAATAGGTTTAATATTTCTATTTTTTAGCATTGATTCTCTACGACCCCTAGAATCTCATGCTAACATACAATATAACTAGAAAAATATTAAACAGAATATTACAAGATTCTCAAAGAGTGTAAACCCTTACATAAAGACTTTAACTCATTTATTATATGATTTCAATTGAAACATTTCTTTTTTAATGACAAAATACTCATATATTCATTAAAAAACTATGTTATCGTCATCAAAAAATGAAGATATTACATATTAACCATTGTGTTTCCGGTGATACATACCAATATATCTCTACACATCCCTTCATCACCATTGAATTTTAATAATTTGGAATAATTAAGGGAACAATATATATTTAAATATGATTTTTTTTCATCACCCATTGGTCCACCCCATCATAGATATGTTTTACTCTCTCTTTGGCCCATCTGAAGCATAAATGATCAAATAATTATTATATTTAGTTTCCACAAAAAATAAAATATTTCACTATTCTTAGAATTTGAATATATTTGAAAATTTCAAATAATCAATTAATGGTATATGATTAATAAGGAGAATGTTTTAGAGGATAAAATTGATTGAAGAAAGAAACATATTTATTAGCACGGTATAAGATACAACCGATGAGGGAAAAGAGAAAATATAAGAATATATAATTCTTGAAAATACTAGGCATGAAATTAAAATCAATACATTTGAGATGTTTAGTGTATGAAAAAAATCAATCTATACCAATTACTGCACATTATCACTCTATGTACACTACATAATTACAAGGGATGAAGAACACTCAATGTAAAGGTTGAAGTGAATGAAAAAAATCAACATTAAATTAGTTTGTGTAATAATAATGTTTAACAAAATTTTATGAGTGTGGATATAAATATATGTATCTTTTTTAAAAAAAATTATTCCACGAGAATGAAAAAATGTATTATTGTCAAAAGGAATTAATTTTTTATTATATAAAAATTCTCAAAAATATGATTAATTTTTTATGCATACCTGATAGAAATCACCATATTGACAAGAATATATTTTTTATTATTAAAAGTGAAAGATGTTTAAAGTATCATTTGGAATTATTGATGCGATAACTGGGTAATGTTTTAACACTTTTGGTTTTATATAGTTATAAAAAGGGCATGAATTTAAAATCAAAACTACCATAATGCTTATTTATATAAAAAAGTGAAAAAAGATATTATTTTTATGAAAACTCATTGTTTAATAACAATTCACATTTTTCATTAACATGAATACCACATTAATATATGAAAGGATCCAAGAAAAATTGAAATGTTGGTACATGTTTTCTACTTAACATTTATCTGTAAAAAAGAATGAAATTCAATTGAATTATTTTAGTAGTTTATAATAAATAATTAAATAAATTAAATACCTAGAGTAATTTATTATAAAATAAATCCCTACTTTTTTATAACATAGTAATTCCAATTGATGGTTTGTTTGTCTTTTTCATATATTCATGAATAAAAAAATAATTCATATTCTGATATATTCTCATATTCTACACAGAGAGAAATTTCATTCATGGAATCCTGGGATAAACATAACTGATTCAAGTGCTTCACCTCATTCATTGTGGATAATTTTTAGAAATATAATATTTTTATATCATTAGAAACATTATAGAAAATTGAATCACTAGATATTGAGAGGAGAAATAGACGAGATCATTATTTCTTGTAAAAAAATTAGGTATTCATGATTTCAAAGATATCTTGAAACCAAAAACATTTCATTAATGATTCCACTTTTAATTTATATTTAATAAAAACTGATATAAAAACCATTAAAATATAAATATAAAAAATATTATTATTACATTTATTATATTAATCCCATATATTTTCCTAAATAAATAACTAAATAAATAAATAAATAAATATTTAAATGATATTAAAAATATACTTTTTTATTACCAACATTATATAATTATACCCTTAAGTATTATCAAACCTTTTTCAAAAATATTATGTCTCTTATTATTAAGTAAATAATATATCCACTTAACCCAATAATAAATAAACATTGAAATTAAATATCCTTTCATATAATTACTGATAAAATTAAAAATAGATTTTTCTCATATCACGTAATATTATTATTAAATTCATGAACTATATTACAAGAATAAATATCATTCAATGTACCATGGAATAGATTATTCACATATATCAATTCAACAAAATATGATGATCTTATAAATACACTTATTTAATGTCCATTTAGCCTCATTTATCTGTGGTTGTAGTTCAAACCCACACTGTAAGGTTGGTATCTTGCAACACATCATAGAACTTATAGAGGAATAAATAATTTTTTTGATCAATAATAACAATATTACTACACATCCAAGTATATAATATAATCACTTTTAAACGTGGTAGATCATTGTGTAAGACAAAAATGAATGTCATCATCAGTATACATGATTTATCATCATTTGAATTTCTATGATATAAAAGCTCCTAAAATATATTTTGAATGAAAATTGGTCATTCCCTTCTATCTCAATCAATAAACCATGGATATATTCTTATATAAACCAAAATAGAAAAATTATACATTCATTGTTTAATCAATGTCATTAAAATAATTACACACTATATATAATAAAATTTTCCCCAAGAAAATACATCATTATTTTCAATATTTGTAAATTCAGTTGAATCATGATATCCATTCATAATAACCTCATATAGAACACCTCCGCATTTTTAATTTTGATATATAATTATTATAATAGTTAAATTTGAATATAAAGGTTAATGTATTTAATAATGGAATATTTTTACTACTTATGATATTATTATGAGTATCCCATTGTTATGATTAATTGGGTAAAACAAGCTTATGTTTGGATAATTTGAATTTAGTGAATTCTAAATTATTAATTAATTTTTAACACATAGTAATTAGTGACCTTGTGACCCCTATCAATGGTATGAGTTTTCCCAAACCGAAGGCATATTATTAGAAGAAACCATGAAGGTAAATCTTAAGAAAGGTGAGATGCCATCTAATTTTGGGAACATGATATGTTCGTAGATTCATAAAACATGATGATAAACCATATGATAATTTATATGTGATATAGTGGATTTCAATTTTTTATCAGATGGTTTGGTATATTAACATCCCAAGTAAATAAAGAAAATGACATTTTTCATATTTATTAATATTTTTGAACTAAATACTAATTATACTTTAAAGGGGATGCTATGTTCGATGGCACACCTGATACGCAATAATGGGTTTCTTTGAAATATTATGTTGCACACTAATAATATAATATTATTATTTTAAATGGTAGTTAAAACCTAGACGTTGTAATTGTGGTAATGTATATAACTAACAACAAAATGATTATATGTGTTTGTTAAATGATTTTACATTTATCCAATAAAAACTAGAGGCTTAAAATGTAAATGAATTTAACATTAAACATAATTTATTTTTAAAGGTTAATTTATCACCTATTAATGTGAACTGTATTTAAATATCGATTTTTTCACTTTTATATGTGCCATTTGACAAAAAATAAAATTCTTCTTTAGAATCGGGACATCAAAATTTACTTTGCGTTAATATTTGGTATTTTTCTAATAAAATTGATTTTTATGAAAATTAAAAAATACTGTATTTTAATTCAAAAGTGCCTTTTAATATAATTTATTTATATGGATATATTATCTTTTTAATACTTTTTATAGTGTAATTATATTATATTTTCACCATTTAATCCAATTTCAGTCATTGAAATTAATTTCACTTTCAAATTGGGCATTAAAAAGTGTCAAGATTTTGATAGATGTTCTTTCTTAAAAACACGCTATTTAATTTGATAACAAGAATTAATTTTAAATCCATTGATGAAACTTCTATGTTTTGAATTTGGATAAATAGACAGCTGTTTTTAATTTGTAATATCAAATATATCTTTGGCTTAATTTTTGGTAGTTTTATGAAAAACATCAATTTTTGATGAATAGTGAATCCACTAAGTAGTAGTTAAAAACAAACATTTTCATTTTAATGAAAATTTAACACTACTGTGGATTCAATTTAAAAAATAATAAATACATTGTTTTTATTACTAACTAAAATTTGGTTCAATAAGATGAAAACAATCTTTGGTGAATAGCAACTTTTGACTTTTATTTAATGCGGTTTAAGGTAAATAGGGAAAATCAAGGTAAAAACAATAGTATAATAATAAAAAATTACCTTAACACTTGCCATATACATATTGGATGAGTCGTGACAGAGAATAGGAATCCTTCGGGCGATTTTGGGACCCCATGGAGCCACTTCAGAGTGATAATGACACTTTATTTTAATTAACTTAAAGTAAAGACAAAATGACATAAAAAAATATCCTTTAGTAAAATAATTTTTAAATTGGGTTATATAAGTAATCCTTTAGACTATAAATATTAATTGGAAATATAGAACTATTTTCTACATCATGTTATTTGTTTTATAATATTTAGGCATCAAATAAATAAAATTATTTATGACACAAAAATGATGCAGTATTTTCGCCATTAATAAATGATTTAAATAAATGAGATTATAAATATTAAAATAACATACAAAACCTATCCAATTCATATTTTATGATTATATTTTGACCATAAGTAATCTTATATTTGACCATAATGAGTTTTCGATATTTCGAAACCAAAAATCATTTTTTAATAAAATAATATTTTCACTCTTTCCTAAAGGGCCCCTCCCCCTTATAAAAATACCTCACTTCTAACTCATTCCTCACACATATCAAGCCCCTGGGCTCATTAAAAATCTACCCAAATATTCTTTCATGATCCCCTCTTCCACCTAGAGGCCTTTCCATTAGAATAAGTCACTTCAATAAGTCCTTTTGGTTTAAACTAAAGAGAGTTACCCAAATTAAAGGTAACAATTTCTCTTATCTTCTATGCTTTTATTTTACTTCATCAACCCCTAAACTATGTTTATTTATTTATTTTTAAATAAAACTAGTATATTAAGTTTAATATTATGTTATTATGAGAATTATTCTAACTACACTCACACACACCACCATCTAATGGGTAAAAACATACTGTTTATTGGATTTCCAACTAATGCCTCACGAAACGATGATTGTTCAATTATCTCCTACCACCTCATATGGTGGACCTTATGATGACACGGTATTTATATATAATATATATTATTTTTATGTTTTCTTTATGATTATTTATTTTTAATTTATATCATACCTTTATGGTTTCCATTATTAGTAAATGTGATAATTTAATTTGAGGATGTGCGGACTACCGCCCCTCAATGTGATATGACTCCTTCCTACCATAAATGGGACATATAATGGATATAGTTATTTAAATTATATAATACATTATACTGGAATTATAATAAAACTATGTATATATATTTTTTCAATCAATTAAAATACGAAATAGAAATGAAAGTAGCCTTCTTGCGTACGTACAACTTACTGTCTCCATGAACGGTGCATTTCATTTCTTACCTCCAAATGTTATGTACTATTATAAATACATTTATATACTAGATATATATGATATATATGATATTTAAATCATTAATATCATTCTGTATATAATGAAAATTTTACTATGGGAACAACTTGTAATTATAAGAAGTCCATTTTTGACTCAAGTACCAAATATCGACAAATCAAACGTTATTAACATAAATGATTACATAATGTTTATAACATGGTAATAAGTAATATAAAAATAATAATATAGTTTAAAAGGTTTCTTAAAAAAGTATAAATTAAATTTAGTTTATTATTCAAGAAGAACAACGAACAAACGAATCTAGTCAGTCACGAGGTAAGGGGTTTCTTATCTCACATTTAATTCCGTGAGATTTCCATTGTTCGAAACTAATTTATTGATCGTGGTGTATTTTGTACATAAATTTGATATATGTTATAATTATTCTATTTATATTAATGTTATTCTATTAATCATTTGTTTTTTGTAAACTTTTGGTCATATGACTCGATTGATTACAACCTGGTAAGGTTTTTTCATCTCAATTTTTATTCCCGTGAGATTCATGCTATATTGTCACTATTTACATTGTTTGGTGTACGTACTGCCATGATTTGTTCTATATGTGTAATATAAATTAATTGATGGGTATTTAAATATTCATTGAATAATTCCTCTTTCATGGGTTTTATGGTTCGTAAGTTCCCAAATCGGTAAGGTATCCTTTTAACCCAATTTCCATTCCTTGGGTTAATCTTCTAATTTATAATTATGTCATGATATGAATATGTGTGTAATAATTATTTATTTATTTAGGTTGTAATTTCCACTCACCTTTTTTTGGATATAATTTTGATACAGATAATCACCCCATTTATAAATTCTGAAGTCATCAACATGAACATGCTATGAGTAATTTTATCTCAATTTCCACTCATTGAGTTCAACATCTAAGTCAATAGTTTTGTCTTAAAAATTACATGTGTGAATTTCCTATGATTGATTTAAATTTAATATCCAATCATATTGAGGGTATCTATATTTTTCACACATTATTATTTAATTGATTTATCCTTGATCTAAGGATACATTTTTTATATGGGATTCATCTCAATTTACATTCTAATGAGACTTTATTGTCGTTATGCACCAATTCACTTTTATACGGTGTATATAATATCTTTTGGAATATTATATCATGAATCCCTTTATTCACATGATATTATAATGTTATGATTAAATGTTATTACGCAATTATTTGTATTCAAGCGTCTCCCATTTCGATAAAAACTCTTTATCTAAAATATCATTTAAAATGTTTTAATGATTTATTCTTATAAATATTTATCATTAATGTACATGATTTAATAATGGTTTTTAGGATTTATTTATATGTAAATTAATGAATTAAAATGGAAATTCATTAAAATCATCAAAGTGGTATGGGAAACATTGATTCAACAATCACTTTTTTAAATATTTTAAACAGTTTTGAAAATGATTTGATAAAGCATTGTTTATTTCAATATCTTGTTATGATATATTTTGATTTGAATGTGGAAATGTAATAATTACTTTATGACTATGTTATGTGTCATGATTATGTTATGGTAATAAGGAATTGTTTTTGTATATTGGTGGTTCGGTGATAAACCTTGGGTGGGTGAGCCAGAGATAGCACTCCAATGCATTGGGTAACGTGATAGAGGTAAATGTTTATGTTTCTCCTAAGATATTTTGGGAAAATACTATGATGGGTATTACAAATGTTATTCCTATATAGCTATGATAGCTAAAAGGTAAGTATGTTATAAATTCCATAAGTTACCTTTATGATTTATGATTTGTGAGTGTTGTTCATATATCTTATGATTTCATAAGTTGTGTTATGATTGAAAAGTATGGTTTCGTTGATTTTTATTAAATGATGGGTTAATGTTTTCTTTACTTATTTTATAACCCTCACTGATATTTTTATTCTCATTCTATGTTTTTGGAATGATTTATACAAGTATTAGAGATTAATAGGGTCATGGATGGGATCATGGAATAGTTATGTTGTCTAAAACATGGATCGTGACATGTTTGTTTTTAAGAGTTTTTATTTTATGAAAAAAGGGATACTGAAGAGTAGTGTGTACATGTAATTTTCTAGTTGATATATAATAGTTATTTCCTAATTCACTAAAACTCTAAACCTTAAAAGATCCTCAATGTGAATAATTCATTTAATTTTGGATTATGTAATGTTTAAGGTCGGGACCATATAGTTGGTATCAGAGGTCAATTTAGACAACATTAGGGATTATGAGTTTTTTTTAGACACATGGTTAGTACTTATGTCTATTATTTATGTAAAATCCTTGTTTTATAACATTATCAGATCAACGAAACTTATCTACAAATGGAAGGAGGAGGATCTTAAACACATTTCTATCTGTTCCTGATGACTTGCTTTAATAATTATTGAAAAGTCATGTTTAGATTATTGTGAAACTTTTTATTTCATACAAATTACATGAAAGAAGTTTTTTGAGATATCAAACACCTCCGCTATACATCGTTACCATCGTGGATAATGGGTAGTATATAAACAAATCCCATTTTCACAATATTCTCATATTTTCTAAAAATGTAAATATTATCCAGGCATTTTCTGATATTTTACCTTATCACAATATTTTGAAGCATATTACGATATTTAAAAAGGTTCTGAATAATGAGACCCTAAATAAACCTATTAATATTTTCTTTTACAATATATTCTCTCAAAACATACCGTTGGTATATTAAAAGGACCAATAATTGAATTTTCAACTCAAATTTGGTCCGACTATTTTATAGAGATCATCTTTTATCAGATGTTTGTAAATTAAATGTCATACATGATTATTTTCCAAAACAGTATTTTTAAGAATACCCATATGACCCATGTTGTGTAATGTGTATTTGGATGAAGGAATCAAATGATTTTGAAGGATATTTAAATCATTGATGTAATGCATAGACCTTATACCTACGTAAACAAGATGAAGATGAAACCAAATGGACACCACGATCAAGGTATGATGTTCTTCATTTTGGGGATCGTTTTATTTAATCATATGTTGGTGAAATAAAAAATTGACAATATATATAAGTATTCAAGAATTAAGATGTTGATATAATAAAAAATTTGGATGAAAATGAGAGTTATAGGGATGCCATTGAGGTTAAAACATGTTAGGGTTATTTTTGAGTTTTATTAAAAGGACGACTCGTAGGATGGGTGACAACCCGTCGCATCCAGCAAGGCTACTGGAATCGAACCCACAACTGAAGGGAAACAAGGGTGCATCGCCTACCAGTGTCCTAATTGAAGTCCTCAGTTATTATGACTTATAATTTTAGTAAAATAATTTTATGGAACAAGAATAATTTAATTTTGGGAACATATGTTTTATCAAAAGGATATATTTAGTAGAGGAAAATGAATTGATGATTAAGTGATAAAGGCTGTTTTGGAAGACATTCTCTCTTTTGAGGAAACAATATATCCCTAAAGAAGATAGAATACTATGGGATTTAAATTGTGGACTATTGGTGGAAATTTTAGTTTGGAAGAATCTATGTTTTTATTGTGGTAATATGAAGATATGATTTATTTAGGAAAATTATTAACCTATCATAGAGAATATGAGATTAGGGTAATTACTTTTCAATATGATACATTATGAGTAACAGATGTTATTTGGAGATAAATGTTAATATTTATCTTGGAGGACTGTGTAATTAAATCCTTAAGAGATTTGAGTTTCAATCTTATTTTGGATTTCTTTTGAATAAGTTTACTGATAGTTGTTTATTGAATGGTATTGGTTATACTTTGGGAATTGTTTGAAAACTTTTGGAGATTAAGAGTAGTTTTTTTGTAAAAGATTATTATGTTTGGGTATTATATGATCTCGCACTAACCATTTTGGATTTAGTTGATGTCTAAAGACAAGGGAAATATATTGTTCTTCTTTTTTGGAATATGTGATTCTCTAGAAAATGATTCTTGTTCATTTGATGTGATCATGTCTTTTTGAATACTCATTGTTTGGAGAAATGATTCGTTTTTAGTAGAATCATTTTAAAGTATGAATCTCTACTTGAAAGTAATTATGTTTACTTATGTTCTTATTCTATGTAGTAAATGAATTCCTGAAATTATAAAAATTATTGTAAACAAAAATTATGTTGGTTTACATTTCTCAATGAGTAATCAAATACTAGTTAACACATCATATGTTTGTGATTTTCTAGTGGTTATCATTCTCCAAATCATGTTTTTTATCACTCTCCATCCAAACATGATGGTTTTCTCTCTCTTCCATATCCATGTTTTCCTGCATGGAATCATTGTATGGGTTATTTTGGGTGACCTTTACACTTTTCTTTATTTATCTTAAAGTAATAGTTTTACTAACTATTTTCTGATGTGGGAATTTTAGTGAAGGTCTCAAGCCCGGTTTTATAATTGCGAGGACACAATTCCCGAAAGGGGGGAAAGATGTAACATCCCAGGTAAATAAAGAACATGAAATATTTTATATTTATTAATATTTATGAACTAAATATAAATTCAATGTTAAATTGGATGCTATGTTCGATGACGTACCTGATAAGCAACAATGGGTTTCATTGAAATCTTATGTTTCACACTAATAATATAATATTATTATTTTAAATGGTAGTTAACTCATAGGAATTGTAATGGTGGTAATGAACATAACTAATTACATAATTATTATATATGTTCATTAATAGTTTCTACATTTCGCTAATAAATGGTAGAGGCTAAAATGTGAATGAATCTAGTTTTAAACATAATTTACTTCAAAAGGTTGATTTACCACCATTTAATGGAGAACCCTATTTAAATATATTTTTTGGTATCTTTTATATGTTCAATTTTACAATAAAAAATTCCTATTTTTAATCGGGGAAAATATTTTCTTTCTGTACATTTTTTGTATTTTTATGATAAAATTAATTTTTTTATGAATAGTGAAGAATAACGTATTTTAAATCAAAAGTGCCTTTTAATATAATTTATTTATATGATTATATTATCTTTTTAAATGGTATTAATTTATAATTAGATTATATTTTTACCATTTAATCCAATGTTGGTCATTGAAATTAATTTCACATTGAAATTGGGCATAAACAATTGTCAATCTTTTGATAGATGTTGTTTCTTAAAAACATGCTATTTTTTTGATAAAGGGAAATAATTATAAATTTATTAGGGAAATTTATATGTTTTGAATTTGATAAAATATACATCATTTTTTAAATAGTAATAAAAAATATAGTTTATCCTGAATTTTTGGTAGTTTTCTGAAAAACATCAATTTTTTATGAATAGTGAAACCACTATGTAGTAGTTAAAAACTGAAATTTTCATTTAAATTAAATATTACCGCTTTTGTGTGTTGAATTTCTAAAATCCGACCTATATGGTTGTTATTACTAAGTAAAATTTGATTAAATAATATGAAAACAATATTTGGTGAATATTAACTTTTGAGTTTTATTTAACGCAATTAAAGGTAAATTGGGTAATTCAAAGTAAAAAGAATATTACAATAATACAAAATTAACTTAACACTTGTCTTGACATTATTTTATGAGCCATGGCCAACCATGGGCATCCTTGTGTCAATTTTGGGACCCCATGGAGCCACATGGGAGTGATAATGACACTTTATTTTAATTAACTTGAAGTAAAGCCAAAAATGACACAAACAAATATCGTTTTATACATTAATTTTTACATGGGGTTATATAAGTTATATATTAAACTATAAATATTAATTGGAAAAATAATCATATTTCCTACATCATGTAATTTGTTTATAATTTTTTGACATCAACTAAATAATATTATTTAGTACACAAAAATGATGCAGTATTTACATCATTAATATATGATTTAAATAAATAAGAATATAAATATTAAAATAACAATAAAAACCTTTCCAATTACTATTTAATGATTTTATTTTGACCATGAGTCATTTTAAATTCGACCATAATGAGTTATGAACCATTAGAATCCGAAAATCATTATATAATAAAATAATATTTTCACACTTTCCTAAAGAGCCCCTCCTCCCCTTATAAAAATCCCTCTCCTCTAACTCATTCCTCACACCTCTCAAGCCCCTCGGATTCCCCAAAACCTAACCAAATAATTTATCAAGATCCCTCTCTTCCACCTAGAAGACTTACCTTAGGCTAAAGTCACTTCAAGAAGTCCTTTCGGTTTAATCCAAAAAAAGTTTCCCAAATTAAAGGTAACAATTTCTCTTAACTTATTTTTTTTATTTTAATTATACCACCCATAAAATATTTTTTTAAAATTATTTTATAACAGAAAAAGTTCCCACAATATACTATGATGTTTTTATGAGTATTATTCGAACTACACTAATACACACCTCTGTATAATGTGTAATGAACATATTGTTTCCGTGGATTCCAAACTAAGGCCTCAGGAAACGATGATTGTTCGATTATCTCCTACCATCTCAAATGGTGGACACTATAATGACACTATATTTATATAAGATATATATCATGTTTATGTTTTTTTATGGTTATGTATTTTTAATTTATAGTGTACCTTTTTGGTTTCCATTATTCGTAAACACGATAATATCATTTGAGAATGTGCGGACTACCGCCCCCTCAAAGTGATATGACTCGTTCATACCATAAGTGGGACATATAAAGGATAGATTTATAGAAATTATATATGATATTATACTGTAATTATTATATAACTATGTAACATTAAGTTTTCATTCAATTAAAATACAAAATAGAAATGAAAGTAGTGTTCATGCATACATATGACTTACCATCTACATGAATGATGCATTTCATTTCTTATATCTAAATGGTATGTACTATTATAAATTAATGTATATACACGATATATATGATATCTATGATATATAAAGCATGGATATCATTCTGGATATAATGAAATTTTGACTATGTTAACAACATGTAATTATAAGATGTCCACTTTTTACTCACGTACTAAATATCGACAAAACAAATGTTGTTAACTTAAATGATTACATAATTTTTATAACATGGTGATAAGTGATATAAAAGGAATAATAAACTAAAAAAAGGTTCTATAGAAATTATAAATTAACTTTATTTTATTATTCAGGAAGAACAAGGAACACATGAGTCAAGTTTGACACGAGGCAAGGTGTTTCTAATCTCACTTTTAATTCTATGAGATTTCCATTGTTCGCCAAAAATTGATTTCATATAGTGTATTGTGTACTGGAATTTGATATATATTATAATTATTCTCTTTATATTCATGTTATTCTGTGAATCATTTGGTGGTTATTAATTTTTGGCCATATGACTCGATTGATTACAACATTGTAAGGTGTTTTAATCTCACTTTTTATTCCCATGATATTCATGTTATATTGTCACTATTTCCTTTGTGTGGTGTATGTAATACCATGATATGTACTATTTTTTTAATATAATTTTATTTATGGGTATATAAATATTCTTTTAATGATTCCTCTTTCATGGGTTGTATGTTCCATAAGTTACCAAATTGGAAAGGGAACCTTTTAACCCAATTTCTATTCCTTGGGTTAATCTTCTAATTCTTAATTTTTTCATTATATGACTATATGTGGAATAAATATTTATTTATTTATGTTGTAATTTCCACTCCCTTTTGTGTGGATATACTTTTGATACACATAATCACTCCATTGAAAAATTCTTAAGTCAACGATATGAACTTGCTACGAGTAATTTTAACCTAATTTCTATTCATTGAGTTAAACATCCAAGTCATTGGTTTTGTCTTCAAAAGAACATTTGTGAATTACCAATGATTTATTTACACTGAATATCCTATAATATTGAGTGTATTTATATTTTTCACACATTATTATATATTTTAATTATCCTTGATCAAAGGATATGGTTTTTATATTGGGTTTCGTCTCAATTTATATATCAATGAGAGTTCATTGTCATTATGAACCAATTCACATTTATATGGTTTATAAACTATCCTTTGGAATATTATATCAAGGATCCATTTATTCTCATGATGTTATTAAGTTCTGATTAAATGTTATTCTGCAATTATTTGTCTTCAAGCATCTCTCATTTTGTTAAAAACTCTTCAACTATAGTATCGTTCTAATTGTTTTAAAGATTTATTTTTGTAAATCATTATCATTAATGTCCATGTTTTAAAAATGCTTTTTTGGATTTATTTAGAGGAAATTAATGTTTTAAAATGGAAAATAACTAAAATCATCAAAGTGTATGGGACAATTTGAGTCATAAATAAATTTATTAAATGTTTTAGATGGTTTTAAAATTTAGTTAATAAAGCATTGTTTATTTCAATATCATGAAATTATATATTTTGATTGCAAGGACGAAAATGTTATCTTTCGATTATGCTTCTGTTATGTGTTATGATTATGTTATGGTTATCAGGAATTGTTTTCGTATATGGTTGGTTCCGTGATAAACATAGGGCGGGTGAGCGCAAGAAAGCTCTCAAATTCATTGGTCAATGTGATGGAGGTAAAAATTAATGTTACTCCTAAGGGAAATAGGGAATATACTATAATGGGTATTCCAAATGTGACTCCCTATGTAGCTGTGATAGCTACAATGTAATTATGTTAGGAATTCCATAAGTTACCTTTATGATTTATGATTTGTGTGTGTTATTCAGAAATCTTATAATGTTATAAGGTATGTTATGATTGAAAGTATGGTTTCATTTATTCGTATTTGATGATGGGATAATGTTTTTCTTCCTTATTTTACAACCCTTACTGAGCTTTTTTTGCTCATCCCATTTTTTAAAATGTTCTTCACATGACATAAAGATGACTAGGGTCAAGTATGAGATCAAGGAAAAGTCATGTTGTCTAAATCATTGAACTATACATGTTTTTTAAGAGTATTAATTTTATGAAAAAATGTGTACTGAGTAATAGTGTGTACATGTAATTTTTAAGTTGATAGGTAATTTTTATGGCCTAATTCTCTGAAACTCTAAACTTGAAAAGATCGCCAATGTGAATGTTTCATTTAATTTAGTATTATGTAATATGTTAAGGCTGGTTCCTTATATGTATACTATTCTAAAAAATCACACCACATAAAAAAAAGTTTTGAATTTCCAAATATTCCCCTAGTTGAGTGATATTATACAATGAAGGTTTCTCCCCTCATTTATACATTACCCAATAGAAGTGATCCACAAGACATATATTTCCCTCATATTTTACTTTATTTATCCATGGAAGATGCATATGTATAGTTCATTTGGGTCTCATTTTCTAAATTTCTCACATATTTCCCTTCTTATTACATTTCTTTTATCATTGTAACTATATTATCAATTAATGATTATGAAAAATTATATGTTCTCCATATCTAGTAAATGAACCATATTTTAGGGACTATTGTCATGGAATTAATTATGGGGTTATTGTTAACACAAATCAATCACTATTTCAAAATGAAATCAGGGTATTTTTTAATTCCATATTAGTTTATCAATGAAATATCTTTCTGTTGAAATATAATTTATTCACCATAAATAGTAATTTTCTTCTATCCAACACAATGCATCAAATACTAATTGTTTATAGATCTCTAAAAATATCTTCATCTATTTTTTTCAAATATATTTTATTTAGAATGACTTTCATAATATTATAATTTCAAAAATTAAGCTTTTATGGTTTTTTATATAACGTTTTAAAAAAATCATTTTGAGATTATTTAATATTAAAATTAATTTTTACGATGGATTTGATGTAAATTTAATTTTGATAATTTCTATTTCCATTATTTTCCATGTATTCTTCTTGAAAATTTTTAATTTAAGAATAAATAATTTTTATTATATTTAATTGTGAATTCATTAATTAAAATTAATGTATTTATAGTTTGGATATATAATGAGATCCTAAAAATGTTTTTTAATGTTTTTGATGGTTTTTCGGAATTTTAGGTGAATAATATATGTATTTTTCATGTTATTTATGTTTCATGAAGTTACCTTCATTATTTCCCAAAAACTTTTGAAACATGAGTATTAATTTTATGTAATTAAATTTGTATCTAAATTGATAAAGTTATTGTGACTTGATACTATCATTTTATAACATTAAAATATTGGGTGAATATATGGGAAATCTAGGTGAGTTATCATCTAAATTAGATAACATAACTAGTTGGTGTCAACTGTTGATGTAAATTCTATTGGTAGGGGATATAAATTTTCAGAGGCCAAGAGTTTATGTTGAGGCCAATCACCAATTAGGTTCCCCATATATTGAAAACTATTCTATGAGTAAGGTACTAGATTATCATATTAGACTGCAGGTTGAAATTCCATATTGTGCTTCATTCCAAGGGGTGACAACTTCATGTCATGTTTTAATTTATATTATGTTGTACATTAGGAGTTATTTAACAATATGTCTCTCTATATCCATATTATTACATGTAATATAATGATTATTATATATATCTTCAAATATGTTAGTTCATTATGATACTGTTAGTGTTTCTTTTTGAAATTCATGATTATATTATTTGGTTTTACAAATTGTATTAATTAAATAATGACTTTTTAAATATAATTCTATCTATCATTCATAATATCAACTATAAATTAAATTACATTGATTTGTGGTGATATAATACTAGGATTATACTCACAACCTACACACACACTTTGGCGTGTGAAAGAATTTGGGTTAATTGTTTTTTCTCACTTGTTTTTTCAGTATCATTGTTTAATTGATGGACAAATGGATTTGATGAAGTCAATTTGATGTTGTGGAATATGGAGATCCATATTCCACATTGATATAGTTGTGTATTAATTTCATTTTTTTTCAAAAGTATACCTTTACTAGATATTCCTTTAAGATTCATTCTCCATTCTATAAGATGTCTTTTATCTAGGTGGATATTTATTACATAGAATGATTCAATTTTACCCTTGTATTATTTATTTTCCATATATTGTTTGTAGAAATTATTTATTATAATAGTAATACCCTTTGGAACTACTTATTATTCAATGAGAATTAGGAGTGATCCTTTATATTTGAGGTAGACTAACTTGATTATCAATGTATTATATCTTTGTTTGGTTCATTAAATCCAGTAAAATTGACATTATGAATTCCCCTTAATAGGATTTTCCGCGGAAATAGTAGTTATATAATCTTTTAATTTCCTGTTCAATCCAAAATCATTAATCTTATTATATCACCAAGTCCATATTTTTTAGAAAAATGATTTGTTTATTATGATCCCGAATATCAAATAGTAATACATCATCTATATCATATTAGATTGATTTATCTGAATAATAAGACATAGTATTGGAAATATCATCATCATATATATAAGTTCTCATTACTGCAGAGAACTATTATATCATATTGACATGAAAAATAAAAAAAATAAACTATCAAAAAAATAAAATAGTATTCATATTTGGAAGTAATAGAAATATAGACACATGAACAAAATACATAATAATGTATGTTTTCTGGAATAAACAGTAGTAAAATCTAAGTATCACAACATCTAGATGATAATATTTTTATAATAGTTATCTCTCGTGTGATATTTATGACTATTTTGAGGTATTGAATTTTTCACATGGGCTGCCATATTTAATATTGTCAATGTACTGCCAATTATAACATTATCACCTAGAAAAACCATCTAAATGGATGATATTTATAATATTCATTCATACTGAAACTTATATTGAATCAAAATATAAGATATATATATATATATATTAGAATAAAAATACGTTGATTATTTAATATTATATTTCTCATGATACAATCATTATGAAAATTATGATATCAAATCAAAATAATTTTTATTGAAAATTATGTTCATTAATCCCTTCATGATTAGTTTCATACATTCTCTACATACTAAGAAAAAATCCTCTATATAAATATATATCATGGGGATATATTCCAATGATTATTTATACAGTTAACCTGGACATCATAGTATAAATAATAGAATAAATAATAAATCTGATCATTGAAACAGATATAATTCTTTTAATTATATGCCACGTGACATAGAAAACAATCAATTATTAATTGAAACTTATTATACCATTAATTAAATTCTCAATGTATATACATTGACATAGTTTAAATATACTCATGGATATAAAAATCTAGACCATAATCCATGTAATATAGGTAGATTTATTTATGACTATCATAGGTAATATTTTATTTAACAATGTCCGAATTAATAATATAAAAAATATTTTAATTAAATAAATAATATGGAATTATCATATATTATTATGAAAACTCATATAGTTGGACTAAAACTTTACAGAATAGAATGAAAATAGTATTAAAATGAAATTAAATTCTCTTATAAATAAATAAATATGAGAACATCATGTTTTACGTTTTATATTAATCACTAATTACATCTGTCTTCCTAATATTAAAATAATTATTAATTTTTGGAAATCAAATTATTATTTGATATTAGTCAATTTATATAATGTAATAACATAACACTAATATCTATGATAGTAAAACTAATTCCCTATAGTTAATTATCTTGTAAAAGTTCCCCATGATATTTGTTGGGTCTCTAGAACATGTCCCAAATTTTTTTGAGAATGGTTATTTTAATATAGAATATCCTATGTAGATTGAGCCTCAAATTTGTTTTGATTTATCGATCTTCTAATATTTAAATTAAAGATATTTACCTAATTTAGATGATATATTTTTTTTATTGAGTATCATTTAAATATATACATCATTCATTTTTATGAAAATATGTTGATATGAATATAAGTAAAACAAAAATTACATCCCTATACTTGTATATGTGATAACATGATCATCGTTTAAATAATTACTATTTATATGAGAACTCATTTAACACTATGGGTGGAAAATTTAGTTTCTTGTGCTTTACACTGTTTGTACATTCTATATATAAAACGATTCTTCAATAATTTCAAGTCCTAATGATGATGAATTCTTGTACAAATTACTCTCTAAATCACTAAATCAGAGTTACATTATCTGTATGTCAATTTTATTCTGTATATTAAACTTATATTTAACAATAAAAATGAAAGAAAACATTTTTTTCATTTTGTAACTTTATCTCTATTTTAAATATTTCATCAATAAATGTATTGAATTTTGAGAATATACATCTAAAATTATATATTAAATATTCTTCATGGAATTATGTTAAAAATACAGGGTTCATTATGAATATTTTAAATTTTACTCTAAATATTTCTTTAGTTATTCGGACTATTAAACTAATATAAAAAATGACCATGTGTATTATATGAGATGTACATGTATACACTTAATTTTTAATTTCATTTTAAAAATATCATTTTAATTTAAAAGTCATCCATGCCACAAAATAGTGTCATATGAGTGATTCTCATTTAATTTTAACATTAGATTTTCAAATTTGAGTATATATTTGAAATAATAGATAAAAGTGATTAACCAAATGTATTATTTCCTTAAATTTTAAAATAGAAACACTATGATACATTCCGAAAGAATACATATTTATAATTATATGGTTATCATAAATATATTAAAACAATTATAAAATATGAAAAAAAAATTAATGGAAATATATGAGCTGTAAATCATCCATAACTAGTATAAAAATAGATTCTCAATTTATAAATTGAATATATAATTCACATATCACAATATATCTGAATTAATAGACTGTATATATATATTCAAATATATTAGTGATCAAATACTTATCATCCCAAAATTTATTAAATTATAAAATTCTATATGATATAAAGAATTATTAAGTATTCCCTCACGTTAATTATTTTATTAATGTTAATTTTCAATGGAAAATATTACCAATATTAATAAAAATGAATCTTACCCATTTCTCTCTATCTTTATATTTGGATTCTTCTATGTACATTACTTGATACCATTTTACATTGACTATATCCCTATTAAATTATCCTTGACATTATATTTGTTTACCATAATAATTGAGAAGTTTTGTAATTTTTTATTATTGTATTCTTGTAAAACACTATCTAAAACACCTAGAAAATATTTCTCTATATCTTTCATTTTAGAGTTAGCACTTAAACTAATGGGTATAAGAAGTTAGGATGAAGTAATTATCAAAAATTATTATTCTCTATATGGATATATATATAACATTGATAATAATTATATTTACCCTATAATTTTGAGTATATGTAGATAAATGTAGTCTCTTTCCTCTAAGTTGCATGCGAATGATGTTTTATGTATCTAAATTATTTAAAGAATAATCTTTTCTCAAATTTTTATAGATTTTTCAAAAATGTACATCCATCATAATCTACAAGATTTTTGTTTATCTTACTATCCATCGATGATTACATGTTCTGATTAAAATCATATTCATAAACAAAAAACCCTATATAGGCTTACATGTCAGACTTATATTCAACTCACTCAAAAGAAATTTATTTTTTATCCAATACTATTAGGGAAAAAGTGAGAAACAAAATGTCACACACAAAATGAGATAACCAATCCATTAAAATGAAATTTCATATTATCGATAACCTTAGAAAAATCAATGAAAAAGAGATTATTAGAGTGTCAGGCTCCGCCGTCAGACGATCTTCAAACCCTGATGCTAGCTTTTCCAATGATGGAATGTACTCCTCAATGCTGGTTATCCTATTTTTGAACCCCGTTATAAAGAGAAAATACTTCTTATAAATACACATGACCTATTCCTTGTTATGAGTCACCCTTAGGGGCATTTCCATCATTATTTCAGCTTCATCATCAGGAGCATTAATTGTCAGATCTGTTTTTTCAATTACCTATTCCGAACTCATGAGTAGTTCCAAAGACAATGCAATTATTTGTTCAGAATCTGGCTTCTGACATGAAACTTTGGAGATCTATTGAGAATCATTTACTAATTTCTTTCCCTTCATCTTCTTTTCTGATTGGGTATCCATCTATAGAGGAAGGTGAGAATAATACTTACTTTATTTTTTGTTGCATCTCTTTCTCTAGCTCCTCCTTGGACTAGGGGGCTGGTCATTAGGTACCTCCTCCAAGTCACCTGTAGAAAAAGCAGTCATCCCTAGATTCATTTATAGGATCATATGTCCCATTCATGACGATACTAGTCGAGCCATCCTATGGAACCTCATTAAATAGTTGTAAAAAATTGGTGGCCGAGTGAAATATTAACAACCTCCCTCAAAGGGAATACCCTAAGCACAAACTCATCAGCTGAACCTATGTTGAAAGCAGTAATACCTATATTTTAATCCCTTGGTTTCTAATCTTCTTCTACTTTGTATTTGTTACCACTCCCTGCACACACCACATCAGCATACAATGAACCCTTTTTGTAGCCTCCCCCACTAGCCTAATGCCTTCCTTGGTACTCTCAGTTACCATAGGTTCAAGAAATCTTTCCATCCTCCATTGATACAAGGGGACATCTACATAAAGGCCAAGATCATTCCCCAACCTATTGATAATACCATCTACCAAAGGATTTCCCTACGGTTCACTATGAGGATTCACTATTGAGGGTTCTTTATTTGACATAGTCTCTACGCTTTGTTTCCCCTTCCATTCAAGTCCATCTATTAGATTAGGCAAAGAATTGTTGCCTCAAGTACCAGAAGGACCATCTATTGGAGGCACAGGATTGTTGCCTCGAGTACCAATAGTATTGAGCTTGTCAGCATTGTGAGACCCACATTTACAGTTTGCGAACTCATGTCCCAACTTCTTTCATTCCAGACAGAAATAACCCACGATTCATATAAATAACTGCTGCTTATAGTTATATTCCTCTACAACAGTGATCTTGATGAAATCAAATGGCTCTATGGAAACATTTACTTCCACACACACATGGAAATTCACTGGGTGACAGATGGATTTGGTTCTATTATCAGAACACAAATATCTACCAACCATGTTCCCTATCATCCTTATTATTGAAGGGTTTTGAAAAGAAAGAGGAAGGTTAGTAAATCTTACCCAAATGGAATCTGATTCAAATTCATGCTTAATATGGACATCGTAAGACAAACTATGTAGATAAAACAGGAAACCATTACAGTTGCAGAGCGCGGCTGACCAAGCATGATTCAAATATTATTTCGATGTGAACCAGATCATTATATTTCTATTATATAGTAATCCCATAGTAGAATTTTCATGTAAACCCCAAGATCCAAAAACAAACATGTCGAAGGTGTCGACTGAAGGCCTCCTTTTTGAAAATAGAGAGATCAGTGTTTGATTGAGAAGTGATGAAGCTTCGTTGAACTCTCCAATCGATAACAGAAGGTTAGGGAATCCCTCATAAATTTCGGTCACCTTCAGAGATAGAAAGAACTGCGGGAATGGAGGGAGTAGATCGGGGTTAGATAAGGGTGAGAAGCAAGAAGCCTCTCCCTTGAATGATGCAGAAGGTCCCTCCCCCACTTGTGGGGTAGGGACCAGCATTGGAGTCATTATCATCACGGTGTGGGGGAGGAAACACATCGCTCACGGGATGGGCATTCCCAACTCAACAAAATTATGTCATTCTTATATTCCACTATATTTGGTTCATTAGATAGAGGTAAATCTTGCATCTAAAATTTTCTTTCATATAAATCTATGATGAATAATATAATTTACTATTGTTGGAGGTTTTATTTCATATGGGAATTTGGTTTTTACCTAATAAATCCTAATTTTATTTCATTAATTGTATAAATTTATAGTCTCTCTATAAAATAATATAGTAATTCAACTATTTATCCACATTAATAATCTAATTTTTTTATCAGTGACACATTTATATATATTAATATTTATTAAAATTCCAATATACATCATTATTCTAATCAAAAAAATTTATTGGGTGGGTTTTCTAGTTCAAAGGTTACACGCTTCTATTTTCATAGAATAGATAAAAGTAACCAAATACTTATAAATTATTTGAGTAAGGTGTTACTAATTAGAACATCAATAACTAAAAAAATTTCTATTGAAAGATATTTATAATTTTTATATCATATAATATATTTTTTAAAATATTTACTATAAATTTCATAATATAATAAATGATCACATATGTTAATCAAAATTTAATTATTTAGATCTTTTACTTTCATTGAAAATATCTAATATGTTCTTATTTCCTTAATGATGTTTATATTAACACCTCAATATATATCATCATTCCAAATTATATTATGTAATGTGGGTTGTGACAAAAAATACGATTTTGAGAGAGTTTAATTAGTCATTCAAATTTAATATACTTTTACCGAGAATATGTGTTTCTGATTCAATTAGAATGTGATTAATAATAATTTAACATATACTATAAATATTTAATTAAAAATAATATTTTTTTGGATATCATATTATACATAAAATTTAATATATTTATTTTTTTATATCCCCTTGATTTTATTAATTTTATAGTTATGTCCAAAAAGGGTTCTTGATACCTTGAGAGTGGGGTGAATACGGGTATGGATATTCTATTCCAAAATCATTCCTTCTCTACTAGATCATCAACTATTTATTATATGTTTGAATTTTTATCCTATATTGTATTTATATTTCTCTAGTCCCATCCATATTTATATAATTATGATGCATAGAATGTAAATCAGGAAAGAAAGCACAAATAAACAATGATTTTTACATTGTTTACCATCACCTGAAGACATCCAAGGAGCATAAAAGGATAATGTGATTATATAACAAATCCACTAAGCAAAACTTCCAAATTAAATGGTTCAATATATATCACTTATATGCCTAGAATTACTCCCTCTACCAAGATTAGGGCCAGATAAATAATTTCATAATGCTCACTCCCTAAGTATCATTCTTTGGCTCACTGCTGGTGGAATGGATAATTTTCATCATTTTACTTTTTCACTCCTCTAAAAAATATCCAATCACTATTTATGGAATTTTGGGTCCCATAATTATGATGAATACACACATCATCTTTTGTATATACATTTTCTATTAAAGTCTATCTTTTCTGTGTAATGTTAGTTAGAAACAATTTCCTTCACAGACTATTTTAATACCTCTACTAACTATCTAGAATCCTCCATGAACATCGTTGAATCCTTAGTGAACTAAATTCCACTATGTGGCATGAATGATTTTCAGACAACCTCTCCTTCTACAGGCCGCCTTTCCTTTTGTAGACCACCACATCTTCAACAGACGATTTATGCCATGTGGACCTCCTCTCGTTCATAGAGACTGATGCCTCTATGAACAATTGATGATCCATGAACCATTTTTCATTGAGGTCTATATAACTCTTCAAACTCCTTTCATAGAAATTTTCAGCATAATACTTCACCCTCCATATAATTCTTCCTTGAATTCTCTTATCATTCATGGAATTTTCCCCCACGAACTAATTTAGACATCACCAAATTCTTCCTAGAGTGTTAATGTTTTCTAATGAAATTATCTCTTCTTAATGATATGATTATGAGATTTTATATGAAAAAATATATCCTCAAACCTGATAACCTAAATCATGAAAAAAAATTGATTTTGTGCCACCTTTACAACATACTAGTATGTGGTCCACATAGTGCCTCGATCGTTTGTGGTGGCTAATGTCTTCTGCAAACAAAAACCCTTAGTGGTGCCAGAAATCACATCCTCCATTACACAAATGAATACACTCCAATGAAATATATTTCCTATATAGTTTTCATGTTAGATTTATCATTTTTGACATATAAAATTACAACCATCATCAACAAAATGGAACATACTTCATGGTTCTACATACCATTTTGCATTCTGTTAACTCCACGCTTCCGGATCACGAATTTTAGTCCATGAACACCGTTGAGGATTGAAAATTAAAGATATTTTCCATCATAGGTAGGTAAATTTAAATAAATCCACAAACATAGTTAGACCATATTTGAGTGTATCTTCGTGATTCCTCCTAACATAGAAGAACATGAATTTGAAAATGGACCTGTAATGGCATCCCTATGTACATAAGATTACTATCTATATGTTGTTTGTACATTTTTTTAAAAATTAATTAGAGGATACAAGAAAAAAATACATGGTAAACCTTCTATTTGAACAATTTATGGAATTGGTTTAGAGAGGACACCCTAAAAAATAATAATGACCATATCTATGAATTCATATCTGCATTTATGAGTGGGCTCATGGGATATTTGGTGAAGCATGATCTTCTGGGTTCTACCTCATAGATTAGGTTAAACAGGGCACAAATGTAAAATCAATGTTTGATATAGTTATCTATTCAGTTATTATATTGACATGGTGTTTCATACATTAAATAGATAAATAGTATTATGTATATTCTTGATTGGGAAACTAATGGTATATTTTACAGGCCATTTTGAGGATATCCATACTATAATGATACTTTGAATGCCGTAATGATGAAGTAATTTATGTGTAGTTATTTTATATAAAGGATATTTCAAATAAATTTTGAGAATGGTTAAATTTCATTGAGATAGAGATACTAAATATGAAATACTTATTAGTTCATATCTATAACATTTTGATTAGGAGATACAAGAGAACCAGATGAAGATTATCTAAGACAAAATATTTCCCATTATAGATAATAATATAAAAATACATTTCAAAATGATATTTAAACTGAAATATGGAGTGGGATGACATAATATAAACATTCAAGAATATTTGATAAAATTTATCTAGATATTTGTGATAACCTATACACTATCTTTTTGGATCTAATTATAATATCATTATGATGATCATTGGAAAAACATATTTAAATATAGATGTATATCATGGAAGAGATCGGTATTGATATGGTTTGGGAACAATAAAACACGTTATAATGAGTAAAACAATTGTGATTTTTCCATATAAAAGAATTCCATCACTACATGTTTAATATTGTTATAGAATATAAGAGAAATTATTAAAGGGGTGGTTTTCTTCTAGTGAAAACATAGATGATGAAAGGATGGAATATGTGTTACATTTAATGGTTTTATTTTCACTACCTAATCGATAAAATGATGTGGTATTGTCTCTATGCCATGATTATTTTAATGGAGGTTGACAGATTATTCTATGTTTTATTATTTTTATTAGTGTTTCATTTTGGTTTTTTCATTCATTCTACCTGTTATATCACATCTTCAATGAATTATAATTTCTATTTAGTTTTTTATTGAGGGATTGATTTTATTAGTTTTAGACAACATATGAGTCAATTTCTATTTCATTAATATTACATTATATATAGTTATCTCCTCAACATTAGGTAAAGATCATATCATTGGGGAGGTGGATACATATTAAACTATATGGTTAGAAATTTGATTCATATATAAATCTACATCATCTAAAATCTTTATATATATCTATTTTGATATGAGAAAAGAAAATATAGACATCAGATACATTAACCAAAGCTCTTGTAATATTAATCCTGAGTTTTTTCTAATGAAATATTTTTTATCAATTAATTTATGTCTTATCTATGGAATATGGTTTAGGATTTATACCAAGTCATAGTTATACATTTTTATATTAATTATAATGGACTTTGTACATTCACTTGTTTATTTAAATTTTTTTCTCCATTAATGAAAATAGAGGAATTAAGATGGCACGATAATATAATAATAATGAAGGGGTATCTTCATTGGGTAATAGTGTATTTATTTTAAATTTCATTTCTATTTTAATTTACCAATATATATTTATTTTATTTTTTAGTCTAAGTTAATTCTCATGATAATATAATTTTTTTATTTTTATATATGTTCAATGTTTATTATAATAATCACTTAATTCCATTTTTTACATATCATTTTTTACATCAAATGTCTACGATTAGGGATGAATGAGTGAAAATAAACATGATAGCATTGAAGTGATTAATCATGATTTGGAATACTTTATTGAATTATATAGGATATGATCCTATACCTTTACATGTATTTCAATTTAATTTTTATATTTATTTATTATGTATTATTTTTCATGCCATGAGTAATTATCCAGAATTTTATATTACCAACACATTAATGGTTACTAATACATTTTTTTTTCAAATTCATTCATATAAAATATTTCTTCAATTGAACATGGAAATGGGAATTACAAAAACATTCATTGTCATCTGTTCAAATATGTGAAAAAACAGAGTGACATTAATATAATTGATAAATCTTTTTTTAGTCATTTTTACAATTGATACATAACATAATATTTTATCTTTATTTCATGTCCATAGGACCCCTAACTAACGATAATAGGGAATTAATTTTAAAATAATATTTATTCATCCTATAGTAATATTGGATTTTATATGATTTATAATGGGATAAGTGTGGAATTACATTTTATTACATGTGGTGGAGTGGATGAAGTGTATTGTAAAAGTGAGTGTCGGAGGTATATCATTGGTTATAGGGAAAAGGTTCATAAATTTGGTTTCATTATTATTTATTATATAGCCTCTATAAAATAGGGAACTAATTAAAAATAATTGTTGGAGATAGAGTATGAAATGAAAATTTATTTAAATAATAATAATTTTTATTCCTAAGAGGGTTTATAACACATTATGCTTACTGTCATTTTTTTATCCAATGGAATGGGGAATAGTCTCAATGGGAAATGTAATTTTTGGTAGGAAAGTTTATATTTCTATTTCTATTTTTATAATGAATCATAAATTATATTATAATATCCTTATTGAGCCTTATTATTTTTATCATCAACTAGAAACTAACCAATAACCTAATATTCTTTTTATCCATTAATGCGTAAAATTTTTATTAATATTTATTTTTTCCTTTATTATATGTCTATATAAATTTATTTCAAGCATATAAATACGGTTTATATACTCATGGATGCATCACAACTCTATTCAGATATTCCTTCATTGATGATAGATATTTTATTGCTAATTTAGATCGTAAGTGGCATGTATACTAATATTGATTTGATAGATATTAAAGGAAGATATATAAAGAATATTAATTTCATGAATTGTAGTAAAATTTAGGGTAGATTGGTTTTCATGAATAATTAGTTGTTGAAGTGGATTTTCATTTTTCTTAAATGAAACTATAATACAAATTGATGAATGTTTTATTTTTTTGACTATAATGTTTAATCCATAGATGGATGGGATTTCATTGTAATGATATAGATAATTTATTCAAGAGGAAAATAATTTGTTTTAGTGTGTAGATATTTTATAGCCATATTTTCATATATATTTTAGATTTTAAATATCATTATATAAAAATAATAGAATAATTTCAAGATTTTTTATATTTTGAGATGTTATATAAATAATTAGAAATGAATGTTTTTTGGATTCTGAGAATGGTTTTTAATGGAACCTACCCTCTAACCCAAAATTTTATCCTTTTCCCTCACATGGTTGGTATATTAGTATATGGTTCTTGGATGTTTATTAGAATTTTGTTAAAGTATCATGAAAAGAAGGAGGATGAATGAGAGTAAATTCATGCATCCTATAAAGAGTAAATATTTGGATATCTGAATAGGAGTATCATCAAGTCCCTTGATTAGAAAATATTGATACTCCATGCATAGAATATACATTAAAAAATGGATAATCTAGTTTAAGAATTTAAATTATGTTGAATGCCATGTAACAATTTTGTCATCAGAATATATGCAAGGAAAACACCCTAATGAATTTAATAATACCATTAACATAAACATGTGGAAAAATTTATTAGCTCCCTTCAGGTATACTAGTTTGAGATTAAAAATCAAGTGCCTTTTTAGGGATGTGGTTGTTGATGGATCATCCATAAAATAAAAACACAATATGGTATAAATTTTTTACTATGGTCATTGATATGGGGCTTGATAGATATATGGTATGATTAAATTAAAGCCATTTATGATAATAATTATGGTGGTAGAGTCAATTTTTTTTTTTGAGGAGCACTGGCCTTGGTCAATGATTTTCATGTCATTATGATGATAAAATTTAAACATTGTTGCTGGTGAAAAAAATGGTGGAGATAATGTGGATTTGAAATGTATAGAATTTTCTATCTCAAATGTGGTGATGAGGGGATACCAGATCACAATGTGATTATTATCATTGGAAGATTAATTTATACAATTTTTCTAAGTATAAAGTGGGATTGTGAATATCTGTTTTCACTGACACGGGAAGTTCCATGGTGTAAAGGAAAGTGTCAAGACACATTAAGGATATTTGACCTTAGATTAAAGGACATATTTTCATATATTTTGGGATATAATTTTCCTTTAATTTTTATGATATTTGGTAGAACATTGATTGATAAGGATTCCTAAATTTGATGATTTAGTGTTCAAATATAATTTGAATGATGAATTTGTATATAATAATACATAGTGTAGTGAAAAATTTCTATAAAAGTGTTTCACCATCATTTTTTAGTAAATACAGTATAAACTGTAAATTTATTTTTTGAAGTTATATAATATTCCTTGGTTAGAGATATGATAGTTATAATCTTTTTTCAATTTTTGATTATTCATTCACCCCATTTTGTAAAGTATTAGTTGTAGTGTCTCTGTATTAGTGATTTTGTAATAAAGGGGGATATATTATTTTAAGTGTTCATATTATTAAAGTTAGTTCATGTTGGTGTATTTAAATTGTTGATTAATTCCATATATGTTGTCATTGATTGTGAATGTGTCATTTCCTGACCAAGATAGCCCACAAAGATGGTTCCCATAGTAATTCTCACATGACCCGAAGGGAATTCCGGATCACCATGCAATGGTTATTAGAACTTGTGTATCAAAAAATTAATATAGAATGGTTTCATCATAAGAATAATACATAAACAAAATAATTATAAAAACTAAACAAAATCAGTATCGAAAAAAAATCCTCAACAGAGAGGGATATATGAGTAGACATATACAAGTTTCAAAATAGCACATCATCCAAAGTCAGAAAAACCAAAAATTACAAGTGGACCTCATTTTCCACTGGTCACTAGTAACTGCCATGGTACCACTAATCAAGTACACCCACCACTGTTGAGTAATAAATTCCATTTTTTATACCATGAATAAAAAAGTCAATGAAATCTAGGAGGTGTAGGTAGGGTGTGAGAAATAAATCCCTATTAGATATCACCAAGAACTTCATATAAAACATATATAAAATTAACTAATATTGAACAATTTTAAACATATCATGGAATTAAAATATATTTAATATTATAAATAAATCATGCCTCATAATCCATTTAAAAGGAAAATTAAAATAAAAACGAAATTTTTGTTTCATCAAATAAAGATATTATAGGGACCATTGTTAAAATAATAATGATATAGTATCTCTATCAAAACATTAAAGAGTAAATATATTCATTTAACAACTAACATGTATAAATAATTTTTTTTCATATCACCATGGTAATAATTCATGGTTTTATATTATAATAGGGATTATATCACATCTTTATAAATTATGTCTCGAGGTGTCCACACACTCCATAGATTGAAAATTATGGTGGTAAATAGGATAGATTCTAAATGAATAAACTCCATACCCAAAATATAGTTTAGATATCATTATCATCTTCAATAATTCATTTAATATAGAGCTAATATGTTCCAATCATGTGTTATTCCACTTAAATACCCATGATCCCTTGTTATTCAAGTAAATTATATATTAATATGGATATCATTCAAATCAAAAACTCTATTTTATTTAATTAAATCATTTCAACCACTACAATATTAGGGTTAAAAAATATTACCTATCATTTTAAAAACCAATATTATATGGTTTTTACAAAGGAAATAAAATCAATTAATTTCATTTCCAATTAAAAAAATTATTTCATTACTTTTAATATCTTCAATATCATGAATCATATAATGATCTAAAATCATGTTCATTTTTTATGAATGTAAACATTATTTCCAAATCGATTTCCAAAGGAATTTCATCCCCCACACTAAAAAAAATTCCATTTAAATTCATTTTTCATCAGTCTCAATTAGATATTTATAATGAAATATTAAACCCAAAATAATTTAAAAAAGAATAAAAAGTTTTAATTAATAGGGATTTCCCTAAAGTATTACTTATCATGATCAATATTACTGAAGACCCACACCAGAGATCACAGTAGAGATAGAAGGTGTATAACGATCATATGAGAATCATTTAGTCATAATTAGTTTAGCCAAGATATAAATACATAAATTAAATCAGGATTCAATACGATCTAGGAATTGGGGTGGAGGAATGTGGAGTCCATGATCAAATTGACAAACCACTTTTCGAAAGATAAACAAGATATAAAATAACACTTAGATCCATGAATAAATAAGGTGAGGAGTTTAAAAAATCAGTCTATAGATACTCCATGGAGGTTGGGGACTAATGATATTTGAGGGACGAGAATTAATGTTAAAACAAGAATTAACCATCATAATTATGATGATATTGCCAAGCATTATCTTTGCTCTATCGGCACCATCATCTTGTCAGTGGCCTCTACCAGTTACACAGTGATGGTCAATAGAATGTATTTCATTTTGGATATCCCGTAGGGTAGCCCACGGTATTTCACTATAAGTTTCCTTATACAAACCACCCATTGGTTGGCCAGTCGCACTCACTAGATAACCTATGGACCCCCTATATTAATTTTGGATATACTCTCATGTACACCACCATTCTAAATACCTCGACCACCTCGTAGTCTACAAAAAAAATAGAAAATTCTTAAATTCCCTTATAAAAAGACAAAAGGTAAAAACAACCATGAATCAATGAGAATAACCATGAGGGTACATGAACATCTTGGAAATTATAACGGAAATAATGTGAAACAAGAATAAAATAGGGTATAAACCTGAAAGACTGTTACAATATTTTATAATCTCTTCATAATATATTCATTCTACCCACAAAATTCCTATTAATAAGACTCCATATTAAAAAGATATGGGAATTTATTCCTCATTAAATCATCACGTTCCAAATCATCATATAAATCATAACCATATATCTAAATAATCTAAATATAGGGAGTAGATTTTACAAGAAGAACCTTTATCTAAGATCAAAAATCCAAACTAGTTTCCTGACCATGAATAAATAAGGTTTCACATCAAGGTCCCCCCAAACCTTATCATTATATGGGTCCAAAAGATACATTTTAAGAAGTGTAATTTTAAAAAAATATGGACCAATTTCATCTATGGTGGAAAAGGTAAACATTAATCTTACATTCCAATTTCAAAATAACATAAATGGGCCCATTTATTAGCATGCTAAATTTATATATTTTCAAAACATTCGATGTCTTAACCACGGTGAAACTCATGAAAAACCCCCTGTGAACAATCAATAACTATAAAGGTCACTAATGCGGCCAAAAATAATAATTTTATCATTTATGTTATATTACCATTCTCTATTTAATCAACTGAATATCTATCATTGTCTCTTGGAACAAACGATGTCCAACCAGGGAAGCTTCTACAACCATATACCAACAATGTTGATATCTACAAAGATAAACATATAGTGCGTCAAAGGTAACCCTCATGATATAAGACAGGTAGATATTATTATAAAAAAATTATTACATTCCCAAATGGATTTTACATGATCCTCAAATGTTAATACATAATCTCAGAACATATCCTGTAGAATTCATAAAGCCCATTATATCTAACAAACCTTGTTAATGGTATGTTGTGAACATTTTTACCTAGTATACCATCATATCTAGGTGGGATGTTTAAAAAATGAAAATTAATTTAAGGATTCATATTAAAAATTATAGTTGATATGGAATATAAGAATCTAATGATGTCAAAGTAATATAGATTTTCTATGGTCAAAAAATTGGTCATGTAATGAATGGAAATAAGGATGTACAATTTGTCCAATTACTCAATCACCACCACTATCATATTATATTAATGATGTGGACATGAAAACCCATTCATGATGTCTATTAATATCTCATCCAACACAAATATGTGAATTAGAAGGTGACAAAGAATACACTATGGCTTCTGATTCTCATCCTTAATCTTAAAAAAACTATCAAAAATAAAAATAAATCCGAAATGTCCATTTTTATACCATTTGACCATATTCATAACCTCATATCATAAAATCTCTCTGTGGTTCATGGGTATATCATTCGTTAGTAATTATATAAATAACCCCATAAAATCCTTACATATTGGAAAAGGAAGGACATATTGATGAATGATTAGAATACCATTATAATATAGAGTCAGTTTTCTTATGGTCTCCCCAGTATATAATTAAACCATAATTCCTTATAATTCATTATTATGTTGTTGTTCCTAGAAAATCATCTAGAAAAGGGAATATATCAACTGAGAACATAAAAAATCAAATTATAATTTTCATCATAAACTCCCACATTCATATGAGTAATGAGGACCATCACATTTCACTCCTCATAAGATTTGTTCATAATTATAATATAATTTCTCCTATCAATGGATTAGTAATTAAATATCCCTTAAAAAGAGTGTATGTAATGTAGAAATAAAACTCTACTGACCTTCTCTGTGGAAGGATCACTTGTTTTCTTGATAATATATAACTGAATCTTTTATAAGAGGATTAGGAGGTAAACATTACATTAAAATGGTAATCCCATAAACTCTCCTGAGATTAAATAACATATATGAGTTATATATTGTGCTTTGGATATTTAATACCATTGGATAAAATATGAGTAGAGCTATATCATTCCATGTGATGGAACTATATAATAACATAACCCAAACCTAATACTAATTTTTCTTAGAAAAATATATACCAATACAGCTTATGGAAGAGTCAAAAAATGATCTAAAGTTAATTGATTCTTGAAATCTCCATGGAATGATATCATCTCTAATCCCATATAAAATTTTTTCCATTTCATGTAAGTAATGTCAATAATGAATCCAAATTTGATAAATAATTTACAAAACTATGATAATACCCTACCCGTCCCAAGAATCATCAAATATAAAATTTAATGTGTGGTTCCTCCCGTGTCATAAATATTTTTACCTTCATATGAACAACTGAAATTCCATGATTAAAATCCACATGACCAGTGAAATTTAAATCCCAAATAAATAGGTATCATTTATAAATACTGGAATAAATTATTTTATTCAACATGTTGTTTATGAATTCCCCCATGTGATTCATTAATCCTTATCAGTCTCAGAGTAAACCGAGATGTTATCCAAAAATACCCCTCTTATATTAATTTAGGTGCTAATGGAATATATTGTTAGTAATTTTCTTTAATACAATAGAAGAAGTGGTTAGTCCAAAAGGTGAAACAAGGTACCCATACTAGCCACAGAAACTACTTAAGGCTCTCTTTGGTATATCATAATACATGATCCTAATATGGTGATAACGATACCAGTAATAATCTTTTGGGAACCATTTCTCTACATTTAGCTGGTCAAAATAGTCATCAATATTGGGAAATAAATAATTTTTATTTATAGTGTCCTATTTAATAATTTGATAATCAACAAAAAGCGTAAGGGTTCTATCATCCTTATTAAAGAAAAGAAAATTTTGTTCCTAAGATGAAACAGTCACTCAGATGAACCCTATGGTCTTAAATTTATCCTATTGTGTATTTTAATTTTCTAGTTGATAAGGTTCCATATAGTTTGAGTGAAAATAGAAAGGTTGGGTACCTCATATGAAATTGATAGAAAATGTAACACCCCGAGATTTTATGAAAAATATTCTTCTTAATTTCATTAATGTCTTGTGTTATACGCTACACCAAAAGGATATTTTACAACACACATCTCTGACTTGGCTTGAATTACACACAATCACGACCTTCCACGATAGAGTGTGTTGTACGCAACACCAAGTTTCGCTAAACAATGATATGCTATTAAGATATTACTAAAACTAGCCGTTATGAATAGTAATAACCAATTATTGAAATTTTGTAAATTTTATTTTTCAAAATGGACTTCATTTATGGATTCGGAATATCGAAATTAGCTTAGGGTGAAATTTTGGTGATTTTCCGATAACTTTCATATTTTGATGAATAGTGAAAATTACTAAATTTTAGTTAAAAACAACTTTTTCAATCGAAATAATTATTAGTGATAAATTATTAATTTGAGTGGTTTTAAAGTATATTTAGAATATATTTTTACAATTTAGTACAATGTTGGTCATTGGATGTAATTTCACATTTAAACCAGACATAAACAAGTGTCAATCTTTTGATAGATATTGTTTCTTAAAAACACGCTATTTGTTTTAACAGTGGGATTTAATTATAAAATTAATTAATGAAACTTCTATGATATGAATTTGGTAAAATAGACTTCATTTTTGAATTCAGAATATGAAATATAGCTTAGGATGAAAGTTTGGCATTGTTCTGAAAAACATCAATTTTTGATGAATAGTGAAACTACTAAGTGGTAGTTAAAAAAAACTGAATTTTTCATAAAAAATAATTTTACCGCCTATGTGAATGGAATTTCAAAAATTCGAGAGACACGGTTGATTTCAGTAAGTAAAATGTGGTTCAATGAGATGAAAATAATTTTTGGTGAATAATAACTTTTTACTTTTATTTACCATGGTTACAAGTAAATAGGGTAATTAAGGGTAAGAATGATATTAATATTACCCTAACACATGTCCTAATACTATTGGACAAGTGTATATCGACCAAAAACAACCTTAAGTGTAAATTATTATCATTTAGGCCCACTTGGATTAGATTAGGACATTTATTATTATTTAATTCAAAGAAGAGTTAAAAGAGTTAAAATCAAAGATTATTTACTAAAACATTTTTAATATAGGGTTGTACATAATATAATTTCGACTATAAATATTAATTAGAAAGATAAAACTATTTCCTACATAATTATATTTTATTTGTAATTTTTATACTTTATATAATTTAATTTATTTATGACACAACGATGATGCAGTAATTACCATTTTAAGAAAATATTAAAATAATTGATGTTATAAATTCCCAAATAAATGTAATTTTAGACTTTTTATGACTTACACTAATTTTCTAGGTTAATATGACCTGTTATTGTTGATTTAAGTAACTTGGTTCGAACTTATCATTCTGTTATGAATTTCATAAAAATCATGTACCAAATAGTGTCAAAATTGACATAAATTAGTTTTTAAAACAAATATTATATTATTTATTGTTATTTTATTCCTAAAAATCATGGTTCGGCCAAATGACTTAGATAAGATTATATATATTAATAATAAACATCTTGGGGTTCTTTTTACTTGATAGAGTAAGTTTATTAACGATATAGTGTAAGAAAAAAAGACACGGTAAAAGTTAAATTATTTAACTTAGAGTTAAATCTAATTGATAAGGTTAAAATAATAACCTAAACTTGTCAAAATCGTATTGGATGAGAGGAGTTCGACCCATCCCCGCATTATCCTCTAAATAAATCAATTTGGAGCTATTTAAAACCGAACTTGACTTTATAATAAAATAATAATATTAGTTATTCCAAAGGTGCCCCTCTCCTCCCTTAAAAAGGGCACCTCCTCCCTCTCTTCCTCACACAACTTTGAGCCTTCAAGCTCGAAAAAACCCTTCCAAATTCTCTTCTCCACTTCCCTAAAAACATCCTAGAGGTTCTGGTATTCCTCAAAGACCAATTTTGGTACCCTAAGAGGAGGTCTTAAAGAGGCGCTTCAAAGAAGAGGTAATTTTCGTTACCAATTCTTTCACCTTTATTTATTCTTCCACTTCTTCTTCTGAGGTTGTTTCATTATGAAGTAATAAAATCAGTATCCCTCATATACTGATATGTTATTATAAATATGAAACAACTCTAATTAACCTTCTATCCATCCTACGGAAAAAGAAATCACCGCGCGTGCTTACGTACGGAATACCGTCTCCACGCCGTGGTGTAATCTATTTTCCACCACCACCTTAATTGGATGGGTATAATAGTGTAATGAGTAACTATATATGATTATTATAAAGTGATATTGATACTGAAATAGTATACATACACTTAAACACAAGTTCACGATCATGAGAACGATATCATCGCTCGTGCGTACGTACGGACTACTGTCTCCACGACGCGATTAGACTCATTCTCCATGTTAACCATTTAAGAATTATTATAAAGAATATATAAGCAATAATAATGAAATATATGACATTATAAAGCTACTTGATTTATGTGTATATATATGTATTTCATCTAATTAATTCCACTCAATTAAATAACGAAAAGAAAACAGCGTTCATGCGTACGTACGGCCTACCATCTCCATGAACGATGTTTTTCTTTCCATTTATCGATCCATTATAGATATGTATATTCTGAATATATATTGTATATAAATCAATTTTTATATTCTATAATTAATTAATAATTATATAAGTAATCATATGAATAATTACAAGTTAAAACACGAATGACAAATGAGACGATTTTACCCAAAACGCTTCTTTAACATGAATTTACAAATGAACGGGTAATATAACGTCATAAGTGAACCATATATGATATAATAACAATTAATATGATTCTCTAATAAGTCAATGACATTATTTAAATCATTATACAGGAGTTTCGGACACTTACAAAGCAAATCGGACCTAAGGTAAGGGATAAATTTTCAATCTCATTTTTATCCGAGAATACTTATACGTAAGTATTTACTGGGGTTACGTTTATCAGCCATGACCATGTTTTCTAAAAATGTTTTTATAAAATGTTTACCATTCTTATATGTATGTTTAAAGTCATTTTTACCCTTTTACCAAATGGTATGAAAGGAATCTTTTGTCTTTTTTAATACGAGGTACTTTTGGACTTTTCCGACAAAAGTACGAGAATAATGTTTTTTTTGAACTTATACGGCATGAAAGGATTTTTATAGTTTTATAAAACCATATTTTCATGAATCTTCATCCAAATTATTTCATGACTATTTTCAACAAAATCATTTTCTTTTAAAATTTCATGACATTTTGTGAAAAGAAAATGATTTTAAAGAAGAAAGGGTATTTTCCTCAAGAATTCATTTCAAGTACTTTTCTCAAAACTATTTTCCATATAAGATGACATTATTTGATATGTATGTTTCAAGTAAAATGTCTCTATGATTTAAATGGTTGAATGATATCAATTGTTTATGGATTATGATGGCATGATGTTTAAGAATCTAATTTTATTACATGGGTTATGCAATGATGTATGATTTATGATTTTGTGGCACACATAAGAATGGTATCATTATGAGATGGGTGGGACCTATATCTCACTCCAATGCATTGGGTAAAGATTTTATATCTCATGAGATAGACATGGCTGGAATGGTAGGTTATACCGGTTCAATGAAACAGGACTGAAACGAAGGTGACTCGGTTCAGAAAGGGACTTTGCCCACTATGATAGTCTTGGAAATGAGTTTTGACTAACAAGAAATGATTCTCTATGATTATGTGTGTATGCCACAGAGTTTCATGTTTTAAGTTATGATTATTGTGATTACATTTCACTGCCATGATTTATACCATGTTATGAAAATATGATCTCTTTTGCAGGTTAAGATTTCCAAAAGTTATGTGCTTATGTATATGATGTGATTAATATTTCTTTTGTTTACCCTTACTGACCATTTGAGCTCACCCTTTTATGTTTTCTTTTCCCCAGGATATAAAGAAAGGTTTTAGGTATAAAAAAAGGAAGATCTTTATGGGAGATGTTGAAGATCTTTCACCAGGATTAGAAGATTATATTCCTAGTTTCCAAAGACACTAAACTATTACGATCCTTGTGTGTTTGTTTTTGTTATGTACTAAGTATTCTGAAAATGAAATGTAATGTCAATGTACGTCAAGCTTCTGGTCTCTACAGTTGGTATCAGAGGAAAGGTTTAGTCAACCTTTGGAAACTAGGATGCTAAGACATTAGTGAGATCCCTAGAGATATTTCTACGGTGTGTCTAGGGATGTCTCTAAGGTTAAGTATACGTATAGGTTATAGTCCAAGAATTGCGCTAACGATCTTAGAATTTAACCTAAGATGTTAGATATTGAGGATACTTCCCCTTTACTATGTTGTTTTCTCTAGCATTATTTTTGCCTCTCAAACTATTCTTTTTGGGTTTTAGACGATGGCTGGAACCCGAAGGAACCGTGTTGATCAATGCAATGGAAAATGCAATGATTGTCATCCTGAACAAACAAATGTTATGGGAGATGGAGTGAAAAATCTTATTGCTATACTTACACAAGATATGAATCATTCTTGACTTCCAAATGAGCAGAGAAGGGAACAATATTCTATTGAGTCCATCATGAGGCAACGTCAACCTTCTTTCAGTGGGTCTTCTGATCCACTTGTTGCTGAACAATGGATCAGTACCACTAAAAAGATATTTTCGGTTCTTTAATGTTCTGAACATGATAAAGTCATCTTAGCAGTATATTGTTTGGAAGGTGATACTGATCAATGGTGGAAGCTTATCAAGAATACGAGGCAAAGAGATGAAATTGAGTCCATGGAATGGGACGAGTTCAAGAACTTATATTTCAATAAGTACTTCCCTCGTATTCTCCGAAAAAAGATGGAGAAGGAGTTTCTTGAACTAATGCAAAAGGATGATGAATCTGTTGGTATATACGAAGAGAATTTTACAAGACTTGCAAGGTATGCATCTGGCATTATCATCCAACCTGAAAGTAAAGTTGATCGATTTTTAAGCGGCTTAAAACCAAGTCTTCGAAGGGAATTAGCTATAAGAGACTTCAATAGCTATGAAGAAATTGTGTGTTGTGCTATCAAGGTAGAAATGAAAGTTGGTGTTACATATCCATCTCATGGTTTCGACAGGAAACAAAAGATGGAGATAAAGGAGAAATCTCATAATAATGGTGAAAAGAAGATGAATGTTTCCTTATGCACAAAGTGTGGAAAGAAGAATGGTGGAGATTGTCTTAAAGGGACTAGAAAATGTTTTAAGTGTGGAAAAGAAGGTCATCGAGAAGCTGAGTGTCGAAGTAATGGAAAAAGGGTTTCTAATGATGTGAATAAAGAAAACACTGCAGAGAACGCACCACCAACACTTCAATGCTTCCAGTGTAAGGAAATGGGGCATTATGCCAATAAATTCCCTAATCCAAGGGTTAGTGATGATCGACATGAGCAACCGCTTAAGGAAAAGGACAAAGGGAAGTAACATGCCATCACTATTGGAAATGTTGAATATGAAAATGATGTGGTGGAATGATTAAGTGTTTATGTAATGGGATTCCAAAATAATGTTGTATCATGTAGTATTTGAATATTTATGTATTGGTCTAATGTGGTATTCAAAGTGATTGAGATATTATGCGCATAATGAAGGGAAAATGAGAAAATTAAATGTTTAACAGTATTCATGAGCTCATGATTGATATAAGGACTAAGTGATATCATGGTTTGAGTATATAGAATTTTGAGGATTTTGGTTTGTGGAAAGTGTTAACTTTTAACTGCATTCATGTTTTCACTAAGGTTCAATGGGTATTCATTTTTCAAGAGAACACATGATTAAGGCCTTCGATTGTTTGGAATATGACAAACAAGACATATCTTATGATATATGGGGATCAACGATGGTATTAAATCTCTGGTAATCGTTTTCACTATATTACGAGAGTGGAATGCAGTATTATGGATAAGCCTAAATATTGGAATGGAATGTGTTGGACATAAGTTAGTATTGTTTAAGGATAGAAGTTTTTTCGATATTATTGATGGGATGTTATAGTAATATAGCTTTAGAAAAAGGACAACCTGCAGGACGAGCGACATCCCATCGCGTCGGACAAGGCTGTGGGAATCGAACCCACAACCGAAGTGTGACTGGCCTTTATCTCCTACCACTAGCCTACAGGAAGTCCCTATTTAGTAGAAACTAGTTTTATTATATTAAAAAGTATGATATATTAAGTATAAGTCCATTTTAGGAACCATATATGATTAATCTCACAATATATTGACTTATGTATATAATTTTTGCTAACCTTTTGTCTAAGACAGATTGAATGACCCGTCATTCTATCACATGATCTACTAACACATAACGATTGACAAATTCAACTTCATTTCTTTAAGAGATAAAGTGGATATTTTCCAAAGAACAACAAATGGTGAGACTATACCAAAATCATGAAAGTATTTCTTCTAATTCCAATTTCATCAACTTTAGGGAAATGATCTTGAAAACCAAAAATGCTGTCCTAGTGCTCTTATATCTGATGAATCACATGGTACCCTATATCGTCACAAATTTATGGCTTTGTTATTGCTGGCTTTTCCATAGCCATGTTCTCTACCACTCTCCATCAGAACATGATGGTTAGATTTCTCTTCCATATCCATATTTTCACCTATGTGGTAACCCAGTGATTAGTTTATTTGGGTAACCATTACATTTCATACTTTTTTTAATGATTGGTTCTGGTATTCCTTTTTACGATGTGGGTTTCTATTAAATAAACTTTCAAATAGCAAACCATTTATAACCCCGACGAATTTCGAGGGCGAAATTCATTTTAAGGGGGGTAGAATTTAACACACTGAGATTTTATGAAAAACATTCTTTTTAATTTCATTAATGTCTTGTGTTATACGCTACACCAAAAGGAGATTTCAAAACACACATCTCTGACCTGGCTTGAATTACACGCAATCGTGACCTTCCACGATAGCGTGTGTTGTACGCAACACCAAGCTTCTCTAAACAATGATATGCTATTAAGATATTATTAAAACTAGCCGTTATTAATAGTAATAACCACTTTTTGAAATTTTTTAAATTTTATTTTTCAAAATGGACTTCATTTATGGATTCGGAATATCAAAATTAGCTTAGGGTGAAATTTTGGTGATTTTCGGATAACTTTCATATTTTGATGAATAGTGAAAATTACTAAATTTTAGTTAAAAAAAACTTTTTCAATATAAATAATTAATAGTGATAAATTATTAATGTGAGTGGTTTTAAAGTATATTTATAATATATTTTTACAATTTAATACAATTTTGGTCATTGGATGTAATTTCACATTTAAACCAGACATAAAAAAGTGTCAATCTTTTGATTGATATTGTATCTTAAAAACACGCTATTTGTTTTAACAGCGGGATTTAATTATAAAATTAATTAATGCAACTTCTATGATACGAATTTGGTAAAATAGACTTCATTTTTGAATTCAGAATATTAAATATAGCTTAGGATAAAATTTTGGCATTGTTCTGAAAAACATCAATTTTTGATGAATAGTGAAACTACTAAGTGGTAGTTAAACAAAACTGAATTTTTCATAAAACTTAATTTTACGGCCTCTGTGAATGGAATTTCAAAAATCCGAGAGACACGGTTGATGTCAGTAAGTAAAATGTGGTTCAATGAGATGAAAATAATTTTTGGTGAATAGTAACTTTTTACTTTTATTTACCACGGTTAAAAGTAAATAGGGTAATTAAGGGTAGGAATGATATTAATATGACCCTAAAACATGTCCTAATACTATTGGACAAGTGTATCCCGACCAGAAACAACCTTAAGTGTAAAATATTATCATTTAGGCCCACTTGGACTAGATTAGGACATTTATTATTATTTAATTCAAAGAAGAGTTAAAAGAGTTCAAATCAAAGTTTATTTACTAAAACATCTTTAATATAGGGTTATACATAATATAATTTCGACTATAAATATTCATTAGAAATATAAAAATATTTCCTACATAATGGTTTTTTATTTGTAATTTTTATACTTTAAATAATTTAATTTATTTATGACACAACGATGATGCAGTTATTACCTTTTTAAGAAAATATTAACATAATTGATGTTATAAATGCCCAAATAAATATAATTTGAGACTTTTTATGACTTAAAATAATTTTCTAGGTTAATATGACATGTTATTGTTGATTTAAGTAACTTGTTTCGAACTTATCATTCTGTTATTAATTTCATAAAAATCATGTACCAAATAGTGTCAAAATTGACATAAATTAGTTTTTAAAACAAATATTATATTATTTATTGTTATTGTATTTTTAAAAATCATGGTTCGGCAAAATGACTTAGATAAGATTATATATATTAATAATAAACAACTTGGGGTTATTTTGGCTTGATATAGTATGTTTATTAACCATATAGTGTAAGAAAACAAAAAGACACGGTAAAAGTTAAATTATTTAACATAGAGTTAAATCTAATTGATAAGGTTAAAATAATAACCTAAACTTTTCTAAATCATATTGGATGAGATGAGTTCGACCCATCCCCACCTTAGCCTCGAAATAAATCAATTTGGAGCTATTTTAAACAGAACATGACATTATAATAAAATAATAATATTAGTTATTCCAAAGGTGCCCCTCTCCTCCCTTTTAAAAGGGAACCTACTCCCTCTCTTTCTCACACAACTTTGAGCCTTCAAGCTCGGAAAACCCCTGCCAAATTCTCTTCTACACTTCCCTAGAAACATCCTAGAGGTTCTGGTCTTCCTCAAAGACCAATTTTTGTACCCTAAGAGGAGGTCTCAAAGAGGCGCTTCAAAGAAGAGGTAATTTCCGTTACCAATTCTTTCACCATTATTTCTTCTTCCACTTCTTCTTCTAAGGTTGTTTCATTATTAAGTAATAACATCAGTATCACTCGTATACTGATATGTTATTATAAAAATGAAACAACTCTAATTAACCTTCTATCCATCCTACGGAAAAAGAAATCACCGCGCGTGCGTACGTACGGAATACCGTCTCCACGCCGTGGTGTAATATATTTTCCACCACCACCTTAATTGGATGAGTATAATGGTGTAATGAGTAACTATATATGATTATTATTAAGTGATATTGATACTGAAATAGTATTCATACACTTCAACACAAGTTCACAATCATGAGAACGATATCATCACTCGTGCGTACGTACGGACTACCGTCTCCACGACGCGATGAGACTCATTCTCCATGTTAACCATTTAAGAATGATTATAAAGTATATATAAGCAATAATAATGAAATATATGACATTATAAAGCTACTGGATTTATGTGTATATATATGTATGTCATCTACTTAATTCCACTCAATTCAATAACGAAAAGAAAACAGCGTTCATGTGTACGTACGGCCTACCGTCTCCATGAACGGTGTTTTTCTTTCCATTTATAGATCCATTATATATATGTATATTATGAATATATATTGTATATAAATCATGTTTTATATTATATAATTAAGTAATAATGATCTAATTAATCATATGAATAATTACAAGTTGAAACACGAACGACAAATGAGACGATTTTACCCAAAACACTACTTTAACATGAATTTACAAAATAATGGGTAATATAACGTCATAAGTGAACCATATATGATATAATAACAATGAATATGATTATGTAATAAGTCAATGGCATTATTTAAATAATTATATAGGAGGTTCGGACACTTACGAACCAAATTGGACCTATGGTAAGGGATAAATTTTCAAACTCATTTTTATCCGAGATTGCTTATACGTAAGTATTTACTGGGGTTACGTTTATCATCCATGACCATGTTTTCTAAAAATGTTTTTATAAAATTTTTACCATTCTTCTATGTATGTTTAAAGTCATTTTTACCCTTTTCCACATGGTATGTAAGGAATCTTTTGTCATTTTTAATATGAGGTACTTTTTGACTTTTCCGACAAAAGTATGAGAAGAATGTTTTTTTAAACTTATACGACATGAAAGGATTTTTACAGTTTTATAAAACCATATTTTCATGAAGCTTACTCAAATTATTTCATGACTATTTTCAACAAAATCCTTTTCTTTTAAAATTTCATGACATATTGTGAAAAGAAAATGATTTTTAAGAAGAAAGGGTATTTTCCTCAAGAATTCATTTCAAGTACTTTTCTCAAAATTATTTTCCATCTAAGATGACATTATTTGATATGTATGTTTCAAGTAAAATGTCTCTATGATTTAAATGGTTGAATGATATAAATTGTTTATGGATTATGATGGCATGATGTTTAAGAATCCCATTTTATTACATGGGTTATGCAATTATGTATGATTTATGATTTTGTGGCACACATAAGAATGGTATCATTATGAGATGGGTGGGACCTATATATCCCTCCAATGCATCGGGTAAATATTTTATATCTCATGAGATAGACATGGATGGAATGGTAGGTTATACGAGTTCAGTGAAACAGGACTGAAACGAGGGTGACTCGGTTCAGAAAGGGACTTTTTCCACTAAGATAGTCTTGGAAATGAGTCTTGGATAATAATAAATGATTCTCTATGATTATGTGTGTATGCCAAAAAGTTACATGTTTTACGTAATTATTATTGTGATTACATTTCACTACCATGATTTATCCCATGTTATGAAATTATGATCTCTTTTGCAGGTTAAGATTTCCCAAAGTTATGTGCTTATGTATATGATGTGATTGATATTTCTTTTGTTTAACCTTACTGAGCATTTGAGCTCACCCTTTTATGTTTTCTTTTCCCCAGGATATAAAGAAAGGTTTTAGGTATTAAAAAAGGAAGATCTTTATGGGAGATGTTGAAGATCTTTCACCAGGATTAGAAGATTATATTCCGAGTTTCCAAAGACACTAAACTATTACGATCCTTGTGTGTGTGTTTTTGTTATGTACTAAGTATTACGCAAATGAAATGTAATGTCAATGTACGTCAAGCATCGGGTCCTTACAGAGAAGTTCACTTCCCTAACCGATATAAATTTAGAAATTTTATATGGAAACACATCAATAAAATCATTTGTTACTAGAGGATTATTCCCACAGGTAAAATCCCTCTCAAATTCATTGGAAATTTAATATTTCATCATACCCAACTCCAAAAGAGGAGGTCTATCTTAGAAAACCTTGAGTACCATTCTTTCTATAATAAATGATACACCCAATTAGGGGCATTAAATAAAAACCAATATAAGAAAGTATTGGATATGAGTGTTATGAGAGATCACCTAATACATCTCAAGAATTAAATATACGTGATTCAAATAAAGAACTAAAAACTTCCATGTAATATTGACTTACAATAAATAAAAAGAGAATGTGTTGAAGCAATGAACCTATTGGTTCTTCATCCCAAATAGAGTAGAAATCTCCATAGCATAAATATCATTCTCCATACAATGTTTAATAATTCTATGATATGGGTAGATACAAAGAAATGAGAGGACCTAGAAACAAAAAAAATATGTTACTAGAGATAAATCATAAATGATAGTACCTCTCACTATTTCATAATCCATATCATGTCTTTTCGGCGATTGATCCATATGTGAAGAAGGACATTTCTTGATACCTACAACTGAAACACCATTTCTATTGAATAATTTGACTACTCCATAAATACTAAAAGAATAGTCAATCCCATACCACTCAGTGAAGTGGTAAAAATTTCATAATATATATAGGTTATCAAAATATCTATATGAGCAATAGATTATTGGTGCCTCAGTACACACAATCTTTATGTGACCACATTTTCTAGACTGGAAGAAATATGAGGTATTTTACATGAATTGGTAGATAATTTATAAGAAGTATATGACTAGGATCCACCATTACAGTTTCTTACAGGATATTCATCCCACAGTTTCATCCATGTAATGGTCGCACAAGAGCCACCACGGGTTGTAGTAGGAACTCCTATAAAACATCACTTACTAATCCTATAATGTTATTCCATCACATTTCTAACTGTAACATTTATATATGAGTCGATCATTAGAAAAAACCTAATATCATATATATTCTCAAATCCCCATCATAAACATCTGAGCTTTTAGCCTCTCATTTAACACCACCTTGGGTAAGAAATCAATGAGATCAGTAAAATTGTTTGCAAATTGAGTCACCATCCAATATCCTTGATCGATTTTAAGTAACTCTCTTGAGTTAACCAACACAATCAATTTTAAATAGAATTTATCCATCAAATGAGGGGTGAATTCGTTCCACCCCAATACCATATTCACTATAGTCTAAACCATTGAATGCTTCTTACTTTTTTTATACCATTTATGTTTGAAAGCATCAATTTTCACATTAAATAGTCAGAAATTTCCAATAACTAAAAAATTACCCCATCCTTAATTATAACATCATATATCTCTTTTGAATAATTGTTACATTATAATTATGGTTTATTTAGAATATTTAACTCCAATTAATTACTTATTCTATCATCCCTTAATATTACAACCTCTACATCTTGAATTGGAATAGGTGAAACTACTTATCCTAGAACATTGGATGAATAAAAAAGACTACATGGTTTTGAAAATCTAGTGGGTTCAATTGTTTTGGATAATAATTAACTCCATAGTAAGGACTTTTCAAATGTATTATAGGGTAATGGTACTACACAACATTAGTAGATAATAATATAAACAACATCTAAGGTATATAAGATCAACAATTCTGTTAATCATAATTTAACTAATGAAAACCCAATCTAAAATCAATTCTTTGTAAAATCCATGATTTATAACATATAATTCCAAAAATAACTATTTTTCTATATACCCATGGTGTCTTGAGTCTTTTTATGATGAGGTATTGATAGGAAATAACTCTTAGCATATCCCTTATGTCCCGAGAATCCTTTCTCATATCCACCAAAATATTCCCAATTGCATACCAACTTCAATGAAGAGGTATCATCACCTTTGATAAATATTTTCATGAAAAAACATAGATATTCTGCCTAAAAGTTACTTGAACCAATTAATGAATGACTTGATGGGTTTTATTGATCCCTTTTGGTTTTTAACTAGAACATGGGACTAAAAAACATGGAGAATAGGATTTATCCACAAAAATAACTCAAAACGACAAAGAATCTGATATAAAATTATATGATTCTACTTTTCTAACACTCCTCACGAGAGATAGAAACACTTGTATACATACACAAGTCTCTAAATGTAACTCCAGCCAATGTCATCCACACCCCATGTAATAAGTGGATTACACATTCGACCATTCAGAACCAACTCTTAGGTTAATCTAGTGAAGTACACCCACCACCATTGAGTGGTGATTATAATTTCCTCGACCTGGAATAAAAATAAATAAATATTTGTGATTTTAAAAGTAGCATGTGAGAATAAAACCCCAGTAGGATATCACCGATCATTTAACTATTAATCTGTAACACAAAAAGAAACATTACATAATTTTTTAAGAAACTATTCCACCAAAATATTATCCCAGTTCATGTTATATCAATAAAAAATGTATCTATTGGCATCTATATCAAAACATCTATGAATCATAATTTTTATCAAAATAGATCTGGGTAAATCATTTCAATTTAACACTTGTAGGTTATTATCTTTTTTAATCTTAGGGGAATTTTAACAATGATTGAGTTCAAATAAGTATAAGGATTCTCACAAATATTAAGAAAGTGTGACTCTAGGGGAGCCCAAACTACCTATACCATAAATTATTAGGATAAATAGGAGGCAAATCTAAAGAATAAACTCTTTGTCCTAAATATAGCCTAATTTTAACTATATTCATCAATAATATATTTATATATAGAGATAATACATTCCCAGTGTTTTTTCTTCCAAGGAACCCATATTTGGAAACATAAATCAATCATTTATAGTGGTATAATTCAAATTATTTAATAATATTCATTTAATTTACTCATTTCAATCCATCCCATGTTTATGTTTCAAAAACACATGATACCCTAAAAAACTAACCTCAATTTTTTATTCAAAATTTATATCTCCCAAATAAATGCATTTAAATTCATATTAGAAAAATATTTCACATAATTTTATTTCATAAAAATATTATTTCAGTTAATCATCTCACATCAAGTTCATTTTTTCAGAGAGAACACATTATTTAAAAATCTATTTTCAAATAAAATTTATCTCACACACTCACACTATTACATTTCAAATCATATATTATGAGTCTAAATTAAATAATTATTAATAAATTGGAAAAACAATTTAATTTAAACCACCGTTAAAGGTATAAACTGATAGAGATTACCTTAAGAAGAAACCTAACTCAATAAATATATATAAAAACCCACATGGGACCAACCAATGGAGAGAAGATGTATGTAACCCTCAAATAATAATCCTAGAATCACAGTTCATTTAGTTATATACCATGAATTTTTAATTATATAACTCAATACATATTTATTTGATATTAGAAGTTTATTATTTTGATAATTAATATGCTATATGTTCACTCAAAAACATTATCAATTATCGAACTATATAAATATTTTCATTCAGTAAAAAATAAAAATTATATTCATATAACTTGGGAATAAATATTTATTTTATTCTCTAATCATTAAATGTAATATTATATTCACTCATATCAATAGTAAATCAACATTATGTTTATTTTTATTTCAAATAAATAAGTGATGAAGTTGAAGTCATAATCTCTTTAATGGAATAATTTTCTTATTGGATTTAAGAGTTTTCTAAATTAAAAAAATATCATTCCACAAAAAATAAATAACTATATTCATAAAAAAATATTTTACTAAATTTAAAAATATTATTTACAAATTTACTGGGATAACCCATATATTCATTTCTTAGTGGATATAGTTAAATCCCATGGACAATGAGTGTCATATAGAAACACTGAAAGATCCATATAGTGAAAATGAAATTTAATACATCATGATTTAATATATTTTTCCCTTTATTTAAATTTTATCGATAAAATTCTTCCCATGCATCACTGAACAAATAGAAATAACGATACATTTTATTTTTTAAAAAAAATAGACAAAAATAAACAAAAAATTTGAAACAATTGGTACTTATATTCCATACAAGGATCATCTACCAAAATTAAATAAATTAGATTAGGCAAATTAATTGAAATGAATAATATTTTCTCAACAAAGAAATTCTATGGATCATAATATCTTCTAAAAATACTAAATATTTAAACTAATCCTAAAAAAGAGAATGAAAACCACCAAATTATATATAATTATGAAAATTCCTTAACATACACTGTAAATTGTTCTATGAGAAGTGACAACACAATAAATTAATAATTCTTGTAATGATATACAGAAGAAACTATGCCATTATAAATATTATCATTGGGAATGTAGACATTTGATATATGTTCATTGGATATACATACATCTAATAGATATATTTAGGTTTTGTATTATTTGTTTTAAATTTGAAAAATATATTTGGGAAATAAAAAATAAGAATAAAAATATAATATTTAATTACAATATTTAATTTTAAAAAAATATTCTCAATTCCTAAAATAATATTATTTTAAAAAATAGAAAAAATAATTTTAATATATATAAAATGATAAAATTAAATTATTTAAATACAAATAATTGTGTAAAATGCCATTTGGCAATGAGTATTTAATATAAATGTTATATTTTCAATGAATTTTTAATTAAATATTTTTGAATATTTTTGAATTACTAATGATTGATGAATTATTTTATTAAGATGTATTATTTTCATAATAATAAAATATATTATCCTTCATCAAATTTATATTACTAGTCATTTAATAGGAATTAATTCATTTTATGTTGAGAACTGTATTTCATATAAAATGGACGTTAATGAGCTATATATTTTTATATTTAGAATTTGGATGTACTATGGTTAAATAATGAAAATGAATACTATAATTAGGAATATTAAATTAACACTAATTTAATATATAATTTTTTGGCAATGGAAACAATAATAATAAATTTTTCATAAATATTTCTCATATAAATCTTATTTTTAATTAAAATATACATTACCATTAAAAAATTAAATTCCAACATTTAAAATTTTTAATTTGAAAAAATAATCATCCTTTTTCCTTTTAGAAATAGAATATTATATTTAGAATTAATTATGATCTTTTTTTTGAAATTTTTTTTTATGAATAATACAAAATACTATTTTTAAAGATACCATTATTAAATGAAGTAATTTTGATATGAGACTAACCTTAAAAATTTTGAAATGTTTTTTAACAGATGATTAATTTTATAAATAAATTCATGAACTATAAAATATTTTTTTTAATTTATTAACCTATGTTTGACATTATAGGACCTAAGTTATATTTTTTAAATCATGTTTTTAATTAGTATAATTTATTATTTTAAAATTAATTTCAATCACTTTTGGAAATATTATATTATAAAATTGATTTCATATATGGACCAAATATTTATAAAATATTTGATAAGGATAATTAGTTTTTTTTTGTAACAATATGTTAAACAGGATAAGAAAGTATTTACCATAATAAAATTAAATTATTGTAAAAAGATCAATTATGAGGAAAAAGATTAAATATCCCAAAACTTATACCTTTTTATGCGAATGATTGGTGACTAGAAAAAAATATCACCTATTCATTAATTTTCTAAAATGTATCCTTCATACTTTAAAATTCACACGTCATTAAGATAAATAATGTGCATTTACAAAAATTCCACCCCTCTAAATTATAGAAGGATGCCTTCAACATCCCCAAACCCTTGAATCTAATAACTCATAGTTCAACCAAGAACATACTAAATCAATCCCAAATAGTCTAGGACCCTTTTTATTTTTTTTGGCATCATAGAAATTCAAATAAATAGAGAATGAATAAGTTCCTTGAGGCGTAAAATTGGAACTCACAATCACACATTTTTCATTTCACATCCTTTAATTCTTATTGTAAATCCTAAAAAAATATTTTTATCCTTCTAAATTAATTATATATGTATCATAAGTATATGAAAATATTATTGTTTCTATTGAATAATTTTTTTTACCTTCCTCCCACCATTCAAAAAATTAAAACTTCACTGCTGTAACTTGGGGTATATTACCTCTATGGATGATGTTTTTTATTTTTAATCACCACATATAAATGATGGTTATAATTTGTTTAGGAATATATATGATATTAATGATTAATATATTTCCTGAATATGGTTTTTAAATTAGAATATAAATAGTATTTATAATGGTAAAATAATTAGTTGATGTTGGTAAATAACCCTATGTAATATCATCATGGATCTCATTCTCCCACAACACACGCATAGTCTCAATACAATGATATTAATGATTCATAAATATTTTAAAAATAATTAAATAAGTATATTTTATAATTTATTAATGTTTATATTGGAATTTATTCAAATTATACTCATCTACTAATTCTAACATGTTCTTGTCCAGGTTGGTTTAACAACCGACCTAAATGACCAATTAATTTTTTTTCTAGATGGTTATGGAAACATAATGACATAAAATTTATGAAATTAATGTTCTAATAAAAAATTTTAGCTTCTATAGTGGTAATATTATTTATTATCTCATTAGTTATATACAACCTTATATTATTTCAAAATATCCAAAACATTCTCGTTATATGTTTTATCTTCAAAATCCATTCCTAAAAATATAATTTAATTAACTATCAAAATAATTTTAAATTAAAAATCTCTTATTAATTTGAAATTAAAAATAATTTAGTGATTAACATTTTCTAGATATATAAGAAAAAATATCTATTATGAGTTAAGTTCTAATGGAATCAAATTATTAAGAACAAATGACAGCAATATAGTATATATCTTCTAAATGAATATAAATTAATGTAATAAATGATTCTAGATATCTATAAGGTCCCAAAATAATTTATTAATATAGTTTTTATTGTGAAATATGTTATTGAATGCGAGACCTATACGGAATCCATAGAAAGGTTGTTTTGTAACTATATCAACTTTAATTTAGTCATGGGTTTTTCTCTGCAACACATAGATTACACATTATAAACAATTCAACATACGAATATATTATTTTATTTCTTCTTTTTTCTAGGTATTTACTTTTAATTAATTTAAACTTCTTTTTAAATTTAGTTTACCTCCTGAATTTTTATATCTTTATGGGATTATCATTTTTATATTGAGCCTTTAATACATATTATATATTCACCAAATCCTTATTTCTATGTGTTTTATATTATTCATTGTGGATTCTTCTCATCATAGATTTTATTAAATTAATTGGATTTATAAATTCATTATATGTTCAAATATTAATGGGTATTGATTGAGGAGTTACAAAAGCCATACAATATTTTTTTTCCAAATATAAATTCCTTAAGTTATGATGGTTCATTTTAATTTTTTTATTCTATTATTTTTTTACTCCAACTAATAAATATTTATATGATTGTTTCTATTCCAATAAAGGAAAAATTAATTTTTTTTATATCCAATTACTTTTCCTTGATCAATATCATTCTCAAATATGTATAATGTTATTATGATTAATTATCATACTTGTTAAACATTATGGTTTTCCCATATCAATATTTATTCTTCTGAAATATATTTTCTTATCATGTTTTGAAATGAAAATATTTATTATCTATTTATACAATTATAATTATATATATATTTATTTATTTAAATAGAATATTTTTTACCATTTTATTTTTTTGGGTTTCAATAAAAGAATTCTAAAATATGTATATTTTATCCACCACTCAACATTTCCATTGGATAAAAAATTTAATTATCTCATTGTTATTTATTTTAATATATTTATAAATAATAATTTCAAAAGTATTCATTTCATTATCTATAAATTAATCATTTCAAAAGTTACTCAATACATTGTTCATATTTTTTTCTAACTAATTTTTATGTACTTATATAATATTTATTTAACTACAATTGTCATAACATTAATGGATTTATATTTTATGAATAACTCAATAAATGCACTTATAAATTACACCATCATGTTAATAAACCATGGTATCATCAAATATAACACTTGTATTCATGGTTTAAAATATAACTGGAAAACTGGTATGAAAATCATCTTTTCAATATGTTTTCTATGATATGATTTTTTAATGATTTCAAATTGGTGAAATATGAATAGATTACCATTATGAGGTGATTGAGTCCCATATACATATATTTTATTAGGTAAATAGTATTATCTCATTATAAAACTGTTGGAAATGATTTTTGATGATTGACCCACAATAAGAAATGAGTTATGATCCTCAATCCACTATGGGAAAGAGGATGTGATCCTTGATCCTCAATTGGAAATAAGTAGAGATATTAATCCACTTTTTTCCATTTAAAATTATTATATTTATCAAATATTTTTATGTTATATTCTTATTTTGTGCTCCATGAAATTTTTTATTGTCTCTTGTTTCAACTCTCTTAAAGAAGGGATCTTATTTTGGATCTTTTAAGATTATTGGTCATTCTATTATACCTCGTGTATATATATATTATTTAATGTTCATTTATATAAAATATTTCTTACAATACAATGTTCTCTCAAAAAAATATGATCTCATCCTTGATGGAATGTTATTATGTATTTTCCATATTTACCATTTAATCTTACTCCGTAATTTGTTTCCCTTTTACCCAGGTGGCTATATACATGAAAATATTTAGAAGGAGGTATTATTTAGGGTTCATTTCCAAGTGATTTGTATGCAAGTATGTGGAATATGTGTTTTATGTAGATAATATTCCATAACCCTAATGCATTGGTTTATTGGATTTGGTGATCATTATTAGATGTAATGTTAATATTTAAGAATTATATGTACATTTGGATATAGTTATCTCACTTGGTATGAAACCTAATTTATAATTTTTTTTATTTTTAGAATGAGATTTAGGATGAAGAGTTTAGAGTTTAGTTGTTGGAATTATAGTTACATTTATTTATTTTTAGGGATTAATATCAGGATTTATTGGGATTTAAAATTTTGAAATTTTGTGAAATAAATAAGGTAGAAGCCAAAATATAGAAAACACCCTAGAATTTTGGTAAATTATAAAGTGATAAAAATATAGTAAATAACAACCCTCTATAAAGAAAAATGATTTTATATTTGATCTTGTTCAAAGTCATTCATGGGTTATAAGACTATACTAGTCTAGTTGATGATAACATGATCTTTACTCAGTGAAAAACTAGGGATCCTCAATACACATCGAGATTAAAACATGATAGTGATATGATTTTTAAATTAATAAGATCATTATAAATAATTTTTTAAAATTTTATGGGAATAAAATATTTTAATATATAATTAGTCATGGTAGTGGCGTTAATATAAACATTAACACGAATAAAAATTGTTTAAACATACTAGTTCATATGTTATCCTATCAAATCATGTCCCTATTTCAAACTCATTCTCTGGGTCACGTGTGACCGTATGCTTGAGTGCGATAGGAGCAGCTTTTTTACCCAGCATTCCCGCTTTCCAAAGGCAGGTGGCATTCGTTCCTTATTTATAAACGTTTTTTCCTTGATCAAAACGGGATGATGAGATGTTGGTTCTTCCTTCCGTGGATTATTCCTCAGAACTCATAACCTAGTCCGGGTATCCCTCATAGATTTAATATGTTGTTTGTGAAACTCTTCCCAGCGACATATCTTCATGGACACCAGTTAATTATGCTGCTTCTGTCAAGACATTCCAAGGGGTCTGGTCAGGGAAGCAACCTTTGGTTAGGGGATTCGTCACGCTGGGGAATCACTGACATGTCTGGATACTGGGGATTGGGGTGCATCTCTTCTGTCCCTTATTATAGGGCTTCTCGAGGGCGCAGAAGCCCTAGGCATCCCATATCGGGCACGGGAAACCATATGCCTTGGGCATGTATCTGAGGTTTTCCTCAGTTTCCTTTGTTTAACACAGGGTATGCCACAAGTTTAACATCCAGCAGAGATGGATCAGACTGATCAAAACATTGATTAGAGTGGATCATATGGAAGAACCCCCTATAGGGAACACCGATATTGGGGACAGCATGTGGGAGACATCCCGAATACTGTGGGAGGGAATGAGGTGGCATGATCTCACCGGGATGTGGTGGCCCGAGTAAGAATCGGGATGGATGATGGGTTTGGTCTTGAGCTTCGAAGAGACTTCGTATGTATCCCCGTGGTAGGGAATCAAAGTCTGTGTAGTTCATCTGGCGACAACTTACCATCAAATGAGGATGACAATGGCTTACCACAGAATGAGGTTACAATGGCTTACTTCTAGATGGGGTCACAATAGCTTACCACTGGATGGGGTCGAACCGACAAGAAGGAGGTTGGAATGACTGGGTGGTGAGCTTGAACCTCAAGAAGGCTTCCTACGTACCATAACATGACATGGATCAAAGTCCACGTAGTTCATAAGGATGCGGGGATTACACTCTAGGCTGCCCAAGGTGTTTGGTGAACTGATGGTCAGAACAACCGGATAGTGGGATTGAACCTCATGGATGCTTCCTACGTACCAAGCCTTGACATGGATCAATGTCCATGTTGTTCAGGGTTGGGTGCCGGTGAACCAACGTAAAGATTGACTGGGGGTCTGATGGGTGTTGGTCTTGAACCTCATGAGGCTTTTTACGTACCATGCCTTAACATGGGTCAATGTCCTCGTAGTTTAGGATGGTTTGGTGCTTACACTCTAGGCTTCCCAAGGTGAAAATGGGTCTTGGCACACCAGCACCGAGATGGACGGGGCCAATGGTTGTTAGTCATGGACCATGTGAAGGTTTCCTACATACCATGCCTTGACATGGATCAAAGTACTCATAGTTTGGGATGGGTGTGGGGCCTACACTCTAGGCTTCCCCCGGTGTTGGCGAATCGACGTGAAGTGGGGAGGAACGACCGGGTTGCAATGACCAGAAAATTTAAAGGGAATTTTTTTTCATAAATTCTTTTGAATTGTACGAGTCCAAAGTTTCTGACGACGCCTGATTACGAGGCCCGGTGTGCCCCGAACCAATTTATGAAGTTTTGTTTGAGTACATTCAGTAAACGCACGTGCTGGTTTTTTTATCTTTTCAACTGATTTTTAGAATTGAAATCTTAGGACACCAAGGAACTCACAACGTCGATATTCGCCTAAGGGGACCTTTACTGCAGTTGCGTTTGCTCGTGAGGAGAAGCTAATTTTAGGGATTTCTTAAAAATAAATAAAAAATTATGTGTTACATAATTTTTGTTATGGGGGTGTTTATCTTATCCATAGAGGAGTTGTAGGTGGGGACCACACCCCACATAACCTCCCATGTGTGGATAAAGTGTGGTGGGGCCCACACGAGATCATAACCCCTCATCTCCCCCTTTAACTCCCATGAACCCCCTTTAACTCTTAAAACTTTCACCTCCTTCGATTTAGGATGCCAACACTCACTTAATTAATTAGAAATTAATTAAATGGATCACCAAATTTGAATTATTTTGATATTCATATCAAGAATAAAAAAAATAGCCAAGATATTATTTTTGGGTTGGCACATATCGTGTTCATGGAGCTTTGGAGAATAGTGCGGGCCTTCTTCCAACCAAGAAAAGTTTCCTCTCTCGATGAAGAATGGTGACGCCCACAAAGAATGAAATATTCTTTCTTCTTCCTCCGCTCCAAGGGAGAAGATGCCGCCTGTGTAGAACATCACCTACCTCTTTACCTCCAACGTTGACGGAACATCGTTCATCTTTTGTGACGACCGAATTCCGCGACAATGACTTACGCGACATCGATAGCATACATTGAATCGAGGTAGGGGGTTATGATTAATTATTAATTGAATAAAATTGTACCTCATTCTTCATTGAATACCATGGTCCTTCATTGGAAAAATGATATAATCTAATACGGAGGGCGCCGACAGAACCAACATGGCCCGACGTTCCTCCGTTGCTTGTTGAGTTATTTGGTGATGGAGGCGGAGCTGGAAGGGCACGATGCCATCGCACCGCACCGGAGGAAGAGGCCACATCCATGAGGCGGCGGTGATCGAAGGAGGCGGCAACCGAAGGAAGTGCGCAAGCCGGGCCGTGGCGGTGGTGGACAGGCGTCGTCGAGCTGGCCGTTTGGGGGAAACTGTGGCCCGCATCCGCGGGCTGCTCGGTCGAACCGAACCGGCCCGCCATAGACGGCCGAGCTTGAGGATCGCGACACCAACTTGGCGCTACACTAAGGAGAAGACTACAACCCGCTACACGGGCTGCACAGCGGCCGAACTGACCAGCTGCCTACAGGCCGGGCTGAAGGAAACAATGGTGCCTATGGGTGCTATGTGTTGAGGAACCACGACCCACAACTGTGGGCCGCTTGTGCCGAACATACCCGACTGGCTTCGGCCGTTTGGGTAGCAAGGAGGGTCAGTGTCGCTCAACGCCGCTGGGTGAGCCAAACCGGCCCGCGACCCGGGCTGGGTCCACCAGTGGGCCACGCCCCACCGGGCCGGGCCGACCCTCTATCCGGGTCAGACCCTTCGCGCCGGGTCCCTATGTGGGTCGCGCACCACGGGGCTGGGCTGACCCACAGCCGGGTCGGACCCGCCGAACCGGGTCGAGCCGACCTACCAGCCCACAGGGCTTGAAGGGTCGTGCCCGTTTCACGTAAACGTGAATAAATTTCTGACCGAGTGTCTGATCGACGCGCCGTCTACGGAACTGGGACCTTTGCGACGAGGAAGACGTTTTTCGATACTCTAAGATATTTTTTCATGACTTTGTAAAATGGCCAGGTTTGGATCAATCATAAATCCAACCAGGCCCCTAGAATGGAAAAACCAATATCTCTCAGACCGGGCATCTGATTGACGCGTCGTCTATCACGTTGGGTGTATTTTGATGAGACAGAACATCAGGATACATCAAATTAGTACATCATTGATGTATCGATACATGACACGAGGAGTAGACCCTCCCGGAATCGACCATGCTGTGTGGGGGAACCCTAGAGCTAGCTGCAATGGCTTCTATTCTAGAATCCTATGTGGGTTCGACTAACTGAAACATTCTTTTTATTATAAAATTAGGGTGGTCAAACACCACCTCAAAAAATATCCTCAAAGAGGATGGAGGTGATGAAAACCGAGCACGTCTTCTTGAAAAAAAGAGTAACACCCTGCAGGAAGAGAACCAGAAAATGAATAAACAATAAGCTCCTCCTTCGAGCTCCCCCTTCGGGACAACGCATCTGTAGCAAAATTTGACTTCCTCAAACAATTTTGAATGCTCCACCCAAGATCTGTATCAATTGCACAGTTACGAAGAACATAAGCTAGTTCCCATGGTAGATCGTACCTTCCTTGCACCGCACGAACCAATACGTTTGAATCTGTTCAACTTCAGCAACCTGAAAGACAACCCTCCGACAAAGTTGAAGTCCTGCTCGAAGAGCCCTGGACTCAGCACCCAAAGAAATTCTTGGCCCAAAATATGCACTGAAGGTGATCATAACCGAACCTCTGGAGTCTCTTAACAACCCTCCACCTCTCATGATCCCAGAAATCAGTTTTCCATCAATGTTCAGCTTTATTCCTTGACATGGTGGCCACCATCAGATCCACCGGCCTTCCAGCCAACCGCGCATGGGCGAATCATTCAAACTAAAGGATCCAACTAGACGAGTGATCCCTCTCAACAGAGAACTCACCTCAACCAAGAATGACTTAAGCTAGACCCAGAGGTTACGAGTATTGTGTCGGTCACCCATTCAAGACCGATTCCTCGCTTCCCAGATAATCCAGCAAATGGAGGAAAGAATAACGCACCTCTCCTTGCATGCGATGGACTCTGATCCATTGAACCAGGCATACAAAAATTCATGAATAGAGGTGTAACCAGCAGGAAAATTCAGGAGGGGAAGGATGTTAGACCAAAGAAACCTAGCCAAATCACTCTGGAAAAACAGATGTACCACGTTTTCAATCAGAGGGTCGTCGCAGCAATAGCACCGCGAGGCCAAGTGCACTCCCTTACTCTGGATATTTTCCTCCATGGGAAGAGCTCTATTGATGATGAACCAAAGCATAAAATTCAACATGGTTGGAATCTCTTTACACTAGTACTTCTTCATCCACGCATCCGACCTCAACTCACCATGATGTAGCCTCTTATAATCCCAGGATGAGAAGTTCCCCAAACTAGAACCTGTGAATTAGCATCTGTCCTCCTCTATATTTAAGTTAACCTCCCTAAATATCTTCATCTTGTCCTGTGACAGTCCCTCTTGAATAAAGGATGGAAATCCGCAACCTTCTCTGAAAGTCATCTATGGCATGGGGAACCCAGGGAAGTACATACCCCCACCCACCCAATTATCCTTCCAGAAATGGTTGTCGCCCTTCCCAATAATCCATCCTATCGATTCTTGTAAATCATTCAAACACGAGAACATACATATCGCTATACCTCTACGAGGAGGTCTACGAACCTCCAAAATCACCCCATGATCACCATAACATGCTGTAAAGAAAGTTTCCCAATGTGAGTCTCCCATAATAATATCCCATGCAAGTCTCGCTTGCATGCCTATCAAGGTATCCTTAATGTCAGAAACACCAACACCTCCTTCTTCAATCAGTTTCGCAAGCTGATCCCAAGTGCTCCAATGGCATCAGCCAGTATTATTAGAATCCTAATGAATGGAATTAATAATATTTTCCATTCTATCAATGGTTCCCTTTGGTGGACATAAAACCATGAAGACATGCATTGGAATAGCCGACAGAACACTGTTAATTATGATAACCCTCCCACCAAAAGAAAGAAAATTGTTCTTCCAATCAAAGATACGCCCCAACACCCGATTGGTAGACCTCTCAAAGAAATAGTTTTTAATGATCCCACAAGAACGAGGAACCCTGAGGTAGTCCATAGGGGAAGATTTCTTGCAACTACCCAAGATATCTTGGATGAACCTGGACCAGATGCTCGATCATTTGTTGGAAATAAAAACATAACTCTTGTTGGTATTTGTTGACCTCACCTGGTTTGATAATCCCAATCATGTATTTATATGTTTTGATAATCCCAATTATGTGTTCATATTTTATGATATTCTCAATTACTGTTGATCTACACTTTAATTCTTTCAAATATGTGATCAAACCAATAATAATTTTTAAAATAGTATTTGGAATATGTTAATCCTCATTTATCCATGTTCATACAAGTTATAAATTGATTCTAACACAATCGGATTTGTTCTGCATAAAACAGATAAGTAATCTGCCTATAGCTACTGATAAAGAGCTACCGATAGCCATAGCTACCGATAGCCAGAGCTACCGATAGCCAGAGCTACCGATAGCAAGAGCTACCGATATCCAGAGCTACCGATAGCCAGAGCTACCGATAGCCAGAGCTACCGATAGCCAGAGCTACCGATAGCCAGAGCTACCGATAGCCAGAGCTACCGATAGCCAGAGCTACCGATAGCCAGAGCTACCGATAGCCAGAGCTACCGATAGCCAGAGCTACCGATAGAAAGAGCTACCGATGCACACAGGGAGCTACCGATAAGAGCTACTGATTGGAGCCACTGATGAGTTTGAAGAGCTACCGATGGAAGATCCCTACACCGAGTCAACTGTACACGTGTACAAACAAACGACTACCTATAATGAACTATGGAGTCAAATACTCTATCCTCGACACTATTTGTTTATTATACTAACGGTTACATTTGTTACTTTTGATGCATTTAATGTTATTAAATGAAGTGTGTTGCCATTTTAGGAAACCGTACCAAGTACGATCAAAAAGAATAATCATTCCTTCCTCCTCAGAAAAACAAAAAGAGGACATCGTGTATGTATAAAACAAAAAGAAAGGTGTAAGGAGTAAATAGTGCATGTATGCGAGAAAAAAGACAAACAGGAGATCGAGGACACGAAGAAACTACTTCTGGCGATCAAGCTCAAAACGTGCCAAGAACGACTGGAGAACTTGCACTCACGAGACCACGACTATCAGCCTCCAGAACATAGAGCTACATCAAGAAATCTATGCTAAAGAAGAACCACACAAAACTCATCATTCTTTGAGCCAATAAGCAAGCTGAACCTCGAACTCAAGGAAGCCGATGATACTCTGTTTTCCAGACAAAAACCAGAAGAAGACTCAGAAGGAATTCTAATCAACAAAAGGAGTCAAGAGCTGCACGAAGATCACTAGAGCCATTTCTAATCTCTAAATCTTTATCTATGTGATTTACTTTTTACATTACGATAAGTGTGTGTAATCTTTTGTATTTAACACACACACTGTCTCCTGAACCTTAACCGGAGGATTTGAAAATCCTCACTCACTATCTTTTCATCCTTTTCCCACTGTGGATAGTGGTAGAGGTCGTGTGTGACCTGGACAGCTGGTAGCTGTTGTTTTGTTTCCCACGGATAACAGTGGTAGAGGTCTGGGACCTGGACAGTTGTAAACTGTTGAACCCCGATCCAGGGTGTGGATCATCCTTATATAAGTTTTTGAGAGGACTAAGTCTCGGCTTGAGACTGAACCTCTTGGTTAACTCTGTTTTGTTTAGTTAAAGTTTTTATCCATATAATTCATATCTATTTCATATTCCGCTGCTATTACTTTGAAATATAATTTGTTTTAAAAGCTACTTTGATAGTTAAACTGTCAAGTGTTTATATTTATTATAGATCAGTAAGTCAGTTTCAAAAGTTAATTTAATCATCAGATTAAGTTACTGAGAACTAATCAATCTTTGAGAATCTAATTGAACCTTTATAATCTGTATAAATTCACTACAGTTTAATCTGTTTTTGAAATTGGGGGTTTTAATAGAAATTGTTTTTAACAGAAATTTTAATTGGAACTCAATTCACCCCCCCCCCTCTTGAGTGTCCACTCCGACCAACATTTGGTATCAGAGGGTCGAAAATACTCTCTAAAAGTACTCTGCTTTTGAACTGTGATTTTAGTTGTATTTTAAAGTTCTTAAAATTTCTGTTATATCTAAATTTTTATCTCTTTAAAATTTTCACATCATGGACAATAGACTTGAGGGTGCAGATACTAACCGACCACCTTTCTTTAATGGAAATAACTATGCTCAGTGGAAACTTAAAAAGAAAATTCATCTAGAAAGCATGAGTTTTGATATTTGGACTGCTATTGAATCTGAATATAAAGTTCCCACTACTGAAAGATCTACTTGGGATGAACCTACAAAGACTGCATACAATAATAATTGTAAAGCTATGAATGCCTTGTACTGTGCTCTAGGAGATGAAGAATTTAATAGAATTTCTGCATGTAAAACTGCTTTTGAAATTTGGGATACCTTGGCTGTTTCTCATGAAGGAACAACCAATGTTAAAGAAATGAGATTAAACACTTATACTATTAAATATGATAATTTCAAAATGAAGCCTGATGAACCTATTTCTGACATGTATCTCAGGTTCAATGAGATAGTAAACACAATGAGCTCACTCGGAAAGATTGTTCCTGAAAAAGAACAAATTATGAGGATACTGAGATGTTTGCCAGATAGATGGAGAGGTACATCCGTTTCAATTAGAGAATCTTGTGACATTGGAACACTTCCTGTAAAAGAGTTAATTGGTAAGCTGATGATGTATGAAGAAGAGCTCAAAGTAAATAAAGAAGAAGATGAGGAACCCAAAAGAAAATCTGTAGCGTTTAAAACAACTGCCTTTAAGAGTAAAGACAGGGATAAACTACAAATGGATACTGAGAGTTCAATGAGTGAAAATTCAGAATCTGACAGTGATGCAGAGATGGCTCAAATAGCTAGGAGATTCAAGAAGTTTTATAGGAAAAATAAATTCTTTAGGAAAACGAATTACAAAGGAAAGTATGATCAACAAGGCAAATGGAAAAAGGATTGGAAGAAGGGTGACAGGACTGATGAAGTTATCTGCTATGAATGCAAGCGAAAAGGACATATCAAAGCAGACTGTCCAAAGTTAAAATCCAAAAAGAAATATGATTACAAAGACAAGAAGTACAAGAATGCCATGAAGGCCACCTGGAGTGCTTCAGAAGATAGCACTAGTGAACCAGAATCTTCGGACTCTGAAAGGAATCGAGCCAACATGTGTTTCATGACAAATACTTCTGAGGTAACATCTGACACTCCTATTTTAAATTCATATTATTCTGGAGATGATTCTGATTCAGAAACCATGTCAAAATCTGAACTATTTGAGTACTGTGATGTGTTGGAAGAAACCTGTAATGAGCTTAAAGACAAATACAAAGGTTTAAAGAAACAGTATGCTTTAAGTGTTAATCATAAATCTGATCTTGATATAGAAAAGGAAAAGAATGCTCAACTAATAAAGGAAAATACAAAACTGAAACTGTAAAATGAGTAACTTAGAAAGGACTTAGAAAAATTCACAAATGGAAAGGATGCTTTAACTCAAATTCTAGGAAAGAAAGTTGCACCTAGATATGCTACTGGTTTGGGATACAAACCTGGACAGAGACAGTTCACTAGAACTCGATTTATTCCTAAGTTTGGAAAGAATTATGCTAGTTCCAGTTTTGGAAATTCATATGCTTCAACAGGTTGTTCACCTGGTTATAGACCAAATAATGTTTATCATTCAAAATATGCTGTTTCTATTAATTGTATGGGACCTATAAAACAAATTTGGGTACCTAAGGCCCTGATTGCTAACCTGCCTGGACCCAAGAAAATCTGGGTACCAAAGTCATTTCCTGTTTAAATCTGTTTTATAGGAGACCTGCTTGAAGAGCTGTCACAAGAAGATATGGTATTTAGATAGTGGGTGCTCAAGACACATGACTGGAGGTTATTCTTGCTTCAAAAGCTTAATAATGGTTGATGGAGGTCATGTCACCTTTGGTGATAACTCTAAAGGAAAAATCATCGGCCTAGGCCAGATTGGTAACACTGACTCAGTATTAATTTCTAATGTTTTATTCGTTGATGGACTTAAATATAAATTTCTAAGTATATCTCAATTATGTGACGATGGTTTCAATGTCAAGTTTGAAAATGACTCATGTGATGTTCTTAACTCCAAAAACTCTTTAGTATTTTCTGCCTTAAGAAATGAAAATGTTTATGCTGTTAATCTAAATTCTTTAGCTAAGTAGAATATTACTTGTTTGAATGCTTTTCATAAAGAATCTTGGCTATGGCACATAAGATTGGGACATTGCAACATTCACTCACTTAGAAAACTCTCTAGAAAAAACCTAGTTAGAGACTTACATAAGTTAGAATTCCCAAATGACAAAGTGTGTAATCCCTGTCAAAAGGGAAAACAACACAAAGTTTCTTTTAAATCAAAGAAAGAAGTCTCAACTTCTCAACCACTTGAATTGTTTCACATGGATTTGTTTGGACCATCAAGAGTTTCTAGTTTAAATGGGAAGCACTATGTCTATGTCCTTGTAGATGACTTTTCTAGATATACTTGGGTGTACTTTCTAGCTCACAAAAGTGAAGTCTGTTCTTCTTTTGTTAAATACTCTAAATCTGTAGAGAACCTTAGTGGACTTAAGATTAAAACCCTAAGAAGTGATGATGGTCGTGAGTTTGAAAATCATGAGTTTGAATCTTACTGCTCACACAATGGCTATAGTCACAATTTTTATGCCCCTAGGACACCCCAACAAAATGGTGTAGTAGAAAGGAGAAACCGGAACCTTCAAGAAATTGCTAGAACCATGCTCAATGAATATGAACTGCCTATTTACTTTTGGGATGAAGCTGTTAATACAACATGTTATGTTATCAATAGATTCTTGATCAGACATTTTATTAAGAAAACCCCTTATGAGTTGTGGAACAATAGAAATCCTAAGGTTAATTACTTCAGTGTTTTTGGTTGCAAAGTCTTTATTCTGAATACTAAAGATAATCTGGATAAGTTTGCTTCCAAAAGTGATGAAGGAATTTTTCTGGGTTACTCTATTTCAAGTAAAGCTTATAGAGTTTTCAATAAGAGAACCAAATGTGTGGAAGAATCTGTTCACATCAAATTCGATGAAACTGATCCACATGGGCCTAAAACTTCTCTTGAGAATCTTGAAGAAGATCTGTCTATTCTGGACCTTGATGATAAATCTAAAGAACCTGTTATAAAAACATCCAGTTCTGGACCTTCTCCAGAATCTGCTTCTGTTGAACCCGAACCTATAGATGAACCTGAAATTTCTAGTCCAACCTTTACCAGATCAACAAGGATTCTAAAGAATCATCCTTTAGAAGCTGTTGTTGGTAATCTTGATAGAGGAACACAAACTAGAGCTTCTCTAAGAAACCAGGTTGAACATCAAGCTTTTCTTTCACAGCTAGAACCCAAAAATATCAATGATGCTATCAATGATGAATTCTGGGTAATAGCTATGCAGGAAGAATTAAATCAGTTTGAAAGAAACAAAGTCTGGGAATTAGTTGACAGACCTAAGGACACTTTGACAATAGGCACAAAATGGGTTTTTAGAAAAAAAGTTGATGAATCAGGAAACATAGTTAGAAACAAATCTAGACTAGTTGCACAAGGATATAGTCAAGAAGAAGGTATAGACTATGAGGAAACTTTTGCACATGTAGCGAGACTAGAAGCCATTAGGATCTTACTTGCATATGCTGCACATCTGGATTTCAAGTTATATCAAATGGATGTTAAAAATGCATTTCTAAATGGTTTTATAATTGAAGATGTTTTTGTAGAACAACCACCTGGATTTACTAACCCCCATTTTCCAAATCAAGTTTTTAAACTTTCTAATGCTTTATATGGTTTAAAACAAGTTCCAAGAGCTTGGTATGATAGACTTAGAAATTTCCTTATCTCAAATGGTTTTACTAAAGGGATTGATGATCCAACTCTTTTCATTAAAATAATTTCTAAAGATGTTTTAGTTGTACAAATATATGTTGATGATATTATTTTTGGATCTTCTAAACACTCTTTATGTACTGATTTTTCAAAAAGTATGCAAAATGAATTTGAAATGAGCTTAATGGGAGAACTTAAGTACTTTCTTGGATTTCATGTATTTCAAAATGAAAATGGTATTATTTTGAATCAAAGTAAATATACAAAGGATCTTTTAAAACGTTTTGGTCTTGATAGTATCAAGGAAAGTGAAACTCCTATGTGTACTACCTGTAAATTGGACGCGGATGAAACTGGGAAACCGGTTGATCAAACAAATTATAGAGGTATTATTGGTAGTTTACTTTATCTTACTGCTAGTCGACCTGATATTATGTTTAGTGTGTGTATGTGTTCTAGATTTCAAGGTAATTCTAAAGAATCTCATTTGCTTGCTGTTAAAAGAATTTTAAAATATCTCAAACACACGGTTAATTTAGGTTTGTTTTATCCAAAAGGACAATCATTTGACCTAATTAGCTATTCAGATGCTGACTTTGCTGGTTGTAAGCTAGATAGAAAAAGCACATCAGGAACATGTCATTTACTTGGTAAATCTCTAGTGTCATGGTGTAGTAAGAAACAGAACTCAGTTGTATTGTCTACTGCCGAAGCAGAGTATATAGCTGCTGGTAGTTGCTGTGCACAAATTCTGTGGATGAAACACACTCTTTTGGACTATGGATTTGAGTTTAAACATTATTCAATTAACTGTGACAACACTAGTGCAATAAACATATCTAAGAACCCTGTATCTCACTCTAGAACCAAACACATAGATGTAAGACATCATTTTCTAAGAGATCACTATCAAAAAGGTGATATTTCTCTTGAATTTATTGGCACTGAACATCAATTGGCTGATATTTTCACTAAACCTTTAAGTTCTGATAGGTTAAGTTACATTAGACACAAGTTGGGGATGATCAATTCTCACCGATGATCAATTCTCACCGTTGTGAAATTCTCACCGATGTGAAAATTATCACCGATGTAAAATTCTCACCGATGTGAAAATTCTCACCGATGTGAAATTCTCACCGATGTGAAAACACTCACCGATGTGAAATTCTCACCGATGTGAAAATCCTCACCGATGTGAAATTCTCACCGATGTACAATTCTCACCGATTTTTTTTTTCTCTCACCGATGATTAACTCTCACCGATGCAATTGATTTTAAAACTTCTCTCTGCCGCCAAGAATATGAATCGTTTTATTTATTTGTTGTTATTTTACTTTATTCGTATTTATGATTCCTAAATGATAAAACTAAGTCTAAGCCACTTCCTACCTCACCGAGCTCAAAATCTCTCACCTTCGAACCTTAGCTCCCAAATCGGCCAAGAACCCTAAACCCGTGATGGAAAAAACTAAGCTTCCTACCGTCAGAGATGAAAGTGTAGAACCAAAAGCTAATAAGCAGAAGACACAGCATAAATCCAGTGTTAGTGAAGTCAGAACTTGATCGGGAAAGCGATCAGTGAATCCTCACTTGCAGAATAGAGACATAGTAATCGAGAAGGAACTGTGTGTGGAATGGCTACTGCCTAGAAAATCGTTAGTACTCGAGATTCTGGAGGACCAGAAATGGGTGGATTGTTTCTCGAATAACAATGGCCCATACTACCCGAAGTTGGTAAAACAGTTCTACGAGTTTGTAAGCCTCGAGAAGTCTGAAAATGAGAATCGGGTAAGCTCTTTTGTAAATGGAAAAGAAATGTCGTTTTCTTCAGTAGAGTGGGCAGAATGTCTCAGAGTACCACATGACGTTGTCTCTGGGTACATATCCAGAGCAATGCCACCTAGCAGTGACATCTTTGATTATGAAACCGCCTTAAAAGAGCTGACCGGTAATGGGAATCAAAGGCAAGTGGTTGCTGCTGAAATGGATGGAGAGAATCGACTGCTCTTCAAGTTTGTTCAGCATGTGTTGATACCCAGGCGAGGAGATTTTGAAAATCTGAGATATCAAGATATTTATCTTCTACATCTGTTAAGACATGGTATGAAAGTTAATCTGTGCAGACTGCTGTTGAATCAAATGGAAGACATGATTAGGCCAAAATCAAAGACTAATGCCTTATTCTTTGCCAAAATGATCTCTGTGATGATAAAAGTGAAAGGGATATCTGAGTCTCAGGATGAGACAGTTGTATTTAAGAATAACTTTTGTGTCACTACTACAGTTTGTAAGTACATGAAAATCAACTGGAACCCGTGGAAAGGAGAATGGGTCAGTGATGACCAGAAGGTGTATGATAAATTTAATCCTGTGGATTATCCTTCAAGGCCAAAGGATAAAAGAGATCCAGGTTTAGGATCTGATGAAGAGGATCCTGAGTACAGTGATGAGTCAGAAGAAGAAGAAGAAGAAGAAGGAGAAGAGGAAGAAACTCCTATGGATATTAGAGGAGATCCAGACTTGCCCCCCAAGTCCTGTTACTGAACTTGTATACTCAAGAAAAGGAAAAGTTGAGGAAGTGTTATCTCTTCATGAGGAAGACCAGCCAGTTCCTCAGCAGGAAGGAGAAAAAGAGAATGTATCTGAATCATCTGATTCTGCTAGGTTGAGTCTGAGTCCATTGATTGAAAACTCAGTTGTGCCTACTGATGCAGTAGAAAAAGAAAGAGAAGAAGTTGTACCTGTTTCAGAAAACCTCCTTACTGCTGCTGAGATGGAAGTTGTTCTGGAAGATTCTGATGAAGAAAGTCCAGTAGAAAATGTAGTTGTTATACATAGGAATGTACCCATTGAGGGGGAGCATCATTCCAATCTTGGAAATTTTATAGTGGATGTTGGGTTTGAAGACTGGGTAGAAGACCCAGGTTTTATAGTCTGTGGTTTGGATTATCCTGATTCGGATAATGAAGTATCCTTGAATAGACCAAAGATCACCTATGACATCAATTATGAGTTATTACCTCATGATGTGGTCCGAGTACATGATTTAGATGTGCTGAAGGAAAATCTCAAAGTCAGTTTTGTAGAAGAAGTAAAGACAATAGAATCTTGTTTAGTTTCCTCAATTCAGTCAGTCATGAATGATTCGGTTGTCAGCTTAGCTTCTACAAGAGTATCTACTACAGTTGCTCCTACTGATTTTGTTACAAAGTCTGATCTTGAATCCCTGAAGCATGAGTTGAAAGAATTCTTCAGTGCCTCAGTTAGTGAGATGAGGCACTGTTTTCATGAAGAAATGAAGTTCTTAGAACAATCTTTTGAGATTTCTCTTGGTTTCAATCTGTCAACGTTTATGGGTGAGCTAATGGAAGCAGTCAAAGAGTGCCAGACCCAATCTTCTAGAATAGATGCAGATCTTGAAGCCTTAAAGAAGTCTGTTGCTACTTTAGATTCTTATATAAGCTCCAAGTCTCAAGCTGACAAGGACCTAGCTTATGTGAGGAGTGTAGTAAGCCAGTTTGTCTCGGTGTTTGAAAGTTTCAAAACCTCAGTGAAGGATCATGTTAAAAATCAGGACTCTCAACTGCAAACTCTGATTAGTTGCTTGACCAAAAGATTCAAAGAAACTGTATCCTTCTCAGTTGGGACTCTAGCTTCAAAACCTGCATTTGATTTGAATCAATTACGAGAAATGATGAAGGAGGAGCTTGGTTCTACTTCAACCAGTGGCTCTGTGGACTCATCAGATCTAAGCCGGGTAGTGCTCTCTACAAGAGACTCAGTAAGGGAAATTATGAAAATTGTCCACGACACTATGAAAGAGGCCTCTGCCTCTCAGGAGGAAATCAAGAGCAAGGTGGATTATTATTTCCAAAGAATTTTTACCAAACAACAACTCACCCATCATTTCAAGCTGATGTTGGAAAACATGAAATTACCCCCTGTAACACAAGCCTTCCGAGAACAAGTGAGCAAGCTAAGAGAACTGACTCCTGCCTTAGAAAAATTTATGGAGAACAAAGATGATTTTATATCTGCTATGGAAAGAGGAGGAGGAATCATTATGGATTTCATAAATCTGCTACTACCCTTTTTGCATGTTGATGCCAGACCATTTATTGTCCCTCCTGCCTTTCATGCCTCTGCCTCTAGTGAGCCTCCAGTTCAGATTACTCCTGCTCAGGCCATCCGAAGCCTCACACCTATGATCACTCAACAACCTTCCCATTACAGGCCAGGCACTGTCTCAGTGGCTCAGCCTCCTGTGATCATTTCTGGGATTCCAAAGCCCTCACTCACATCCTCACCACCTGCCTCCTCTTCTGATCCAAAGGGAAAATCTCATGTTGAAGATCCGGATTGCTGAAGTGTCCAGGCTCTTTGATAAGAAATTTTTTTTTTCTTATTTCTTTTCTATTATGTTTATGTAATTTTTGTCTGATCTAATATAGATTCTTTTCTTTACACTATCTCTGTTTCTCAGTTCTCTCTCTCTGCATTCCCACTTTTTGATTATCACAAAGGGGGAGAAAACCTATAAAAACTATAAAGGAGGAGAAATTATAAAGAGAGGGGAGGGAAATATCAAAGGGAAATTTTTTTTTGAGCCTTTACTACTATTCATACAGTTCCTTCCCTGGTACCAACTCTTTCAAAGCTTGTCTCTGATATTAGTATATTTAATACATACTGTGATAATTTTTGATCTATTACTATTTCATCTATTTCCTCTGATTGCCTTGAGAAATTCAAATATAAACGTTATATTCTCTTATACTATATTCTCACTATTTTTGGTCATATCATAAGTTGTGATTATCAAAAAGGGGGAGATTGTTGACCTCACCTGGTTTGATAATCCCAATCATGTATTTATATGTTTTGATAATCCCAATTATTTGTTCATATTTTATGATATTCTCAATTACTGTTGATCTACACTTTAATTCTTTCAAATCTGTGATCAAACCAATAATAATTTTTAAAATAGTCTTTGGAATATGTTAATCCTCATTTATCCATGTTCATACAAGTTATAAATTGATTCTAACACAATCGTATGTGTTCTGCATAAAACAGATAAGTAATCTGCCTATAGCTACTGATAAAGAGCTACCGATAGCCATAGCTACCGATAGCCAGAGCTACCGATAGCCAGAGCTACCGATAGCCAGAGCTACCGATAGCCAGAGCTACCGATAGCCAGATCTACCGATAGCCAGAGCTACCGATAGCCAGAGCTACCGATAGCCAGAGCTACCGATAGCCAGAGCTACCGATAGCCAGAGCTACCGATAGCCAGAGCTACCGATAGCCAGAGCTACCGATAGCCAGAGCTACCGATAGCCAGAGCTACCGATAGCCAGAGCTACTGATAGCCAGAGCTACCGATGCACACAGGGAGCTACCGATAAGAGCTACCGATAGGAGCCACTGATGAGTTTGAAGAGCTACCGATGGAAGATCCCTACACTGAGTCAACTGTACACGTGTACAAACAAACGGCTACCTATAATGAACTATGGAGTCAAATCCTCTATCCTTGACACTATTTGTTTATTATACTAACAGTTACATTTGTTACTTTTGATGCATTTAATGTTATTAAATGAAGTGTGTTTCCATTTCAAGAAACCGTACCAAGTACGATAAAAAAGAATAATCATTCCTTCCTCCTCAGAAAAACAAAAAGAGGACATCGTGTATGTATAAAAGAAAAAGAAAGGTGTAAGGAGTAAATAGTACGTGTATGTGAGACAAAAGACAAACAGGAGATCGAGCACACGAAGAAACTACTTCTGGCGATCAAGCTCAAAACGTGCCAAGAACGACTGGAGAACTTTCACTCACGAGACCACGACTATCAGCCTACAGAACATAGAGCTACATCAATCAATCTATGCTAAAGAAGAACCACACAAAACTCATCATTCTTTGAGCCAATAAGCAAGCTGAACCTCGAACTCAAGGAAGCCGATGATACTCTGTTTTCCAGAAAAAAACTAGAAGAAGACTTAGAAGGAATTCTAATCAACAAAAGGAGTCAAGAGCTGCACGAAAATCACTAGAGCCATTTCTAATCTCTAAATCTTTATCTCTGTGATTTACTTTTTACATTACGAGCAGTGTGTGTTATCTTTTGTATTTAACACACACACTGTCTTCTGAACCTTAACTGGAGGATTTGAAAATCCTCACTCACTATCTTTTCATTCCTTTTCCCACTGTGGATAGTGGTAGAGGTCGTGTGTGACCTGGACAGCTGGTAGCTATTTTTTTGTTTCCCACGGATAACAGTGGTAGAGGTCTTGGACCTGGACAGTTGTAAACTGTTGAACCCCGATCCAAGGTTTGGATCATCCTTATATAAGTTTTTGAGAGGACTAAGTCTCGGCTTGAGACTAAACCTCTTGGTTAACTCTGTGTTGTTTAGTTAAAGTTTTTATCCATACAATTCATATCTATTTCATATTCCGCTGCTATTACTTTGAAATATAATTTGTTTTCAAAGCTACTTTGATAGTTAAACTCGCAAGTGTTTATATTTATTATAGATCAGCAAGTCAGTTTCAAAAGTTAATTTAATCATCAGATTAAGTTACTGAGAACTAATCAATCTTTGAGAATCTAATTAAACTTTTATAATCTGTATAAATTCACTACAGTTTAATCTGTTTTTGAAATTGGGGGTTTTAATAGAAATTGTTTTTAACAGAAATTTTAATTGGAACTCAATTCACCCCCCCCCCCTCTTGAGTGTCCACTCCGACCAATAGTATTGATGCACTGACCACTCAAATACTGATACGTATTAAAAATCTCCCTGAGCACCCATAAGGATCTCTACTGTCTGTTTGTGAATACCACAATATCATCAGCAAACATCAGATGAAACACAACCTTCCTTCCACCCCTGCTGACAAAAGGAAGCAACCTCCCCACGTCCAAACCCTCCTGTAAGTTCCTTGAGAGAGCCTCCTGATCCAAGATGAAAAGATTTGGTGAAAGTGGATCGCCCTACCTAACTCCACGTACTAATTAAAAAAATCAAAAGATTTTCCCTTTGAGCGAGATAGAAATCCATGGGGAGGAGTATCATCTGATGCAGAGGCCACAAACCCACTCATGGAAGACCAAATTACTTATAAACCGGATAATAAAGTTCCACTCCACATTATCATAAGCCTTACCCATGTCCACCTGAAACATAACATTGTACCCAACAGTTATCTTATTAAGATCATAAACTAATTCACTAGAAACTGCCACCGCCCCTTGAATATTCCGGCCTTTAACAAACCCGTGTTTTTCACTGGACACTAGCCTTGGAATAAACCGGCTCCACCTCTTCAAAATCCAACATTCCATAATTTTATATGACACATTACATAGACATATTGGTCTATACTGATTAATGCTATTAGGATCATTAACTTTCCGAATCAGCACCACCCTTGAAGCCGTAGCCCCCTGATTAAGAGTGCTGCCATGGAAGAAATATTGTATATCCAACACCATTTGAGGACCCACAATACCCCAGGCAGCCGCATAGAAGGAACACACAATGTTGTCTGGGCCTGGGGAACTATCCGGAGGCAACACCAGAACCTTCCTCTTAACTTCCTCCTCACTAGGTAAGGGCAAAAGAATCTCATTCTCCGAATACCCAACCAAGCTGGGAATGCACCGCCAGAATCTCACGTCCTCAGCAACCTCATCCAACAACCCCTGCCTAGCATGAACCCCACCTGCTAGAAGACTGTCAAAATGATCCAAGGCCAGAAACCCTATCACATCCACATACAAGGAGAAAACCCCATTTCCCAGATCAATTTTGAGATTCATTATACTCTCTTCCTTAAGACATGCATTAAAGAACCCGTAGTTGTGATCCCCATCCTTCAACCACTGCACCTGAGCACGCTGTTTATAATCGTGTTCCACTTCCAGAAGTTTCTCAGCAAGAAACTTGCATTTCTCACATAGAATAAATAACTGGCTATCATCCCCGTAATACTAAAGCTCCTCTTCTATGTTCTCAACCTCGACTTGAATAGAATTTACACTGAAAAAGGTATCTGATTTAGAAGCCCTCCAATCTATAAGGTCCTTCTTAAGCCTCTTTAATCTTACAGAAAGGATGTGACATGAATCCCCAGACACCTCGTGATCCCACTAGGTCCTCACCATTGGCAAAAATCCCTCCAATTGGTGCCAATTTCTAGTGTAAAGGAAGGCTCGCCTCCCTGAATTATCGCAACTCACATCCACCCAAAGCGGAGCCTGGTCAGACAAGGAATGAGACAGATGGGTTAACTTCATTTTAGCAAAGGTGTCAATACCTTGGATATTCGACAAGCAGTGATCAAGAATACTCCATATACAAAGCAGGCCTCTTTGGTTATTACACCACATAAAACACCTTCCATGATAGCCCAGGTCCAGCAGCCCTGCAACAGTAATAAACTCACAGAAGTCCTGCATGGCGACTTCTGAGGGCCACGAAACCCCTCTTTTCTCTTCAGGTTCCACGATGGTGTTAACATCCCCACCCACAAACCAGGGAATATTTCCAGACTGAAAGAATCCTAGGAACCCGCAAAGCTCCTATCTGCACTGCACATCCGTACTAGAATACACAAAAGAGAACAAAAAAACACATCTTGCACATGAATCTTTGGTGTTAACGCATTTCGAGGAGATACTAATCACTTCCACCTACACACTCGACTTCCAAAAAACCCAGATGTGTTGATTAACCTAAACGCCATGCAAAAACAATGGAAAAACCATCCATCTTGCCACAAATGGGAGGTTCTTCTGATGAAACTTCACTTAAAGAACAAGAATAACAGAGAAATAATGCTTACGAGATTAAACAGCCATGGAGTCACACTTAGCCGGATCCCCTAACCCGTGGGAATTCCAAATGATAACTCAAGCCATTACAGAAGCCCCCCCTACCCACCAGGCCAGGGATATCATAAGAAGAAACTGCCAATGATAACCCTTCCTCCCTCGATTTAGAGCGGGTAATAGGACGAGCCAAATCAAGTGAAAACCTTCCAAGACGCGACCTGGGATATGATTTATTGGGAGAACACTCCATGAACTCTATATGTGAATGTCAGGAAACCAATGATGAAGAAAACTCCCCCTCCTCATAGCAGAGGGAAACCAACGTGTGATGTTGAGGAGAGGTTCTTGGAGATCGTACCTACTTTACCACCCCCACTAGAGGCAAGGCACCCCTGGGTGATTGAACGGGCATCGAAGGCAAGATAGGGAAGAAATATCTCTTGACGAACTCCAGGGAAAGCTGAGACGAGATCTTGAAATCTGGAGAAGAAGACGAAAGCGGTCGGGAAGCATGAAGATGAATATCCCATTGGTCCCAGAAAACCACATGCTCGACCACTAGTGTGAAATCCTCTGAGAAAACCGGACTGTAGCAGTCCAACGACGACAATAAGATCAGATCCACAGGGGCCCCAGGAGCATCATAGGAAAAAGAATCCTCCACATGCAAACCCACCGCAGGTGCGTGAGTGCCACCATCATAATTCAAAAAACCCATTCTCTCCTCAATGGTCATCTCATTTTCTAGAGACTCAGATCTCCGCTCCGAGCCGACAACATATTTCCTCGGATCCCTGGATCCAGAAGAACTCCCCACACCCTTCTTTCTACGAAAAACCTAATCTGAGTGACCATGGATATTGCCGACCACACAAAAGAGTGGTTGTCTATAAAAAACCTGTTTTATCCACCATCTCATACCACCATTAGACTAAATAAGAACCCTCATCGGTAGTTGATCCGAGAGATCAAGCTCCATGAAAATCCGAGGGTAAGCCGCAGATAGAAAATTCTCCATAGTGTCATCTGATATAAGGAAAGAGCCCAAGGAATCTCCCACCAACCTCAGAATCATGGGGTTCTAAAATGGAAGGGGAAGGCCAGGGAGACCCACCCAGACCGCTGCTGAGGGGACCTCTCTACCAAAGGGAAACTCCCAAGACCTACAGAATAAAGAAAAATCCCACGAGCCACATCTGCGGCTTTCCCAGTCCTAAGCCTGAGAAAAATCATCCTGTGAGGAAAAGTGAACACAAAACGTGGACCTAGAGATATCATAGACCGCCGCCAGCCTAGAAAGGCCCCAAGATCCAATAAACCCCCTGAAAAAACAAATCAGGTGCTTGTAGTGGATGAACTGCACCACCATGGTTAGGTTGTGAAAGGCTGAGTCCAACCGCACCTCTTGATCCACAAGTTCCACCACAGGGAGGCCCTCTTCCAACCCAGCCTGCCAGGAATCAACCGAGATCTTTAGGAAGGCAGGTCTACACGCCTCTGTAGGCAGTGACCTAACCCCAGGCGAAACATCCCCCCCACCATAGAGAACATCTTTGAAGGAACACGGTTTTCCACTACCCAAGAGATCTAACCCATTCGCCAGTGCATCAAGGTCATGGCCAGCCTTAGCAGAAGCGCCACACAGAAGAGAAAATAAAGAAGACTCCATCCCAGCGATGAATACTATACTAAAAACCTCTATCGGTTTGTCGATGATGAGATTGCTGGAATGTATAATGTGTGGGTCTGACAGCTTAGCTGGACTGTATCCTGTGTGGGTCAACAACTTAGACGAGATAGCTAGACTATAACCCGTGTGGGTCCGAGAGCTTAGCCGAGACAACTGGAATATATCATGTGTGGTTCTGATAGCTTAAATGAGAAAGATGAACTATATTCTGTGTGGGTCTGATAGCTTAGCTGGACTGTATCATGTGTGGGTCCGACAGCTTAGATGATCCAGTGGCTACATCTGATCATCTATATCTCTCTAAACGTTTGGTATACCTGTGTGAGATGAGTCATGTATTTAAACCATTATCATCATTTTGTTTTAATTAACATCATGTCTGGACTGAGTTGTGCTTGGGATCGTGAGTTGGAGTCGGACTGTGACTGGTAACTTAGGTATATGTATGGGAATATACCGAAGTAGGGTTGGTTGTTACTTTTTGGTTGTTTATATCATCTTTTTCTTATTCTTAGTGGATATTGTGAGACCTCACGGGTCTCGGGGTCCCTAATGTGTATCGTTATACTCACCCCTGTACGGGCTATGCCCGCACCTCATTGTGTTGGATGTAGACGATGACCATTGCTGATGGAGGCCGAGAGTGCGACGACTAGATATTACCCGGAGGTGGACCTTGAAACGAGTCGTCACACGGTGGAGACTGACAGACGTGGGTGATGAGGTGTCCATCTGTACATACTATTTAGGTAGGAATCCTCAGAGGATGATATAGGAGCTTCTATTTACTTTCAAATATTTTTCCCTTTACTTGTTCTTGTCGTTCAGTTAGGTTTGTATACTGGCCCATTTACTCCCTAGCACACACTTTTGTATTCAATTTTACTTAGTGTTTCCTTCCTATTTCATACTCTATTGTGTTTGTTTGCTTTTAGAAAAGAAATGCCTTCACAACATAGGGATTTACACCTTTGGTGCTAGTCGCCAGCCCCTGGCCTATGGAAGGCGGTTTTGGGGTAGTCCCGGCATGGGCCCTGAGGATGGGTCGTGATAAATTGGTATCAAAGGAGTCAATTCTACCACATAACTGAAGACTCTGATTATACTTTTCTATGACACAGTAGTGTTAGGAGTATTGAGTGTGGTTTTCAGTCCAAGGTTTCTAGTGTTGGTGCGGTGGTCGACGTATCGATACACCAGGACCCTGACCTCTGATTTCCGACTCAGTGCAGAAAAACACTAATTACATTTGTGTTTACTTTGAAATGATTTCTTTGTGATTACTTTGTGTCAGCTCACTAGTTTTTCTGATTTGGTTGTGGAACACGTGTTTCTTTTGAGAATGGCCCCACGAAGGCAGCCATCAAGGGTTTAGAGTTACGTACGATATGGTATCCCACCGAGCGACGAGGCCTCGGTGCAGGGCCCCATTATAGCGGAGGCACCAGTGGTACCACTACCCACTGGGAAACCGATACCACTAGCCCCAAAAGTAAAGAGTTCACACCGCCTTAGTGAATTTCATGCGTTCTAGTGATATAGGCCACCCAGTTTCTAGGTAGAGATGGACCCTCAGGCAGCTGAAGATTGGCTGGAGGCTATCGTGAGAGTTTTTAGATTGGTAGGGACAACAACCGCCCTTATGGTGATCCTTTCCGTGTGTCTCTTTCACTCAAAAGCAATTAGATGGTGAAGCCTAATTCTCCAAGTTCATGATGAGGCATCATTACTCTGGACAGAATTCAAGAGTCTCTTCAGCTTAGAGTTTGTCCCAGCCACGCATCGTGCAGTGTGGATTCAGAAGTTACTACATCTGCAACAGGGCAGCATGACAACAACTCAGTACTCAGTGAGGTTCACCGACCTCTCATGCTACTCCACAAATATGGTGCATGACCTATTCTTCAGGGCCCGAACCTTCGAGTAGGCACTCAGGCATGTGATTAGGGAGTCAACGATTCCCCTCAGAATTCCAACATAGGCGGTGGTGCTGGAGCGATCCCTTCTAGTGGAGAGCTTTCTCGCTGAGCAGACAACATTAGTGAGACCCACCATAGGGTGACACATAGAGGATTTTTCTACAACCGACACTAGAGAGATGACGCAGTGGTCCAATAGGACCAGTCCATCAGGTAGGTGACCCCAGGATTCGGGTTCGGTTGTGCGGGGAATGCGAGACAGAGTTAGCCATACGAGGAGTAGGCAGTTCTATGCATGTAGCGGACAGGGTCACATGGCTCGTGACTGCCCGACCCGCCATGAAGATGAGCAATAGACAGTAGATTGACCTCCCAGGAAGAGGTAGATGTTCGACTATGGTGGTCCACCGGGAGTAGGCGGACATGGCAGAGGAGCTGGACGAGGAGCGGGTGGTGGATGACGTTTCAAGGATCTCCCAACACCACCACCAGGAGGACGACCCTGAACACAAGGAGCTGGAGGACAAAGGTGGGATCAACTCCAGGCAGTCGAGTCCTATGACCACGGTGCACCTAAGATGATTTGAGGTACTATCTGTGTCAACTTCACCCTTGTTATAGTACTTATAGACATTAGTGCGAGTCATTATTTTATTGTCGTTTCCCTTGTTCGGAGCTCGGATATTCTGATAGAGTCCTTGGCTCGATCCTAATAGATAAAGACTCCTACAGGAGTAGACACAATGATTACGTACTGGTTCCAGTAGTGTTACCATACTCTAGGAGGCGAGATCTTTGGCTGGGATCTTCTTTTTACGGCATCGAGGCCTTACGACGTCATCTTGGGTATCGACTAGTTATCTACAGTTCATGCTCAGATTGACTGTATTAGGTGCAAAGTGTAGTGTATCTACACAGATGGAACCATGTTCACCTTCACTGGCGAAAATGGAGCCTTCACAGTGCAGGATGGACTTACATAGAGGAGGGGGCAGCCGATCAAACAACAATTTTCTAGTCTCTTCCTAGGAGTGGTTGATGTGTGGTGTCTGAGTTTTCCTGTTGTGGTGGATCAGTACGCAGATGTTTTCCCTGAAGACATTCCACGACTACCTCCTCATAGAGAGGTAGACTTCTATATTGAACTGTACCCCAGTACAACATCAATATCTACTCCAGCATATTTGATGGCTCCCACCGAGCATCGTGAGCTGCGGGTACAGCTAGAGGATTTGTAGGGAAAGGGGTTTATCCAACCAAGTGTTTCCCCTTGGGCATCACTGATTTTGTTCTAAAAGAAGGTGGATGGGAGATTGTGACTATGTGTCGACTACTATCACATAAATCAGGTGACCGTGAATAACAAGTACCCACTCCCAAGGATTGAAGTCCTCTTTTATCAGCTCAAGGGAGCACGATGGTTCTCGAATATATACCTCAGGTCAGGCTACCAACAGCTCATAGTTCGAGACGAGGATGTGCAGAAGACGGCCTTCAGGTGTCAGTATGAAAACTGTGAGTTCTTTCTTATGCCCTTCGGCATAACCAATGCTCCAGAAGTGTTCATGAGTCTCATGAAAAGGATCTTCCTGCATTACCTTGATCGATTTGTTGTAGTCTTCATTGACAACATACAGATTTACTTGACTACTGAGGAGGAGCACGCATACCATTTTTGGGTGGTACTAGATACACTCCAAGAGAACCGGCTTTATGGTAAACTCTCGAAGTTCTATATATGGATTTGATAGGTTCACTTCTTGGGACACGTCATCTCAGAGGCTGGAGTTGCAGTGGATGCAGTGAATATCGAGGCAGTACTTTCTTGGGAGCCACCGAGGAGTGTGACAGAGGTGCGGAGTTTCCTCGGTCTGGCTAGGAACTATTGGAGATTTGTGCCAGACTTCTCTAGAGTTGTATCCCTGCTTTTAACTTTGATGAGGATGGGGGAACCCTTCATGTGGTCAGATAGATGCCAGCAGGGATTTTATAAGAAGAGATAGAGGTTGACCAGTGTGCCCATCTTGAGGCTACCAGAGGAGGGCATAGGGTTCATAGTTTACTACGATGCATCAGGGACTGGAAATGGGTGTGTCCTAATAAAGGAGTGATCCGTGATCACATATGGTTCACGATAGTTGAGACAACATGAGCTGAACTATGCTACCCATGACCTGGAGTTAGTAGTAGTGGTATTTTCCTTGAAGATGTGGTGACACTATCTGATTGGCGAGCATTTTACATTCTATTCTGAGCACCATAGTCTCAGGTACATCTTCTTGTTGAAGGAAATAAACTTGAGACAGCGGCGATGGATCGAGTTCCTTTAAGAATATAACATCAAGATAGTCTATTCTCCTGGGAAGGGGAATTTTTTAGAAAATTCTCTCAGTGGGATATTGGGAATTCACCTACTAGGAGAGGCAATAGAGTAGCTGTTCGTGTTGCAGATATCCTTTGTGGATAGAGATGGAGCAGCCTTTCTGCAGTCTTTAACAGTCACTCCTCCACTTCTTCAGTGAGTTAGAGAGGCGCAGTGTGGGGACATTGACTGTGAGGCACGACGTTCTTGGATATCCTCAGGGCAGGCACCTGATGGGTTTTCTGAAGGTGAAGAGCACATCATCTTCATTAGAGGACGTAACATGGTACTAGTTGCACTACCGGAAAAGGTATTAAAAGAGTTCAACACTTACCCTATAGCGGTACATCTAGGAGTGGTGAAGATATATCAGGACCTCAGACAACAGCACTGGAGGCCAGGTATGATGAACTTAGTAGCGTCGTTTGTCCCTTGATGCCTCACTTTTCGGCAATTGAAGGAGGAGCACCAGGTTCTAGTAGGATTGGTTCAGCCCGTAGAGGTTCCAGAGTGGAAGTGGGATGGGATATCCATTGATTTCGTGACGGGACATCACGTACATCTATAGGGCATGACTCTATCTTGGTGATCATATAATGACTCACCAAGTTGGCCCACTTCCTATGGATTAGAGAGAAGGGCTCAGTAAGGATCTTGGGACGCCTATATGGTCACGAGATCGTACAGATTCATGGTGGTACATCGACTATCGTCTCCGATCAAGATGCTCATTTCACTTCCCAGCTATGGAAGGGGTTACATGAGGCTTTTGGGATGCAGCTTCGCTTGAGCACTGCCTTCAATCCTCAGACGGATGGTCAGAGTGAGAGACCCTTTCAGACTCTTGAGGACATCCCCGTGAATGTGTCCTTGACTTTTCATGCAACTGGAAGGATCAATTATCAATGGTGGATTTTACGTACAACAACTTTTACCACACCACCATCGGGATGGCCCCTTATGAGGCATTGTACGACCGACCTTGCAGATCACCTCTATGGTGGATAGATACAGGGGAGTCAGAACTTGTATGACTAGATATGGTTTAGGATATAACAGAGAAGGTGCAGATCATCCAAAAGTGGATGAAGACTGCACAGAGTAGACAGAAGTCTGATGATGATAGGAGACAGAGACCACTGGAGTTTGAGTATGGTGACCACGTCTTACTATAAGTCTCACCTTGACGAGGTATGTGGATATTTGGCTAGGGCATAATGTTTTCTCCACGATTTATTAGATCATTCTAGGTCCTCTTTAGGGTATGCGAGGTGGCTTACCACCTGGCCCTTCCACCTCAGTTGCACCAGGTGCATGGCGTCTCCACGTATCTCATCTGAGGATATACATGCACAACCCATCCCAGATCATTGACCATGGGGAGCTGGACATTGATGACGGGGCGACATTCACTGAGGTTTCAGTAGAGGTAAAGGATTGAAAACATTGGGTCCTACGTGGATGGTTGATTCCTCGGGTGCACAATCACTGGCAGCATGGGAACCTCCAAGAGAGCACATGGGAGTGGGAGGCTCAGATGCATGCTCAGTACCCTCATTCGTTTCCCTAGTGTGTGTTGTAGCTTTAAGGGGATTTAAATCCCTAAGGTGGGGGTAATATAAAGACCTGAAAATTTGATGGGAATTTTTTTCCTAAATTATCTGGAATTTTTCGATTCTGTAGCTTCTGATGGCGCCTGATTCCGAGGCCCGGTGTGCCCAGAATCAATTTCTGATGTTTTGTTCAAGTACGTTCAGTAAAGGAACATGCGGGTTTTTATATCATTTGAAACGGTGCTCAAAATTTAAATCCGAGGACACCAATGATCTCACAGCATCAGTATTCACCTAAGGGGATCTTTACCTTAGTTGTATTTTCTCGGGAGGAGAAGTTAATTTTTAGGATTTCATAAAAATAAATAAAAAATTATGTGTTACATAATTTTTTTAAGGGGGTGGTTATCTTCTCCAAAGATGAGTTGGAGGTGGTTACCACACCCCATATAACCTCCCATGTGTGGATAATGTGTGGTGGGGACCACACAAGAACCTAACCCCTCAACTCCCCCTTTAACTCCCATGAACCCCCTTTAACTCTTAAACCTTTCACCTCCTTCCATTAAAAATTCCAATAATAACTTAATTAATTAACAATTAATTAAATGGCTCAACAAATTTGAATTATTATGAAATACATGTCATGAAAAAAAATAATATAGAAGCTATTACTTTTGGTTTGGAACATATTGTGTTGGTGGAGCTTTGGATAATAGAGAGCGCCTTATTCCAATGAATAACAATTTCCTCTCTCGACGAAGAATGGTGACGCCCACAAAGAACTCCCATCTTCTTTATTTTTCCTCTTCTCCATAGGAGATGACGCCATCGGTGTAGAACATCACCAATGTCTTTATCTCCATCATTGATGGAATGACGTCCGTTTTCCGTGACACCCGACATCCATAACACTGACATCCATGAGTTTGACAACGTAGCTTGAATCAAGGTAGGGGTTATGATTAATTTTAAATTGAATAAAATTGTACCTCGTTCTTTGTTGAATATCTTGGTTCGTCATTGTCCAAATGATATCATCTAATACAATGGGTGCGGTTCTAACCAACATGGCCCGAAATTCCTCCATTTTGTTTTGGATTATTTTCTGATGGAGGTGGAGACGGAGGGGTGCGGTGCTGTCACACCGCACCGAAGGAAGAGGCCACGACCATGAGGTGACATAAATCGAAGGAGGCGACAACCGAAGGCCGCGGCCAAGACAGGCTGTGGAAATGGTGGACTAGCGTCGTCGCGCCGGCCGCGTGGAGGAAACTACGACCCGCATTTGAGGGCCTTTCAGTCTAACCAAACTAGCAGGCCATAACCGGCTGGGCTGGAGGACCGCAACACCCACTTGGCACCGCACTGCGAAGAAGACCACGGACCGTTGCGTGGGATGTTTGGTGGCTGAACCGGTCAGCTGCCTGCCAGCCGGGTAGAAAGAAACCACAGCCCGCAATAGCTGGCTGCCCGCTCCGGACAAAAGCGGCCAGCTTCGGCTGGTAGGGCAGTAATGAAGGGCAGTGTCACTCGGCATCGCCGACCGAACCGAACCGGCCCGCAACCCGGGTCGGGTCGTCTGATGGGCCGCACCCCACATGGTCGGGTTGTCCCCCTATCCGGGTCGGAACCACCGGTTTGGGTCTCTAGGTGGTCTGCACTCCACCGGACCGGGCCGACCCCCAGCCGGGTCGGACCCACCAAACCGGGTCGAGCCGACCCGCCGTCCCACTGGGCTTGACGAGTCGGGCACGTTTCACTTAAATGTGAATAACCTTTAGACCGCGCCTCCGATTGATGAGTCATCCACTACACTAGGACCCATGCGATGAGGCGACCTTTTACGATACTATATGTGAGTTTTGAATGAATTTGGAAAATGGCCGGGTTTGGATTGAGCGTAAATCCAATCGGGCCCCTGGAACGGAAAAACCAATATATCATAGACTGGGAATCTGATTGATGCGTCATCTGTCGGGTTGGGCTTCTTTTGATGAGAAAGAACTTCGGGATACATCAACTATAGACTTATTTGATACATATATACTTGAATCGAGGAGTGGAACCTCCCGGAATCGAGTGTGCTGGTTGTAGAAACCCTAGAACTGGCTATGATGGCTTCTGTACCGGAATCCTGTGTGGGTTCGACAGCGACGACTACTATACTGGAATCCTCCGTGGGTTTAACGACGATGAGATAGCTGGACTGTATCCTGTGTGGGTCCACCATCTTAGCTAGAATGTATCTTGTGTGGGTTTGATAGCTTAGACGATATAACTGGACGATATCCTGTGTGGGTCAGACAACTTAGATGAGATAGATGGACGATATCCTATGTGGGTCCGACAGCTTAGCGGGACTGTATCCTGTGTGGGTCCGACAGCTTAGATGATCGAGTTGCAACATCGGATCATCTATATATCTCTACAATTATGGAATACATGTCTGAGTAGAGTCATGTCTTTCAACCATTATCATTATTGTGTTTTACTTTACTTCCTATGTAGACCGAGTTGTGCTTGGGCTCGTGATTTGGAGCCGGACTGTGACTGGTAACTTAGGTATATGTATGGGAATATACCTAATTAGGGTTGGTTGTTACTTTGTGGTAATATATTTCTTCATTTTCTTATCCTTAGAGGGTATTGTAAGACCTAACGGGTCTCGGGGTCCCTATTGAGTATCGTTATACACACCCTTGCACAGACTATGCCCGAACCTTGTAGTGTTGGATACAGATGACAGACAGTGCTGATGGAGGCTGAGAGCACCACGACTGGATGGTACATAGAGGTGGACCTTGCAACGAGCCAACACATAGTGGAGACTGATGGGCGTGGGTGCTGAGGTGGCCATCTGTATCTATCCATCATGTAGGAATCCCCAGAGGACGATGCAGGAGCTACTATTTACATTCAGATGTTTGTCCCTTTACTTGTACTTATTGTTCTGTTGGGTTTTTATACTAGCCCATTTAATTCCAGCACACTCTTTTTTATTCAGTTTTACTTAGTGTTTACTTCATGTTGCATACTCTATTGTGTTTGTTTACTTTTATAAAGGCAATGTCTTCCCTGCTTAGGGATTTATGCCTTTGGTTCTAGTCGCCAGCCCCTGGCCTATGGAAGGCGGACATGGGGTAGTCACGACACAGGCCCCGAGGATGGGTGGTGACATGGGTGGTGGGCTTTAACCTCGTGGAGTCTTCCTACGTACCATGCCTTGACATTGATGAATGTCCTAGTAGTTCAGATGTACAGTTTAACGTCATGCAGAATGGGGGAGAAATACAGTTTAACGTCATGCGGGATGGGGCGATGTCATGGTCAATGCTTACTCTAAGCCTAGGTGAGTCATGCTCGGTGTGTGAAACAAGAGGCAGCCAAGGTTTAATGACCACGTCGCGAAAGGTGCGTCCGTGGGAAGTAAAGAGGGGCTTACGCGTTCAGCAGCCCATGGAGAGAAATATTGGGACTTACACTAAGATGGAGGCATTATGGCGACAGAGCGCAGAGGGAGAGGGATTTGGGACTAAAGAATGGAGGATCACCATTCCCTATCACTCCCTCCATTGGCCATGGAACTGAGGAAGTGAGGAGGAGCTGGGGTGCAGCCCCCTCCAAGAAAATCGTGAGGCGTACACCAAGGTGGAATCCCTTCCCTATCGACAAACTCCACTTCAAGAAGGGGGATATCATACCCTATGGAGACTAGGGGAATGGATAAAATTCCAATGGTGGGGGGACACTGCGTGCGAGGCACGGGGTCAGGTCACAGTTTAACGTCGTGTGTTGAGGATGAAGGTTCTTGGAACTTTAGCGTCCTGCAGCTCAGACGATCAAGGTTTTCTCCGTACCCATAGGGCATACATGACTAGTACCCTCTGATTTTTGTGGGAGGGAAGACACCGACAACACCTTACTGAGGTGGTGTCGCGGAGTGAACCATCTTGGGGTCCACATTATCATGGCTATACGAAGAAGCAATAGCCATTAGCGTGCCTATGCAAAGAAGCATTAGGTGAAGCAATTCAATCGGCGGTATCATCCAGGGGACTTTGAAGTCACATAATGCAAACCTAGAGGGTCACACGGGAAAATGAATTTCCAAGCGGAGGGGTCCATAGGTAGGGGCCTTCTGGAGCTCTATTTCTCCGCATGGCAGAGGGAACCTGTGAAGGCATGTACTTCACTAAGTGGGGTGCCTTAGCCATAGAATGGGGAGGAGGTACAAATGGGAGGTGCTTCTCGGAGTGGAAGGGCATTCTGGAGCACAACCTCACAGAGAAAAGGTTCCTCACGAAGGAAGGTATCGGGAAGCAACGTGCTTCGCGAAGTATAGTGACTCTGCCTTAGCATGAGGGTCATGTGTACAAGAAGGGTGTTTCACGAATCATAAACACTCCATGACGACCCTGGTCCCCTTGGGGATCCCCTTTCTTCGTGAAATCCCATAGGCTTCGCAAAGGGAATCCCTCTACGAAGAGGGGATCAAAACAAGACAATGGGGTGGCACTTCGCAAAACATAAGTACCTCGCACAGCTCGTGGTTCACCGAGCGGAAGACTGCTTCACGATTTGGGAGATGGGAATTCGAAAGGTCAGATTGTCCATCCTGAGAGCTCAGAGGTATCCCAGTATTTATAGGAAAGAGGAATCACAGAGCGGTTCTCACACGGCGCGAAGAAGGGTTTGGTTGCTTCATGGTAGGTTGCGAACATCAAATGGGGTCGCAGAGCATCCAACCTCATTGCTTCTTGGTGGCGTCACGAAAGTCAAATTCGTTCGCGGAGCGTCCCGCCTCCTTTGCTTCGTGGTGGGCTCGCAAATGTCAAATGTGTTCATGAAGCCTCATGCCTTCTCTTATTTATGGTGGGCATTCGAACCTCAAATTCCTTCATAGAACATCCTTCCATCTTTTCTTCGTAGTTGCCACGGTGCTAGAGGGACTCCACGAGGTGGCTTCATGAGGCAGTCTGTGGGGCCATCATGGGGACTTGGCTTTGTCCCGAATTTGGAACCTACAAATTCACCCTAGACATGGAGTAACTAAGAGATCAAGGGTCGAATTTTGAGGGAAATCACCGAAAATCCACGGCCATTCGTGGTGCTGAATCGCAAATTGGGCTCGTATGGTGGATAGGGGACGTGCAGTCCGAGCGTGCCGTGAAGCACCACGTAGACTGCACGTGCCACAAAGCTCTGAAGGTCGTCACCTATAAATAGGGGGCCTTCCATCTCTTTTGTTCTTTCCCTTCTCTGAGATCTTGTCTTCTTTCACTCTCAATTCATGAAGCTCAGCATACTATGTGAGTGATCTCTACGAATCTGGTCATCTTGGTGCACAACGAGTCCTCGACTCCGTGTTCGCACTTCGCTATCCGGTTTTGAATGCCATGGTAGCGCCCCGTGATTAGTCAATCATGAGCAACCTTCACAAACACTATTTGCGAACGATCTTCGTGATCCTTCCAAAGAAATATCACAGCTCTAGAACAAATGGACCACCAAGAAGCTACCTAGGGGCTCCATGCGGATGCCGCTCGGAGTAACAAAATGGAAAATAGTCAGGGGATATGAGAGCTAGTCCAGATCCACTCAGACCATAGTTCTTTGGTGGAGCAGCTGTCAGAGAGCCAGAAGATCTACCCGTTGTGTAGGAGGTTGCCCTTGTATGGATTCAGGCTGAGGGATGACTTCTTCATCCATGAAGCAGGTAGGGATGGGAGAGCTTACTAGTTCTGGAGCACGCCGTGTCAGCACCGATGGTTTAGGGCGCCCAATGGTCATGCCTGTGAGGAATTCACGATTATCATTGTCGACTTCCTATACAATCATCTGAACAATGTCTACGAGAAGGCATTGCAGCCAGAGTCATCCCCTCCCCTATACTGAACCATCATTAAGGCGGAGTTGGGCAACCTAAAGAAGGGGTGGTCTGAGGAATGGGACCTATACCAGGGTGGAAACATTACAGATGATTGGGGTTGGCCCTACTGGGTAGGCGCCTCATGTGAGGAGTTGGGGTCAGAGCTGAGAACAGTGGGCATGTATGAGGCAGCTTGGGCTTCCTAGTTCCATATCTACCAGCTGAGTTTTTTAATGTTGGAGTTGTTGATCCAGTGGTCACTAGGGACAAATAACTTCCACTTGCATCATGGGTAGGTTGGCATCAGCCAATGGGACGTGCATCAGATCTCAGGGGGTCCTGATACGGGGGGGCAATGTACGATGAATTCCTCTTGGCTATGGGTTCATGGGAGGATCCGGAGCAGATGCCACATCTGGAGATGGCATTGATGGAGATCATGCTCAGGGAGGAAAAGGATTCGGTGAGGGATGACCAATTCTAAAACTGGTTCAAGATGTTTTTTGAACTTCCTAGAAAACAGGCAGTTCCTAGAGAGGCCCCGAACTGGCCCGAAGGGTGCCCGGAGTAAGTAAAACTCATTCAGATGGCTGTTGGAGAATAGCAAGTGGAAGACCTGGGGGTTCAGCATCAGCACTGAAAAACATCCAATAGTCAGGCTGGCGGCATTCATCACAACTTTCATCTATGGTTGGATCCTTCCGGTGAGGGATACAAACCTGGGAGTGCGACCAAGCACTTTCATCATGGCATTTACTTTGGCGTCAGGAGAGTGGGTCAACCTGGGGACCCTGATGCATTCCAAGTTGTACAAAATGATGTGGCACATCAGTGAGGGGAAAATTCCATAGAGGCTATGCGGGACATTGCACCTCCTATACAGGTGGATGGCAGTGCACATCAGGGGGATCTACGAGCATCTGAACCCCACCTCACCTCTAGGGTCGAACTACCATCCCTCTATCTTGAATGTCACAGGGAGCTTTCCGACCAAGATTACTGCACCATCGGTTCGAAACTGGGTGTGGAGGGTGGTGGAATTCAATTTCCACCCATTCCCATTGCGGATGGGGGCCTTCCCTGACGACGGTCGGGGGACATAAGGGCATCGTTCCTACCTCCTGGACTTTTGAGGCGGAGTCTTGGTGACCAGGGTGGACCGTGAGTGTATCTGAGAGCCATACACACCGCACTATTTTGAATGTCATTTACGGTGCATATAGTGGCTGACCCTATAGGTCTATCTAGGGGTGTTCTATGAGGAGAACCCGTGTGTGATGAGGCATATGTGGCTCATGTTCACATGGGAAGTCGTGAAGATGCGGAATGTCCTACCTCCGCCGACCTCCATCCTTGGGATGGGAAAAGAATACGCCCAGAGTTGGGAGGCGGCCTATATAGGGGAGATGCTAAAGCGGCCAACCGTCTTGGTCGGTGAGGGAGAGCTTCCTTGATCTCGGGGCCGAGGCCGAAAGGCATCAAGGGTGTCTCGTGGTGGTAGGGATGCTATAGCGGTGATTCCCGTACCAGTTGAGGAGGAAGCAATGGTCGTGGATCCGGCAGCAGCAGTGGAGCCGGGGGTCCTAAGACAAAAAAGTCTTCTAGAGGGGCATTCACTGAGGGAACTCCGCAGGATTTATACTCAGGCCCCTGGGAAACGGCTGCTCCACATTGACATGCTAGATAATGTTGTCTTCCCAGAGGCCTCAGACATCTGGGATGTCAACCGGAAATTTCTTATCCAATCCGAGTTATGGAAGCACCTTAACTACCTCAGGATGGACTTGTTGGGAATTGGCCTATTAGGGCCTATTTTGCGGTATCCCAGGTAGAGGTGTAGAAATACATAGCCAAGCTGGAAGACTTCATCCACTCCCGGGGCGCCATGCATCCGATGAAAGACCGAGTCAGGGTGCTATTGGGTCGTACAGTCCCTCCGCAAATATCAGCCACTAACCTGAGGGGGTGCTTCCCCCTTCCAGAAGAATCGGACAAGTCCTCCTAGGGAGATGAGGCTGGTATAGAATGTCTATCGAAGGAGGGTGAAGTTGGTGACCAGTCCTCGGATCTTCAAGATTTTGCGGAGGCCGTCGAGGTCAAATCTCAAGTTCTTTCTTTAGATCCTATCCTTAGGTTACTCTGGATTCTGTTTCAGTGATTGTACTATGCAGGAGGAACTTGTGCATAGACATCGTTCCCGCCCCTCAGTGGGTGCCGACACAGGACCTTCTAGATCCATTCCTGTGGATACATCAACTTCCATGTCTGGTAGGATCAGGACAGCCGAGGCGGCTCCCTTGGAGTCTCCAAAAATTCAGACCATATATGGGGGGCCGCATCTCGGGGTTCTGATGACATAAACCCCAAAGAAAAACCAACGGTTTAACCTATGTATGTATTCTTTACAGAATTCACAACTGCCATTCCTTGACCCCTATAACTGACATTCACGTCCCCTTATTGGTGTGTACATACCTTCAATTGGCATGGGCTGCTGCAGCGAACTTGGTCGGGGCTTCTGGTAGCGCCATTCATAGGGGCATGCCAATGGTCGTGGAGGTGAACATCCAGCCTGACCAAACTACAGTGCTCCTGGTCACCGGCGGGGGCGGCAGTGGGACTGCGCCTGAGATTATCGAGGTGAGATCTTATGATGAGGATCAACAAGACGATTCAGGCCCCTCCACGCCCGATCCGAATTTAGATGTGGTCCCAGCTGAGGAGTTCCTGGGGTCATTCCCTATATACAAGCCTACCAATCGTGACAACTTGGATGAGACGGCCTCTGACGAGGAGGTCAATAATATAGTCCGTCGCCGATTGTGGAATCTAATCAAAAGCTTCATCAATGACACCCCCATGTGCTATGGTTGGTTGATATGGACAGACTTCGTTCACGACTGTTCGAACTGTGTTCTGGGGGAGTGGATGTCTGGCGTCCTCACATGCTCATCAAATATCTTATGGCCGAAAATATTTGGGTGTAAGACCGTGACCATGGCGTGGGCTGGCAGTGGAGGAAGGCGATAAACATAAAGAGGCTCTCGAAGGCTGAAGATGAGGTCCAACGGCTACAGAATCGGGCGGACGAGAACTTGACCTCCCTCAATGTGCAATATGAGATAATATCACGATTGAAGGCCCAGCTGGCAGAAGCCGAAGAGGACATGAGGCGAGATTCTATGGATATGATCGCCATCTGGGCCGACGTGGAGTGGGCCCAGATTGTGGCCAACGAATTGTGCCCTCTCCCTATTGAAGAGGAGCGGGAGGTAAACAAGCCGCAACGACTCCTGGACGGCACCAGCCAGAGGGTGGCAGAGATGCAAAGTTCCTTCGATGAGGTCAATCTATCCATGGGGGGATTCGACCATGTGTACTATAATGATTACAAACCCATAAACGTACTTTCATGATTTGGTTGTTTGAATTCCATATTATGCATGAGTTCTATTGTTTATATTGGTTTACTGGGTCATTATGATGTTCTCGGTGCGTCCAGCGGTCATTCCCTAAGCTCACGTGGTTCTAGGGCGATGTGAGAAACAAGGTATGACCACCTTATCAACCCATCCAAACGTAAGAGTGAAAACCGGGATTCAGGAATCCAGGGATTGAACAACCAGTCCGGATTTACTGTAGGAAATGGGAGAGACCTGACTAGGGAATGAAGCTCTCAGAACAGCCAAATTACCGTTTTCCCAGTGTGCTCTTGTGCATGAATGAGGTAATGCCATGGGTGCTGAAATCGATCCGAATAGATGGGAATGGGATATGTGACTCATGATACCATGGATTCAGAACATTATGGGGGTGGAATGATAATAAAGAATGGTTGTTGACCACATTTGAAACACATCATTCTTATTGCAGTAGCCTGGAGTGGGGACAACAATTGAGGGCTGACCATTGACCATATTTGAAACATGGGATTAGACTCAAAATGCCATCCATTTTTCTTCGAGAATGTTTCCCCAGGACAATAGGTAGGTCATAGGCTGAGCATCCATACTGTTAGGGGGTTCCTCTAAATGTGAAAGCAGAAGAGGGTCCGAATAAGGGGCATGCAAAGTGTGGAATGTGGAGTGAGGGTTTGTTCAAAGAGAATCCAATACTTTTGAAATTATGCCACTAAGGTGGAAGCACATTGGATGGATGCATCATTTTGATCATGGATCATTCCTTCTTTCAGATAGAGAATCTCTGGAAAGGGAGATGTCGCCTCCCAATTTCATCTGGGGGCATCCCAAACATGTTCAGGGGAAAGTTGCGGTTACACGGTTCTGCACAAGTGGTCAAGCCAGGAGGCAGGAAATGGGGAGGAACAAGACTTTGTGATTCATGGGACTAGACCCTGGGAAAAATACTGGGCTATCACTACATATATCATGAGGTCAAGAATCAAGCTCTATGTAGTTCTGAAAGCACCATTTATCACCATGCTGGACGATGAGAAGCTTGGTTGCGCTGGTGTACATCCTACCAAAACTACTAAGCCCACATTAGTTGTGCTTGATGTGGGAAACAAGAAGTATTGGTATGGGATTTTTCGACAAAGGATGGAACATGTTATGGAAATTGGAAACTCAGTGAATACCGGCCCAATGATGCTAACTCGTCCATGTAGCACACCTAGACGCGTGAAGAGATAAATCTGAGTATGTCGGAATTCCACTTGAACATGAAGAAGTGGAAACGTGTGGATCATGACGCTCGAAATCTGGACCACAATGATTGAAGCGTGATGATAGAGGATAACTGTTAACCATGGTGGACATAGAGCATCTACATCACGTTATCCTGGAATGGGTACAGACAATTGAGGGTCGACTGTTGACCATGTTCGAAACACGGGACCTGTCACAAATGTCGTCTGAGATCCTTAGGGATGTTGGCCCAAAATGGTAGGAGAGCCCTTAGACCTTGAATCCATGACATCCATGGGGCCTTTTGGATGTGGAATAGGATTAGGATCCAAATAGAGAGCTCACGAAGCTTGGTAATGAGGGGAATGTCCCCATGATAATTCCACACTTTGGGATCTTTTTCAGACTCATCTAAATACGACAACAATACCTATAAGACAGAGGGGGTCTAGCCCCTTCCAAGAGGGAGATATATGTTTAGGGTTGTATAATTCAGACCAGAGATGGTAGGAAACTAGGGAGACATGTGGTGGGGTAACTACAAAAATACGATGTGAATGAGAACCAGGGGTTCCGACCACCACATGTTCCTTGGAGCGGTTTTAGGTCAAGGGACTGAAGATGAGAGTTGAGCTGGGCCCGAGGCAAAGTGCACATGCATTCTTACGTACCCCATGAGGATGGGGATCATGCTCCATGTAGTTCTTGAGGAGGCATGGTAAGGTACTAGTGCTAGAGAAAAGGGGTGTGCGGGCGTGTCCCTCGCACCAAGAGAAGTGGTATTTGATAAATCTTGTTTTTCCTTTATGGTGAGTAGTTTTTTTGTGAAGTGGAAGGCATAGGGTAGCTGGCCCTTGCATCACCACAAGAATTAAGCCTTGACAGGTTTTGACATATGGTACGACATGTGACAAATACCAAACATGGTTTCCCCTTGGGTGGGGACATCACGATGCAGTGTCGTTTTCCATCATGCGGCTAGAATGATAATATCAAATTTTAGGGTCATGTGATAGGACCAAGCATGCATTTTAACATCATGCAGCACAGACGCAGTAGAGATGATTCAAGGTGGAAAATGTGTACGGTGCAATAAAACATACCCGACGTGAATGGGGAAATAATCCCAAATTACACCATACGCAATCCCGAGAGGGGTACCTCAAGCCAAGGGGACCAAATAGGGGTGATAGGGAAAGGGGCTGGAGAAACTATCCCCCAACTGAGATGGACTAGAAAAAGATATTTCTAGGTGGTCCTACCTATCCCATAAGGATGGGAATCAAGCCACACGTAGTTCTAGATGAGATCTTAGTTTATGTTATTAGAGATCGGACCATGGATGGAGAGAAAACTCTCCATTTTAGTGTAAACCTCGACCAGATCCCTAAGACCATGCGAGTTAAACTCAGTGTGGGAAACAAGGGAGGAAGTTGTATTTTGCAACACCTGGAACGCAAATCAAATGGATATAGCTGTGGATCCCTAAATGAAACACCTATCGCGGCTTTGGTTCTCCAAACGCGTGGATGCGCACTGAAGAATAGTACCAAGAGTTTCGAAGTTCTACTTTGACATGAACAAGGTGGAGAAGGATGTGAATCATGTAACTGACATTTTGGGCATAATGGTTTGAGTGTGGCGATAGAGGATATCTATTGAACATGTTTTAAACACAGTAACCATATCGCGTTAGCTTGATGTGGGAATAACAAATGAGAATTGACCGCTAACCATATTCGCAACACGGGATTTGTATCTGATTATTGTCGGCGACCATCAAGGAAGTTTTCCCATAGTAGTAGGAGGGCCCTTAGGCCTAGAATCCATGCCACATGGGGGTACCTTCGGGTATGAATGGTGATGGAATCCCTAATGGAGGAGAATATAAAGCCCAAAATGTGGGTGGAAACATGTCCGAGCAGAGTCCGACATTCGAGGTAAAACAAATGAGTACCCATAGGCACATTGGTGAACCACCGAAGAGGTCGAGGAGGGTGTTCTGGAGGGAGAGGCACATGGCATGGTCTTTACATGACCAACGTGAATGAGGACATAATCCCGCATCGCACCGTATACAATGGGTAAGAACATGGGTTAGGGACATGAAGAAGACCAAGGGGCCTGAGGCTAGGCCTCGATCAGGGAGGCCCAACCATTTAGCAGTTTACCTTCTTGCAGTGAGGATGAGGAGGGGAGTATGATACCCCAAACAAGGGAGGTTTATAGCACATCAAATAACCAGATGCGAATGAGGACATAATCCCACACCACCTTGTACACTCCCATAAGAGAGCCTAGGCTGGGGGACCGAAAGGCCAAGGGCCCTGAGGCTGGGCCTCAGATGGAAGGCCTGACCAGTTTTCAGTTTAACATCTTCTAGTGAGGATGAGGAGAGGATAAGGTGTCTTATCCGGGGATGTGTACTGCACGGTGAGAAACCCGACGTGAATGAGCACATAATCTCATACCACACTGCACAATACCATAAGAGAGAACCTAGTCTAGGGATCCGAAAAGGCCAAGGGGAATGATAGTCATCATCTCTTGGAGGGAGTTCATCGCTTAGAGATACAACAGGGCATAATGAACCACTACACTCAATGTTTGGGACATCTTGGGTTGGTCCTAACGATCTAGGACAGCTGTTGACCATGTTCGAAACATAGCGTCCCCATAGTGACTTGAAATGAGAGAAATAAATGATCATCGAATTCTGACCATATATGAAATGTGGGACCTGTATCAGCTTGTTTCTCGACATCCTCGTTGTTGTTGGCCCGAAGTGGTAAGAGATCCCTTAGGCCTAGCATCCCTACCATTCAGGGGCCCTTTAGGACGGGGAAGGTGATGGAATCCCAGCCAAGGAGTGGTTAAATCATGGTTGTACTCATCTCTAAAAGAGGCTAACGTCACCAGGGAGCGGGACGTATGGCCAAATCGAGGTTAGATCGGCATGAAATGGAGAAAAAAATTTCAACCCTTACATACATCTTGACCCGAGGGGACGATTCGGGCATTTGGTCTTTGCCAATAGACGAAATGTTCGGGCCTTCCTGCATATCCCATGAGGATGGGAATCAAGCCATACATAGTTCATGAAACACAGTTTAACATCATGTTGGATGATGCGTAGTTTAAATTAATGCAAGACTAGACAGTTTAAGGTCATGCTAGACCGATGTGCAGTTTAGGGTCATCTGGGACCAGCTAGTTTAATGTTGTGCGGGACCATTAGTCTCAAGAAAAGTATTTCTTGAGGAACTTGGCATTGGTGGGAGGAGTTATACGCTCACCATCCATGGTCACGAAGGAGTATAATCTATTATGGTAACCCCTCTAGACTATGTAAGGTCCTTCCCATTTGGCCTCCAACTTGGGTGGTTTCTTGACAAGGATAATTAGTGCTCGGATGGCCAATCCCAGGTCACCTTGCAGAAAAGAGCTGAAGTGAATCTTCTTGTTGAAGGCTCTAGACATATTATTCTGATGCCTTTCCAGATTGTTCAGGGCATTGAGCCTATTCTCATCACGTGCTTCCAATTCAACTAGACGGATTTCGGCCACCTTATCTGGTGCCTACTGGTCATAGACCGTAGTGCGTAACAAAGGCAGTTGGATCTCGATGGGCAGGACGGCTTCAGTCTTGTACACCAGAGAATATGGACTCACCTAGGTGGAATTATGAGTCGTCGTCTGATAAGCCCAGAGGGCGTTGGGGAGCTTCTCCGGCCAACTCTTCTTGTTCGTACTAACAATTTTCTGAAAAATTTTAGAGTGGGTTTTTTTGAACGCCTCGATCTGTCCATTTTCATCCTCGTGATAGAAGGAGGTATGGTTTGAACTGATATTGTACATGGCTTATAATTTCTTCAGCTCGGCTGCTCGGATGTTGGTGCCGTTATCGGTGAGGATAGTGTGAGGGACTCCAAACCGGTGGTTGATATTGGAACTCACAGTGTTAATGATGGAATGGGCCTTGACTTCCTTGAGCGGAACTGCCTCTGCCCACTTGGAAAATAAATCTGTTGCAGTCAGGATGAACCTTCATTGGCGAGATGTCCCCAATGGATATGGTCCTACGACATTGAGTCCCCAAACCACGAATGGCCAAGAGTACATGGTGGAGTGGAGAGTTTCTAGCGGCCAATACATGAAGTTAGCATGAACTAGGAATGCGCGACATCTCTTGGAGAACTTGATACAATCCTAGATCATTGAGGGCCAGAAGTACCCCAGTCTCCGGATTTGATGGGATAGCTTCGGCCCAGCCTAGTGGGAACCATAGGAACCGACATGAACCTCTTGCATGACTTCTGGAATCTCAACTAATTGGATGCAATGGATGATAAAACCATCAAAACCGTACTTATAGTAGATTTTCTTAAGATTGGGACCACTCTGGAGGGTAAAATACAGTGCACAACATCAGATTTGTTTGCGCTCGACACGATTAGACGGGAGGCAACCATTTTGGAGATACTTGACAAAGGGGGCTCTCTAGTTTGGCATCGTTTCAATAAATGCATCTGAAGATCCTAGCAGTACTAATATCCAGGATCCGGTAGTAAGATGTCTTACTCAAAGGTCATCATCATCCTCTAGGGTGACGGGGGGTAATGAATCTCCAGTGTGCCACATTTATAATCATATCATCCTGCTCAGGTTCTGCAAGTGATGCGGTTATGCTGGCCAAAGTTTCTTCTCAACCATTCTTTGACCGAGGGACATGGGTAACCTCCAGTAGAGAAGGGAACTGGGCCATTAGATGGAGGGTGCACTCCAACAATGGTGTGAGATCTGGCTTTCTAACAACATAGTCATTGTTGACCAGCTTGATGACTATCTTGGAGTCCCCATTCACATGGAAATGGGGAACATCGATCTTGAGAGCCAACTCGAGGCAAGTGATAAGAGCCTGATACTCTAGTTCATTGTTGGTGAAGAATTCTGAAAACAAGAATGAGTACGTTAGGACGGCTTGCACTAGGCTGATAATGACGATACCCAGGCCTTCCCTGTTGAACCTAGGATAATTGAGCCTCCTATTGGTGGGGCTCCAAGAGGCACCATCAAAATGAATTTTCCAACATGGGGTGGCTTGATCGACTGAGAGGATTGCCTCATCAGGAAAATAAAGGTCTAGGGAAAATCCTTCAGTGGTTGGATGGGCAGCGAGAATGTTTTCCAATTCCTGCACCTTGATAGCCTTCTGAGGCAGAAACCTGATATTGACCAGCTGGAGGATTACCACCCACCGTGCTAGACGGCCTATCAACATGGGGTGATTCAGAATGTACTTCAGCGTGTCTACCTGAGAGACCAGCTGTACCTCATGGTGTTGTAGGTAATGTCGCAAATTCTGCACAACCAATACAAGCACAAGGCAAATCTTATCGATGGGGGAGTATTTGGTCTCTGTATTGAGAATCATGTAGCTAAGGTAGTATATACTGTTCCCTATCCCCACACTATTCTTCTGGGCGATAATGGCGCTGAGATATCACTCTAGGGAAGTGACATAGAGAATTAGTGACTTTCTAAAGACTTTTGGAATCAAGACTAGTGGCTGGAGCATATACTTCATGATTTCTTTGAAGGTGGCCTAGCACTCTTCATCCCATTCATAGGCAGAGCCTTTATTCATCGGATGAGAAAAGAGATTACACATGCCAGCCATATTCACAATGAATTTGTGTGTGTGGGATAAGTGTCCTTGAAAACCTTTAAACCCTCAGATATTACTCGGGGGAGGCATCTGGCTGATTTCCTTGATGTTCTCAGGGTCGATCCTGATGCCTCGGTACCTGAAAACGTAGCCAAGAAACTTCCCAGAAGTAACCATGAAGGTTACTTTAGTGGGTTCTTCTTCAAGTGGCGGGAATGGAGGATGCCAATCAATTTCTCAAGGTCCTTGAGATGGTCCTGGCACTAGTGAGATTTGACCACCAGATCATCCACATAGCACTCCACCAATGTCCTGAGGATCGACTTAAATATGCGATTCTTGGCCTGCTGATAGGTGGCACCTGCATTTTTCATGCCGAAGGGAAAAACCTGGTAACAGAAATTACCATGGGTTGACCTAAAAGTTGTGTACCCTTTATACTCAAGGGCCATTCAGAACTGATTATATTCAAAGTAACCATCCATGAAAGAGAGGGCTTGGATCCCAGTCATAGCATCGATTAGCAATTCTGTCACCAGAAAGGGAAAATCATCCGTCAGATAGTGACAATTGAGATCTCGGAAGTCAATATAGACTCTGATCTACTTGTTCTTCTTTCTATGTGGCATGATGTTGGCTAGCCACTTGGGGTACTGGACCTCCTTGATGAAGTTGGACCTAATGAGCTTGTCAACATTGGCTTCGACCATGGAACCATGAGAAGGGTGCATCTTTCTGGGAGGCTACTTTAAACCGCGATGGTTTCTTCGGAGACCAAGGCGGTGGAAGGATAACTGAGGATCTAGTCCTGGAATCTCATCATAACTCTAGGCAAACATGTCATGGTGGTTTTTAAGAAAGTCCACATACCGATGTTGCTCCTTGAGGGACAAGGCGGCACTGATCAATGTGGGTCTCGGATCTACCTCACTACCAAGGATCACTTGTACCAGTTCATTGACCGTGACAGAGACACCTTCTTCAAAGGATGGGGGATCATCCACCAGATCCTCTCCTTTGCATTCAGAGGAGGGATTCCCAGTGGGTGGAGCTTCCTCTTGGTCGGAGGAACCTGACGGGAGGCCGCTACCAGCCTGGACAGCAGTGGACAATGAATCAGAAGATTCACGCACCGTTGAGACCATAGTAATGAAGGCTGTCAATGCAATCCCATATGGCCTTTGGACCAAGGGGCCACGATTGATGCTATCAAAGCAATAGTGGTGCTTCATCTTGATCCAGTTAATATAAGCCCGGCGTAATAGACACATATGACATACTGTTGTTGCCATGGGGTGGACGTTTCGATACCATAATGGAGTAGGAGGTTCCAGGATAACCTGAGATTGGTTTGTGTAGAAGTTCAAGGTGATTTTCCACCTTCGCTTGGACTTGGGAATATGAATACCTCCTGTATCAAAAACATAAAACCATTGCCCCATTTCTGGGGTCGTGGCCTCTAATCAATGGATTGGGAAGACTTAGGCTTCATCTATACCTTCCCTGGGGCCACTTGTGACTGGCGCGGGTTCACCCTCACTTTCCACAATCTGGTTATCCATGATACTGTAATAGTCATCTTATAGATAATGGGGTTAAAAAGAGGCGAAAGGAGTTCCATCCCCTTGGATTATGCCTACTCGACCATTAAGGGAGTACTTGAGTCATTGGTGATATGATGAGGGGACTGTCGTGTGCAGGTGGAGCCATGGCCTACCCATCAATTCATTGTACGCAGTGTCCTGGGTCAGTACTGGCAACTAGGCCACCGAAATAGGTCTACAAATGGATCTGGCCGACCAGTGTCTGATTTGTCCTGTCATATCCCAGGATCCATAAATCAGAGGGAGTCAGGTCATCCTTGGATAACACCATCTTCCACAGCTTCCACGTCGGGATAAGCTTGAACCTAGAGCCAGTGTCAACGAGACAGTATTGAACCTCCATGCCGTTAAATTGGCCAGTGATATATTGTGGGCGGATGTGACCCTATATAGGAGAGCCATCATACTCATTATATAATGATATGAAGGCCTATCATTTTGAATTTTCAACTACTACAGCATGAAATGCTTCTGCAGCATCTACCTCCATCTCAAATTGGAGGGGGATCTTTAAAGCCTCGTCGAGGGCCTCTCACATATATGATGACAAGAGGGGGGATTCAAGGATGGAAAAGCGTTACTGGGATTCCGGTGAGATGCTTGACAACATCATACCTCCGTGCTAGGTGTGATCTTCTTCTTACAAGAGGCCGCTCTGTGATTGAAGGCATGGAGAGACTTGTCAGCTGGACCAGTGACTAGCTAGTGCTAGACATATCATGCTGCCCACTAGTCGAAGCCTAAAGAGTAGCTACCAGATGAGGTCTAGAACACTGAGGTTGACCCATAGCGGGGTGAAGCTAGTCTCAATATGGCCGAGTGACTCTACCTAATTTAGTATCAAAAACGGTGGTGGAGGCGGTCCTAAGGACTTCAGATGAAAAGGCTACAGGTGCTGAGCTCTGCATTGGGCCTGGTGTCTGGTCTCAGTGGCATGCATGACCTGGCTAGAGGTGCCGACTAATGTTCCTCGATGACCCACATATTCATGGATTCACCAACATTGGCGTCGGCTGGGGACGTTGGGGAGGTTCTCCTGTCCTCCCCCCTCGTCGGGAGTCATATAGGGGTTTACTAACTCGACGATGTTAAACGAAGTGTACCATTGACTTTCACTTGTTGAATCATCCACCACTGGGAAAATTCTAGGAGGGATCCCTATCTCAGGGGGCAGGAATTCACCGAGAGTGCGGGCCGGTGATGAAATTGTCGGGGCACGTTTCTTTTTCTTGCGCCGCAGATTCTTGATCTTATGGGAAGAGGCCGACTGAAATGATGATGCAGAGGTGGTGGTCGCAGCTTCTGAAAGCTCCGGCTGATTCAAGCTTTCCTGAATGATGACATGGGCGTGAGCAGCCATTTTATGAGCCATCCAGTCATCGTGCTTCTGGGATCTTCATTTGGGAGCCGGCTGCCACTCACCTTCGCCATCACTACTACTATCTGACCTCACAATGACACGTGCCAATTGTGTCGGGGTCGAGCCCAACCTGACAATGTTGTTATTGACATAGTCTTGGAGCCACTCCTTAAACACATAACACTGCTTTAGGGTGTGCCTCAGAATTTGATTATAGGGGCAGTAGTTGGAGCAATCGGTGAGATTCGCCTCTGCCGGCCTTCTACACTCAGGAAAGTGTACAATCCCATTCTCTAGGGTGTTACGGAAGTAACCGGGGAACTTATTCACAATGAATGAGTATGTATGGTGGCTTCATTATGGATATGTATCCCATAGATCTTGGCCTTGAAGAGGAGCCGGAGGGGCCTGTCGAGGAGGTGGACCCTGATTTTCCAGCCTGGGTGGTGGTGGCGCATTATGTAAGAGCGCCTGTCGATTCTAAGAACACTACAGAGCCAGAGGCTGTGCCTGAGGTGGAGGGCCTCTCAATTTCTGTGGGGCTGGTTCTACTATTAGCAATTCTAGCATCTTGGGGGATTCTATTTGGGTCACGGTAGCGGGCTCGGCTCTAGCATCCCTCCTTGCGGGGATCACAGGTGATATCGGACGTGCCTAACTAGCCTATTGCAGAGAATTTTCAAGGCGTTGGGCTTATCTGAGAAGCCTCTGAACCCTTTGAAATTTTTATGAGTGATAATGGTGGGAACCAGTTCTGTATTGAAATTCCCTATTCACATCATCAGTAATTTCTCCTAAGTCAGTGGCTTGTCGGGGGAGTATGTGATCCATTTCCACCATGAGATAATGTCTAAGACTCGCTAATCAGACCTTTCATTTAACATTAAGAGGTCTACGATGCTGGTCTTCCGGGCGGTAGAGTTGAAATGGTAGAGGAACTACCTGCAAAGGTCCTCCCAACTGGTCACAGATCCAATGAGGAGCTGGCTGTACCAAATGAATGTCGTCCATTACAATGTCTAAACAAAACAGTGGAGCTTAGCAGCCTCCTGCTATGTTGGGGTCCCTAACATAGGCCCAAAACTCAAGTTAAAGTAGGCTAAATGATTTTGGTGGGTCCCATTTCCCATTAAAGGAGGAGAATTTGGGATTCCTGAATCCCGGAGGCGCTGACATATCATCCACCCAGGACGGGTATAGCTTGCCATCTGGTGGGATTTCCAACTTCCGCGTTTCCAATGCCACATGGCGGGATATGAGTGACGTAATATGATCATCAGGGCGGGGGTACCTATCTTTATGGGGATCCCTAATAATGAGTGCATTGTCGGGCTCTTCGACATGGAAGACGGGTTTAGCGGCTTGTGGAGCGACTGTTAGAGCGGCCTAAGGGGCAGCTGGGAGAACCCGAGTCAGATTCCTCGGATTGTTGCACTGCTCGGGAGGGTTTGATGAGACATACCGAGCCTCTTTCCGTGAGTTCCGGCTTCAGCCTTGTCCACGGGAGCAGTTTGATCAGGGTTTCCTGGAGGCATATCACTAGAAAGAAGTTGTTCCTACCCCTACTGCATCACCTAGGATCACCGTAGTCGGGTCGTCTCTCTACAACGCGTTCAACCAGGAGTTCGTCGAACACCATCTTCTATTCACCATGATGATGCACAATGCAGCCTTCTCGAGGTCGTCCTCCATCTTTTTCACTAAGGAATATGGGTCGGAGTGCTTGACAGCTCTGACATGCTCATTAACCTTACTAGCATTCCGGCTGAGTACCAACACCTCGATGGGTGCAGGGAGACCTAAAAGGTTCTTCTGTTGATGAGTAATCCTCCATGATGGGTCTAATAGTGGTGGAACACCCTCATAGTGTAAGTCTCCATCGAGAAACTCCAGATCATCCTCCTTGTCCATGACATTGTCCATGTGGACCATGACCCTTCTTGGGGGAATGTACTCAATATCTCATAGCGATCCGGGATACCGTCAAATAGGGATGAATAGGAGGGAAACATACTGCCACCAACCACGGACATGCATGTGGGGGGTAGCCCCCATGATTATTTTGTGGAGTACCTTAATACTCTATACACATATCTGCTGGAGGGCCTCATGGAGGCCTAGTGATGCGGGGCGCTGGGCCATAGGGAGTGCAGCCAGATTGACTAGATGGCACTGCTCACTGATGTCTTCATAATGCGCTTGGCTCCTTGGATATACCACGTGATGATGACAGATACTAAAATGTGCCACCCAAAGGGTGTATCGAAGAAACTCAACTATCTCTGGGGTGAGGGACTCAGGTATGTAGAAATCCCACACTGATGTAGGCCAGAACCTCTCGGGGATGTGGTCCACTGCAAGGATGCTCTAGTTGCCACTCGACTCAAATTCAGCGTCTGGCCCTTGATTTCCCCACTCAAAAATTGGGGGTGGTTGAGGAACTAGAATCGGTACTGATACAGACTGTTAGGACGTCATGTTGGCCAGTGGAGAATACGGTGAACGGGCTAACTGGCCACCGATTCTCAGGCTGTCCTCTGAGGAGTGTAGTGACTTGGTCGCTACATCACGATAGGATGGGATGATGGAAACCATTTGTGGATTAGGGGCCTGGGCTGCAGGTGGTGGGTTGTGATACTGTTCGCCCACCTTTGGTACCCATAATAGCTCTCTGTAATCTCATGTGGAGGTAGAAAGCGCTTCTGGAGATGATGGTGGTGACTGCACGACCGTAACCTACGGGGTTGCCAGATTTTCATCCTCCTGGATAAACCTGTGGAGGAAGGTGTGTATCCTGTGGACCACGCATTCTGGGATCACCAGGCTGATGCAACACGTCCCTGCTCTGACCCAAGACTAGGATGAGCGAGGGGAGGGTTTTTATGTTGAGTCGCACTCTGCTTCAGAGTATGAGAAGAGGACCAGTTTGATATACGTCTAGTCCTTCCCAGGATTCTTCTTATGGTGACAACGACCCGCCCTCCGGCCCCTGGGTGGCTCCTCAGGATAGGGATGATTTCCGACAAGTGGTCCTTCAGCCGCACTGGTGCCATGGAGGAGAGGGATTCCACTTGAGATAGATAGGGTGTGAGGAGAACCGAGACAATTGTCCAAGGGTACATGGGGAGGACCTCCATGAACATCACCTATGCAGGCAAAGCTTCTGCTAGAACCGGCGAGAGCATGTGGAGGACCTCCATGCTTGGTGCTGGTGGAGAGAGGCTGACCATCACCTCTCTGGTTACAGGGGTGAGGAGGACCTTCTCCATCTGTGAGGAGGACGTAGGGAGGATCCCCACGTTGGAGAGAGACCAGATGGGTAACATATCAATGTCAACTGCTATGGGTAGGAGGAAGGGCTCCATACCCGTTTTGATGGGCACGTGAGAGGATTACATACCAAACATCACCGTTGCCGGGAAGACCTTCATTCGGATTAGGGGTAGCATGGGGAAGAACTCCATCATGAGCCTCGAAGTGGGGAAGACCCATGATCTCTATGGTAGTGGTATGTGGAGGACCTCCGTACAGGGTGGAATTGCTATGGGTTGGTTCACAACGACCACTATTCGAGCCTGCGACCAGGAGAGTCATCCCGGCCTACCTGTGTGGCAGTTGGGGCCTCGATCATGGATGGGCATATGAGTGCCCCTGCTCAGTGTGTGTAGAGACTTGATAATATGTGTCGGCGGTGGCTCGAGCCATAGTATTCTTTGACGTTGATGCTGCCTGGCAGGCGTCCTTAGCTCGTGCCCGACGCTGGAATCCGGTCGGGTGAGCCAGTGCTAGTGGTGCAAGTGCATAGCTTACCTGCTCTTCCGGCAAGGCTGGGCGGCAGTGCTGACACGTCCGGGTGCGGGCTCTTTCTGGGAGACCCTGGATTGAGACTCTGATCTAGTTGGGCTGGACGTCGCCCAACTCATCAGCGTAAGCCAGGGAGTCATCAAAGCCCTTCGGAGACAGGCTCCCAAAACGATTTAATGTTTGTGTGGGGAGCAGCGGCTCCCTGTGCGGCCCTTGGGGGAGGCGTTGACGGCGGATCCTAGATTCCTCTCAGTCCTGGAGGGCCATATCCCAGGTTGGGATTATTCCCTCCTCGTCGTCACGAGGTATTAGTTCGTTAATAACCCTTCATTGGATTATGTCCAATGGGGAGATGGGGCATGGGTGCCCCATGGTTGTGGATGGAGAAGCTGTTGCGAAAGTGGTGAAGCAATGCAGAGCAGCTATACTGGCATTGCCCCTACCCATGCATAGGTGGGCAGGCAGTGATAGCGTTCCTGTAGTAGTAACCAGATTCATGGGAAGTAGAGAGATGAACTCATTAACACTGATTGGAAAAGAGATCGACAACTAGTGTCCCAGTGTCATTCCGTCTTCCGTGATCAGTAAGAGAGATCCATGCTGACAACCTCACCGAATGGGATGTACAACATTCTACTCTACCGAATTCTAGTGAGTTTCACGCTTGGTCCTCTATTTGCTTGGTGGGGCCTGGCACCAGATAGCTGGATCCAGTGACAGTTCATTCCATTGATGCCTCGATCACTACTAATCTCCATATTGATTAGATTATCTTCACGTCGGGTTCACTACTTCTATTTCCGATGCTTTCTCCAGGGCACACACGTCCGTATACTTAAGTGAGACAGGCTCAACTTTGTTACCCTTCATTCCCGCTTTCCAAAGGAGGGGACATCCGTTCCCTTTTCAGGGATGTTTTCTCCATTATCAAAACTATATGATGGGATGTCGGTTCTTCCTTCCATGGATTCCTCCTCAGAACTCGTCACCTAGTCCGGGTCTCCATCGTATATTTAATACGTTGTTCGTGAAACTCTTCCAGGCTCCATATCCTCAAGGACACCAGATAATTATGCTTCTTCTGTTAGGACATTACTAGGTGTCCGATTAGGGCAGAAACCTTCGTCTAGGGGAGTTACCACTCTAGGGAATCACTGACGTGTCTGGACACTGGGGATTGGGGTGTCTCTCTTCTGTCCCTTATTATAGGGATTCTCGAGGGTGCAGAATCCCGAGCCATCCCACATCGAGTGTGGGGAACCATATTCCATGGGCATGTATCTGACTTTTTACTCATCTTCCTATGTTTAACACAGGGTATTCCGCAAGATTAACATTTAGCGGAGACATACCAGTCTGATCGGAACACTAATTTGAGTGGATCAGACATCCCCCTGGATGGAACACTGACATTGGGTCCAGTACGTGGGCGGCTTCCCAAATGCTATGGGAGGGAATGAGGTGTCTTGATCTCACAGGGATGTGGCTTCCCGGCTAAGAATCAAGATGGATGATGGTTTTTGGCTTGAGCCTTGAAAAGACTTCCTATATATCAATGTGTAAGGGAATAAAAGTCAGCGTAGTTCATCTGGTGATGGCTTACCGTCGAATGAGGTTGAAAAAAACTTACTACTGAATGAGGTTTCAATGGCTTACCGCTGGACGGGGTCACAATGGCTTACTACTAGATGGGGTTGAACTGACGAGAAGAAGGTTAGAAGGACCTGTTGGTGAGTTTGAACCTTAGTGAGGCTCCTAATTACCATGCCTTGACATGGATCAAAGTCCAGGTAGTTCAGAAGGGTGTGGGGGCATACACTCTAGGCTACCCAAGGTGTTTGGTGAAAAGATGGTTGGAACAACCGGATGGAGGGCTCGAACCTCGTGGAGTCTTCCTATATACAATGACTTGACATGGATCAATGTCCACATAGTTCAGGTTTGGGTGCCGGTTAACTGATGTGAAGATGGACCGGGGGACCGATTGGTGTTGGGCTTGAAGCTCGTGAGGCTTCCTACGTACCATGCGTTGACATGGATCAAAGTCCTCATAGTTAAGGATGGGTTGCGGCTTACACTTTGGGCTGCCCAAGGTGAAAATGGGGCTTGTCACACCGACACAGAGATGGTCTGGGCTAATGGTTTTTTGGATTGGACCCCATGGAGGCTTTCTACATACCATGCCTTGACATGGATCAAAGTCCTCATAGTTTGGGATGGGTGTGTGGATAACACTCTAGGATTCCCAATGTGTTGGTGAACCGATGTGAAGGGGGATGGAATGATTGGGTGTTGGGATTTAACCTCGTGGAGGCATCCTACGTACCATGCCTTGATATGGATCAATGTCCTCATAGTTCAGATGTACAGTTTAACATCATGTGGTATGGGGGTGAAATACATTTTTATGTCATGCGGGATGGGGCGATGTCATGGTTAATTATTAATCTAAGCCCACATGAGTGATGCTCGGTCAGAGAAACAAGAGGTAGAAAAGGCCTGATGACCAAATCACAAATGGTTCATCCATGGGAAGTGAGGAGGTGCGTATGAATTGAGAGGCCCATGGAGAGAAAGATTGGGACTTACTCTGAGATGGAGGCCCGATGGTGAAAAAGCACAGCGAGAGAGGGATTTAGGACCAAGGAAAGGAGGAGCCATGTTCCCTATCACGCCCTCCACTGGCCTTGGCATCGAGGAAGTGAAGAGGAGCAGGGGTACTGCCTCCTGCAAGAAAAGCTAGGGGCTTACACCAAGGTGGATGCCCCACCCTGCGGACAAACTCTACTCTAAGAAGGAGGATATCATCCCATGTGGGGACTAGGGGGCGTGGAGAATGCCCAAGGCAGGGGGACCCTAAGTGCATGGCATAGGGTCTAGTCACAGTTTAATGTCATGGGTTGAGGATGATGGTTCTTGGTAGTTTAACGTCTTGCAGCTCGTACAAGGTGGATTTACTCCGCACCCCTAGGGCTTACATGACCAGTACCCAATGCTCCTTGTGGAAGGGAAGGCACTGGAAATGTCGTACTAAGGGGGTGTCACGGAGCAAACCATCGATGGGTCCACGTTAGCGTGGCTATGTGAAGAAGAAATATCCCTTAGTGTGCCTATGTGAAGAAGCATTAGGCGAAGCAATGAAAGAGAAGGTATCATCCAGGGGACTTTGAAGTCACATCATGCAAACCTGGAGGGTTTCATGGGAAAAATAATTTCAATGTAGAGGGGTCTATTGGTAGGGGCATTGTGGAGCTCTATTACTCTGCGTGGCAGAGGGAACCTGCTAAGGGGTGTGCTTCGTGAAGTGGGGTGTCTTATCCTTAGCATGGGTCAGAGCTGCAAATGGGAGGTGCTTCGAAAAGTGGAAGGGAATTTGTAGAGAACAGCCTCATGGAGCAAAGGTCCCTCATGAAGCAAGGTCTTGTGAAGCAATTTTCTTCGCAAAGTACAATGACCCTACCTTAGCATGAGGATCATGTGTACATGAAGGGTGTTTTGTGAAGCAGAAACACTTCGTGATCACCCGGGTCCCTTGGGGATCCCCTTACTTTGCGAAATTCCTTAGGATTCGTAAATTTCATCCCTCTCATAATAAGAGATCAAAACAAGACAATGGGGAGGCACTTCACGAAGCAGAAGTACCTCACACAGCTCATGGTTCACTGAGCGGAAGACTGCTTCATGATTCAAGAGCTGGGAAGCCAAAACGTCAGATTGTACGTCCTGAGAGCTCAAGGGGAGCTTGATATTCATAGCCAAGAGGCTCTATGGAGCGGTGCTCATGTAGTGAAAAGATGGTCTTAGTGGCTTCGTGACAGATCGTTAATGTCAAATGGGGTCACATAACGTCTCGCCTCATTGCATCATGGTGGCGTCACGAATGCCAAGTTCCTTTCGAAGCATCCCACCTCATTTGCTTCGCGGTGGGCTCGCGCACGTCAAATGAGTTCATGGAGCCTCCCACCCTAATTTCTTCATTGTGGGCTCATGAACATTAAATGTGTTCGCCAATCCTCCTGCCTTCTTTGCTTCGTGGTGGTAGTGGTGCTGGAGGGACTCCGCAATGTGGCTTCACGAGGTAGTCTGTGGGGCCATCTTGGGGCATTCTCTTTGTCCGTAATTCTAGCACCAAAAATCCCACATCTTCAAAAGTCATCATTTATTTTAATATTGTTATTAATATAATAAATCTCATATCTTAGACCTCCCCTAATTTATATAGTGGATGAATGATATGGAAGTTTAGATAATGAGGGACTAGAAGTGAAATAATGTGAATTTAATAATGGTATCAAAATGGGATGTATTCTGTGGTCTAAAATTATGTGGTTTTGATGACATATATAATATCTATTATTATTTACTATATGAAACATATAAAACCCATAGAATAACCAAATATGATAGGGATTCAGTTTTAATTAATTTTATGTTAAATTGATATTGGTGGAAATAAGAATCAATTTCCATCAAGTCATGAATATTAGAAGAACAACCCTCATACATGTATTACGGGAACACGAAGATGTTATAATATTTGTGAAGGTGGGTTTTGAGAATCCAACTATTTTGAAAATATAAAGATTTCATTTTTTATAATGAATAATAAAAATGTTCTTCCTATAATACCACTGACCATTTGATGTTGTAAATTCGAGTATATTATGAATTATTCAAAAAAAATTTAATATGATGAATAATAATGATATCATACATGAGAAACCTCCAATTACATAGGGATAGAGATAAAAATATTTAATGAAAACAATTGATGTTGATCATGGTAATTATGTACAATTATCCTCAATAATAGATTTATTAATTCTCTGTTATGTTCTAAATTTCACCACTCTAGTATATAAATATATTTCCCTAAAAACATTATATCACCACCCTAATGATTTGATAATGAATTATTAGAGAAAAAAATAATGATTAATTATAATTGTATCCCAAGTAATATTGGTTAGAATACATCAGTTGAAAAACTTATTTTAAGAAGAATTATTCTAATTTTGGAATCAAATTTTCAACTTCAACTTTGAAAATATATTAATTAACAAAATAGGTAAATCACATATAATATTAAAATTTTACCTATATTCATCTATTTTTATGGATGGATGTTTAGTATCTAAGAAAATTTATTCCATGGATTTTTTAGACTATTATTAATGGTAATTGTCTCAAATTAATGGAATGAAACTCAATATTGTGCCTACTATTAATATATGGGAAAATAATATTTTTTATTTTCTTATGTATAATAGTAAGTAATATATCTCATTAAAACATTTATATTGTGTCGTGTAAATATTTGGGATATCCTTAGGTATATTTTTTATTAGTAGGTGATAATTAAAAATAATGAGGAAAATAAATATTTAATGGTGGAGAATATAACACCCCATTTGTTATTATATTTTTTCCAATATATAAATTCCATATATAGGTTGACATAAATTAAACAGCAAAAAATCCAACCATGATACATTTTATTGATATAAAACATTACTCTAAAATTAAATTTACCTATGAATCACAAAACATGGGTATTACATACCAAGGATGAATAAAACCATTAATAGTACATAAAATTAATGTTAAGTGTAAGAAAAAGAATAGTATTTCCCAACAACAAAATCCCCTAAATCATCTTCACCTCAATGAATCCACAATAGTTGAACTAAACCTACAATAAAAAATAAAATCATGAATACTGAAATAATTACACAAAATCTATAAAAAGGAATTGGATTTGTGATTTGAGAAGTAAGAATGGAATGAATGATGAATTCTATAAATTCTATATAAAGGAGAGAACATGGAAATTATAAATTCAGTTTTTAGATTTATTTTCCTTGGACATATTTTCATTTGATTTAGAAATATCCCAAATTAATATTAAACTTTTTATTTTATGTATTAATTTAAATTTTATATTTCCAAAAAATAAATATAAAAAACAAATATAATTAAAATATATAATTAGAAACATATATATGTGTTAAAAAACTATAATATGACAAAATTTATTTTATCATCATAATATAAATATATTTATAAAATATAGTTTTTATAATATAAATAATTTATTTTGAATATATTTTTTGAATATTATTTAATGTAAAAATAATCTTAGGTGAAATAACATGTTTCTCAATTGTCATGTTTATTTCATAATTGCACTTAGATAAATAATGATTTTATGAAAATTTATTGATAATATTTATAGGCACATAAATTAAATTCAATATAATAATAATTATTATACTTTTAATAAGAATAAATTTATTTTATGATTAATAATTTATTCCACTAGAAATTATGTTATTTTGATCTATTAATTTTTCTAAAAAACTAAATATAAAATTAATAATGATGATAATGAATATTTTTAATTTTAATAGTAGATTTACAATAATTGTTTTACAGAAATGGGAAAAGGAACAATATCGCATATGTGGAAAGAAACAGGAGAATCCACATATCATAGATTTCTGAAAATGGTATATAAGAACATATATAAAAGAATAATCATAAGGGATTCATTAAAATTGAAGGGAAAGTAAAAAACCATACAAACTTACATTCCAAAAAGATTTACCAGTGGGAAAAAACAAAGTGGATCTCCAATGATAATATGATATCTCTATGGATATTCATTGTTATTGATCAGGCATAATGACACATTGTATTGTATTTGTTGGATGCTTATATTTGTATGTTTTAGACGCAATAATATTTTTTGGAAATTTCTTACAAGATAATACACTATAATGTAAACATTTATGGAATCATTATTTAATTTTCGATCCAGTAAGGAAACAAGTTAATCCCAAATTCATGAGAAAATGTTTCTAATAAAGTAATTGAAGTAAAGGTAACTTTCCTTATAAATTGTAGTGTTAAATAACTAAACAGAATCTAATTCATTAGAAAAAATCCCAAGAAAATATCTTTTATTAAAATGAATGTAGGGTAGGAATGTTATACCCTCTACCTATAAGTTAAATAGTGATTAAAATTATTTAGTAAAATATTAAAAGATGAATCCTTTTTCATTCAGAAAAATCATAGAAATTCCCATAATTAATCTGTTTAGTCAATAATCTATGATGATTTTAAGAAAAAATTTTAAAGGGGGAGGGGGTCCATGTTTTAAACTCTAGAGTGGACCATCATTAAATTAAGAAATAGATATTAATCTTCTAAAAATTCAATAACCCAAACTTGATTAGGCTGAATAGTTCTTGTGGTGAAAAAAAACAATAGTGGTACTTTATAACATCATTTCTATGAGCCAAATTTAAAACTCCCCATTATTGATTATGATATTTCATTTAACCCATATTATCTTTGATATATTTAGAAAATAAAATACTTTTTATCCTTTGGGTTCAAATTTTCCCACCACTATGAATTTAGATGAAGGTAAGTGGTCATCTAAGCCACAGAGGGTTAAAATCATTTTAATAAAAATATAACCAAATTTTTGACGTAATCATATTTAAACAAGATGTTATTAACCGTTTAACTATTACTATTGTAGGGAAAACATATAATCTCTTGGTGAATCGAAAATTTAGACAATGGACCACAAGATGGCCATGTATTCTTAATTAATATCTTGAATAATGTAGATAGTTTTGGGGAATCTGTTTAATCTAGATAGCTTTTCCAAATTTTATTTCATAGTTACTTTTATGAATAAAATTATTTACATCCATAAAATTATAGACACTATGTTTACTGTAAGTCTTAAAAACATGGGGGTTAAAACATCGTGAGCTTAGGTAATGGACTACAAAGTAAAATATGGGTGGATTTTCAATTAACTAATGTATTTTTCCATCATGAAGAAATCATAGGGACATAAAACCATCAAAATACTATTTCAATACTTAATCAACTATTCTTTGGATAGGTATTCCATATTCAAAAGTCCTAGAATTGTTTTAGGGTTGGATAAAAAGTACTATTCCTGAAACTAAATTCTTTTTGGTGGAATATATACTATCACCAAAATAAATTGGATATATTTCAATTTATAATTTTATATGGGGAGATATATAATAGAAATTCTCTAACTGATGAAGCAATAAGGATGGAAATGATTGATTGGCGTTTTCCTCTAGTGGAGAGAAATTTATTCATTCAATTAGATAATTATTTATCAAACCGGTCAACCAGAGGATGGAAGTCAGAATTGATTATTTTTTCTAAAGAGTGCGGATAGACAATATATTATTTAGGTTTAATGTCTTGACTTATGAATATAATATTATTACTTAATATATCATGATTTTGAGGGATGTTATTTCCCACAAGAAATTTGATTTTCAAAATGTAGATGGGGAGGCAAGATGAATTTTTATTCTTAAGAAGAAAGGAATTAATATTATTAATGGATCTAGATTCTCTCATAGTGAAGATAAGGACACCATATATATACTCCATATGAGTAATAGAGTGTCAATTTATATGAGTTCCAAAATGTGCAGTTTTTCCCTAATTGATGGTAAATGGTAATCACCATCAATGGGATTCCATGGTAACAATGAGAATAAGGGGGAAATATAATCTCCTAGATTATTGTCTGGAATCAATTTGGAGAACCCAGCAGAGAATCCATTTATTTAAATATAGAACCTTGAAAAGGAAGGTAATTTATTAATTACCTTGTGAAACTGAGTGAAAAATAAAAAATTAGAAAAGACATTAAGTAAAATGTCCCATGATAAAGAGCCAAATTATTATTTCATTTCTATAATGGAAATTATGTTATGTCCACATTTTTTTAATTAAATAGGTGTATCATATATTTTTATGTGAAATGTTTTCCATGAATATTCTAATTTTCCAATAATTGGTTCTTCTATTTAGATTTGATGAAATCTAGAAGTGAAGATATAGAATACATAAGGACCTGATAGAGAACATTTCTATTGAATCTATAGAGACAAATACATCTGAAATCATTAAAATTAGTGGGTTTTGATTTTTTTTTGGAATAAGATAATTATAGTCATCGATATGTGTGAATTGAATGAGAGTCAGCATGAAGAAATTTTTAACTTCTTCAATAAGGTCATTATTGATAATATCACAATAGTTCTTAAAAAGAAACCCTTGGGGCCTAATGAACTTGAATAGTTAGTGTCCCGAACCATTGTTTCATGTTCATCTATGTAACTGGAGTTATAAAACCTTAATTTTGATTATTATTAATTATATTATCGTAAATATCAAGGTTATTAGGTTCTATGAAAAGGATATGGACCTTAAATAAATCTAAGATGAACGTATTGGCCATCAGTTTCAATGAAATAAGGTCATTAATTAAGTTTTCATCTCTATTTTTGATGACTCTAATAGAATAGAAATTATTCATATTTTTAGAATGATAATTAAAAAACATGGTGTTCATGGCCTATTATTTAGGCCACTGAATGAGATATTTCTACCTACACAAGGATTCTCCATTATTAGGGCTAAAAGAAGATTGGCCTTTGTTTTTATTGGAATATTAGTTGTAGTCGTAAGGGAGGATTTATATATGGACTCAAGACATAGGATGTCACCTTTTTAATGAAGAAATCCTTGAAAACAAATTATTAAATGTACATATATCAAAAATATTAAGAGCTGATTTGATGACTTTTAGTTTCTTCGCAAAATTGTACAAACATATAAATGGGGTCAATGTCTCCCAATGGACTTGGAATGTAGATAAAGAGATATGTTGGTTAATCCATATATTAAAAAATATAAATATATTTATAGATAGTACAGATTCTATAAATACACTAAGAATGGTCGGTTCAATGTAAAAGGAAGTAATACGTAAATGTGGGTCCTTATGATCATCCTAAAGATCCCATAAAAGATCCGAAATCTAGAAGATATCATATTTGTTCCATTTCAGTCCATTATATTTTTTTACTATCCTAGGTATATTGATTTATGATGCACTAAGGGTAAATATTATTGTTGGATGAAATAAAATGATAGCTATTATCGATCACAAGGTTATTTAGATTATAAGAAACTTAAATCATTAAGGAGTTTTGAATAATGTTGAAATCCCTTATATAATCTAATCATTTTTAAGAATATGGTATAGTTTTGATAAGCAATTTCATAAGTTCCATCTACCTTATCACATGGATTTATAATGTACAATGATCTAGTGTAAATCAAGGTGGTTATTGGGAGTGAGGAATCTAATGTGGAGAAATTGTGGGTCATTAGCTTTAACAATAATTATATAGTCGGATTCTGAAAATATCCAAATATTGTAGGATATATTATAGACAACGCTCTAAAAAATCAATTCATGAGACAAATAAAACTATTATAAGATAAATACTATGAGTTCCAAGACAAAAAATTAATTTCTCTTATTGGATTTATCAATATCCTAAATAATACCAAAGAATATTTAATACCCTTAACAATTCATATAAGATCATTGAACATTCATTACCCAAAAAATGATTTTTTAAGGAAACCTTAGTATTCATAGTATTTTTTGTGTTGTTTTGGAAGCGTAATATTTTTTTATATTAAAGATATGGTCGGATTAATGGATATTTAATCCAGTAGCATTGTATTTGGTGTGTCTATTATTCAGGAAAAATGTAATGGGTATTTATTGATTCCTTATTCCTCGTATTTTTCATCCATGATGATGTTTATAGTGTTTATAGTGCCCAATGCTTCAGTAATATCAAAAGGAGACGTGGGATCCTCAATGATTCTTGAATGTTCAGTAACATAAGGTGAAGAGATTAGCATGAGACACGTGTCCTCCTTTTTGTATTGTGGAAACTAGGGGTTGTCTGTTTCAGAATCAGATATAGGCATAAGAGTAAGCGTTTCTTGAAAAATCATCAAGGGAGATCAAGAATAACTAAATGTGTAGGATGTTAGTGAGTAATAGGTATGATAATAATGGGAGGAAGGTGGATGGAGGAATTCAATTTGAGGTCAACGGTAAATAATATTCATTAATTTGGGTATAAAAGGAAGGTATGGTTATAGCATCAACATCAATAATAGAATTATCTTTTTTCTTTTATGAAATAGTAGATACCCATTTAAATTGTTTATGAGGGGGAGTATATGGTATTTGATATGGCTATCATGATCATCCATTTTAGATAGATTTGAAGTAAAATTTTAAATAAAATGAATATTATTATTACAAAATGTATACAAATATTGTAGTTATTCATAACATACCTATTTCATTATACAAATAATAACGATGACTATCGATATTGAGGAAGGTCAACATGATGAATCAACCACTTCAATGCATAACCTGGAAATATAAAGTCAATATTCTCTAAGAGTGGTCACATATCCTTTAATAGAGTTTCTGTTTTTCATTCTAAATATAATTAGTGTATCCATATCCATTATGTTGTCTAATAAAATAAAGAGCACAACCGAAATAAGTATAACATGTTACTCTTGACAAATAGATAAATCAGATGACCATTTGAGGGTTTCTATAATTTATTTATAGATACTCCATGACTTCATAATGAAAAAACTATAGTATTATTCCACCCAGATGAAATAAAGAAGAACATGAATAGAATATAAGAGGAAGACATTAAATCTAATGAATCCAATAACATAAAATGACTTCTTTATGGAGTCTGGGTTATGGTGTCCTATAGAGAACATTCCAATAAGAGTGAAACATTAATTATACGGGATCACCTCCATGAAGTATTAAATAAACACAATTTTGTTCATTCCCTTATGATGAAACAATGTTTTTACTGTGATCCAGACTCTTGGTCATTGAGAACAAGAAGGAAAAGCCATGGATTTATAATGTCCATGATTTAAGAATAAAGTTGATTAGGGATTCTATCTAGGGGAGAAATTTTTAAGTGTAGTGGTATATTGAGAAAGGTACTTTAAAGGGGAAGGGAAATCAATGGAAGAAGAGTCTAGGTTATATTAACATATATTAAAACTAATTAAATTTCAATATTTTATTAAATATGAACCAAAATAGTTAATTTTTTTGATAATAATTTTCTTATAAATAATAATGCTATTTATAAATTATGTTTTCAATTAAAAAACAAATTACCCATTTTTATATTTTTATCTTACTTAAATAAACTATATTCATTTCTCAACAAGTAAATATTAGATTAGGGTGAAATTTTTATATTTTTCTAACAAATATACTAATAGTTGAATATTATAAAACAACACTATTAAAAATAACATGAATTATATAACTGAATTTGGGAATTAAAATGATGTAAAATTTTATTAAACCTTTTACTAATAATAGATAAATTTAATAAGTAAATTAATAAATATTAAAAGAAAAATTAAATTAGAGATTGCTTATTTATATTTTATAACCACTATTATATTTTTCAATAAAACTATTTTTATGCATTTTAGTCTTATAATTCTTAAATTAATTTTTACCACATGTTGAAATTAAATACTTAAAATTTTTTTCAAATATAAAATAATCTTATACTAATTGGTTAAAAAAGATAAATTTTATTTATAGTTATGAAAATTATTTACCGATTTTAAAAAATTAGTTACTATGGAAAATGTAAATTAAGGTAAAATGTTAAGTTATGGGGAAAGGACTAGAAAATAAAAATGTATATATTATTTCAATATAGGAGAGATTTCATGACCAAAAAATACCTAATATATATTATATTATACTATTTGATACACATTACTTGGAATCTGACATTAATGTAATTGAATGTAATGTATATTGACAAAAATTCTACAACTATTGCTTATAGAAAGAAACATTTAGAGGCCAAATTATTATCTAATATAATTCTACTAATTAAAACAATGAAATTAAAAAAAATCAACCCCCAACACTCTTATAAATTTTATAGTATTTTTGAAGAAAAAGATGTATATAAAAAGGATCAATATGTTGTCCTAAGGCATAAGGTGAGAAATCTTAATGAATCAATTTTTTATATTCATTTATTTATTAATATTCCTCCATAAACAATTTAAAGTGTTTCTCATCCTACGTGCAGACAAACACCTCAATGGATTTTGTGTTTCATTATTTATCGCCACTTTATATATATGATTCTAAAATATATTTTTATAAATACATATGATATAATTCGGTAATTTGTGTGACAGATATCATTTTTAATGTGTTATTAAAAATTTATGGGTCATTATAAATCAATTCACTAATATTCTTAAATTACACAAAATAATATCATCATCGACGTTGTTCTAATGAACCCTCCTCAATGATTCCAAAAAATTAATATAGGGTTATATAAATCATTGATACATAGTGATTGTAATATATTTTTATACTTTATAAATGATGATATTTAAGTCACCTCAAAATCACACCAATCCATTTATTATAGCAGGTTTTTTAGTGTGACAATTTAACAACACACATAATTGATGCTATAATGTTTTATCATGGCTGGTTATGGAAACATAAATTATGATAATATGGGATATTAATAATTAAACAATTATAGTTTCATTTTTCTAGAATGAAAATATTAATATTTTACTCCGATTTATGATGATAGGTTTCTTGGGTCACAAATTTATTAAAAAATAACATAATGACTTTATTATCAAGAACTCTATTAAAAATTCCCATGGAATAAAAATTTAAATTTAAAAATATTATGAAACTACAATTAATGTGATATTAATTATTTTCAAAATATGACCTTTTTAAATAATAAAAAACATCACTATTACGAAACAAGTAGTAAATGATCTTGATATTTGAGAAAAAAATAAAAAATAAATGTTATGGAATGATTATAAATCATGTTTAAAAAAGTTAATATATTTTAATAATGATCTAAAATTACTGATTAATATAGTTGTGTTTATTATACGTGGTGTTAGAGTCTGTCAAACCAAAAAGGAATCCAACGTAAGGATGTTTCAAATGTAAAAAAAATTTTTTTGAAAAATTTATTCTTCTAGAGAAAAAATATGAGAAACATGCTAAATTCTGACATATGATTGTATTATGATTTATTTTAAAAAAATTATATACTAACATTTAAATAATGGAGACCTCATTTTAAATTTCTCTTATGTTAGCAATTATTACTTCAGTAAGGGTATTTCACCTCAACATGCATCATATATATTTATTTAAATTCAACACTTGATTCATTTTATATAGTGTATATAATTTCCAATGGATTCCTTTTAGCATACATTTCATAAAAATCAATGGATTTACAAATCCATATTAATCTATCTTTTTTAGTTTCTTTCAGTGAATGTGTTACTAGGGTTCTATGGTAATTTTTTTTAAATTAAATCTCATTTATGTGACTTATAGTGGAACTAATGGACCATATTTATTCCCCAATTAGTTTATTTGAACTATAGATTTTTTTATATTGTAATTTCTCATAATATTTTATGGAAATGACTTTTTTTATTCCTGTATTCATCAAGAATTATTTTTTCTCTTATAAGTATAATGGCATGATGTTTAAATATCAAAAATCACTCTTGATTATATTTATTCCACATGCCTATTAATTATTTTATTAAATTGTTAACATTATTTTTTTAAAACAAAAAATATTAATTTTAACTAGTGATATTTATATTTTTTTAGAAAATTTCAGGAATAATATTTTTGATCCTTTTTATTATGACTGTTTTAAAAATGTATTATATAATATGTGTATTTTATCTTCCAATCGATATTTCCTTTGGGAACCCTTTATTTATTTTTCAAGCATCCATTATTGAGATTTGAATACAAATAATTATGTAAGAATTCATTATTTCAATTTCTTAAAAGATATTATTTTCAATGTGACATATAAATTCATAAATAAATGTTTTCCAAAAGACACTTTTTAAATATTTATACCATTTAATATTTAATTTAAATCTATATATCTCTAATAGAGTTATAGATAATTTATCACCTTCTAAATTCTGTTATAAACTATCCCATTTGGGTGATTGAACATTATTATCATATAATACATCTTTATAATTTTTGTTAAGAAATACAACTGAAAATTAGATAACAAATGAACTTATTCAATTTGTTTTTCGTGATTTGATTTATGACTGATTTTATTTTGTAAAAACATGTATGTACTATCATTATGTGATAGGTCTGTTCTCTTTAAACCTTAATGAAATAGTTAAATATTTATATCACATGAGTTATCTATGGGAAAAAAGTTCTTGTTCTCAATACAGTGTTGTAAATAAGTAGTAATAATCGATCCACTACGGGACAAAAGATGTGACATTAAACCCACTATTAGAAATATATTATCATTCATTATCTAATAGGTTATTATTTTTTATGCTTATTCTTTAGCCACTTTTTTATGTTATAAACTTATCTTTTCTTCCATGGATACATTTATTGTTTAATATTTTCATTCTATTATTTCAAGGAACTTATACTCGATCCCATGAGATTAAAAGTCTTTCTATTATTCCAAATAGAAAAATACTATTTTTTTTATGTTCACATTAATAATTTCTTTCTCCCATAATCATGATCACTCAAATTATTATGGTATAAACATAGATTGATTTTTTATATGTTTTCTCTTTATAGAGTATCCAAGATCACCCCTTATACAATTTCATTTTTTCCTAGGGGAATATATTTTGAAATATATTTAGAAGGGGGTCTTTTATGGGGATGACTTGAGGGAGATGTTATAGGAATTATTAGTAAAATTATTATTTTTTATTTATAATATATTAAGACACTATAACATTAGATTTATATATTTTACGATAAATTTTTTGATAAATTTTTTATATTATGGAAATATATATATGTTTTATATTCTAATATCACATTATATAAATGATAATAAATAATATATGTATATAAAGAATCATACCATGGAGTGATGGTAAAGGTATCCTCCAAAAACTAATTTCAATTGTATTTAAAACCATCCAATGAATGATAAATTTTAATATTGTCGCATTGTCAAATATATATCATCATTTTAGTTGCTAATTTTTGGCATAATCCTTCTAACTAAATTTTCATTCTTTGAATTTATTTATTAAATTTATTGTAAAGTTAAAAATGTATTTATTTATTTTTAGAAATATATTTTTTAATTATTGGAATAAGATATCTTATTTCATATATGATAATGAAAAAAAAGAATCATGATTATTTAATCAATTTTATATTTTTAACCAAATAATAGATGCAAGATACTACACCATGTATAAATTAATAATGGTTTTAGCTATACAATTTTATACATGAGATATAGTATACATTGATAATTATGTCAAGAATAATAATTTATACAAATACTATATGACTAAATATAAAATGAAACAATAATTTTCTAGTTTTGTATTATTATGTTGTGTGTTGATAGAACCTTTTAATGAGATCGACTTATTTGAAGATCATAAGAGGATGTATCAATGATTATGATCCCATAAATTTTTTTTCCTATTTATCATATATGTCCCAATATAATAATTAATACATTCAATAATAAATTATTTTTTGAATATTAAAATGATACTAATAGGTTCAAATTATATTATGTAGTTTCTATAACAATTTTGTTATGAAAAATATTATAAATAAATTTTAATATAATCTATATAAAATTAAACCTAGTATATAATGATAATATGGTATGTGAATCAAAATGACATGATAATGTTATTTCTGGGGAATAAAATTCATTATGAACTTTTATGGTTTATTTTAATAAAATCGAGTGAGAGATGATATCAACAATTCTAATGGACGAGTAATAAAAATGTCACAATGTTTGATCAGATAACATCCATATATTAAAAAACTATATTTGAGGACTCTTATATGGAAATTGTAAGGACCCAACCTTATACATTACATAATCTTAAATTATGTCAATAATTCACATTGAGGATCTTTTACATTTTATATTTTAAGATAATTAAGCCATAACTATTACATAACAACTTGAATATTACATGTAGACACAACTACACGATATCCATTTTTTCATAAAATAAAAACTCTTAAAAAAACATTTCTAGTTCCATGTTTTAGACAGTATGAATTTTCCTTGATCCCATCCATGACCCAATTCATATTTAAGTCCTCTAGAAAATATTTAAAAAACATGGGATGATCATGAAAATCTTAGTAAGGGTAATAAAATAAGGAAATAAAATATTAGTCCATAATTATATACAAATTGATGAAACCATACTTTTCAATCATAACATACCTTACGAAATCATAAGATTTATGAATAAAACCCACATATCATAAATCATAAAAGTAAATTATTGAATTCATAATATAATTACATTGTAGTTAAAATAGCTACATAGGGAGTCACATTTGGAATACCCATCACAGTATATTCCCTAAATATATTAGGAGAAACATTAACATTTACCTCTGTCACGTTACCCAATGCATTAGAGAGCTATCTCGTGCTCACCCTCCCTAGGTTTATCACGGAACCACCAATATATGTTTTAAAAGCCCAACAACCATAACATAATCATAATACATAACACAATCATAAAGGAAAGATAACATTTCCACATTCCAATCAAAACATTTCAAATCAGGATATTGAAATAAACAATGGTTTATCAAACCATTTTTAAAACCACTAAAAACATTTAATAAATAGATGTTTGAATCAAAGTGTCCCATACAACTTTGAATATTTTAAATGAATTGTAATTTGAAAACATTAATGTCCATATAAATAATTTCTAAAAACCATTTTTAAAACATTGACATTAATGATAAATATTTAGAAGAATAAATCTTTAAAAGATTTAAAATGATATTTTTGTTAAAGAGTTTTTAACAAAAAAAGAGACCCATGAATACAAATAATTGAGGAATAACATTGAATCAGAACATTATATGATCATGGGAATAAAGGGATTCATGATATTATATGGCAATGGATATTATATACACCGTATAAAATTGAATTGTTTCATAATGACAATAATGTCTTAATGAAATGTAAATTTGGATGAAATCCCTTATTAAAACTGTATCCTTAGATTAAGGATAAATCAATTACAGAATACTGTGTGAAAAATATAAATACAGTGAATATTATTGGATATTAATTTTAAATCAATCATTGGAAAATTCAAACAAGTTATTTTTAAGACAAAACCAATGACTTTGATGTTTAACTCAATGAATGGAAATTGAATTAATTTCTCTTATCAAGTTCATATCGATGACATAAGAATTTATCAATGGAGTGATTATGTGTATCAAAAGTATTTACACAAAAAGGGGAGTGTAAATTAAAAAATAAATAAATAAATAGTGATTCCACACATAATCATAGCATGAAATAATTTAGAATTCGAAGATTAACCCATGGAATGTAAATTTGGTTAAAAGGTTCCCTTACCAATTTGGAAACTTACAAAACATACAACCAATGAAAGATGGATCATAAAATGATGATTTAAATAAGAATAAATTGATGTATATTACACAATGAATACACTCATGGGCAGTACGTATACCACACAAAAGGAAATAGTTTCAAATATAGCATTAATCTCACAAGAATAAAAAGCGAGATGAAAATCCCTTACAACCTTTTAATCAATCGAGCCGTATGAAAAAAAGTTAACCACCACAAAATGATTCACAGAATAACATGAATATAAATATGATCATGATAATATATATAAAATGGCAGTACACAATACACCACATGAAATAAATTATTGGCGAACAATGGAAATCTCACAGAATTAAAAGTGAGATAAGAAATCCCTTACCATGTGTTCGAATTGACTTGTTTGTTCCTTATTGTTCCAAAATAATAAACAAAAGTTAATTTATAATTGATTATGAACCATTATTCCATTTTATTATTCATTTTATATGAAATATTACCATTTTATAATCATTATTTAATTATTAATGTTAATAGTGGTTATTTTATCGATATTTGGTACTTGAGTAAAAAATGAACACATTATAATTACAAGTTGTCCATGTGGTCGAAAGTACATTATCTCTAGAATGATATTAATGATTTATATATCACATATATCATATATAAAAATTATATATATGTATTTATAACAGCACATAACATTGGGAGAAATGAAATGAAATGCACCGTTCATGTAGACGGTAAGCTGTACATATGCATGAACACTACATTCATTTATATTTCGTATTGTAACTGAATAAAATCTTAATGATACATAGTTATATTATAATTCCAGTATAATATATTATATAATTTCAATAATTCCTTTTTTATAGGTCCCACATATGATATAAATGATTCATGTCACATTGAGGGGGTTGTAGTCCACACTTCCCCCAATGTAATTATCACATTTACTTATAATGGAAACCGTTAAGGTATGATATAAATTAAAAAATACAGATGCATAAGGAAAAAATAAACATAATATATATCATATATAAATATAGTACCATCATAGTGGCCACCATAAGATGTGGTAAGATATAATTGAACATTCATCGTTTCGTGAGGTGTTAGTTTTCCCCCCAAAGAAACAGTATGTTCTTTACCCATTAGATCGAGGTGTGTGTATGTTTAGTTCGAATAACTCTCATAAAAGAATCATAGTATATATTTATTATACTTTTGTTGTTCTAAAATAATGTAATAAATAGATTTTAGGGGTTGTAGATGCAAAATAAAAGAAAAGAAGTTAAGATAAACTCTTACAATTAATTTGAGTAACTCCCTTTGGTTTAAACCAAAAGTACTTAATGATGTGTTTTATGCCTAAGGTAAGGCATCTAAGAGAAGTATAGTGATATTGAGAGATTATTTGGGTAGGTTTTGGATGAGCCATGTGGATTTATCGGTGTGAGGAAATAGATATAAGTGAGGAATTTTTATAAAGTCTTGGAGGGGCTCTTTAGGAAAGTTTACAAATATTATTTTATTATAAACTTAGCTTCAGTTTATAAAGATCCAAAACTCATTAAAGTTTAATATAAGATGACTCATGTTAGAAATAAAATAATCCAATAAGAATTGAACATGTTTTGGATATTTTTTATATATTTATAATCATATTTATTTAAATCATTTATTAAGGAGGTAAATATTGCATCATTATTGTGTCGTAAATAATTTAATTTATTTTATGTCTAAAAATTATAAAATAAATTGCATAATGTAGGAAATGTTTTTAAATTTCCAATGAATATTCATAGTAGAAATTATAACTTAGATAACCCTACATAAAAATTGATTGACTAAAAGACATATGTTTGTGTCATTTTTGACTTTACCTTAAGTTAATTAAATTAACATTTTATTATCACTCCCAAGTGGAACCATGGGGTCCCAAAATTGACCCAAGGATGCCAATGGTAGACCATGAATCATCCAATAAGGTTAGGACAAGTGTTAAGGTATTTTTATTATTATAATATTCTTTTTACCTTGATTACCATGTTTATCTTTAACCGTGGTAAATAAAGGTCAAAAGTTACTATTCACCAAAAATATATTTTCATCTTATTGAACCAAAATTTACTTAATAATAAAAACCATGTATGTAATATTTTTAAAAATCAATCCCATGAAGTGGTAAAATTTCATGTAAATGAAAATGTCTGTTTTTAACTACTACTTAGTGGTTTCACTATTAATAACAAATTGATGTTTTCCAGAAAACAACCAAAAATATAGTCTAAGATATATTTGATATTACAAATTCAAAAATGATTTATATTTACCAAATTCAAAACATATAAATTTCATTAATTAATTTATAATTAATTCCTGTTATCAAAACAAATAGCATGTTTTTAAGAAACAATTATTAACAAAAGTTTGATACTTGTTTATGACTAATTTCAATGTGAAATTAATTCCAATGACCAACATTGAAATAAATGGTAAAAAATAATATAATTACACTTAAAAACCAATTAAAAAGATAACCTAACCAGATAAATAAATTATACTAAAAGGCCCTTATGAATTAAAATACAGTATTTTTTACTATTCTTCAAAAAATAAATTTTATAAGAAAAGTACCAAAATTTTACCCAAAGGAAATTTCGATGGCCCAATCCTAAAGAAGAATTTTATTTTGTCAAATAGAATCTAAAAAAGTGACCAAAAGTATATTTAACAAGGGTTCTCCATCAAAATGTGGTAAATCAATCTTTTAGTGAGTATTAGAGTATTTATGATAAAAATCGAATTCTTTTCTTATTTTATGACTCTTACTTTAATCGGATAAATGTAAAAAAATTTAACAGACATGTATAATATTATTTTAGTTAGTTATATTCAATAAAATGTCTAGGAATTAACTACCATATAAAATAATATTATTATATTATTGGTCTGAATCATAAGATTTCAAATAAACACATTATTGTGTATCGAGTACTCTATTGATCATAGTGCCCCTATTAAAGTTGAATTAATATTTAATTCACAAATATTATTAAATAAAACAAATTTCCTGTTCTTTATTTATGTTGGATGTTACCGTATTACATTATATCTAAAAAAGGATTAATTTTAAAATAATTCACCATTCCCTCAATTTTTTTACAACTAAAAGTACTTGATCATTTAAAAAAACATACAGACATGAAAGAAATAATTTTATTTATTTATTATGGAGATATTAATCATGGGAAATTATTATTTACTTGATATGGTATTTGATGGGTAAAATTTATTATTCACTTATTTATTTTATTTTACTTTTTTATCCAATGTTAAATGCTTTAATTAATTAATATATATATATGTTAGTAATTTTATATTTTATCTTTTTAATATAGAAAATTATTTACCTTTATAATTTTTTGATCTTTTAAAATGGTATCAAAATTTATATCAAGAGGTATCCACAATAAAATATCAATTGATTCTTTAATACCATTATTTATTTTTTAATGTAAATTTTTAAAAAATGGTTGTATAATATTTGGATTGAGTTGAATATCTTTCATTTTGGAATATTCAAGAGATATGTTTGATGATGAGTAGGTATAGAAAATAAATTCAAATGGGTAGGTATTTAATATTAATATATTGATAAATTAGGTTTAGGTGATATAGAGTTTAGAGTATTCATATTTTTGATTAGTTATTTTTATTCTCATTTTTTATTCCAATGTATAAATACAAATTTTATTCAATGTAATTAATATAATAATTAGTAATTAATTATAATGATTATAGTAGTTTTATGATACAAATATTATATAATGATTAAAATTTTTGAAATTTATTATTCTATTATTTAGGTGGTGTTTAGGGGTAAAATGGGATAAAATATTATAAATATTGTCAAGCTATAGTGTTGATGTTGATTTGTGAATTTTTTTCAATGTAAATAATGGTGAAGGAGTTAAATTAAGATAGATTTATTTTGAATTGATTTCATAAGATTGAAAAGGGAAATTAGATCTATATGTAAAAATGATCTAATTTCGAAAGAATAGTAAAGTTAATATTTCACATATTATGTAAGATTAATGTGAAGTGGCTTAATATATGTCAAATTGATAAAGATAGTGTGGTTTTATTAATGATTTCTAAAATATATATTAGTTTTCTATTACGGTGGGATATTAATTTAAGAATCATATATTTTCAAAATTCAATTTATGTGTTGAAAAAAAATTAATTACTCGAATATATGATTATATTAATTTCTACAAACTATATAAAAATTATTTACTATTTTTATTAAAAGATATCATGAAGAAATATTTGGACATTTTGTTTAATTGTACTCATAGTTATAAGGTTATAGTTTTATTATTTTAAATAGTGATTTTCGATCTGAATATGTAGGGCGATTTTATTTGATATATAGTGAATATATAATGAATATATAATTCTATTATATTGATAGATATTGTGAAAATTAATTTCCATTAAATTATTTACATAAAATGATTTTTCTTGTGTCATTAAAATGATTTTTACATATGTTTTTTATTATATAATTAAAGATAAAATAAGAGAAACTGTGTTTCATTCTATAAATAAAATAAAAAATAATAATTTTTTGTGTCTAAAAATCTATGGGGTGATTGTTTAGGATAAATGTATTTATCAATTATGTGGGTATTTTAATAAGGGTCTATTGATTACTTATTGAAAATAAATGAAAATAGAAAAAGTGAATATAAATAAAATTAAATGATTGGGGTTTATTTAGTTTATAATTATTAAATTTTTTTTTCATGTCCATGTAATGGCTTTGAGAAATAGCGAATATTGAATTTTAATAAAAGATATAGAAACAAATAAAATGAAATTTCACATTGAAGAACTCAACATATAATTTTATTTTATTTTTGATAGAACGTTAATAATGAATTCAATAAATCATTAGTATCAAATTAAAATTAATGAATCACTTAAAAAATTATTTTCATTAAATGTTGTATGCATAAAAAATAATTGGGAAGGTAGTATTATTTTTCACAATGTTTCATAGATTTTATCATGTATACTGTATATATTGTCTCTTTGACTAGGGGGTCTTAATAAAAATGCAATATGCATTTTTTTAAACAAATTATACACATTGAGTCATTGAATTACGGAGGTAGAAGGATGGCTTTTTCACTTTAATTGGTATACTTTTATAGATTATTATAATTATTAAAATATGAAACACTTATTTAACATTCCTTCCAAATTGTGGGTTAATAAATAGTATAGATATTTCACTTCAGTATCCCAACAATATATCTCTACCATCAAAAAAAATATTGATAAATATAATAGATGAGTATGATAAAATTGGAATTCAAATAGAATTTAAAAAATATAAAACCATATAAAGTGCATTCCAATATTTTGCACATCAGCACCATTATGGTTGTTTCGCAAAGCTCATTACTGTAAACCAATTATTCCTAAATATATCACAATTAATAATTTTCTAAGTATTTTTATTTACTAAACAAAAACATGACCACTAACCATGCTATTTCATATCTTTTTCATCATATGGTATATGGATTTTACCAAAATGTATGCACCCCAAAAAATTGAACCATGTTGCTTTTCTCCAAAACCTTTTACTATCTAGGCCTAATTTTTTTTTCAATTCATTGTGTACAATACTGTGAGATTTCATGGATAAGAGATCTAAACCCATATCATTATCCCATTACCTATAAAATTTGAAACTCAGAGTTGAACCATGTTGTGGTTTCCTATAGTTGAGGGAACCTAAAGATTTTTAATAACCCATACTAGTACTTCAATTGTAATTATGTCTTGGATATACCAATATAATTTTTTACCTATAGACTATTATTAACAAAAATATAACCTACCCTATTTTCACATTTTTATAGAAATATATTGAATTAAATGTCATCCTCAAACCATTGTTAAAAACAAAATTATTGTAAACCTATCTTATTATTTCATGAATAGAATAAATAATACTTGAAAATAATAATTCCCATTTTACCTTCATAATTTTCATGGTTTGTTTTTTAATAATTATACCATAACTGTGATTTTCATAATTTGACGGTGTGTCTATGATAAATTATTTCTAATACCCAATATTAACTATACCATTTTTTATCATACTATAACATTAAATATTAAATTAAAACAATAATAAAATTTAATTTTTTTTACAATATTTGATCAAAATGTTGTTTAATTTTTTTATCTAAAATAAAATTCCTCAATAAAGCCCAACATAGACCCTACCATATGATATATCATATTTTTAAGGTTAAGGTTGTGTCATGATGTAAGGGTATATGGTGATGTATTTTTTTATGATACAGGACCCCATTCCATACATGGGTATAATTTTTCATTATAGAAATGGTGTAAAGGAGATTCATACCATGGAATATGTTTTTGGGTGATGGGGGAATTTTTTAAAAATTTATTAGATTATTTACATTATTGTATGCAGGATGTTGGATTTATATATTTCATAGGAATACGAATTTTAAGTTCTCATTTTTTAAGTCCTATAATCATGATATTATGGTTTGGATCATGTTTCAATAAAGTCATTGTGAAAAGGTTGTGTGGTTTTATATATTATGGAAATGGTAAAAAATTTACAAAACCACAATATGTGATAAAATAATTCTTCCGCGAATATAGCAAGATATTGGTAGATATAAGGCCGTCATTTTAATGTGTGTTTTCATATCATAATAGTGTTTAATGATATTTTAGATTTGATATTCATATCTATTATACATGAGAATAATAATATTATGGAAGGTGTCAAACCATTATTATTTTTTTCTTAATAAATTAAATTATCTTCCAATAAAAATAAATGACAATATATTTTGAAAAAACCATCTTTTAACATATCAATCATTATAAAAAGAGTTCTAAGGGGCATTTGAATCATATTGTAAGAATTGAACAAGGGTGTACATGATATCATAATTCGTATGGAACATAGGTAATAAGAAGATCATAAAAATCAATTAGGTGACTTATGTTATTATTTCGTGTATATAGTATTATGGGGTCATCTCCCATCTCTTTTCCTTATTATTATTAATAATAAATAAGAACACGGGATTGATACAACAACCAATTCACCATAAGTATTACTGATTTGATAAAAATATTCAATGAACCAAATATTCTTCTATATAATATGTGTATCATTCATGATCTTTCTCTCATAAATTATTTATCATCCCCAGTATACAATAACAATAACAGGTTATTTGAATAAAAAACATTATATAAAAATTTATTTTTTCTTTCAACCACTGATTAATCATCTCATTCATATATAGTTGACTCTATCTTGAATATAATAGTTTTAATTAGATAATTCTTAAAATAGTTCAAGGTAGCATTTACCTTGGAAATTTTTTTTCTTTTACATATTATATATTTTCTCAATGAGATCTTTTATGTATTTAAATAATATCAAAAACCTAGGAGTTTTTATATTTTAATGAATAGGATTCCATATTTAGTGAAATTTGATAGTTATATTTCATTTGACACTTCGAATCAATGATCTTTATAACTATAATAATATTTTAAATATTTGGAAATATTGAAAAACCCTAAACTATACATTGAATTAAGAATTTTTAATTTGATGTATGAGTTCAAAAATTCTTCTTTTATCCCCCATATAGAAGTAGTAGACATGAATCATGGGTTTATAAACATAGAAAGAAGTATTGACAGTATACCATGTTATTCATGGGAACGAAGTGGAATTTAAAGATAATAATTAAAATTATACAGGGAATAATATGAGTATATTCAATTAGAGGATAATGAAATTGAGGATCCTTTTTTATTCAGGTGATTGAATTATCAATTCAAAGTTATGGGTAAATTTTTAATGATTCTACCCTGGGGAATTAATTTATTGGAATTACCTCAAAGATACATAAATTATTGAATAAATGATGTCATAATTATGACATAAGTGAATTTTATATTGATAAAAAAATAATTTTTAAATAAAATTCAAGATAAAAATGTGGATACACATTTTATGTAAAGGAAAATAAAATAATAATCATTCTTTTAATGATATAAATGGTAAAGAAAAAATATATCCAAATAATGCAGATGAAAAATAATCTATATATGAAGACACTTCCTTCTATTTTTTAAAATTCAAATTATTATTCGAAAATTTTATAATATAATGTAATGTATAATATAATTATATACATCCATTTGTGCATTTTAATTTTAAAATTATTAGATACTTTTCTCCAATATTCTTAGTGACAAAACATGAAGGAAGATGACACAAAAAATTATAATTCACTAAGAGAGGGAGAATATAGTTATTTGATTACTTTTTTATCCTTTAAAAACCATTGAAACATGTGAATGTGTATAAATTGATCTTTATAGATAGAGTAAAAACACTTTTATGAAAATTCAAAGTAGGAAAATATTCTTTTTTATAATGAATATTTTCAAAAGTAAGTAGCTATATCCATGAGATATTAAGATAAATGCAATTATCATTTATTCCTGTAAAATCACTATGTGGATAACAAACGAGAAAGGATTATCCTCAAATATGTAATAAATAATATGTCTACTAACATTTAATATGTAATCCTACAAACCATATCTAAATATAATTAATTAGATAGAATAAGGTAATTATTATTAAATAAATACTTATATGTAGTTTTATATAGGGCTATGCATTTTACCCTTTTTTTATTTGTACTATTCCATTTCACCTATAATCTATGTGAAAAAAATATGCAAAATGTGTTTCTCTTTATAATTTTTTTCATTCCTGTTCATTTTTTTCTTTAATATCTATTCATTACAATTACACACATTTTCTTCCTATTTTAATTCTATATTATACTGCTAATCCACATCATTATTTTATTTAAATAAAAATTTCATTATCTTAAATGTAACATAGCGATCTACACCATTCAATGGAATATTGAATTTTAAATTATATTTTGATAAAATAAATTCAATAAAATTATCATGATTGATTGTTTTACTTTAGATCACATAATATCACTTCTTCACTCATAGATTTGATTTAGGTTCTCTTAGATCTAGATTCTTTAGGCCCATCAAGAACTAAACAATCCATGTAATAAATACTATAGAATTCGAGAATGTTTCGATGATAATGAATGGGATATATCACAATGGCATCTTTATAACGAATTTATGATCAAATACTTTGAAATTGTTTGAAAAAAAATCCCAAAACACTAGCATCTATCTCATCATGGAAAGCATGTGTTTGGTTTTAATTATATTATAAAGAAAGACATCACGTTCCATGGAATAACCCTCCTATAGTTTTTTTACAAACATACACACACTAAATTAATTATTTATGATATTTAAATCCTTTAGTTGTACACCTCCTCAGTGATTCCATTTTAATGGACCATGCCTTCTTTAGTTTATCCATGAAATTTTTTATTTCTTTTAATCCCTTGATAACCACCTTTCCATTTCGTCATACCATTTTCCGGATCACATAAATTTCAAACTTTTTAATATATTTAATTATATAAATAACTATGTTATTCTTATGAACCAACTTTATATATGAAAACACATATATGGTCTTCAATAGTTGGGAATGTGAAATATTCATATTTCAATAGAATATATAATAGTCATTTCATAGTTCGTTCCCTTTTTTCATTTCCTTGAAATTATCTCTTTCAAACCACACCTTTTATGGGTATTCTCCCACAAATCATGATATCAAATCTATATCATAGAGAACTTCCGTATTTTATACATTGAATATTAAAAAAATCCACAAAAATATCTTATTTGATGGATTATAAAAACCAATTTCCCTTTTTTGATACGAACCATGATTGTGTTTATACATGCCAGGATGTGGGGACGTATTCCTATTAATTAGATACCTCCAAGAACCTCCTTGAAACATAAAATAACTCTAAAACCATTGAATAAAAATTATCTAAACATCAAAAAAACATGAATCTGTTACAATTTAATATTCTTCATTGATGAAAAATTAGTTGTCATAATAATCTAACATAGTTATATTTTATTATATCTAATTTGAATTCAATTCACCATGCTACCACTTATGATAAAAAATTACTTTTTAGATATCAGGACATGGCCTTACAAAAGTACATAATATTGAATTAAATGAATAATTCACATTGAAGATCTTTTCAGGTTTAGAGTTTTAGAGAATAAGGCCATCACTATTACATCTAAAAAGATTTTAAAGTATAAAATTGTACTAAGTTTCCATTTTTTCATAAAATACAAAACTCTTTAAAAGAAATATGTCTAGTTCCATGTTTTAGATAGCATGTCTTTCATTCATCACATCCGTTACCCTATTCATCTTTAAGTCCTATGGAAATCATTTAAAAAATTTGGGATGAGCATAAAAAGCTCAGTAAGGGATATATAAATACGGAAAGAAAAATTAGTAGATGTATACATAAGAATCATTGAAATCATACTTTACTCATACCTCATTAAATCATAATATTTATGAATAACTCATAGAAATCATACGTCATAAATGTAACTTGAGGAATTCATAACTTTCATAGGTAGGGAGTAACCCTGATGGTTATGTTTAGAATACCCATCAATGTATATTCCCTAAATCACTTCAGATAAACCTTAGAGTTTAAGTCATTCGCGTTAACCAATGCATTAGAGAGATATATTAGGCTCACCCTCCCTATTTTTATCATGGAACCACCCGACTTCATAAACAATGCCCAGGAACCATAACATAATCGTATCATATAAAACATGCATAAAGGAAAAATTACATTTACACATTTCAATCACAAGATATCAATAAAACACATTGATATAATCAAAACATTATAAAAACCATTTTTAATACAAAAATAAAATAAAAGTAAATGATGGTATTTAATTTTCATTTAAAAATATTTATGGCTTTTAGAGGTAGCTAAAACTCAACTAATGGTCCCGATGGCGGAGAAGTTGTTGTCGCCGCATACATAAGACAAAAACATTCCCTTTTTTCATTTAGTAAAATTATTTGTGTAAAAAGATTCCTTTTGAATGAAATTAAAATTAAAAAGGGTTTATTATATAACTAATAAAATAAGGTTGTATATATATTGAATTACACCTCAACGAAAGGAGATTTGAGACGAAGTCCCATACAAAGACGATATCCTTAGATTGAGGATGAATCATTTACATAATTATGTGTGAAAAATATAAATACAGTCAATATAAATTTATATTAAGTGTAAAAAAATTAGAGGCCATCCAGACATATTCATTTCATGACATAATCAAGAAGTAGAGGTTTAACTCAAAGAATTGTAATAGGGTTAAGATCTTCCCTTACAGAAATTCGACAACCTAACTGCGTCACATTAAAATTACGAAAACAAGTTGATGAAAGATAAAAAGGGTATCTAATCACATGGAAATAAAATTTACAGAAATATGGATATATAATAAAATATCCTAACATAAAAATATTTAAATTAAAAGACCTAACAAAAAGAAGTCTTTTAAAAAGAGGAGGGTGAAAGGTTCCCTTACCGATTTGGGTAAATTTCGAAACGTACACCCCATGAATGAAGGGTCATACAATGAGGATGTAAATACCCATAAATTAAAGAATATTACACAAAAATTACAATCATTGGAAGTATATACACCACAAAAAAGGAAATAGTGGCAAATATAGCATGAATCTCACTGGAATAAAAAGTGAGATAAAAGCCCCTTACCTCGTTGTAATCAATCAAGTCGTATGAACAAAAGATAAAAAACACAAAATGAATCACATATTACCATGAATATAAATATAATAATGATAATATATCTGAAATTTCCGTACACAATACACCACATGCAACAAATAAGTGGTGAATAATGTAAATCTCACAGAATTAAAAGTGAGATAAGAAATCCCCTTACCTCAACTCCGACTTCTGTTGTTCATTTTTTATATTCCTGAATAATAAACTTTGGTAAATTTATAATTTCTTAAGGACTTTATTTAATGTTTATTATTTAATTCATATCACATATTATCATGTTATAATAATTAGTTAACTATGTGAGTTCATATCATACGTTTTGTCGATGTCTGGTACATGAGTCAACAATGAACTTCTTTGAAGAGAATTGTCCATGTAGTTATAAGTACATAATCTAAATAATGGTGTTAATGATTTAAATATCATATATATCCAGTATATATGTATCTAATAATATTCCATAATGTTTCGAGATATGAAATAAAATGTACTGTTCGTGGAGACGGTAAGCTGTACGTACGCATGAACACTATTTTAATTTTATTATCATATTAATGGAATTTAAAAAAAATTAGACATAGATATATTATAATTACATTATAATATATATGTTATATAGGAAAAATAAGTTCATTAATGACATTATTTATAAATTCCATGTTTGGAATGAACGAATCACATCAGTTGAGGGGGCGGTTGTCCACACTTCCTTATATGAATTTATCGCATTTGCACAACATGCAAATCATAAAGGTATATTTTAAATATAAAATACAGATGAATTGAGTGGACACAAATATAATATAAATCATATATAAATATTGTGAAATATTAATGGCCACCATGAAAGGAGTAAAAAGAATATTGAAAAATCATCGTTTCAGGAGGCAGTAATTCGCCACCTAGAGAAACAGTATGTTCTTTAACAATTAGACGGAGGTGTGTGTATGTGTGGGTAGAATAATTATCAAAAAAACAGCCTAGTATATTTAGGATACTGGTTTTATTATGGTATTAAATAACTATAAGATAGTGGTGGGTGAAGAAGCAAAATAAAAGGAAGAAACTCGAGAGAAGACATTACCTCTAAATCGGGTAACTCTTTTTGATTTGAGCCAATGGATTCCGTGGAAATACTTATGCCCAAAGTGAGGCTTGTAGGACTATGATATTTTTTTGGAGAGAAAATATTATTAGATTTTGGACAAGACAAGGTTTTGAGAGGTGGGGGTAAGGGGGTAGAGGTGGGTCCATTTATAAGAGGGAGGAGGGTCACTTTTGGAAAGTATTGAAATGTTAATTTATTATAAAATGATGTTTCAGATTTAAAAGGTCCGAAAATGATATATTTTGAGGATAAGGTGATAAGGGTTCGAAATAAAACCGTCCAATAGGTTTTAGACAAGTGTAAGTCTTATATTTTACCTTATCATTTCATTTTATTTAAATCGTTCATTAATGATGTAATCACGACATCATCATGGTGTCATAAATAAATTTATTTATCTAATATGTAAAAATTATAAAAAAAATATCATGATGTAGGAAATAATATTTCCTTTCCAATGATTATTTATAGTCTAAGAGATAATTTATGTAAAAAAAATTAAAATTATTTTACTTAGGATATACAAACCTTTATTAAATTTCTCTTCTTTTTTGAAAATAATGTCATAAATGTCACTATCACACCAATGTGACTCCATGGGCCCTAAAGTATGGTAACACGCATCCCATGGTCATCCATGAAAAAAAATAGGATTTGGACACATGTTGGGGTCATTTTATATTATTATGATATTATTTAATTACCCTTAACTACCCGATTACTAATTAATGATGATAATTAAAGATAATTGTCGTCGTTACTATTCATAATGTCCAAAAACTAATGAGTATTAATTACATAAATTGGGAATTATGATTAAAAATATGGAATCCGTTTTACCAAATTCCAAACACATAAATTTTAGTAAATAATTTAAAAATAATTCTCGTTTTCACAACCAAAGATGTGGTTTTAAGAAGTAAAATATATCAAAAGATTGACTTGTTTTTACATCCAATTGAAAAGTGAAATTACTTCCAATGAACAACAATGAATTAAGTGATAAAAATATATTTCAATTAAAATTTAAAACCAATTAAAAGGAGAATACTAAAATATAATTAAATTAGATGAAAAATCAGCTTTGAAGTAATATGTAGTATTTTTAACTATTTATTAAAAATGAACAATTGTTAGAAAAAAACCAAAAATTAATCCAATGTAAATTTGATATTCCAAATTCAAAAATGATGTCTATTTTACCAAATTAAATATATAAAAGTTTCATTAATTAATTTTATAATTAATTTCCGTTGTCAAAACAAATAACGTCTTTTTAAGAAAAAATATCTATCAAATGATTGACACTTGTTTATGTCCAATTTAAAAGTGAAATTAATTCCAATAACCACCATTGAATTAAATGGTAAAAATATATTCTCATTAAACTTAAAAAAAATATTAAGAATAAAATATAAACATATTAATATATTATATTAAAATGAGGATTTGAATTAAAATACATCATTTTTCAATATTAATAAAAAAACGAACTTTTTCGGAAAAATAATAAAAATTTACACAAAGTAAATTTTGATGTCATGATTTTAAAGAAGGATTTTATTTTGTCAAATATAACATATAAAATTTTCAAAAAGTGGATTTAAAATTGGTTCACCATCAAAAGGTGGTTAATTGACCTGTTAATGAATATTATAATATTTATGCTTAAAATTGGATTCATTCGCATTTTAAGCCTCTAAATTTATTGGATAAAAATAACAATATTTAACAAACATATATAATAATTTTTTAGTTAGTTTTGTTCATTCCTCCATTAACACGTCTACGTATTAACTACCATTTATAATAATATTGACATATTATATGTGTGCAACGTAAGATTTCAAAGAAAATCGTTGTTGCATATTGGGTACCCCATCCAACATAAAATTCCCATTAATGTAATATTATCATTTTATTCAAAAATATTAATAAATATGAAAATGTCATATTTTTTATTTACTTGGGATGTTACATCAGACGTATTCTATAATAAAAAATTGACCATATTAATTATCTTCTCAAACATTTCATATAATTAGGCACATTATTATTTGGGGTTTAGTTAAAAAAATACCATTAAACTACAAAATATAAGTCACCCTATCAGCATTAGTAATTAATCACCATTAAAAAGTTGTAGTCATATATGAGTGATCTGTATATAAGAAATAATAACAATTAATAACCATAAAAATTCAATACATTAGAATAACATGCATCCTCTATCAAAAATAATCTTCCAAAATTCGTTATAATTCTCAAACTCCCAAAAATGCATCCTAACTATTATTCAAAAAGACCAACAAAAACTACTCCACACGTGAAGAACAAAAGAATAAAAAATTATCACACACCCAAACAAGAATACCTTTTATATTTCTCTATAAAATAAATTTAAATATATAACCCCATTAAATACCGATATATTTAATAATTTTTTGTGTTCTTCTACCCATTTGACAATAGAAATCCATAGAAAATAAAAGAGTCAATATAATCACCATACATTCTCCCTTAATATACAGAAGTTATATTTATATAATTATATTCATTTCCTGATATAAGTCTTTTGGGATATAGAACCAGGAATCAAAAAATATTCTCCCAGTCATACTTGAGTGATAGTTTTTTGTGTGTCTTGGGATGTGTAGTTCGATCGATTGATTGAGTTCTAGGAGCCATCACTCATAGTGTCATTGTATCTTTATGTGGGTCCCTTTTTGTGATTGATCTTTTTATAAATATTGGAGGTGGTTTTCATTGTGTTTTTTCATGATGTAGATTCAACAGTGATGAATAATTCTATTAATGGTCCTCATCTACAAAATGATTTCGACCACGATTTCACTATCTATCAGGGTGGGTTAGACGAGGAGGTTCATGGCCTAGGGCTTTATTGACAGATTTTTTTTTATTTTTGAATTTAGAATGTTAAAATTTTAAGGTAGATATTTGAAATTTTTTTATAGGGGGTTTGTGAAACTATAGTGATTTTGAAAGGATCATAATAATGAAAGTGGATTTTGAAAATACAAAAAAAATACTAGATTAAGGATAAAAGTAATCCTTTGGTTGTGGTTTAGTGAAATAATCCACCACATATTCCATTGATTAAAGAAAATCATTTTTAAATACACTTTTTTTCCACCATCTCCTAACTAAAGTAGAATTTTATTTTTATGAACTTTGATTAAGAATTAAGAAAAAAATTTCTAAAAATATTGATAATACATTGAGAATCTCATCACTTAAATATTGTAAAACTCACAAACTCCATGAGATAATCTTATTTATTATTTATCTACATATATTTTCCTATCCATTGTGTTGAATTTTTATATTTTACCTTGATATTAATTAGGACCATCAGAGATTACTTACTTATGTTCAACAGTATAGATAATTCTGTGTGTGAGAATATCAATTCGATGTTGACCTATAATAATCCACATCATATTATAATGTTTCATAAGTGTATCCAAAAATCTTGATCCTTACATTTATATCATGACAAAATCCATAATACCTATTTTCATTTATGTATCTAAGAATAATATTATTATCCATAATATGCATTTATTTCAAGAAAATTTTAATATTGAATAATGTGATACAAAAAAAGATATAGTGTTTATTTTTTCATTAAGATTAAACTCCAAATATGATGTTTATAATTTCATGAATTAATAACCTTTTCATATACCTTTAATTATAGCTTGGTTTGAAATAAAAATTAGGGTACAACCTACTTGGAATTATATACTATGAAAATATTCAAATGTTAATAGGAATACATATCTTGAGAAAGGATGATATAATCCTCATCTTGAGAAATTTGATAATATTTTAAATTCTAAATCTCCCTATGAAAAGAAATCAAAATATATTCTTCACTAATTTTTAAAAAATTATCACAAATATGTTCATACTTTATAACAATGAAAACATATTCTATATTGACAATGATAAAAAATTATATCTCATTGTCTTTTTTGAAATATATTTTTTCATAATTTTTTTATATAATTTCACCTGCGTCAAACATGAATTTATATTTCTTGAACCATTTCATTTAAATTTCATTTAAACCATAAATTTAATTTTTCAATATTCAAACACATAAATTATCTTCTAGATGATGGAATCTATAAGGTTTTACAACATACTCTTATAACTCTCCATTGACGATGACTAAATTTATATCAATTTTCATGATTATTTATTTCCATTATGGTGAGATAGAAAAATAATTCTAAGAATTTTAATCCAAGATACCTGTTTTAGTTTTTCTTTGAAATCAATTCCTTCCTCCTATGAGCATTTATTACACACAAGTCTTTCATTGATTCTCATAACCTCTCCATTTACATTCCACTTAATTAAATTCAACAATGCTATTCATATAAAACTAATATAATTTAGTTAGTATAGAAACTAAAATGTGTTTTTCTTATTGATCAGAAATATTTTATTTATCCTTTATTTATGATCTAATGAATCTTTTACAAATCATGGTTTAACATGAAAGAACTTGTTGGTATGAAATACATTGTCCAATGTTCAATATGATCAAATTAATTTTACATGATAAATGATAGACTTTTGAACATTCACCAACTATATAAAATAAGATTAATTAAATAAGTTTATTACTCTCCACTATATGTGGTCAAATATTAATCTTAATCTTGTACTTAAATAAAATTACTGTAATTTTTAGAAAATTTATCCTTCTTCTGAAAAAACTTTTTACCTTCATTTTAAGTCCTAAAGAATTATTCTTGATGTGTGATATAATTCATTCTGTGTTCTGAAACCTTGATTGTATCACTATACATCGTCTTCCCTACATATTGTTTTTGTAATAAAGATAATATCAAAAATTATTTGGATTCCCAATGTAGATACATTTGATAAATGTTTCTCAAAATTTTATATGTTTTAAACATTCACCTTGATATTACAAGGGATATTAAATACCATAATATAATAAAGATTGTGAACAAATCATAATGTATTTATTATTTCCTCATATATAAATTGTTTTAGTATAATAAATGCATTTGAATTATAACTATTGTACAATTTTAATTCCCTGAAAAATTAAATAAATAATATGATCTATGAATATGATTAGATATATTTCCACCAAGATAATTTTAATTTCCATAAAATACATTTTGGAGAGGCATAATGTTTTTACAAATTTCTAAGGAATACTATTTTACCAATGATATGAAAAAAATACACTTGTTTATTAATCTATATAATATATCCATATCCACTTGAAAAAGAATACGCACAACTTTTCGTCACTTATTTTAATTATCTTAACCAGATATAATTCATATCATTTTTTTAAAAACAAATATTCCACTAATTTGTATGAATTTATAAATAAATGAAATTAATAATTTTTTATTATTGGTTGATTTATTCCTTGTGTTCCCAAAAACATCTGGATGAATGTTATAAATTGAGTGAGGAAATTGAATCTCAATCTTCTAATGTGATAAATTATTAATCTTCTTGTTCTGGAAAATAGAGAACATTTAATTTCTATTTATCTCTCTCTATCATTTTAACATCAGGGAGATATTTTACATTGTTATACTTGATAAATTATTTTGAAAAATATGGCTAAATCCTCAATTCCATAAATTCCATTTTTTAATAAAATGTAGAATGAATTTTTACACCAGTAACTATAAAAATGCTTTCATGAATTCAATATACTCTTGTCATTACATATCATTAATTTAAATAGTTAACTAAACATTCACCCTTTCAAAAAAAACATTGATTCATTCATCATAATTTCAAGACATGTTTATAATATTATGTTTTATACCTTATAGAATTAATGTCATATTTGATTTTATATTTTTCAATTTAATAATTTCTCCACTGAATCTTTTTATCTGCAATCACGAATTATTTTCAAGGGTCACTAATCATTTTTTTAATTAAAAACATCCTCTAAGATCCTTAAATCTCATTTAATATGTGACGATCATCCCATCTAAAAAAAAATTCCACATTAATCTTGTGATGATTAGAGGGAATATCAAACATCAAATCCATTTTCCATTCCATATTATATTTAATTTTAAAATAATTGTGTATTTTTTATCCTAATCAATTGGTAAAATAAAATTTTGATAAAATATTTAGTGAAGATAATCGGTTATTCACAACTTATACAATATTTTTCCTACAATTGAAATTTTTATTCAACATTTAGACTAAAAATACCAAGTGGTATATAAAATATTATTGTTTTAGTTGATTAAGACTCGATTTTTCTCCACCTATTCCAACCTATTATCTTATAAATATTGGGAATTAAAAAAATTCAAGGTTACCAAATTCTATTAAGTACATAAATTAGCGATAAAATGTTGAATTCCCATTGAATGATTCATTATATAATTAAGGTATAATTTCATTATTCTTCCATTTTTTACCATTAATCTTGGATAGATTTAAAAAAAACAATTTTATACTCATAACACATAGTTTTTTATTTATTTATTGTTTCTGGAATATTTTTGATCAAAAAGTTTTATTTGTTTCCCTTTAAAATATTGTTTGCAGACATTCTAGATATCAAAGAACTAATTTTTATTTCAAAAAACATGATATTATATATGTATATCCTTAAATAAAACTTTTTAATCGTAATATTCATTGATATTTCATGATCTAATTTCACAGAATTAAAAAAATTTTATTTTAAAAAATTTATTTCCTTCTTTATATATATCAATTTTTGTTAAGAAATATCTTATTATTTCATCATTTATTTATCTTTGAATTTAATTACAAACATCATATTCATCTATTTGGTGGGTAACATCATCAATTATTAAATTCCATCTATAAAAAAACTATCAATTTTATTATAAGGGGTTTTATTATTTTTAGTTGACTGACATTCATTCATTAGTTAATTATTCACTTTATCTAGTATTGAAATCATTAAAATACAATCCTTGAGTTCACTCTTTATCATAAACCCCATTTTAGATTATTCTTATATTCTATTAGTACTGCTCTCATCACTGTACATATCAACATTATTCACATTGAAAATCAAAAAAAATTACCATATTAATGGGGGATCTAAATTTTTTCTAAATCCACAAGGTTTTCATCATCTTTATTCAATGATATGATATTTCACTTTTTACAATTAGAAAAATTCATAAAATTACCCTTCAAAAAGACATTATATTTTTGAATTTTAAATCATTTTACTTTATAGAAAATATTTTATTTATATTCTCCTCTTTACAATATTTCTATTCATTAATTATGGGTCATTTTTATATGATGTTAAAAAAAAACTTAAAAAACATCAGGCATATATTCCATTATACATTCCCTTTCCAGTTTTAATACTTCTTGAAGTGAATTAAATATGATTTTTAAATTAATTTATAATAAATTCTTCTTTATTAGTATACACTTATTAAATATAATCTTATTTACATAACATATTTTTCATCAAAGAATCAATGGATATTTCCATATCATCATTTTTATACTTTGGAAATGACACCCATTTCTCATTTAGTTTGAAATCATTAGTTTATAAAAGTCATACAACAGATGTGTTACATGATCATAGTGTTATAATGCTAAAAACATTACATCCAATATATATAGAAAGATAAAAAATATCTTTTCAATAACATTTTATTTGTTTAACATCTCACTAATATAACTTATGATTCTACCAATTTTATAGATTCAAGTGAAAACAAAATATACTATTTCAATGATATATTCATTATATCATCAATTTTCAACCTTTATCCATATTTCATAAAATAATTCATCTTTTCATTTCCTCTATAAATAGTTTTCAATATATTTAAAAAGCATTTGGTTGTCAATATCCTTTTAACAATGATTTTTTTTGTGAAATATATGAAGGGATCAATTTAAAATTGAGAGAATAGTTTTATAAATTTATTTTATCAATTAATGTCATCAATGTTAATTAATTATTAGGTATGAAACCATTGTTGTAAGCATCAAATTAATCCAATTTGACAGAAAAAATTATTTAAATGAACTAATCCTTATAAATATAAAAAATATTCCAAAAATGGGATTCTAATATTTTTTTCAATTAATTAATATGATCCATAAAAAAAGAATTTAAAACTACACAATTTAAAAAAAAGAGTTATATTTTCTCTAAGTTCTAAAGATCTGATCACATTTTAGGGGAAACTAGATTCCCTATTATAACATTAAATAATTCCCACACTGAAAATTGAAAATAGAAGGGTTGAATAAGTAAGTGCATATAAATTTTATGTCTATCCATTAAATAGCCTTCAAATAATATTAATGTGTATGAAAAGATCCTTTTTCTATAATCAAAAAATACTTTAATGAATAAAAAATCATTTATTATATATTTTTATAAAGTTCACTAAAACAATTTGCAACTACACCCTTTCAACAATCCAATAAAATCTATGATCACATATTCCACTAGAATCAACGTGTAGATTGCAAAATATAGTAATAATTCATGAGAATTTGATAAAAACCGTGTCTCATAAATTGTGTAATTATGATATGTATAATAAAATATTGTTACATTTCTCTATTAAAAATAAATATTGTCCTCAAAAAATATATACTTCCAAAAAGTTTTTGATGTGATTCATTCTACATTTCATATTCTTCAACTTCCTCTCCTTATTCATCTTTAATTTCAAAATATAACAACTACCTAATATCACATCAGATTTTTCTAATTACATCTCGTATATCTCTATATTCTTAATTAATAACTACTTCAAACATTATATTTATCCTCTTCTTAAATGCATCATTTATATCTAAATTTTTTTCTATCCTATACTTATTAATTAATATTTAATAGAAATAAGACACACTATACTGATAATCATAGTTTCAATTTCAATTTTGAATGAGTGACTCCCAAAAATTTATCCCACTTCACCTCCAACAATTTTATTTCACATGATCAATTAGTCTCCTCCTTGTGTGATTTAGTGAATTTATGATTGAGTTTCAAAAAACACATATTGTACAAAACAATACTAATCATTGAGACTTTGAAATTGTTAAATTTATTCATAACCAATACATAATGATCATCTACAAGCCACATTAGGAATCAATTTAGGCCACATTAACCAAAATAATTTGAAAACATCTGAATGAAACAATTATATACATACTATAGAATGATGATATATCATTCATTTAAATTCTTAAATTGAATTCCATTATCAATGAAAAATACCTCCCCCTTTTTGTTTTTCTAAAACTTCATTCTAAATTCAGACTATTTCACCACATTGGGTATAATCATTTCATTTGTTTCCATTCATTAGTACCATAACTTATTTAAATCATCCAAATCATAAACAATTAAATTTTTATTTAATAGAAACCCCCATTCTATTCCATATATTATAATCATCACCCAAGTATTTTTACACTAAATATTGATATATTCAAATATATCATTGGGTTATTTTAAGATACTAATTTTATATATTCTATAACATGAAAGAGATTAATCATTTTAGACAGGGAATATTTCAAACCAAAATGAATTCTGTTACACACATGTGAATGATTATATTTCAATTTTCATTACTATGATGTACTATATTGAAACCATGGTCTATTAAATTCTACTTCCATAATCCCTTGATTATCCTATAAAACATACATAACTTACCCATTTCTTGTTCAGAATTTTTAAAACTATCGTTCCTTGTAAAATTACTTTATCAAAGTGAATGTGTGTTATTATGTCATCTAGTACAAGAACTATGGACACATTGGCACTATCCATGACATTGGAATTTCTCATCCACTAATATCAAATACATAATTATATAAGATACTTCAGGTCACTTATTATCAATTCCAATTACACATGATAATTTTAATGACTTTAAAATAAATTGATAACATATAAATCCACTTTGATTGAAACTGATACATTTAAGAATAAATCATTTCCAATTAAAATCCATCCCAAATCCACTAAATCATATCAACATGAACATAACATCACTAAAAACCCCCTTTTTCAAACAACTTGTTTTATGGAATCATCATAATATAAAAATATATTGTGCTAAATAATCTTAAAAAACATCAAGAAGATGATAATTATGACCACTCATAATGATATTAAAGAAAGAGAAACATTGTGGAAAGTGGTCACAATTGAAGAATTTATTTGAAAGGGAATGTAAATGGTAACAAAATAAAACATAATTTGTTTCCTCAAAATATGATTTCGAATTTTGTTATTGGGAATTTAAAAGATAGTATAATATCATATAGGATAATGAGATACCTAATTTCATAACATAATAAAATATTCCCAAATAATCTGTGAAATTAAAGAGAGGAATTTATTTATTATGAGAAAAAATATTTTACTAGTGATAAATAAAAAAATTCTAATTATGATTTTATATTTTGGTATTATTAAACTAAAATAGTAATATTGATAAATAAAACAATTATTTAAATATAAAAATGATTAATTTAAAAAATATCTTCTGGAATTAAAATCAATGTACATTTCTAAGATTGAATATGGGTTCAAAGGAAATATGGGAGATATTAATGAAATAGGCGATGAATGGGATAAGATAGTTAAATTACCACAATGAATTTCATAATTAATAATGATTACATAAATTATTTTATGGTGATGTTGCTGAATCCTGATAATTAAAATTGTGTAGTAAATCTTTTTAATTGAAGTTACTAACTGATATAGAGTAGTAGAGATGTTTTCTAATGCATGAATGAAACATTTTGTTTCTCTCATGGTTCTGATAACTATAATTTTAGTCACTCAAATTATTCAATATAAAAGGTGATGGTGGTATAAGAAGGGGAAATAATTTTACTACATCAATCATTACGGTGATCACACACATTGCATGATCTAGTAGTTTTTCTATAAATTTAATAATTTATGTGGTGTAGGTGAAGAATAATATATTAGATATTTTTAAATTCATGATCAGAATAAATGAGAATTCTTAAAATCATGTTATTATTAAAAATAATAACTGTATTTAAATCTAAACAACCTAAAATTAGTATATATTGATAAATATATCTTCTTTGGGGGATATTTTTTAGTCATTTATGATTTTGGTGTAGTGGGGTTGAAGGATGTCAAAAAAAATGAAATGGTAAAATATATTTACTCCCCATTACAAGAAAGTCCATGAATTTAGGTGGTGATAATATGAAGTTCTAACCTGTCAAACAACAAAATATTTGTTAGAGAATATACAATATCAAAAAAAAGATCACATGAAGAAAATGGTGGGTGGTGTGATCATCAGAAGAACATCACCCACACTTTTATTATAAATATATGGTATTAACTGAAGGTATAATAGAATTATAAATCTATTAATATGAGTAATAATAAGGAGAATAGAATTGGTGTTCATATTTGTTAATGTAACACCCTAATCAATACCAGAGTGTCTGAGTTTGAGAGATACATGGACTCATGTCAACCTTCCCATTTATAAGATGTTACCAACTATAAATGACGATCTTGATATTATGAGTGTGTATATTATACCCTCATTTTCAAAAATAAATTTCATAAATAAGATCATATCATAACATATAATCAATTATATAATAAATGATGTTGGAAGGATATATATATATATATATATATATATGTATTCAGTGGACCCAAAATATGAAAGGTCAACAAGTATATGAAATCAATCATAAAATATAAATAAATAAATTAATGTAATCAATCAAATACCAAGAGTCTATGTCATTAATACATCAATATCACATCTTCATTATACCAAATAAAATGTTGTAAATATCATTCCCTTTAATGTATCCCTAGTCATGAAGTCATCACATTCCCCAAGATGGATATTTAGGGAATGAGTATAAAACTAGTCTAACACTACCAAATAATCCTTAACATAGTTGAACATGTTTATAAAAGTGTTTTAAAATCTGGAATCTTAAAGGAAGACATTAGAAGACAAAAAATTGGACACGAAACTAATGTTATCTTACCAGCCATCTCTAGAACGCAACTCTACCTATATTCATTCCATTCAAGAAGAGTATCATTGAATTACCTAATGAATTAGACTATTCCATTTATCACATTCAACCTTTAAGGATTATTCCATTTCCCACCTTCATGGGAAAATATACACACCTTTTTGAACTAGTATGTTACTCTTTTTTGGAAAAGCATTATGAAAACAATTATGGGAATTTCTTCTCAATAAATCATGCTTTTATACTGAATTTTATTACATGCATTCTTGGAACACTTGTATAGTGTAAACCCTCTCATTCTAAAGAATATTATTCTATGTAGACCATAGTAGTACAAATGGATAGTATTCCAAAAGTGATATGGTACAACTATGAATGAAAATATTAGGTGAAAATAATATTATATGGTCATAAAAAAATATTCATGTCTTTTATGATCACTCTTTAAAGTGTCAACTATGTGTTTTAGGTCACCTTCTATCCTGCACCTAAAAATTAGATTTAACTATCCATGAAAAAACCACATCTATGGGGAAAAAGTATTAATAAAAAACTTATATAAACGAGTAATTCCATTGTATCTGAAATATTTCACAAGTAATAAATGAAATAATAAGGAATACACAATAAATACCAAGAAACCTAGTTATAGAAAAGACTCAATATCATCACACAGACAAAATCCATTCATTTCTTCTGTGACAACTCTCTAAGGAGTCAACTAGGTGTTTTAGGGGAACCTACTAACATGAATTTGAAAATGATATTTTACCATCTATGAAAATAACAACATATATAGAAATAAATAAAGTAGAAAATATATAATCACTAGTAATTCAATTGTATCTATAATATTTCAGAATTAATAAATGAAATAAAAATAAATACATAATCCACACTAGGAAAACCAATAATGGAATGGATTTAGTATCCACACGAATCAAATTAATTTACTAATTAGATCAGACCAGTCATAATTTTTTCCTTAAACTAACCTTTATTATATTAATTCATATCATAAAAATCATAATGCAATAAAAAACTCACTATATGCTAATTTTCAAATTATTTATTTAAGTCATTAAATGTGAAAAAAATTTCGTTCTATAGCAATAAATATAATTTATACGTTTTATGGTATTTTATCTCTCTAGAATAATATGAATATAATAATGATAAAACATTCTCAGTTTTGGATTATTTCAAGTAATTTTCAATAATCATTGAAACCAAAAACCTTAGAAAAATTTATATCACGATATTTTCTTGGTTTATTGAAAATATAAAATATAAATTCTTATAAAAAATTTATCCATTGAAAAATAGTTAGCCCAAGAATAATTTCTAGGGAAAAAAATTTCTATAATTAATAGAAACTAGAGAAATAATTAATATTTATCATAGAAAAAATTTATATATCTTGACAAAAGATGTTCATGAATTTCCACATGGAAGATGATATACAAATATATGACATAAAATGGTTTAGTTATTTTAAGAAGAGAATAATGGTTTTTATTTAAGCAGTGTCAAGATCAAAAAATTAATGAAAAACATATAATTTCCACATGATGTGAATCTTGAAATAGAAACATCTTAATGCTTCCAAAATATGATTTACAAATTAAAACAAGACCATGAATTTATTTTCTATTTTTTTCTGGATTTTATAATCTTTAAAATATGTTTTTGACTCAACATGGGAAGAGAAAAGAAATAAAAAATGATTATTTACACCATTAAACCAAATAGTATATTGTGCAACAGAAACATAGTTTTACTCTTATACAGATAACAACTATTGAGTAAGCGTAATGTGTTTTACCATTACATAGATCATGAACTAGACCTATCCTTATGTAACGACTTATTTAACATAACATAACCTTTGGATGAAAACTAATACTATAAAGAATCACAAACCAACACTTACCCAAAAAATTATGGCCTTTATTTATAGTGAGAGATAAAATACATAACCTTTGGAAAAATAAATTTTCCTTTATGCAGCATCGAAAAACAATCATGTGTATAGGTCGAATTTATTTACATTTAGGGTGACCTGATGCACTATTTAAGGGTATTGAAAATATAAAAAATTTATATTTTCTAACAAAAATACATATATAGTATAACCAAAAGGGTTCTAAATAACCTTTATAAATAGAGAATTTTATAATTACCTCTTTTTAATGACTTTTCATCATTGAGAAGTTCATATAGATATGTTATATAAAAAAAGAGTCATTTGCCCAAATATCAAATTCCCACTCCCCTGAATCCTATTGAATAGTTTTTTTCTTCCGTAGGATCCTAATAAATGGGTAAAATATTTATTATTATAATTTTATAAATCTATTATATGATCCATACATTATGCAAAACTTATGAAGCATCATCCTCTAACTCAAAATCCTTGTATTTGATCACATGTTTCAGATTATGTGTATACCTTAGAAGGTGAAAGACTTATAATACATCATAAATTTCTTAATATCATGTATGAAGATCCTAATTTTATTCCAAAATACATAAATTCTGGATAATTTTTAATATTTGAACAATCCTTGCATCTAACTTCCCTTTCATAAAAAACTGTTCTCCCTAGTCAAGGAGTCACCCGCAAGAAATCTATAATTCCAAAAGTGGACCCCAAGGGTCACTTACACATATCGATATATGTTTACTACCATATCTATGTGGTGTAAAACACATTATGGTCAACTACACTATCTTATAAGAATCATGTAACATGTTTGGCCCCGAAACAACTTCCACATTCGCTTCGTACAGAAAAAATTGTGAGAAATATAGCTATCCATACAGAGACTCAAAAGGTTCCTTTTTAATCAAATCCTACAATTAAATTTTAATATTAAATCAACCATGGATTGATAATAATCCCAATATGATTTTAACAATATATGTTATTCTTGAAATATATCCTCCAAAATCAATATCATCCAATTTGATTATCCATATGTCCATGGATTTTATGTTATACTCAGTTTCATCTAGTTACCCATGAACCACTATAAGCCCTGAAAAAATAACAATGTGAAACACATGTATCAATCTGATATGAATATAAAAGTATCACCATGTAGGTATACTGTATTTAATATATATATATATATATATTATCTATCTCTATCAATGAAAGGGAATCTTAAATATGAAGTAAATGATAATCTTAAATTTGATGCCAAACCACCACCCAGATAGCATCACCGATCCTTGGGATAGTTTGAACCCCCCTTATTATCATCATCGTCTTGTAATACTAATTCCATATTGGCACAATATGTAGATGAAGAAAGTGACAATGATATAGATTCTAGGTTTTTATACTCTAAGAGGTACGGTTTCATAAATAAAAATCAATTATTTTTGTATTCATATATAGCCACTAAAACTGATATCATATGTCAGGGTACATCTTTTTCAACCATGGATGAACGTACCATTTTGAGTAATTAGAATATATAATCTATCATCCCACAAGGAATATGGCACAAAAACCCTTTCAAAGATGTTTATTATCACTTCATCATCGAAAGACCACACTATAATTTAATCTTCTCCCACCAATTGTTCTCATATAACCATAATTTTAGGGCATTATTATTGGATTCCTTTCTCATTATCCACCAAATAAGAGGGGATAAACATAGATTCACATTTCATAACTCTAAAATGATTTTATTCCTTCACCAATCACTTAGTGATCAAGATCATCAAATAGAATTCTTCATATGAAGTACAATCTCATAGATACTACATCTCTTATAATATAGGGAAAATTGTATCAACAATGTCATTATAATTCCCATGAACATATTACATCTCAATGTTCAACCCTCTACTAATATGCCACCCTATACCTCTATCTCATATTGAGATCCCCCGATAATAATTTATATCATTACCTCAAATGGTCTAGTTATACGAAAAATATCACATGGTACAGATAACAACAACAACACATTAGGGTGTAAACCAAAACATCCACATCAATGTCCTCTATCAAGTATTTCATCCCATGTAGTTATAATTATCATAATGCATAATCTTCTAACTATACTATTTTCATCATCATAGCTCTCCAAAACAATCGTGAGGCATCATAGTAATTCTCAAACCTAAACACATGGATCGAAATAGAGACACATGGATTCATCCATGCCTCCCCAAAAACAAGAGGCTTCTAGCTATCAATGAGGGTATGTATGCCTCTATTAGGGACAATATATCTTAAGTATCAATATTTAAAATTCTATATAAAAAAATTACAATAGATAATCAATTTGATAAAAAATTTAATAACAGGAATATACATAAGTAATCAATGGTCCCCCAATTTGAAAAGGTCTATAAGTATAGCTAATAAACTTGAAAAAAAAATATACAATAAAAAAGTAATTTTTTACCTATCTAGATTCAAACATTGTACCACATACATCTCCTAAATCCATTATCATCAAAAACCAGTTGTTGGACCCTTTCCTTATACCAGATACCTATTCATAAATTCTTTTTTAAAAATAAGATGTACATTTTGGGTGTGAGTATAAGCCAAGTAGGACACCACTAATATATCCTTAATATAAGTTCCCTAATATATTGATGTTTTTGAAAATCATGAAATGTAAACGCAAACATAAGAAAATAATTGATCTTATAATGAGTGAATTTTTACTAACCAAGCCATCACAGAACCACGTTATATATACTTTTTACTAGAATAGTATCCGTTTAGTATCGAATGAAATAGATTTTACAAAGTAAATTTATTCCATCAAAGATAAATATGTTGTTAGAAATTAATCGAAAATAAATTTTCCATAAAAGAAAATCATGATCCAACATTAAGTAATATCACCACATCTTACATTAATGGATATTTTTTTTTCATGACAAATGGTTTCCTATATAAAATGATTGTATGAATTCCTACCACACTCGAGTTGTGGACACTCTCTCATAATCAAGGATGCTCCCCATGTATAGATCACATTTTTCTAAATGAAATATATTGTGATGGTGATATGATTTTCCATATTACATGAGATGAAAGGGAACCAAATATCCTATAATTAAATCCCAAAATATTCATGTCATACACGCCCCCTAAAAAGAGTCAACTATGTTAGTTAGAGGAACCAATGAACCTAAAACAAAAATATAGTCTCAATCAACTTTGAAGAAAACTATATATATGTCCTTTAATAGAAAGGAAAAAATACATCAACTATAAATTCCACATTCTGTGAAATATTACTCAAGTTATAAATGACATAAATATGGATACACAACCCTTATCAAGACACCATTAAATGAAATATAATTTGTATCTACATAGTCACACCCAAATGTCATCAACATCAACCATGGGTATTAAGAGATAAACAAACTAAAAATCCAACCATGCCAAAAAAATATATTCAAGGACAATGATGTTATGAAATTATTAATTCTTTTATAAAAAAAAGGAATTACAACATGGACCATGTTCATGTATTTATCAGTTCAAACCTCTCACAATGGATTTCGAGAACTAATTAAAAATATATTATTAAAAATACTCATTATGAAAAAAAGTCTTCGTATATGATAATTTATAAATTATCAATTTAATCCATAACATGTTTCAATAATTTCATTCTTTTTGAATACCTATAAATTTAAAATGAGATGATATTTTAGTTTTCTAAATTAATCTATAGATAAGATTGATATTAATTTATAATTTTTTGATATTCTTGGGTTATAACATTTTGGATTTAATATAGAAATATGAATAGATATTATATCACAAATTATTGTAGATATAATGATAAGATAAGTAATTTATTTATACAAAAAAAATTATCCTTTAGAAACACCACTTCAAAGAGTGATGCATATAATGAGAGAGAGTTCCACCATTCCATGAAAGTCGTAGAATAACATGGATAGGTTAAAGAAAAAACATCACAAATCCTTAATAATGTATTCTAATATTCCAAGACTTAAAATGATTTTAAAATTTAGGTAATAAAGGTATACGTATTTTAAAAATTAAATAATGGTATTCTAGCTAGCAGGGTTGAAACCCCAAATAAAATGAAAACCCTTTTAATTTTCCCCATAATTGAATCTTGAATTGAAACAATTTCTTGCGATAAAAATTATTATTTATAATTTAAAAGGAGTAAAATATTTTATTTTCAATGATTTAGGCTCTTAAAACCATTAAAGTATATTTTAGGTTATATTATGTAAGATAAAAACCTGAAATTTTTCTTAAAATTACCATTACAGTAAAAAGAGTGCTTCGTAAGAATAATAATGTTTTACAGTTACTGAAATTAGAGGTATCATGTGACATTAACGTGGTTTACCATAATATTGGTGGATGTGACCCATGATAAATATTTAAAAATAATGTATCAATAAGATGTTTTTATAATTACTTTTATAAATAGTCACGCATCTCTAGGAACTAGAGGTCAAGTATCTTATAGAGGAGATTCATAATCATCTTACAATAATTGATTTTTTTTGTAAATCATGATTCATAAGTCCCTTCGTAAACATACCACATGATAAAAACATCTTCATAACTATAAAATTGGAAACATAATAAAGGCGTGTGATCAAATGATCAGTAATTTAAAAGGAGTGCCAGAAAACATTATATAATTCACATTAAGGACAATATGAGAACGTTATAAATAAAATAATACATACTAAAAATACCATGAATAATAATTATAAAACATCATGGAAGAAGATTATATTATACAATGATAATTATAATACATTAAAATAAATTACATTCCTTAATAAATATCAATAATCATAAAATATTCTATCATGATATAAATGTTTGGAATATATTAAAAATATGGCATAATAATTAACACTTGGAAAATAACTATACAATTAATGATAAGTTGGTGAAATTAAAAACCTAGGATTTATTATCATCAAAAACTAGGATACTCACCCTTCCTTTCAAATGTAAAATTATGAATAGATGTTAACTACATCCCACTCACCCTTTTTGATCTTATCGACTTGCATACCAGTTCACATCAAATATTTGGATTAGAGAATAATTTCATCACCCACAAAAATTGTGAACCTATTTACATTTTAAAATACTCACATAACATTTCTATATCATTATATATAAACATTCACTAATTAATTTGGTGGGATATATAGGTTTAACCCTTCTTATAATCCATATATTTTTATCCCACTTGAAAATGAAATATTATTCTTCTCATAAGCCACCCATGAAAAAATAATTGGTTTTTAAAACATGTAACAAAACACATAATATGAACTCAATTTATCATAAAACATCGAACATATCATTTCCCAAATAATATCATATCATAATAACATATAAATAGTCATCAAACCCTCTCTTCATGACAGATAAACCATATAGGAGAAAAATAAGTGAAACTATAAAATTATTTAAAAATATTTTTAAAAACAAATTACTAAAAATTACATTCAAAAATAGATTGTGTGAATGGAAATAAAATAATTTTGAAAATATAAATATAAATATTTCCAAATAAAACATTCATAACAAGATATAATAGTTAATAAAATTCGAATTAAATATAATTTGAAAACATTTACTTTTAAAGACCCATTTAAAATGAGGAGTGGATGATAATTTTTTTATTTTGGAAAGGGCGGAAAATAAATTTCAACATATTAAATAACTATTTTGAAACCCCAAATTTCATATATTATTTTAAAACAACCAATTAAATATTTGGTAAAATGAAATTTATGATTACCAAATATAATCAGATGTTATGAAATTGATGTATTATTTAGTATGAATGAGCATCAAAATTCCATAGATGTAATATCACATTTGCTAAGAATATTATTTTTTGAATGAATTTGTATATAATTATATAAAAAATATTCTTATTCTATATATTTCTCTAAAATATTATAAGTATTATTTTTGGTGTTAGGTGTGGAGATGGCATGATATTTCAAGTCCCAATGTTCCCTAAATTAAATTTTAAACTATATTAAATATATTAAATACCATGTTTTGGATCATTTATAGAAAAATTGTAATGAAAACTAAATGGTGGATCATATCAAAAATTTGAGGGCATCACTGATTTCAAAACATGTGTTTTAATTTATGTTACTAATAAAATGGGAGCGTGTAAATACTTGGGATCAACACCATCATTGGTAAACATTTAAATAAACCAATTGAATGAAATAATTTATTAATTAAAACATTCCATGTCCTATTTTTCCTTTAAATATACTTCTATGAAATAATACCATGTTTGACCAAAAAAACATGGATGCATTAGAGAAAATGTCATAGGATAAATCTTAAGAAAAGGTCATCATATCATGGATTTTCCTTTGATGTGAAAAACGAATCAAGGATCTCTCCAATGATAATGACACTGAAACATTCGTTATAAAAGATCAATCCATATTGTGCTAAGACATTTTTATTAAGTGGATTTATCTCCATTTTCATTTCCAATATTGAATTTGAATCAATTGACAAAGAGATTGATTTATAGTTCGATAATATTTTAGATGCAGACGTATTTTTTTGGGATTATTAAAATAAATTGATTATTTTATAATGGTTCTCAATTGGTTTTTATAACATAAATAGATCAAGGAAAAACTAAACACTACTAAGTATGGTTCCACTTTTTTATATTTTTGGTTTTCTCCTACTGTTCTTTGTGCATTCATCCCCGTTGTTTCATTTGTCTGGTGGTTCGACAAAAATATTGAAAAATAAATCGGTGTGCACTACTTTGTTTTCAAAATGTATTGATATTTCTTTTTTGGGATTGTTTTGATTTTGGTATCATTTGAAGATAATAATAATGTCATATTGTATTGAATTTTGGGTCACTGAATATGGATTTAAATGGTGGTGGTGGAGCAATTTGACATGAGATATTTTTTAAATGATTTAGAGGTCAAATTCTACTGGGTGGGGATAGAGAGACACAACCATATTATATCCCTGGTTCCTGAAATGATTCATGTCCCAATTTGAGGAAAATGGATTGCGAGAGAACAATTAAGATAGCTCAATGGGTTCTGAAAAATAAAAAAATTCATGACGTACAATCTCTGAATAAACATTGTGTGGGACCCCTTTTGTAGAACTAGTGTTTTAGTGGTAGGATAAATATTACACAGTATGTGAAAGGTGTTAAATTGTGTGTGACCCTTTCATGGATTTACATCTACCACAAAGAGTACACAAACATGTTAAAGAGTACACAGTCTCAGACACACCGTGTAATTATAAACGGACATGACCAGACTAGGTGTAAACTAATAGATTCATATACATGGACACAATCAATGGTACATGGGCTACAACAAGTTGTGTACTCAAACATAGAACAATCCATTCCAGGTGTACACATCCAGATATATGTACATGTACATGGTCATGATTACACATGCTCGAACACACTATGTACTTGAAAACATACAAGGACACATGCACAAGAATTGGTATAGTTGAAGGACCTGGTGCTGAAGGGACACCTCGAGTACTAACATTAAATATAGTGTAGTCCTTCAAAGATGAATTGGATCACTTTTTATATTCATCTTGGAGAGTTTCATTAGTGTGTATTCCCTTGATCCATTCTTAGTAGGTTTAGTTGGGAGTCACTTCGTATTCATATGTTGTTTATCCCCTCTAAGGAACATCAATCCTAGAATGATTTGTGAAATCCCTTCATGATGGTTAATGTGAAATCCTCTATCATCGTTGTTTCCCTCAGTGGTGATCTTGTTATCATTATGTCTAACATTACAGTGGCTTCATTTCCATAATTAAAATATTAATCCATGTTGGGTTGTTGATATTACCCATGGCCTTGTGTGTGATCCCCATTCTTAAGATCATTCATTTTAGACTTCCAATGTGTACATATTTTTGATTAAACCGATGAGCATGATATCCCGGATTGATTCCATTGATTCTATCTAACTAATGGAGTGTGTTATCCCATTCATGTATTATATGGAACCTTGGATCCCAAATTCAAGGATAGTATTATTATTATAACTTTACCCAGAGAATATGTTTCTATATTGAGTATATATAGATATTCTTCTTATATATGAAATTGAAATATACCCTTGATGAGTTGATTATTATTCATAATGATATATTCTTTGTGATTTTAGGGAATTCTATTTGTTATTTTATACACACCCATTCTTGGTATATTCGTACATGTGTCGGGTATTATAAAAATTACCAACCTTTTAATAGAGTCCTAGACGAATTAGGAAGAGTTGGAGATTTCTAAGTCAGATATACTAAGGTGGGATCCTATATTTTTATTGACATCTGTCCTTACACGCTATAATGGATTGACTTGTTTATTATCTCATTGTGTGGGCCTATATTTGGATCTTTTTTCATATATTTTTTTATACTCTAATAGTAGGATTCTAGTAGAATTAATGAATGGTTATTAGTTCTTTTATATATCATCTTTTCATGGTATTTTATATGTTTTCATGTTTACTGTTGTATTAGGATAATTCCTCCCATGCGTGTGATATGCCAACTCATCTCATGACATCATCCCTTATCCTATTTGAGGTTTGTTGGGGTAGTCACAGTATGGACTCCATCAGAATGTTTATGATAATGTGGTATTAGATAAGTCAGTTATACCATAAGTATGGACTCTACAAGATTGGGTTGAGGTAAAAATTTTATGATTTTCCAATTCATATTTTAGACCAGGAACACCAGTGCCAGTGCGGTGGCTGACGTATCCATATACCAGGACACTGATCATTTGTTTTTTGAATTAGTACATAAAGACTATGGTAGCTGGTAAAACATTTTTACATGAATCATATAGTAATGGGTTATGGTTTTAATTTCCTTCTTCATTCATATCTACGAATATACTCATTCACCATGGTATATATTATTTATTTTAGGATGAATCCATTTCATTTTCTATCTAGGATTCAACATTAGGATCATGAGCATGATCCCCATTTCAATTAGGATTTTATATAGGGATTTATTCATGTGGTGTTTCCCCTAGGTGGTGTACCAGCCTTACCACCACATATCATGAAGAATATGGCACTCGAAGTACCAATAAATCAGGTGTACATGATGATCATCCTTCATGAGTTTCAGTGATAGAGACCCATCATGTTATAAGGTTATCCAAACTAAAATATTATGAGTAATGTATTAAAGTGGTGACATGATTCTTCTATTCTTTCAGGAAAACTTTGGACAATGTGGTCATCCTAGAAGGGTTCATACTATATGTTTTTGTAGGATAATTAAAGGGATTAGTCACCTATTCATCTGATGAGGTGATTCCCACATTGTCAATGTTTTGGATCATTTTCATAGAGTAGTTTTTTTTAGAAACGCTGAAGGATGTTAAAATTTAAGAGCCCATATAACATCATTTGGGTTGTGTGCATGTGTTTGAGTATTCATCGATGTTCACTAACCACTCTCAGTAATTAATGAATTTGTGGAAGGATTAGTAATTTTTGGAAAGGAACATGATTTCAGGAAAAAAAAGATAAAATACAAGCCAAGAAGACGCCATTATTAATTTCTACTCATGGTTGGGTGCTAGAGCATGCTTTGGCAGTCGAGTGATTCCCACTAGAGGAGACATAAACAATTATTGGATGATGTAGGCACAAAAGAGTAGATTCTTCTACAATAAGGATATAATGAAATGCATATGTCCTGTAAGTGTGGGATTTTCTTAGGTGATGCAAGGAAAATTTTTATATTGTTCATGTTTCAGAAAATGGATCTAGTCATCCTAGATAGTGGTTGTTCTATTCTAGTGAAGGTAGAGGATATCTCATGCATGATTGTAAGATCCATCATATTGATAATAAATAGATAGTGGATGATCCTCATAACAAGATATATGGAGTAGGTCGGTCTTCAAGGGTGAAAAATATGTAAAAGGATATGTGAGAGAAGCTAGAGGTGTAGAAGTTATTGAATACTTCCACAAAATCCCCAGGTGGTCCATGTTTGGCTTAAGGAGTTAGGGGATAGGGGTGAGGGTAGTTATAGACAATCATAGATTATGACCTAGATTCTCCATGGATAATATGAGTTATGATTTTTTCTTCAATACCATATCTTTAGAGTTGATATAAATAAGTGTGATCCATTTCTTTTTTTTTAACTTTTCTGGTTTGAAATTTGAAGATTCTAGTTGAGCCTTCGGTTGAACCCTTGAATATGGAGACTCTTATTGGTGGTTAATCATTGATACCACCCATATTTCAATATTGTAACATGAAATTTGGTGGTGAGTGTTTAATTTGTGTTCTCTTTGTATAATTGATAGGTCTTAAGGCTTTATCTTATGTGTGGACTACTAATATAACTTTCCTGATAGAAGTATTATTTCAGGTTGAGGATAATGTTTTTCCACATTATTGGGATAAGGTATTCATTTTTGGTGGAAAAGGAAACCTAGGTAGATCATGATTTACTCATTCATAGGTGGTATAGATAAATACTCATCAATAGTCTAGAATTGGAATTCGTGTAGTAACTGCTTTGATTTTTCAGTTTTATGTAGTAATGGTTGAGCCTGATGATTATTTTCTTAAGGGTGTCCTTTGTTTACATCCCCACTAAGGGAAACAGTTATTAATTTACCTAAAACCCAATATGACCCCAATATTTAGTCCAACAATAAAGATTGAATCCATAGTGCATCATGCTATGAGAGTGTAGTTGGTGCTCTTGTATAGGAAGGTCTTGGTTAGACCTAGTGTTTCACCTTGGGTAGCCCCATTGTTGTTGAAAAATAAATAATACATGAGAATTAGGTTGTGTGTATACTACCATCACCTAAAAATATTGACCATAAAAGAACATGTATACACTATCAAGGTTTTATTTCCTCTTTCCACGTTTTATATGGGCGTGATGGTTCTAGAATATTGAACTAATATCAAGCTATCACTGGTTTTGGTTATGAGTCAATATATACTGAATATAACCTTTTGATGTTGTTATGATAACTATGAGAACATCATTATTCCATTTTTCATAACAAATTCCCATGAAGTTTTCATGGGAATCAAGAACCGAATCTTTAGACCATTCGTATACTAGTTTGAGGTATTATTCATTGATGATATCCTAGTGTAGTCAACATATGAAGATGTAGACTTGAAACACATGATGATGGTTATGCATGTACTATGAGAGCACCATGATTATGGTGTGATTTCAATGATTAAGTGATAGATTAAAGAGGTCCACATTCACGAACATTTAATCTTAGAAGATAGTGTATATGTGGACCCAACAAAGACTGATGTAGTGTTTTCTTAAGAGCCTCCCAAGATCATGATATATGATTAATGCTTCCTTTGGATGGAATGATACTATTAGATATTAAACCCTGATTTATCTAGGATATCATCTCCCTTGATAACATTGACCTAATAATGTAAAACATTTCATGTGGATATGGAGGTGCCATCAGGATTTATAAGAGTTAGAGATGAGATTGAAAAGGGATCCCATATTGAGATTGACAAATGAGTATTTTGAGTATTTTGTGTTTAGAGATACATTATGGTCCATGCCTGGTTGTGTTATAAAAAACAGAATAACATGACTGAATATGGTTTAGATTAGTTGATAATAAATGAATAGAACTACATTACCCATGATATTGATATAACATTGGTATTTTTTCACAAATTATGTTGAGACACTACATTATAGGTGGTTGATTTATCATATATTCTAACCATAAGAGTCTCAATTATATATTCCATACGAATGATCATAACCTTTGGTAGATTTGATGGCTAGTGTTCTTCTAGGATTATCACATTGAGATGGCCAATACTCATGTATAGGGGAACAAGGTCGTGGATTCCCTTATTATAAGATCTTATTTACAGTTTCTGATCAAGCAATCAAATTTGTTTTCCCATTTTTAGATACCCCATAAAAATGGGGATGGATTACCATACCTCAGTTCGATGGTTGTTACCCATCCTTTTTTTCATTGATTCAGGGAGGCAAAACTTTAGGATACTGACACTCACCCTATGTACTCAAATATCCAGTGGACATCTTCTTGGTGGTTTTTTTTGAATGTGGGGAGCATGTCATATTATTAGAGGATTCATGAAGGTACTACTAATGTAGTGAGGGGAGGTTATAAGGGATTTTGATACATCTACCTTGGAATTACATCTAGGTGTGCTAAATATTTCCTAGAAATAAAAAATCAATTTTAGTTCACATGTATTATGATGGGAGTTACAATGTTAATCTCTTAATTCCATAATTATAAACAAGTAAAGGATATGCATTATATTCCAATGGATTAATCTGAACCCATTATTATTCTAAAGAGGATACCATATGGGATATCTATGTAATTTTTTTGGGTTACAACATACATTATATAGAAATGATACCATCTAGCTAGTCATAGATAGACTCACCATATAAGCCTAGTTATTAGTTCTTGATGTCAAAAATTAAAAATATAGCTTGGGATTCATCTATGTATTGGAGATATCATTAATCCATTGATTCTCATCAACTATCATTTCAAACAATGGTTAACGCTTCACATATAGTTTATGGAATGGGATGTCTGAGGGTCTTGAGACTCAGTTTCATTGGAGAAAATCATTTCACCCCCTATGTAATGTCCAAACAGAGTGGAAAATTTAGGTCTTGAAGGACTTGTTGTGGGAATGCTTATTGGAACTTTGTCATGTTGTGGTGAATCGCCTATTATTGATGGAGTTTTCATACAACAATAGTTGTAATTCCACCATCAGTATGGCACCGTTTTAGGCCTTCAATTTGATACCATGTAGAAATACAATATCTTTGTATAACATCGGAGTGTCAGAACTTATAGGCTTGAAGATGGTGTGATACACCACCCAGATCGTGTAGATCATCTAGGAGAGGATGAGAACTTCATAGTTCTTCCAAAATTCTTATGCAGATTGACACCAAAGGCCTTTTGAGTTCGAGGTGGGATACAATGTGTTCATAAGTTTCTACCCTCAATGTGAGTAGTTTCTATAAAAAAAGGAATAACCTATAAATGAAGGCAGAACTGTAAAATATGAGGACCCTATTGTGTTAAGAATGTGGACATTTACAATATTCATGACATAACCCTAGACTACATCAGACACCTAGGTTGGGTGTGATCGTGGGTGAAACTATAAATAAATTCTTTGATTATAATAAATTATTTATTTTAATATTCCAATGGCTATTTTTTCCAAAAAATTTAAAACAATGAATAAATAAAATGATTTTCAACATTTCTCTATAGTTTTCTTATTGGGGAATTGATGAATTATTCTCAGGAAAATAATTATGAACCAATCCTTTTACATATTACATTTCTTGATTTTAAGGATAATTAATCATCAGAGTACAAGACAATGATCGTAAAAAGCCTAGTAAAGGAATGAAAATAAGGATACATATTATGAAAAAGAGTTACTAGGCAATACTTAATGATATACAAAGAATGGAACATATTAAATCATATCTTATATGTCTCGGATAATATAAACATGTAATCATATAAATGTGGAAGAATTATAAAACATTTCTTTAGTACAGTTCAAGGCTAACCACCAATCTCGTTTCCCATTTTAGTAAGGGTTAATGCAAACTGTCAATCCAATTTCACATCATATCTCATGAGATGTAACATTACCCAATGCATTGGAGAATTTTCGGGGTACACTCATCTCAAAATTTTAATGAATATTCTTGCCACAAAAATAATTATGCATAATCAACCATACATAATCAAAATGGTACCAAAGGAAAGAATTAGGTACCACAATCATGATATAAAGCATAACCAATGGGCGTATCATGAAAGTGTCTCAGATAGAAAGGAATTTGAACATACATGGACGTCAATAAGGTAAAATATGAATATATTATTGCAAGATATATCAAATAGAAGTGAAAACATATAATAAATGTATTTGAGAAACAATCCCATTAAAATATTTTGGTGGAGTTTTAAGAAAAATACTATAGATATTTTAAAATTTAAAAGTGAATAATATCTTATATAAAACCAGAGTTGAAACAGAAATGTTTTAATAATAAAAAGGATCCTTTTATAAAGGTAATTATGTCTTAAAATATAGGATATAGTGCCCTTGATAATGGGTAAAGATTCCAGAAGTTCCCTAAAAACTGGGTTTCTTATCGGAATGTTCTATGGATGGAATCTTTCAAAAACATGTATACCCTCGATAAATAGTGATTAAAGGGTCCCTATAAAATAATTTTGTACAACTAAAAATAATTTAAAATATTCAAAAACAAATAATACAACTCCATTTTGATATAAATACTAATATGGAAACATGAAAGAACAAAGGAGTTTCGGGTAGATTTTTTTTCTAATTATCGGCATGGTTTTCGGGTGCATGTAAGAGGGATTGATGAGAGATATGAGGGGTTTATCATCAATTATAAATAATTATGGAAGCATGGGGGAGGTGTGAAAACATACCACATAATTATATATTACACATAAAAAGACATATCATAGAGGACCATCTTGATTAAGAGAGAAATAGAGATGATCTCTTACCTTAAATCTGGCGGTGTTCTCCACTAGTTATTAATGACATGAATAAAAATATTAGGTTTATTAATTAACAAATACATAAGCAAATCAATATGTAATTTATTTATTATAACCCATATTAGTTCATTCAAGGACTTTTTGATTAATTATAAGGTTAAATTTCATTGTTCGGGGTTGTTTCTTTACTTGGTTTTAAAAGATCAGTTCACTGATATTCATGTTTGGATAAACATAGAAAATTGAAGTGGTTGTCCATAAATGAAGTTATATGATATTAGTGAACATATAGGGATTAAATGGATTTAAATTTAATTTTTTTACTTAGATTAATTTAGAAATATTATATATAAAACCTTAGTGATAACCATTTTGGTAAATGTGGGGGTTGATTACAAAGAACATGTTTTGATTCATAATATAATTCAATTAGTAAAAATGTGATTAAAGAACCATCAAAAGGATATATTACATCTATAATAATTTAGGTCAACGATAACAAAAATTGTTTCATGGTCAGAATGAAAGATGATAATAGAAATTGATAATCTATTGTCCTTGAATGAGAAACATTTTCACATATCAAACAATGCTTTCATTTATTTCAAATAAAAGGTGGGGAAAGGAGAGAAGATAATGAAATATACAATTAAGATAAAAAAACCATGTACATGTATGTTACTGGAGTTATCATACTATTTTGTAGAAGGGTTTTTAGGAAAGAAATGAAAATTAAATGAACATAAAATAAGCGAAGGAATTGAAAAGAGGAATTTACCTCTTGAGACGTCCTCCTTTAAGATACTATTTAGGTGAGAGGTTTTGGTATTTTAAAGAAGATAAGGTCTTTTGGACCTGAGGGAAAATATTGGTGAGATATTTGGTTAGAATATTGGCAAATCACAAGGCTTGAGAGGATAGAAGAGAAGTGGGAGTGAGGTGGAAGGGGGTTATAGTGGGGGAGAAGAGGGTTTTCCTAATTTTTTAATCATTAGATTATTATTTCATCACAAGAAAAGGAATTATAAGTATTTTGTGACCAAGAACACTAGTAAATCAATATGACTTCAAAATAATGGCCATTTACATCATCCATTACTAAATCATGATGTAGAAATTATGGTTTTGGCATTTATTTTGAAATATCGGATTTTACTATTCAACCAAAATTCATGTATTTTAGGAAAATCTCAAAAATTCACCGTGACCATTTTCCGATGCGTAGACTCCAAAAATGAAGTCCATTGTTCCAAAATAATTCCCCAAATATGATCATTTTAATATTTAATTAAAATCATAATTTATTATCAAAAACCATTTTCAAAACATTCATTTACATATTCTAAAATATAGGTATATCATATATTCAACATGAATATTATTTATATATTCCAAAGGTAAGGCTTCTATTCATTAGGTTATATCAATATTCATATGGATATGCTAATATTCATAAGGGTAGGTTACTATTCATCAAAAATTATGTTTTTCTTATCGGACTCAAAATAACTTATTGATCCCAACTGTGTGTGTTGGATTTTCAAAATTCCAAACACATTAGTAACAAACATATGTTTAAATCTAACTTACCACTTATTTGTTCATTATGTTGTATTTTCATGTGATTTTATAATATATATATATATGAAAGTAATTTCCATTTATAAAACACTGGATTGTTATATTCTTCCCCCCTTATTAAATTTTTCCCTCAAAATTTCGTTTTACATTATAAGCCAAAAATAGGGGGGTTTACTTTTCCTTTATTTCATCCTACAATTCCCATGTATCTCTTGATACATTTGGTTTTTCCATAGTACCAGGAATAGATGAGTTATATTATTTCCTAGAAATTTGTTTCTACGATCCAATATCTTCACTAGCTGCTCCTCATTGGAATGGTCATCCTCCAACTATACCACCTCTAAAGAGAGTAAATGTAAATGGTCTGCTATTTACTTCTTTAAGTGGGATCCATGAAATAAATCATGTACTTCATACATGGTAAAGGGATGTGTCAGTCGATAGTCTACAGCTCCAACTTGATCACGGATCATGAAGGGGCCTATTTATCTGGGACTTAACTTCTCTTTCTTCCCGAACCTCATGACCTTCTTCCACGACGATATGCGTAGAAATACCATGTCTCCGACTTTGAACTCAAGGTATCGTCGACTATTATCTTCATAAATAGTTTGTCGACATTAGGTTGCCTTGATATGATATTGAATGGTTTTCACCTTCTCCACCATTTCTATAACTATTTGGGGTCTTAGCAGCTTACGCTCACCGACTTCATCCCAACACGCCAGTGTTCTGCACCTTTTCCCATAAAGGGCTTCATATGGTGTCATCTGGATGCTCGAGTGGAAACTATTATTGTAGGATAATTCAAACAGTGGACGATTTTGGTCCCATACTCCATTGAATTCCATAGAACATGCTCTCAACATGTCTTCTAGTGTTTTAATAATTCTCTCAGACTGGCCATCAGTTTGAGGATGATTGGTTGTAATGCTGTTTAGTTCAGTGCACCTAGCATGATGGATACTTTTCCAGAACATCAAGGTGAATCATGGATCACGATTAGATACAATATATTGTGGTACTCCATGAATCCTTACCACTTCTGGGATGTAAATCCATGCAAGTTGATCCATTTATAATTCCTCTTAAACCACGAAAAAGATTGTTGTCTTTGTAAGATGATCCACAATGACCGATATAACATTATTTCCTCTGGATATCCTTAGAAGTATAGTGATAAAGTCCATAGTAATATCATCTCACATCCATGCTGGTCTGGTTAGTGGTAGAATCATCCCCTAATACTATTGTCACTTAGCCTTCACTTGCTGACATACTAGGTACTTTGATGTATACTCAACAATCTCACTTTTCATTTTTTCCCACAAAAACATTTCCCAAAGATCATGATACATCTTTTTTCTCCATAGGTGGATATCGAATGTCAAGCTATGTGCATCATTCAAGAGATCCTTCTTTATCTCTAGATCAGATGGTCCACGTAATCATGTCCCAAATCTTAAAACTCCTTCCTCATAAATTTTAAAATCGGTGGATTTTCCATTTATAATAGCTTCCACCAATTTCTAAATTTCCATGTATTTTCTTTTATCAGCATTAATTTTCTTCAAGTGGGATGGTTGAGCAATCATTTTTGAAAGTATTGATGACTTTAATCCATTAACTATTCCCATGTTCATCCTTTGAAAAAATAAAAAGATGGTATCCTTTTCAATTCTCATCATTGATAAAGATGCAAGATCCTTTCTACTTAGAGAATATGCCTCCTTGTTTGCCTTACTATGATATTAGTGGATTGATCAGTCATAATCCATGATTAGCTCTATCCATCTTGGATGTCGCATATTAAACTATTTCTATGTGAATACATATTTGATACTCTTGTGGTCAGTATATATCTCACATTTCTCCCTATAAAGATAATCTCTCCAGATTTTCAACATAAAGATCACAACCACAAACTCCAAATCATTAGTAGGATAGTTTTTCTCATGGAGTTTTACCTACTCCGAGGCATTGAATATCACAATATTATTTTTCATTATCACGAAACCAAATCCTTTCTTAGATGCATTACTATACTCCAATAGTGTTATCCAATTGATGGGAGTGTGAGTACTGTCATAGTTATTATCATCTTTTTCAACTTTTTGAAATATTCTTCACATTCATGAGTGCAGAAAGACTTCACTCCCTTCCATATCAGCTTGGCCATTTGGTTTGAGAATCATGAAAAGTTCATCATAACTCATCGATAATACCCAGATAGACCCAGAAAGTAGCTTTTATCTGTTACAAAAGTTTTTCTGGGCTTCACTTCAATTACCATGGTCTTGGAAGGGTCTACAGATATCCCTTTGCAGGTGATAACATGCCCCAAGAATGATACTTCATCCATCCAGAACTCACATTTACTATAGTATTCATACAAATTATCCCTTCAAAAAGTCTTTAACATATTATTAAAATCCTCCTCATGATCCGCCTTGCTCATGGAGTATATTAGAATATCATCAATAAAGACTACCACAAATTTGACTAGTTAATCTATTAAAACTCTATTCATTAAATCCCTAAAAATTGATGGAGCATTATTGAGTCCTAAGGTCATCACTACGAACTCATATTGTTAATACCTCATTCGAAAGGTAGTTTTGGGAATATCTTATTTCCTCACATTTAATTGGTGATATCCCGACCAAAGGTCCACCATAGAGAAATAATTGGCCCCATGAAGATGATAAAATAGTTATAGAGCCACAGAAGGGTATACTGTTTCTTTATCATGAGTTTATTGAGCTCATGATAATCAATAGAGAGGTGTATTGATTCGTCCTTATTCCTAATGGAGATGACTGGCGCACCCCATGGTGAAGCACTCGGGCATATAAAACCATTCTCTATATTCTCCAAGAACTGCTTCTTTAGCTCTTCCAGCTCTATGATGGCCATTCTGTATGGTTTCTTTGAGATAGGTATATATTCAAAGATAAGTTAAATTAAGAACTCAACCGCTCAGTTAGTAGGAAGATCGGGAAACTCTTTAGGTAATACATCAATGTAATCCCTTACAATGGTCATGTATTCCAGTAGAATTGTCTCCTTTGTCTCATTCAATTGAGATAGACATGCTTCTCAAAAGGCAGAAATATCTATACTATAGATGATGATTCTAAATAAGACTCATCTTCCTCCTTAGAATTGTAAAGAATCAAAGGATGCTTCAGGATGTGAAAAGTGATATCCCTTTCTTGACAATTGATGCATGATTTGTATAATGATAGCCATTCCCTGCCCATGGTAGCATCAAACTACACTAAAGGAAGTATAACAAGATATTTTGGGAGGTTCAGTCTATAAACATTATCTGGGTAGGGTTTATAAACCATGGATACAATGATTTCCCCATTCTCTATTCTCACAGATGACTATTCCAAAAAAATTTATGGTGGTGTTTGAATATTTCTAAAATACATGTAAGATATGAAAGAATGTGTAGAACAAGAATCAAATAGTATATTCAATATTCTTGAATGAATAACTAGCATACTTATCAAAAAACCATTTTTTGGATCCACCTCAGTAGTAGTGATAGCTTGAACCCTTACTTGTTTCCTTGGAGGGTGTTTTTGATTGCCTCCAACAACCCTCGACTTAGGGTAATTGTTTCCATAATTCCTATTCTATTTACAATTATAACACTATACTGCAGGAATAGTTATAACTTGAACCTTCTATTCTTCTTCTGCATTGGTGGGATTCTTTATTTCTCAGTTGGAGTTCTTGTCCTGATGACCAAACATTCCACATTTGATGCAATTCTTGGTTCCCTTCAGAGAGTTACCAGGATTCTTCTTCCCACAATTTTTTCACGGGGAAAATTTGTGATTCCTTTCATCATGGTATTTTTTTGAAGGACCACCCATGTTGTTTTCCATTTTCTGCTTCTTGTTACATAGACCAAGAGACCACTTAGAGTCTCTAATCTCCATTTCATCCTTGAGGGCACAATGTAAAATTTCAACATTAATGTTTAAGTCTCAAATCACCAACGCTTTTCATAGAATCGGTTTTAGTCCCCTAATGAAGTGATCCTCCTTTCTTTCGGTGTTCATGAAGAAGCAAGAGGCGTACCTTGAAATCCTTGTAAACACTTCTTATTATGCCCCAATGGACTTATCATTCATTTGATTGCGTCTGAGGAACTCTCTTTCCATCTTGAGATGGGGGGTCCAATGAAAATATTTATTAAAAACATCCTCTTGAATTACTCCCAATCCATGGAATCAATTTCCTCTTGGGTCTTTGTATACTTGATTAGTGTCCACCACTGAACTACTTTCCCATCAAAATGATAGACTACCAGTACAACCTCATCTTCTTACGAGCACGGGAGGATAGAGAATACATTTTCAATCGAGTTAATCCATTGTTCCACAGAGAGGGGATCAGATGATCCGGTAAACAAGGGAGGTCTTTGATGCATGAAAGATTCTATAGAAACTTTCTATTTCCTTGGAGGTGGAGGCCATTCTGCATGATTCAAGTTATTATTCATAACACAAGAAAGTTGATAAAGTACATCAATGAAGTTTTGAGCACCCACTCCCATCATATCAGGCATATCATTAGGGAAATCTCCACATTTCCTATCACATTAATTTTTGGAACTTGTTCTTCTATTTCTCACCTTTAACTAAGAAAAAGGAAATATAATTATATTTCTAGAATACTTATCTATCGAGAATAAAAAAGGAAACATTGAACATATAAGTATAAACTTTTAAAGAAGAAGTATATCCTAACCTGTGATTCCTCAGGTTCAAATCCAGGTTATCCTTGATCTATTTCATTACTTATATTCTTATGGGTTTTATAATTATTGGTCCCTTAATAATGGTTTGTAACAGGCTCATGTATATAGAAAATCATATCCCCCAGGAGTTTCATAACCAAGAGTGTATCATGACATGTTTTCATGTACTAGGATACCCCAGGTCAAGCCCTAAACTCCTTGATAGATTTTTCACTCATAGGTACATCTGTGCTAGAGCCGCCTCTACCTACTCATATCTAGATTGGGATGTATTTTTTTGATAAACCACTTACTCAATACTCACCAAAATTTTGGAATATTTTCTTATACTTTATCTCATCCATATGGTTCTCACTAAGGTGCTCTATTCCTAATCTCCAAAGATTACTTGACCATCCTCTAATACAAACTATAGCAACCCAAGCCTTTTACATATAACATTTCATTATTTTAAGCATAATTAATCATCAGAGTACAATCCACGGATCATTAAGTCTAGTTTCCTAGAAGACTAGGTACATAAGATATAAAACAAGGGGAATTTTTTTTATTTTATCTCCATAAAGATCTCTTATCTTCCTTTGAGCCCTTACATCTGCATAGGGTGCCCTGGGGAACACATGAACTAAGGGATGTGCTAAAAATACCAGTAATGTAATGAATATAAGTATACATCTTAAACGTAATAGTTAAGAGGCATGAAATAATGATATACAATGAAAAGAAAATATTAAATCATATCATATAAGAATGGGATAATATAAACATTGAATGATATAAATGTGGCAGAATCATAAAACATTTATTTAGTATGGGTCAATGGTAAAAGTTAATCATGTTTCCCATTTTAGTACGGGTCATGGAAAATAGAGAATACCATTTCACATCGCATCTCATTAGACTTAACTTTACCCAATGCATTGGCGCATTATATGGGCACACCCATCTCAACATTTTCTTGAATATTCTTTCCACATAAATTATTATACATAATCAACCATACATAAATATAAGGGTACCCAAGGAAATAATTGGGTACCATGATCATGTCATAATGAATAAAAAATAGGTGTATCAATAAAGTGTCCATGAATGAAAGGATTTAGAACATACATAGACTATAATAAGGTAAAATAGTAATATAACATGGTAAGAGATGTCAAGAAGAAGTGAAAACATATAAGAAATTTAATTGAAAACATTAGCATTAAAACATTTTTGTGTGGTTTTAAGGAAAATACTATAGATATTTTAAAATAGAAAATTGGAAAATCTCTTAGATAAAACAATAGTTGGATCAAGAATGTTTTAATAATAAAGATACTTGTTTTATAAAGTAAATGGTTTCTTAAAATAGATGTTAGAGTGAACTTAAAATTGGGTAAAAATTTGAGAAGTTCCCATAAAACTGGGTTTCTTATCAGAAAGTTATAAGGAGGTAATCATTACAAAATATATATATCTATTAAAGAGGGTGATGAAAAGGAATTAATAAAATAATTTTTTAAAACTGAAATGTATTTAGAAGATTAACAAGAATAGATAAGTTTACTCTATTTTGATAGAAATAAAGATAAGGTAACCCGAAATAACAATAGAGGTTCAGGTAGATTTTGTAACTGATTATAGGCCCAGTGTTAGGTGCACGCAAGAGGTCTTGATGGAAGTGAAAATGGGGTTCTCAACAATTATAAAAAATGAGGGATGTATGGGGGGTGTGAAAACATAGCACATCATTAGGCATTACACATAAAAAGGCATAGCATAGAGGACAGTGTTTTTTAAGAGAGAAATGGAGAGAATCCCTTACCTTAAATCTGTTAGTGTTCTCTACTTGTTATTAAATAAGTGAATAAACAAATTTGGTTTATCAATTAATAAATCTAGAACCAATTATTTATGTGATTGATTTATTATTACCCATTTAGTTCATTCATGACCTTTTTGATTAATTATAAGGTCCAATTTTATTGTTCGGGATCGTTGGTTTACTTGGTTTTAAAAGATAGGTTCACTTATATTCAAGTTCATATAAACATGGTAGATGGAAGCAGTCATACAGAAATTAAGTCAAATGTTATTAGTTAACATACTTCATATTACATGGTTTTAAATTTAATTTGGTTACTTATAGTTAAGGTGAAAAATTATATATAAAACCTTTGTGATAACTGATTTTGTTAATCATACGGGGCTGATTACGAAGAACGTGTTTTTCATTATAAGTTAATACCTTTAGTACAAAAGGATTGTGAAAACATAAAAAGGATATATTAATTATATAATATACTAGTTCAACCATAAAAAAATGGATTCATGACCCAAATTAATGATGATAATAGAATTTGATAAATCGTTGTTCTTGAATGTGCTAAATTAGCACAACTCAAATGGTGATTTCATTTCATTCATATTAAAGTTGGGGAAATGAGAGAAGATAATGTAATATCCCATTAGCATAAAAACATTCCAGTACATGTATGTTACTAGATTTATCATACTATTTGGGTGATGGGATGTGAGAAAAGAATCAAAAAAGAAAACACCGTAAAACAAATGATGTAATTGGAAAGAGGAATTTACCTCTTGAGACATCCACCTTTGAGAACATCTTAAGGGGAGAGTATTTGGTATTTTTAGGAGGATATCGACTTTTGGATTTGGGGGAGGATGTTGGTGAAATATTCATGTTGAATATTGGCAAGGCCCATGGAATGAGAGGAGTGAAGAGAAGTGGGAGTCAGGGGGGAGGGGTGGTTTATAGATGAGGAGAGGAGGGTTTTCATAATTGTTTTATCATTAGTTTATTATTTCATCTCAAGATAAAACATAGTAAGTACTACACGAACATGAACAGTAATAAATGCATGTGACTTTGAACTAATGGCCATTTACATCATCCATGACTCACGTATAATGCAGAAATTTTGGTTTGTGAATTTATTGTGAATTATCAGATTTTAATATTCATAAAAAATTCATGTATTTTAGAAAAATATCAAAACATTACCCTAACCATTTTCAGTGCGTAGAATCCAAATATAAAGTCTAATTTTCAAATATATTTCTATAACTATTATCATTTTAATATTTAATTAAAATCATAATTTTTTATCAGAAAACAATTTTAAAACATTCATTTAATTATTCTAAAATATTGAAATATCATACATTCAATTTGAATATTATTTATATATTATCATGGGTAAGGTTACTATTCATTAGGGTATATCACTATTTATAAGGGTATGTTTCTATTGATATGGTAGGTTACTATTCACCAAAAATTATGTTTTTCTTATCAGACTCCAAATATCTTGATGATCCCAACATTGTATATCAGATTTTCAAAATTCCAAACACATAGGTGACAAACTTATGTTTAAAGGTCACTTGGAACTTAGTAGTTTATTATGTTTTGTTTTCATGTGATTTAATGACATGTTTACAAGAAAGGTATTTCCATTTATAAAACATTAGGTCATTACAAAAATGACAACTGAGCATGGATTGTTGATCGGTGTGAATTGAGATTTGAGGAGCCTACCAATGAAAATGAGACATTCTAATTTTTTATTAATGATTGATCAATATTGATGTAGGAAATTTTAGTTATGTGTATTTATACATGTCTTCTTATAACATGATGGAAATGAATAAATTGATCATTGTATTCATTCATGGTTCAACCATATTCCTCGTGTAGACTTATTTTGCAAGTATTATTGAGAGAAATTGTTTATTTTATTAGGGTTATATGTTGGACTTTTAATAGTAATGAATTACGGACATCCTAATATTGGGATATGTTCATTCTTATTTTTTGGTTTTTTTCTCCCACTCTTCATCATGTGTTTATCACTGGTCTTTTATTTGACCTCTATTTCGACCAAAATAATGATATATCTATCCATTTACAACATTTTCATAGAAAAACGTATTGGTATAATTGTTATGGGATTAGTATGATATTTTGATTTAGATATAATTTTAATTAAAGATGATTGCTTAAAATTCATGGTAATAAGTTCTAGTTTCATCATGAAACAATACATAAATTCGTCATCAGAGTTCTCTCCTGTGATTTGGTGGCCATATTCTAGAATGTGGTGATAGTGAAACATGGATAAAAATGATCAATATTTTTTGGCATGATTTGTGGCAATATTGGAGACCATAAGAGGGATATATGACAATTTTTATTTAGCCCTGTGTTCTAAAAAATCATGATACAAACACACATGAAATCCAAGAGTAAACAACAATTGGAACCCCCCCCTTTTAGATTCTATGGTTTCCATGAGAAGATAAATATCAAACGATGTGTAGTAGATATCACAATACATGTTCCCCTTAAATAGAAGCTCAATGTTTACCTCTGAGAGTAAATATTTATGGATAGGATTACATGGGAACAAACATGTATTTTTGTCAGACACACACATAGATAGGTGAGGTGTTTATAGGAAGAGTCATGTACTTAGACACGATCAGGAGTACAGTGGTTCTAACACACCATGTACTCTGAAACAAAATTTTCTAGACTAGGATTACATGGGTAAGGACATTTATATGGTTGTGTTCAGGATTATATGGGCTTAAAAAATCTATCTACTCGGACAAGGACATGTACAGAGGCACATACCTTCAAACATGTCTAGAACTAGATTCCATAAAGACAAACTAATTACTACTTGTAAAAACCACATAACCATTTAATGATGGATTGCAGCCTTTTTTTCTCATATTGGACATATTTTGTTATGGTATTATCCCTTGATCCATTCCTCAAGGATTTAGATTAGAGTCACATCCTATGATTATAATTGTGATAACATCAGAGGAACTTCATTCCTAGATAGAGGTGTAGAATCCCTTCATGAGGACCAATGTGAGATCCCCTATCATCACAATCACCCTAGGTGGGGTTATTAGTATCATCATGACAAAAGCTACATGGGTTTAGATCCCCTACTTTTTATCTTTATCAAGATTGGGTTGTTGGCATGCCAAATGGCCTTAGGTGTGATCTTCATTATGTTTATCATTCCATTCACACCTCATGCATGTACATTTCTCGGCGAGACCTAATGAAAATGAATCATCATATGGGCTACATTAGTTCAATTTTACGAATGGATTGTGTTATCTTAGATGACCTCTCTGTGAAACTTTCGAGCAGATATTTAATGTTGGCATTATGGTTGACACTTTAGTTTGTGAAGCTATAAAAATTTTGAATATATAAGGATATAATTTTTTTTCATATACATACATTGAGATGATAGTAATTATTATCTTATATGCTTAGTTATTTTGGGGTTTATTACAAGGAATTATAATACTCACCCATTATTGGGATATACCCGCACATGTCATGTATTATGTAGATAATCAAAAAATTTATTATGTCATAAAGGGGACATGACAAGATGGAACATAATGACTAATTTAAACAAATGTGTGTTCCTATTTTTGCATTGATAGTAGTCTTCACCCATATTATATGTTGCAATTTCTTGTAGTTTTTTTGGTCTTTTATTTGGCCATTTTTTCATCCAATTTTTGATTTTATACTCCAATGGTGTGATTCTAGTTTTATGCATGGTTGATTATTAGTCTATTTATCTTTTAGAATTATATGGGCATGGAAATTTTTGTGTGGATATATGAAAATTAGGATATGGCCTCCCATGTGTGTGATATTCCAACTCAATGCTGGTCTCCATGCCCTAACATATACGATGTGTCCATGGGGTAGTCATAACACGATCCCCGTCTGGATAGGTCGTGAAAAATTCATTACGACTTGTATTCATTTAAATCAAATATCTCTAAGGATAATGACCATGAAATTTATCATATAATAAAATGAATGACGAATTAAATCATGATATAATATTTCATAAAAATGTGATTTATGGAAAAATTATTCATTTTTTCATTATCTATACCACATTAATAATACATTTCCAAAAAACATGCAATCATTTCTCAAAAAAGTGAACATTAGACAACATACCATTTCATTGTTTCATTTCATAGATGATGAAACTTTAAATAACTATAAAATAAAAATAAAAAACACAATGTAATATTTCCTAGCCTTAATCATAAAGATTATCATTTTTATAATCATTATTCCTAAATATTTATCATTAGCATGTTCATTAATTATAGCTTATTTTTTCTATCGTCTTTTGATAACTTTTATATTTTTTCCATTTTTAATAATTTTATATTATTACCCATAATTTGAAAAAAGTATAAATATTAATATATCATTTAATTCTCTATAATTTATATATTTATTTAAATTATCATTATTTTTTTAATATGTATTTAGGTTATATTAATTGAAACTCGAATTGATAACATCTTACTTTGGTAATTTTATCAATAAAAATTAAATTACTAAAAATTTAAATACATAATATAATATTACAACAATGATATAATGCTTATTATTTTAATTTTATATTAAAAAAATATTTTTTCCATGTTCATTTTTACATTTATAAATATATATTAAATCATTTTTCTCATAGGTGGTTAAACGCACCCTGAATGGAACGCGTTTTTACATGACTAGCGAGTTTGGTTAATGAGGTGTGATTTTAGACATAATATCATTTAAATAGAGGAATAATGATTTTTTATTCTTTTTGGAATTTTAACCATATATTAATATTCTTATAAAATTAATGAAAAACAATTTCAAAAATGACAATTGTTTCCCCATAGAGATGGTAATCCCTATGCAAACATGATTATCGTCTCAATTTCTCAACACATGCGAGGAGATGAATGTGGATATTAAAATGAAATTTATGAATAATAATTATATTTTATTTATAATTTTCAATAATAATTATCTCCGTTAATACCATTCATGAATGGTCCTAATAAAAAACAAATGACAACATTTCATGGGGTGGTAGTCCACACAACGCACTAACAATGTTATTTTTATTTTGTATATGGATGGAAGTGAATATAAATGGTTAAAAAATTGAAATAGCAAATACAATTATACTAATGATACTTAAATCATCATATTATTAGGGTGATAAAATATTTCTATGAGTAAGATAAATAAACAACATATAATGGTAATAATACTTTGGATAGATACTTTATTTTTTTACTTTTACGTTCCATTGAAATTGATGGTCTTAAAATAACTATTAATTAATAATAGCTTATGGTTATGGGATAATGTTCAATTTATATTAAAATTTCAATTTTTCAATGAATAATTCAAAAGGATGTTATGTTTTTGAAGGTACATATATGTTCCCCTTTTAGAAGAGAGGAAAATGAATGTTTTTGAAATACCAATTATATTTTAACATTTTATGAAGACTATTATAGGTTAAAATGATGAAATATTTCCAAATTATTGAGTATGGAGTTACTTTGGGCCAACCAATACTCAAAACATTCATTCCCTACATGTTTTAAACATGTTATATGATCATTAATACTATTTTTCCATTTTATTATTTCACTTTGGATCTATTAAACTAGTATTAACAAAGAGATTTTAAATTTTATAAAATAAATAACCTCACTCATATAGGAATTTTTTTGTTTTTGGAATAAATCTATCATCAACTAAATCCTATTCAAATTAAATAAAAACATATAATTCATAGGAAAATTATTTGATCATAAAAATAGGATTTTGACCATTATGGATTCTTATTATTATTTAATATTCGCTAAAAATAAAATGAGTTTTAATATCTTAATTTAAGTATGCATATATTTTATTATATCCATTATTTAATACCTATATATTTACTAATAGATATAAATTCCTTGATTTTAATAAAAAAAATTAAAATAGCCACTTTAACAATATCATGGAGATTAGTGTTAATCCAAATAATCTTAAATCTGTACATAAAATTGAAATTTTCCATATTAAATAATATGAATATTTTAATAAAAAATAAAAGGATCATGTTTTCTTTTAACATTATATGTTTAGGGAAATTTATCTTAATATTAAGACTTATTCGATTGGAAAAATATTTCTTAAAAGGATTATTTATAAAAAATATTTTTTTGAGTATGATATAATTATCAATTACATTTATTTTGATGTGTTTAAAATATTTATTATCATTAGAGTGTAATTATAAAAAAAATAAAAAATAAAAACATCATTTCATAATGTAATAATAAACTAAAAAATTATTTGAAATTTCTTTTCATTAAAACACTTGATAAATAAACTAAATACTGAGAATGGGTTTTAAAATTCAAAAAAATATATTATAATTATATATTATAACTGATAATATAAATTTTATTTAAAAAAGGATTCAAAATAATAAGACATATAAATATTATGGTTTTAGTAAAATTATTATTTTCACTAAAAAATATTTAATTTAGAAAAATACAAAAATACATCAAAATTGAATTGTTGTTATGAGGAGTTCAAAAATTAATTTCACATTATCAAATTTAAATTTTAAAAAAATATTTTTAAATAATAATATATAATAAAAATAATAAAAATTTTATTTGAAATAACATTTTCATTATTATCTCATATTAATTTTTTTGTTATAATTGTAGTAACAATTTATATTTTACCATCTAATGGTTTTTTAAGGCTTAATTAATCATGTATTCTTAATATGTTGTGGTTTTTTCAGTTTGCGTGTATTGTGTGGAATAATTTATAAAGCAAAGTTTGAATTTTACAAGAACCAAAATCTTGGGTTGTTACATTTTACCCCCATAATAAATAACATCGTTAAAATTTAAATTATCACATACTAATTAAGATATCCTGGGGTATCCATGTGATTTATATGACATGAGATTTAATTATCAATGTGGTGATAATGTTACTAATTCAAGTAAGACTATGAAAATATTATACTCCATCCTAAAAATAATGTACAAATGTTTAGTTTATTACTAACCATATTTATTAAACATCCCTCATAATTATTTTACATAACTATTAAATGGAATTATTTTTTTAGATGGTTCATATTTATCACTTTAATAATGGTTTATTATATGTTTTTTTGAAATATATATATTGATTTCCCAATTTTGTATTATTATTATATTGTTCAATGTGGAAATTAAAAATATATTTCTAGGATATAATTTAATTATTTAATAGGATATAAAATATGTTTTTTAGGAATAGTTTTCCATAAACCTCAAATTTTTATACAAAAATAATTATTTATAATATCAAACAATCATGTTGTTGATTTGATTGTATTATAATACAACTTTGGCCTACTATGGTGGATATAATGGGATTTTTATAAGATATCCAAAAATCAAGATTGGATGTTTCATTTATTAATAACCATTCATTTCCATTACCAAAATTCAGAATAAGGGGTATCATTGGATTTTCATTATATCTTTAGTTTAGGAAATTGATAATGTTCATTATCCTTTCTGACTAGTGAGTCATAATTTTTTTTAATAATTCCAAAAGTCTAAATATTTGATGAATTTTAATCCCTTAACCTTTATTTTATATATCATTCTCTTTTTCTCATCTTCATAATCATAAGGTCAATGTAAAATAATTCCACAATTAATTTTTATTGTTCCTATTTGATCTTCCATTGTATTATTCCGCCCAAAAATTTGATATGTAGAAAGATGTATCATTTTTATCCTAATCGTATTCATTAGTAGATCATTTATGAAACACCATCGTTCATTAATTAAGAGATATATGATGTTTATAAATATGTGGGTTATTGATCATAATGAAATATAGTAGGGTGAATTTGATCAGAGTGGTTTCATTTACAACATCGATACCAATTTGTTTCTCATTACAATAATTTCCATCAAGAACATTATTTACATAGATTTACTTTACTCTTTCCACTTCTAAAACTACAAATCTAATCACTGGTGAAAAATATTCATATTATAAGTAAATTTTTAAATATTTATCCTCGATGTGTGTTTCACTTTGAATCTAAGAATCTATCTTTTAGATCAATGCAAATTATTCTTTATTAAACCTAACATTATATTGTTTTTTTATCTCACACATATCATAATTTCATAGAATAATAATTCGTTTATAATGTAATTTATTCAAAATGATGATAAATAAAAAAATTGTATTATGAGATTCTATCCTGGTGTTCTGTTTTATTCTCTCTCATCATGCATCCTAGTGGTGATCGAATCAATAATCAAGCAAACTATTTTGGTGTCAATACCCCTAGGTAAATCTATGACCCAACTACATCCTCTTACCAAAGTATATATAATGACATATTTAAATGTAATCTAATTACTCAATACTTTATAAATATTTTAGGTGTTTCCCATTGGTTAGACTTACCTCTATGGTTTTTATAATGGATTTGTAACCTAATGCAAAATGTAACCTAAATAATCACCAAAAAATAGATAAAAAAATTAAATTTAACTATCTCATGCTATGATATCAACATAATAATAATAAGATAAACATGACAAAAAATACATTGATGACATGGTTTAATCATTAAATCCATATATATAAACAGAACTTACAGATCTAAAATTTTAGGGTCTCGGAGATTAGCTGCATAAATATTTTATTTCACAACACTTCAAAAATTTAATCAATAATCATGCTCTCTTATAAACATTTTTTGACATCAAAATTGATTTAATCTCATTCTTAATGTAGGGATTAATACCATAATAAAGGTGTGATCTCAAACTCCTAATATTAGAAAATACATATCATAAAGTATTAGATCCTATTCATGATACATAACTTCTAAAAGATATAACAAACATAATAAAATCTCATTATACCATGTTTAATAATCCATAAACATTATAGAAATACATAAATCATTATAATATCACAATCGAATCATATATGAAATAGTCTCTTTAAATTAAAAAATATAAATAATCATAAAAATTTAGATCATGATAGAAGATTATTAAGTACATTAAATGTAATTCATAAACATGTAAACATGGAATAACCTGAAAAAATATGAAAATTTGGAATAATCATAAAAATATGATTTATTATCCATATAAACCTGCATACTCCCAAAACTATTCACATATAAATTTTTTAGTATAGATTACGGCTATTACACTCACCCATTGACTTCCATGGGATCTGAGAAACTCTTCACAAGTAAATTTTTATGTAGAGTTTAATGCTATCATAGTCCCCTTTTTGATCCTAGAAACGTGAAAACCAATTCAAATAAAATTTATATATTATGAGGAAACAACCTACACCCAATGTACTGGAGGGATATATATGTTAAAAAATACTCATTATCCTTACTTTTGAGTTCCCATTTAAATATAAATATTCTTCAACCCATAAAGAACTAATGGAAAATGAATGGATTTATTATGACATTCAGAAACACTAAATTCTATGAACTTATGAAATAAAATAACAAAAAATATATAAATTTAAAAAATATATGATTTTATAATAAAATATAAAAGGTGATTAGAACATATTTTAATTAATAATAAACCATATAGGGTAAATATTAGAGTAAAAGAAATGTTTTTACAAATCCTTTTTAAAACTCTAAATTCTAAATTGCATTCAAAAATAAATTACAACAATTGGAACATAAATATATATATTGACCTTGATATACATATTTAAAAATAATTCATTCCCAATATGATATAAAATTCATCAAAATGCTCAAGTGAAAAATACATTGAAAACTTTTAATTCTAAAATATATTTTTTATATTTGTGTCATGAAAAATAAATAATAATTTAAAAATATTAAGTAAGTGTAACATGTAAAAATTTTAATATTAAAAATAATTACAAATAATATAAAAAATAAAACTAAATAAAATTAATAAAAATTTATTTTTTTGTGGATGATAAGACATTTATATTTGAAATTATGCAATTTTTTAACAATCATAAAAAAACCATAGAAAAACCACATTTCATGTTATATTTTAAAACAATAAATTTAAGATAATGTAATTTGAAATTTAATTATTCTAAATTTCTTTATAGTAGAATAAAATTTTATAGTATTTGTAATTAAAAATTATATATATTACCCATATGTGTTGTCACATTTGAGAGGTGTTGATTTCATGTAATTTAGTGGGAAATAAATCCTTACAGATTCCATAATAATTAAATCAATAGTATTGAAGGATAATGACTATGAAACTAATCCCAAAATAAAATGATTTCTGATTTAATTCCTGATATAATTTATCATATATATAGAATAAAAACCAAATAACTAAAAATATGTCTCTAATACAAAACATTTCAAAATAAAGGGGAAATTTAAACAAAAATCCCTTGTAATTTTATAAAATAACTGATTAAAAGAAAATGAATAAGATATTGTGAGATAAACCAAAATATATTATTAAAGAGTTTGATTTATGATTAAATAATTATTTTTTATGGTATTTATACCACATAAAATTGAAAGAGGTGAAAAATAGGCAATAATGCCTCAATGAAGGTGAATTTGGAAAACAACCCCTTACCTTGTTTCCTTAAATAATTCATGAATATAAAATCTAGTTGAAAATATCTAATATAATATCAGAATTTATAAAAATAATCATAAATAATATATTTTTATAAAACTTATTCATAAATTTTACCACAATTACCTTGATTAATTAGAACATATTTTTCTTATTAGGAGTTATTAACTTAAATCTATCTTATGATTGTTAAATAATTTTGATATAATTTACCATTATTGGGAAAACTATATATATTGATATCTCATTTTATATTCTTTTCTATAAAAATTATGATTATTGAATTTTTTTTATATGATTAAATATGGGGATTGGTCGTGTTATGTGAAAACCAAATTGAAAACGATTGGTGTTGGTTATTTTTGTGAAAGAAAATATTAATTAAATTACAAGTGAAATAATTATTATAATATTTAATAAAACATATATGAATCGTGATTTGTTTAATATATTATAATACTATTTTTATATTCACATATTACACTATCATTTTATCTTAAAGAATTATACTCATATATGGGTAAAATGACCCTACATGAACACGCTTGAACTTGATTATTGATTTGGCTACGGAGGGGTTTCATTTAACACAATAACATAATAACATAATAATAATGACATTATATTATTATTATTATAATCGTAAAAAATATTATATGATATTTTTATAATTTATGAAAATCTACTTGAAAAAAAATGAATTTTTTTGGAGACAAAAATCTATATATATACACTTTTAGCATCCCACTTTCTAAATGCCTGAGATGGGGTAAAGGTGTATATAGAAATAAAATTTTATTATAATAATTATATATATATATATAATTTATCCATAATTACCACCAATGATAATATACATGAATCAAAATAATCCATAATAAATGATACTGCATCGTGGAGGTGGTAGTATGTGCACCCCACTAATGATGTTCTTTTATATTTCAATGTAGAGGGAAGAAAATACATAAGGGTGATATAGTTAATATAAAAACCAATATTTTTAGTAATGAAACTAAATTAATCATATAATTCTGGTTCAATTATATTTTTAAAAGTATGATTAATGAAAAGGCATAACAAAAACATAGTACTTCTCTTGGAGGCATGATATTTTCTTAGAAGTTCTCCTAAAATTTAATGTATTATAATATGTTGTAGATTCAATTGTCATATAAATTCAGTGGTATTTATAATTGGATTGATTTAGAGTAGTTTTAATGAATAATTCATAATTTATGTGTGTGTTTGAAATTATGTATGTGATCATCGTTAATAATAAGGGAAAATGAAACATTGGGAAAAACTCATATTTTTTAATAATACAATGAAACTATTCAAAATTATATTCCTAAAAATCTATGAAATTTTAGAATTATGTGTATCCTTAGGTGGTGAAATTCGTAAAAATTTCAATCAAAACACACTATAATTATGTTATATGACTTTTACAGTTACAAATTTACATTTTACAATTATACATTTTAAAGAGGTTAATAGTTTTTAAATAATTTATTTTATGTTTTAATAATCATAATATGTTACCAATATAAATTATTTTGGTGCCATGAAACTAAATTTAAGACCATTATAATCCAATTAAAAATAAATTAAAATACATAATTTGTAAAAAACAATTTAATTAAAAAATAAAAATTGGTCATTATGTATTATTAATCTTATTTATTATTTATTAAAAATTAAATGAGTTGTACTATATTTTATTTATGTTTTTCTAATAAAAATAAGATCAATTATTTAAAAAATATCAATATATTTATTTGATAGAATTTCCTTGATATTAACTAGATAATAATATCATTTTAATTGGCATTTCATTATCATTATGATTAGAATTAATATGAGTAATCTAAAATTTATACAAAAATTAACAATTATTAAAAAATATTAAAATTATTTGATAAAATATAATAATATATTTATAAAATGTATTTTATATGTCTATAGAAATTTATATTGATGGGATAATATTATAAACATAAAACCAATTTTTTTTCAAAAAGTTTATTTTTAACCTAAAATATTTATTATTTGCATTGAATTATCAATTATATTTCCAATTAATTTGAAATAATTATTATCACTGAAATTTTATTTGTTTAACCTTAAAATAAATAAAAAACATCATTCTACCATTTTATAATTAATTATAAACCATTAATGAAAATAGTTTTATTTAATTCAAAACATAACATTTTAAATGTTGAAAACTATTTTATAAATTCAATACATTATTTTATAATAACTTATTTCAATTTTTATTAGTTATCTTTAATTTGAAATTTTTTAGAATCAACTTTTCCATAAAATGTTTTGTCATTAGAAAAAGTATTATTTTTTATTAAGAGAATTTATTTTAGAAAAACCCCAACAACAAAACCTATTCTAATTGATTGTGATCTTAAATAATGAATTTTAAATTATGAAAAGAAAATTTGAAGATTTTATTATTTATATTTTCAATTTTAAATTTATAATATAAATAAAACTACTCTTATTGGAAATATCCTTTTATGTGTTATCACGTTATAATTTTTTACCTTCAAAAGTCAATAATAATGAATTGTTTTCAACCAAAGTGTTTATTATAGATTAATTAATAATGTATTCTTAATATATATTGGATATTTTAATATCTTGTAGTGTGCATTACATGTTATATAAAATATTATGTATTTTAATGGAACTAAAATCTTTGGTAATTACACAGGTCATTGTAATGACCCAATCTTTTATTAATTAAAATTCCACTTTATTTAATTAAATATCTTGTTTTGTAAAATGGTAAAATAAAACATTTGAACATCATTGGTTATATGTTTTTCTTTGAAAAATTGCTAAGAATTGTTACCATTTCTAATATAGCTATTTTATAGTGATCAAATGATTAGTATAAATATAGGGCTTTAACAAATTCAATTTACTCAGAAAAAGGAAGTGATGGCCTCATCCAGAATAATTTCTTCATTTGAAGACAATTTTTTCAGAGCTTGAAATGGAGGTATCTTCAACAAGCTTCGCTCTGGACCAATCCTAATCCAAGCTTCAACATGTTATGCTTGAACGGAATCACCTATGGGAGACGTGGATGTTAATATAGATTACCACACTAGTGATGTTATCCAAGAATCCCCAAGAGTCTATCACCATCGCACACTTAACCCTTATGCCTTTTGGAGGTATTATAAGTGGTTATGTAATAAGCCACTAGCACTATGATCAAGTGCAGTATTTTTTTATAGAATAAATAATGTGTATTAATTTTTTATAGATACTTTGTAAATGATTTTTAAAGAATAAATAGTATTTTTTATTAATATTCAAATTCAATTGAGAAATCTATTTTGATATGTTAAATAATTTTTTTATTAAATAATATTTTAAATAAATAATATTCATACATTACTTTTTATTAAATATAATTGATTTTATAATGTTTATGAATACAATTGTAATTTTTATTAAGGTTTGAAAAATGTTTTTGTCAAAACACATGAATTTTCAATAAATGTTCATTTTTATTTTACATATTAAAATCCATATATTTTGAATATTATTAATATACAATGAATATTATTTTTGGAATTATGATGTAGAAATTATTCAATGGGGAATGTTTTATAATTTTCATAAATAGTCGAATTTTTTGGCAAAAATTACATACATTTAAAATATATAATATGTTTTATGACATCATAATAACCCAATAGCGATGTAATAAAATAATATAGAAAGGATATTTGTCGAATATATGTTTTATAACTAATATAATGTTATTTTATATTAGCTTCATTTATTTTATAATCCTTTAGAGTAACCTTAAATACTTATAAAATATTTTATCTATTTTAAATGATTTTAATGAGAGTGTGACTCCCCTAAAAATACACAAGCCTACTATTTTAATAAGAACTAAAATTGGACATATAAAAGGATTTTTCCACTCCACCTTCATAAAAAACATTGGAAAATACCATGGGATGGTTTTTCATTTTGATTAGTTTAATGTGTAGTGTCCAAAACCTAAATAACAAAGAATTACCTCTACATTCATATATAAACTCACATAATATTTAATTCCTCTTAACTCAAACCATTTAGAACTCAACTAACCCCTTCCCTCAATAATATATAATCATACCAATGTTCCCTAAGATCCTGTTAATCCTCTCCCAATCCTCTCCCAATCATTTTGTATCAGACGTCCATGTAAGGGATCTTCACATTCCTTAACTCCTAATTTATGTCCAAGTTTCTAATATTATGATGCCCATTTATTTTAAAATAAAAATCTAGGGGATTGATTTATAACCTCCCCTGTTCTTCCATTTTTATTTTTTTATGATTTTATACCACTTTATCCATCATTAATGCCTCCCATTTACACTCTTTACCATGTGGAAATTCCTTAAGGGGATTATCTCTCATAATTTATATTCAATAAATAATTTTATATTATGCATCTAAATTACATTAAATATGTTGGGAAATTAAGTTCCCTATCCCAATTTGTGTCCTTTTCATGTATAAATTATTAGAGACTTCTTTCTCTCTCATCAACCCATTTTACTATTTCAATTTAACGTCTTTATACTGCCTATGTTACACCAAAATGCCCATGCCAAAATCATCGTGTAAGTGAATAGAATACCTATTTCTCTATCACGGGTAGTCACCTTTATGAATATTTAATTATTTATTGAGGAAATTACGTTATGTATTCCATGTCTCTTATTCTTGGAATAAATTATTATGTCTAATTAATCCATGTTTTATGATCTACATGGCACATCTATTCATGAAAATAAATGATTAAGAAGGTTGTGCCCTAATAGAGATCCAATGCAATGGAAAAAAAGAATAGTATCATGATATGTCATGTGAAATGAGTGTTTTATCATGCTAATTCATGCGAAATGAATGTTTACTCATTATTACTCATGTTTAATGAGGGGTTACTCATACTCTATGTGCAATGATCCTTGGATCATGCTAATATAAGGTTAAATATTGTTTCCCCATACATATGTTATGATAATCATGATATATCATGCCTTTAGGTTTATTTTTCTATTATTCCTCATTGATATATCTACTTCCTAGAATGTACTTTATTATTTATGTTTTTTCTTGTTTACCCCCTTACAAGGCTTTATAGATCACTCCTTTCATAGGTATGTCCTCAAGTTATCTAATGTTGTGCTAACTACGATGCAATTTTGTGGCCATGTAAATGATGTTTTCAATAATGATGTTGTATTTTTATGTATTAAGTTGTCCCTAAATGCTCATAATTTCCCAAGAAAGTATACCTATCAATCCTCAAAGTTTTTCTAAGTGAAATTTTATTTAATAAATTAGGATAGAGTGTGTAATAAAGAGCAGGGTTGTTATAGTTTGTATCAAATTATAGGTTTAGTTATTTTTGTGATTAAGATTAGAAAAACTAGTGAAATCATTATATATGAGGATAATTAAAATAAAAACATACCGAAATTTTAGTGTGTATAGAGTAAGTTTTTTATTAAGAATATACATCCCTTTATAGATACGACCAAGTAGTGGTGGATTTGGAATAGATATATCTAGGGGTAAAACCCTTAAACAACACTTTGATCTATAATCTAAATAGAAATGGTGCATGATAGTGTGTCTTGATGCACTCTTTTTTTGAGACTCCCAAGGTATATGCATTGATAAATTCATAAGCATGGTATGAAACATTATTGGGGGAATAAAAAATTCCCTTAGAATATATATCAGGAAGTAGATCATGGATAACATTGATTGATGCCTATAAATTCATGAGTTAATAAATAAATAAAATATATACGACTTACCTTTTTTCAGTTGACTCCCCTTATGTGTCACCCCTAACATTCATTTTAATTCTATCCAATGGATGATAAGAGGATGAATCGGGCTAATTTGTTTTGCAGAAATCAATGTGATGACTATTATAATGAGATGCTCAATCAGATTGGAGGGGGAATCACAAACTTTTTCATGATACACTCTCTATTAAGTCATGTTTTGAATAGTTGTCTATGTCAAGAGGATCACCCCACAGAATGAAAAATCCGCAATCAAGAGCATCATGAGACAAAGGCCTCCTGATTTTAATTGATTATCTGATCCCTCAATCGATGAATAATGGATCAATTATATTGATAATGTCTTCTACATCATTTAATGTTATAAACCAAACAAATTTCCTCCTGATTCATACCATATGGAGGGTGAAGCATATCGATGCTGGATATTGATTATAAATACAAAGCCTAAGGAAGATACTAAGTCAATGGAATAGAAGGATTTCATGAAATTATTTTTTGATAAATATTTACCTCCCACCCTAAGACATAAGCTGGAAAGGGAATTACTTAAACACACAAAACAAAGAAAAATCCAATAAGGATTATGAGAAAATCATCAAAAGTCTTTCATGATAAGCCTCTGACTTTTTTGTTACCAATGAATGCATGGTTAACCGCTCTATGGTGGGATAAAACCTATACTACGGAGAGCCCTAGTGATCTGTGAATTAGATAGATATTAGGAAGGTTTCTAATGTTCCCTAAAATTTGAAATGGATATCATATAATCTCAGGGATAAAAGGGGTATATGAAGAGGAAAGTGTAATTTAATTGTGGCCACCTGATGGATAAATCTAATGGAGCTACAGAATTTATGCAACCCACATGCCATAGGTGCGAAAAGAAGAACCCTAGAAATTTCTTGAAGGGGATGAGGAAATTATATAGGTGTGGAATATAAGGGAACCCGACCATTAATTACGGACAAGGAAACAATGCTACTGAAATAGAGGATTAGAACACTCTTTTTGACCCTCAACGCATTGAATTTATCTTCAACTAAAATGAACCAGAGACCATTGAAAACCAGTGACATGTGTCAAGGGTTTTCCAAGGCAATGAACAACCTCTAAGGAATCAGGGGTGAGAAGTTTCCATCACAACCCCTGAAGAATACCCCAAAACATAAGTTGTGATAGTTAAGCTTTTCTATTCATTCTAGAATATAGAATGTAATTTGATATTTTTCTTCTAAGAATTATTTAATATCCAAAAATTTTATTTGAAAAATCCACACACTACCAAAATTCATTAAAGTAGAGATGTAGGTGAGAATGGAAAATTGGGAAAATATTTCATCCCATGAATAAAACTCCTCCACTATAACAATTTGTGGATTGAATTTCCTGGTGAAATGAATCACAATTCCTCTAGTGGAATTTGATGCCGCTCTTGGAATGGATTGGCTTTGCCTATATAGATCTAACATAAATTTATGGGAGTAAGAAATCACTCTTTATATAGGAAATTGACACTTGATTCTTTACATGTTCAACGAGGATGATTAATGTTCATTATCACCATCATCCAAAGAGTGGATATTACTACCCGATGAGAACACTTATCTTGCTTAGATGATTGAGTCTAAGGAAGGAACCATCATTCAAGACATGGTGATTATAAAGGAATTTGATGAAGTCTTTCCACAAGAATTATATGGTCTTACTTTTAGAAGAGATGATGATTTCTCAATTGATCTTATACCTAGAGAGTTTCCAATATCCAAGACACCATAAGGAATTTATGTTGTGAAGCATGAGGAGATAAAGATACAACTATAGGAAAATATGTATAAAGGTTTTATATACCCCAGTGCTTCACCATGGGGTGAACCAGTCCTATTCATCAAGAAGATGTTTGGGTCAATGTGCATTTTCATTGATTATCATGAGCTCAATAAATTGGTGACAATGAAAAGGTATCATCCACCATGAATTGATGACTTGTTCGATTAGCTATGTGAAGCCCCATTATTCTCCACGGTGGATCTGCAGTCAAGATATTACCAAGGGTGAATAATGAGGATATCCCCAAGACTGCTTTCCATACAAGGTACAAGCACTATGAAGTAATAATAATGAATTACAGACTCACTAATTCTGCAAAATTATTCATGGACTTGATGACTAAAGTTTATAGAGATTACCTTGACAAATATTTTGTAGACTTTTTAGATGATATTCCAAAATACTCCAAAACCAAGGGGTAGCATGAGGCGTATCAAATAATTGTACCAGAGACCTTGTGAAAGGAGAATCTCTATGAAAAGTAAAACAACAGTGAGTTCTATTTGAATGAGGTGTCATTGTTGGGTCATATCATCACCAAAAATGTGATATCTGTGGATCCTTCAATGAAAAATAAAATTGAGGGTTAGACGAGGCCAACATCTATTATGGATATCCATAGATTCCTTGGACATTCTAGATATTATCGACGATTTGTGAGAAATTTATCACAGTTTTCAAACCATCTTACCAAGATAACTCGGATGAGATTCAACCTTGCATGTAGTGATAAATGAGAAGATAGATTTATGGAGTTGAAAAGGATTCTTATCACTATATCCATTCTCACAGTACCCATGATTGGAGAACATTTTGTGCAATTTAGTTATGCTTAAAAGAAGGGCATGCGATTTGAGTTAATTCGAAATGAAAAAATTCATTTCCTATGCTTAATGGAAATTTAATGTTCATGAGAAAAACTATCCAACAAATGATCAGGAGTTGGATTCATTATTATTCTCTTTAAAAATAGTTATATATTACCTCTTTGGGGAGAGGATAGAAATATATAGTTAACACAAAATCCTAAATCATATATTCACACAAAAAATGTTGAATATTTATCAAATAGGATGGTTAGAGATGATCAAATACATTGATTTATAAATACATTATCATACAGGGAATGCGAAGAATGCGACAGACACTTTAACTAGAATGGAACCATCAATTCTATCATTGATGAGAATTTAAAAGGATCCAATCATCTTATATTTGATGTAGATGGACATGGTAATCAAAAATAAGGGAACATAATCATCCCTCTCATAGATGATTTTCCAACCATCAATTTTTTAAATGTTAAACACTGCTCATAAGGATGATGTGAGAATTTAGAAGAAAGTGGAAACTATCAGAAAAGGGAAATCCTCAGAGTTCAAGTTTAATGAATAAGGAATTGTGAGATTCAAGAAATAACTATGTCTTCTATAAAATATATACTTAAATAATGAACATTTTAATGATGCACATAGTTTGAATTTCTACATTCCCCCAAGAAAAAAAAGATGTATTGAGATCTCTAAGATCATTATTGGTTGGTTATCATGAAAACCGTGATCGTTGAGTATACATAAAAGCGCTTGGTGGGTCAATAAATGAAGTATGAGAGGAAAAAATCTAAGGGGTTGATGCAACCAATACCGATACCAACATGGAAATGGCATAACATCACCATGGAATTTGTCACCGGACATCTAAATACATCCAAATAAAATAATTCTATTTGGGTAGTTATAGATTGTCTTACAATGACTACACACTTAATTTCAATTAAATAGTACCTCACATTTGATAAAAAAAATTGATATACATCAGATAATTCATAATGCTACATTGAGTACCACTATCTATTCCATCTGATCGAGAACCAAGATTTACCTATATGTTCTAGAAGAGTCTCCAACACACACTAAATAATGAGAAAAACATTACTTCAACTAATCATCCTCAAAATGATGGCCAATCCGAGTATAGTATAAAAACACTTGATGACATGTTGAGAGCATGATTAATGTAATTCATAGGAGAATGTGATTTACATCTTCTTCTTCTTCAGTTTTCTTGCAATAAAAGTTTCCACTCAAGCATCAAAATTGCTCCTTATGAATACCTTTACAGGAATAGTTGTAGAATGCCGGAATGTTGGGATGATGTTGGGGAGGGAAACCATCTTGGTATGAAAATGGTCGAATAAATGGTGGATAATTTTAAGACTATCTATCATCACATTAAACCTAGTCAGAGTTGACAAATGAGTTGTGTTGATAATCATCGATGAGTACTAGATTTTGATGTTGGTGAGATGATATTGTAACAACCTAAGTTTTTATGAGAATTATTATTTTTAATTTCATTGATGTCTTGTCATGTAAGCAACACCGTATTAGCTTGAAGCATACACAACAATATTCTTGGATTGTGTTATATAAAATTTCAAGTTCGTTTTGTAGATATAATTCTATGAAACATTAAGTATAGATTTTTTTTAATGTGTAAATGAAATATGTTTTGATTATGTTATAAGAAACAACAAATGGATCTTTCACTACACGTATCCTTGACTTGGCTTTCATTACATGCAATCACGACCTTCCTTGATAGCGTGTGTAGTACGCAATATCGGCTTTCACTAAACAACGATATATTTTTATAATATTATTATGAACTAGAAGTTATGAATAATATTAACTAAATTTTGAATGTTATAACATTATTATTCATCTTACACATTTTATAGAACATATTGTGAGAACAAAATATATTTTTTGAGTAAAATAAGTATTTTTAAAAAAATGCAGTTTCGCCGCCTTTTGATGGCGCACCAACTTTAGATCTAGTTTTTGACATGTTTATAAGTTAAATTTGACAAATAAAAAATTCTTATTTGGAATAATGATATAATGATGTACTTTGGAAAAATATTTCATATTATTCTGATAACTTTCATATTTTAATCAATAGTAAAAAACATGCTATATTTTAATTAAAAACAATTTTTTTCATCTTAATAATTTATATGGGTAAATTATAATATTGAGTGATTTTAATGTATAAATAGAGTATGTTTTTACCATTTAATATAATGTATATAATTACCATTAATTTTACATTGAATTCATAGGTAAAAACATTTCAATCTTTGGCCATGTTTTAACATTTAAAACTTGTTTTCTTAAAAGCTCGATTAGTTTTAAATTAATTACTGCAACATCTGTGTATTGAATTTTGAAAAATGGATTCCATTTTCAAATTCAGTGGGTCTAAAATATTTTAAGAGGATAATTGTATTTTTTTGATATTATGAATAGTAACTACGATAATTTATATTTACTGTAGTTAAAGGTAAATCGGGTAATTAAGGGTAGAAATATGATTATAAAATTACCCTAACACCTGCTAAAATACTCTTGGATGACTAAAAGTCTACCTATATCACCTAAGGGTCGTAATAGATTCATTTCATGGACTTTTCTCCATGAAAGTAATTTAATTATTATTAAAACCAAAGAAAGTGACAACATGTCACTCTCTTAAATCTTATAAGTATAATAATTTTAATATAGTGATAAAATTCATGAAACATAAAACATGAATAGTCTCTAGAAAAATAATAATATTATGTACATCATATTAATTTATTTAAAAATTTTAGGGATTAAATAATTATCATTAAAGGTGATACAATAGTGATGTTGAAATTATTTTATTGATTGAAATATCAAATAAAATATTTTAAAAATATTAAAATAAATATTATATGAACTATTTAATGTGATAAACTAATTTCATAGAAAAATATGACATGTTATTAATCTATTATGTAATTTATTTCAATAATAACTTTTTTCTGAATTTTATTCAAATTCAAATTAATGAATAGTGTCACAATTAACACTATTTTTATTTTATAAAAATAAGATAATATAAAAATTATTTAAAAATCAAAAAAATATTTATAAATTATAAATTATAATTGATATGGTCTAAAACATCATTAATTAACAAATTATTGATAATTAAAAACACATATGTAATTATTTATAACAATTTAATATTTAAAATCTTTTACCACAAATAAAATTAAATAGATTAAATAAGGATAAATCATGTTGATAAAGTTTATAATAAATTTCAAACATGTAAAAATATTATTGTTTAATGTGATTACAAACCTATATAAAATAATATTAGAATATGAGTCATTTTTGGCGGATTTTAAGTGGTGTATGATTTATTATAAATTAATATTTTTGAGGATTCTAAACGTGCCCCTCTCATCCCTTATAAAAGGAAACATCCTCCCTCTCCTCTTTACACAAAATTGAGACTACATGCTCGGCCATACCCGGCCCATTTATATTAGAAACATCTCTAGTTATATCATATAGGTTCTAGTATTCTCAAAAGACCAACTTTAGTGTCCTAATAGGAAGTTTAAAAGAGTCACGTCGAGGAAGAGGTAATATGTTCTACCGATTCATTCAAGTTTCATTTTTCTTCTACTTCCTATTATTTATTTGTTTCATTATAAAGTAATAACATCAGTATAACTCATATAATGATATTTTATTATAAATTTTAATCAAACCTATTTTACTTTCTTTCCATCCTAAGGAAAACAAAATCACCGCGCATGCGTACGTACGGAATTCCATCTCTACGCCGTGGTGTAATATGTTTTTCAACCTCCACCTTACATGGATGGGTATAATGGTATAAATAATATCTATATATGGTTATTATAACTTCATAATTATTCATAGATATTATATCATCCACTCCAATTCAATTCAATAATTATGGGAATGATATCATTGCTCGTGCGTTTGTACGGATTACTGTCTCCACGATGCGATGAGATTCATTATCCATGTTAACCATTCGAGAATGATTATAAATTATATATAATGAACAATAATGAAATATATGACTTGATAAAGCTACTATATTTATTTATATATATATATATCATCTACTTACTTCCATTCAAGTTAATAAGGAAAGGAAAACATTGTTCATGCATACGTACGGCCTACCGTCTCCATGAACTGTGTATTTTATTTCATTTATATATTTAGTATATATATACTGAATATATATGATATATAAATCATGATTTACATTCTTTATGTAAGTAAATACAGATATAATTAATAATAATATGAATAACAAGAAGTCCAAACACGTACGATAAATAAAACGATTTTACCCAAAATGATGATTTAACATGGAATTTATTAAAGAACGGGTAGTATAAAGTCAAAAGTGAACCATATATGATATCATAGAATAAATATGATTCTATAATAAGTCAAAGACATTATTTAAATCATTATACAGGAGGTTAGGATATGTACGAAGCATATCATACCTAAGGTAAGGGATAACGTTTCCTATCTCATTTTTATCCGAGATTGTTTATTCGTAAGTATTTACTGGGGTTATATTTATCATCCATGTCCCTATTTTCTAAAAACAGTTTCATGTATATTTAATGTCCTTTTTACCCATTTTTAACTTTTACTACATGGTATGTAATGAATATTTATTTTTTTACCATATGAGGTACTTTTTGACTTTTCCGTAAAAAGTATGATAAGAATGTTCTTTTTAACTTATACAGCATGAATGGATTTTTAAAGTTTCATAAAGCCTTATTTTCATGAATAATACTCTTCATGATTTCATGATTATTTTCAAAAGAATCCTTTTCTTTTAAAATTGAATTTTATTTTGCAAAAATAAAATGATTTTGAAAAATAAAGGATATTTTCCTCGAGAATTCATTTCAATTGTTTTGCCAAAACTATTTTCCATCTATGATGAAAATATTTAGTATGATTTTGATTCAAGTATAATTTATATATTATTTACAAGGTTTTATTTTTCTTATGATGAAATGATATCCATTTGTTTTATGTGGATTACATTATGATGGGATGATGTTTATGTAACCCATTTTATTCTTTGTGCTATGATGAATGATTTATGTTTATTTTGTGGCACAAGTAAGAATGATTTCATTATGAGATGGGTGAGACCTATATATCCCTCCAATGAATTGGGTAAAGATTTATATCTCATGAGATAGACATGGCTGGAACGGTATGTTAATCCAGTTCAGTGATATAGGAATGGAACGAGGAGTGAACTCGATTTAGAAAAAGAATTTGTCCACTAAGATGGTCCTGGAAGGAATGCCTTGGATACTATAGAAATCATATCATGTGATTAATGGTTTTCCAAAATTAATTGTTTTGTTCCCATGATATTTTATCATGATTAATGTTTCTTTATGATCTATGCCTTACGTACTGCCATGTTTCATGTCATTGCTCAAGATTTTGATGTTTAAACATTATTTTCTTGTTTTTTAAGTTCAAATGTATATGATTTATTTTATTTTCTCCATGCTTACCCTTACTAATCATTTGAGCTCACCATTTTTATGCGATCTTCTTCTTACAAGAGGCCACTCTGCGATTGGAGGCATGGCGGGCCTTGTCAGCTGGACCAGCGACTGGCTGGTGTTGGGCATATCACGCTACCCACTAGTCGATGCCTAAAGAGTAGCTACCAGATGAGGTCTGGACAACTGAGGTTGACCCATAGTAGGGCGAAGCTAGTCTCAATACGGTCAAGTGTATCTAGCTGATTGAGTAGCATAAACGGTGGTGGAGGCGGTCCTAAGGACTCCAGATGAAAAGGCTACACGTGTTGAGCTCTGCGTTGGGCATGGTGTCTGGTCTCAGTGGCATGCATGACCTGGCTAGAGGTGCCGACTAATGTTCCTCGATGAACCACATATTCATGTCTTCACCGACGTTGACATCGGTTGGGGACGTTGGGGAGGTTCTCCTGTCCTCCCCCCTCGTCGGGAGTCATATAGGGGTTTATCAACTCGATGATGTTAACCGAAGTGTACCATTGAATTTCACTTGTTGAATCATCCACCACTGGGAAAATTCTAGGAGGGATCCCCATCTCAGGGGGAATGAAGCCACCAAGAGTGAGGGATGATGATGAAATTGTCAGGGCGCGTTTCTTTTTCTTGCGCCGTAGATTCTTGATCTTATGGGAAGAGGCCGACTGAAATAATGTTGCAGTGGTGGTGGTCGTAGCTTCTGAAAGCTCCGGCTGATTTTGGCTTGACTTAATGATAACATGGGCATGAGCATCCATTTTATGATTCATCCAGTCATCATGCTTCTAGGATCCATAGTTGGGAACCGACTGCCACTCACCTTCGCCATCACTACTACTATCTGACCTCACAATGACACGTGCCACTTGTGTCGGGGCCGAGCCCAACCTAACTATGTTGTTATCGACCTAGTCTTGGAGCCAGTCCTTAAACACATAGCATTTATTTAGGGTGTGCCTTAGAATTTGATTATAGGGGTAGTAGTTGGAGCGATCGGTGAGATTCACCTCTGCCGGCCTTCTACACTCAGGAAAGCATACAATCCCATTCTCTACAGTGCTTCAGAAGTAACCAGGGACCTTATTCTCTCTGAACGAGTATGTATGGTGGCTTCATTATGGATAGGGATCCCATAGAGCTTGGCCTTGACAAGGAGCCGGAGGGGCCTGTCGAGGAGGTGGACCCTGATTTTCCAGCCTGGGTGGTTGCGGCGCATTATGCAAGAGCGCCTGCCGATTCTAAGAACACTACAGAGCCAGAGGCTGTGCCTGAGGTGGAGGGCCTCTCAAAGGCTGTGGGGCTGGTTCTACTGTTAGCAATTCTAGCATCCTGGGGGCCTCTATTTGGTTCATGGTAGCGGACTCAGCTCTAGCATCTCTCCTTGCAGGGATCACAGGTGGCAGCGGACGTGCCTAACTAGCCTATTGTAGATCATTTTCAAGGCGTTGGGCCTTATCTGAGATGTCTCTAAACCCTTCGAGATTTTTATGAGTGATAATGGAGGGAACCAGTTCCGTATTGACATTCCATATTCACATCATCAGTAATTTCTTCTGAGTCAGTGGCTTGTCGAGGGAGTATGTGAGCCCCTTCCACCAGGAGATAATGTCTGCGACTCGCTAATCAGGCCTTTCATTTCACATTAAGAGGTCTACGATGTTGTTATTCCGGGCGGTAGAGTTGAAATGGTAGAGGAACTACCTGCAAAGGTCCTCCAGATGGTCACAGATCCAACGAGGAGCTGGTTGTACCAAACGAATGTCGGCCCATCCAATGTCTAAACAAAAGAGTGGAGCTTAGCAGCCTCCTACTATGCTGGGGTCCCTAACATAGGCCCAAAACTCGAGTTAAAGTAGGATAAATGATTTTTCAAGTCCCCTTTCCCATTAAAGGAGTAGAATTTGGGATTCTCGAATCCCGGAGGCACTGACATATCATCCACCCAGGATGGGTATAGATTGCCATCTGGTGGGATTTCCAACTGCCACATTTCCAATGCCACATGGCGGTCTATGAGTGTCGTAATAGGATCATCAGGGTGGGGGCACCTATCTTTATGGGGATCCCTAATAACGAGTTAATTTTCGGGCTCTCCGACATGGAAGACGAGTTCAGCGGCTCGTGGAGCGACTCGTGAAGCGGCCTACGGTGCAGCTGGGAGAACCCGGGTTAGATTCCTCAGATTGCTGCACAGCTCAGGAGGGTTTGGTGTGACGTACCGAGCCTCTTGTCGTGAGTTCCAGCTTCTGCCTTGTCCCTGAGAGTAGTATGATCAGGGTTTCCTAGAGGCATCTCACTAGAAGTAAGTTGTTCCTGCCCCTGTGGCATGACCTAGGATCATCATAGTCAGGTCGTCTCCCTACAATGCATTCATCCAGGAGTTCGTCGAACACCATCTTCTATTCACCATGTTGCTGCACAACGCGGACTTCTCGAGGTCGTCCTCCATCTTTTTCACTGAGGCATATGGGTCAGAGTGCTTGGCATCTCCGACATGCTCATTATCCTTACTACCATTCTGATAGAGTACCAACACCTCAATGGGTTCAGGGAGACCTAGAAGGTTCTTCTGTTGACGAGTAATCCTCCCTGATGGGTCTAATAGTGGTGGAACACCCTCAGAGTATAAGTCTCCATCAATAAAATCCAGCTCGTCCTCCTTGTCCATGACATCGTCCATGTGGACCGTGACCCTTCCCGGGGGCATATACTCAATATCTCATAGCGAGTCGGGATACCGTTAAATAGGGCTGAAGAGGAGGGAAACATACTTCCCCCAACCACAAACTTTCATGTGGGGGGTATCCCCCATGATTATTTTGTGGAGTACCTTAATACTCTAAACACATTTCTGCAGGAGGGCCTCATTGAGGCCTAGTGACGCGGGGCACTGGGCCATAGGGAGTGCGGCCAGATTGACTAGATGGAAATGCTCGCTGATGTCTTCAAAATGAGCTTGGCTCCTTGGATATACCACGTGATGATGATGGATAATAAAATGTGTCACCCAAAGGCTGTATAGGAGACACTCAACTACCTCTGGGGTAAGGGACTCAGGTATGCAGAAATCCCACACTGCTGCAGGCCAGAACCTCTCGGGGATGTGGTCCGCTACAAGGATGCTCCAGTTGCCACTCGACTCAAATTCAGCATCTGGCCCTTGATTTCCCCACTCAAAAATCGGGGGTGGTTGAGGAACTGGCATCGGTACTAATACAGACCATTAGGACAGAATGTTGGCCAGTGGAGAATACAGTGAACAGGCTAACTGGCCACCGATTCTCAGGCTGTCCTCTGAGGAGTGTAGTGACTTGGTCGCTACGTCACGATAGGATGGGATGATGGAAACCATTTGTGGATTAGGGTCCTGGCCTGCAGGTGGTGGGTTTTGCTACTGTTCGCCCGCCTTTGGTCCCCATAATAGCTCTCTATAATCTCATGTGGAGGTAGAAAGCGCTTCTGGAGATGATGGTGGTGACTGCACGACCGTAACCTGCGGGGTTGCCAGATTTTCATCCTCCTGGATAAACCTACGGAGGAAGGTGAGTATCCTGTGGATCACGCATTCTGGAATCACCAGGCTGATGCACCATGTCCCTGCCCTGACCCAAGACAAGGATGAGCGAGGGGAGGGTTTTTCAGTTGAGTCGCACTCTGCTTCAGAGTATGAGAAGAGGACCAGTTTGATATACGTCCGGTCCTTCCCAGGATTCTTCTTATGGTGACAACGACCCACCCTCCGGCCCCTGGGTGGATCCTCAGGATAGAGATGATTTCCGACAAGTGTTCCTTCAGTCGCACTGGTGCCATGGAGGAGGGGGATTCCACTTGAGATAGCCGGGGTGTGAGGAGCACCGAGACAAATCTCCAAGGGTACATGGGGAGGACCTCCATGAACAACACCTAAGTAGGCAAAACATCTGCTGGAACCGGAGGGAGCATGTGGAGGACCTCCATGCTTGGTGCTGGTGGAGAGAGTCTGACCATCACCTCTCTGGTTACAGGGGTGAGGAGGACCTTCTCCATCTGTGAGGAGGACATAGGGAGGATCCCCACATTGGAGAGAGACCGGATGGGTAACATCTCCATGTCTACTTCTATGGGTAGGAGGAAGGGCTCCAGACCCGTTGTGATGGGCACGGGAGAGGATTACTTACCAAACATCACCGTTTCCCGGAAGACCTTCATTCGAATTAGGGGTAGCATGGGGAAGAACTCCATCCTGAGCCTCGAAGTGGGGAATACCCATGCACTCTATGGTAGTGGTATGTGGAGGACCTCTGTACAGGGTGGAATTGATACGGGTTGGTTCGCAACAACAAATATTCGAGCCTGCGACCAAGAGAGTCATCCCAGCCTACCTGTGTGGCAGTTGGGGCCTCGATCTCGGTTGGGCATATGAGTGCCCCTACTCAGTATGTGTTGAGACTTGATAATATTTGTCAGTGGTGGCTCGGGCCACATTATCCGTCAACGTTGACGCCGCCTGGCGGGCGTCCTTAGCTCGTGCCCGATGTTGGCGTCCGGTCGGGCGAGCCAGTGCTGGTGGTGCAAGTGCATAGCTTACCTACTCTTCCGGAAAGGCTGGGCGGCAGTGCTGACACGCCCGGGTGCGGGCTCTTTCTGGGAGACCCTGGATTGAGAATCTGACCTAGTTGGGCTGGACATCGCCCAACTCATCAGCGTAAGCCAGGGAGTCATCAAAGCCCTATGGGGACAGCCTCCCAAAACGATTTAATGTTTGTGTGGGGAGCAGCGGCTCCCTGTTCGGACCTTGGGGGAGGCGTTGACGGAAGATCCTGGATGCCTCTCAGTCCTGGTGGGCCATATCCCAGTTTAGGATTATGCCCTCCTCCTCGTAACGACATATTAGTTCGTTAATCACCCTTAATTGGATTATGTCCAATGGGGAGATGGGAGATGGGTGCCCCATGGTTGTGGATGTAGAAGCTATTGAAAAAGTGGTGAATCAATGCAGAGCAGCTATACTGGCATTGCCCCTGCCCCTGCATAGTTGGGAGGGCGGTGATAGTGTTCCTGTAGGTTCATGGGAAGTAGAGAGATGAATTCATTAACACTGATGGGGAAAGAGATCGACAACTAGTGTCACAGTGTCATTCCGTCTTCCGTGATCAGTAAGAGATATCCATGCTGACAACCTCAGATAACGGGATGTCAAACATTCTACTCTCCCAAATTCTAGTGAGTTTCACGCTTGGTAAGATATTTTCTTGGTGGGACCTGGCCCCGGATAGCTGGATCCAGTGACAGGTCATTCCATTGATGCCTCGAGCGCTACTAATCTCCATATTGAGTAGATTATCTTCACGTCGGGTTCACTATTTCTATTTCCGATGCTTTCTCCAGGGCACACACGTCCATCAGCTTGAGTGTGACAGGCGCAACTTTGTTACCCTTCATTCCTGCTTTCCAAAGGAGGGTGATATCCATTACCTTTTCAGGGATGTTTTCTCCTTTATCAAAACAAGATGATGGGATATCGGTTCTTCCGTCCATGGATTCCTCCTCAGAATTCGTCACCTAGTCTGGGTCTCCCTCATATATTTAATACATTGTTCGTGAAACTCTTCTAGGCTCTACATCCTCAAGGACACCAGTTAATTATGATGCTTCTGTGAGGACATTACTAGGTGTCTGGTCAGGGTAGAAACCTTCGTTTAGGGGAGTCATCACTATAGGGAATGACTTACGTGTCTGGACACTGGGGATTAGGGTGTCTCTCTTCTATCTCTTATTATAGGGCTTCTCGAAGGTGAGGAATCCCGAGGCATCCCACATCAAGTGTGGGGAACCATATGCCAGGAGCATGTATATGAGGTTTTACTCAACTTCCTGTGTTTAACACAGGGTATGCCGCAATATTAACGTTTAGCGGAGACATATCAGTCTGATCGGAACACTAATTTGAGTGGATCAGACATCCCCCTGGAGGGAACACTTATATTGGGTCTAGCACGTGGGCGGATTCCCAAATACTATGGGAGGGAATTAGGTGGCATGATCTCATAGGGATGTGGCTGCCCGGCTAAGAATCAAGATGGATAATGGATTTGGGATTGAGCCTTGAAAATACTTCCTACATATCCACGTGTAAGGGAATCAAAGTCAGCGTAGTTCATCTGGTGACGGCTTACTGTCGAATGAGGTTCACAACAACTTACTAGTGAATGAGGTTGAAATTTCTTACCGCTGGACGGGGTGACAATGGCTTACTACTTGATGGGGTTAAACCGACGAGAAGGAGGTTAGAAGGACCAGTTGGTGGGTTTTAACCTTGGTGAGGCTCCTAATTACCATGCCCTGACATGGATCAAAGTCCACGTAGTTCAGAAGGGTGTGGGGCATACACTCTAGGCTACCCAAGGTGTTTAGTGATAATATGGTTGGAACAACTAGATGGAGGGCTTTAACCTCATGGAGTCTTCCTATATACAATGACTTGACATGGATCAATGTCCACATAGTTCAGGGTTGCTGCCGGTTAATTGACGTGAAGATGGACAGGGGGTCTGATTGGTGTTGGGCTTGAAGCTCGTGAGGCTTCCTACGTACCATTCCTTGACATGGATCAAAGTCCTCGTAGTTCAGGATGGGTTGCGACTTATACTTTGGGCTGCCCAAGGTGAAAATGGGGCTTGGCACACCGACACAGAGATGGTCTGGGCTAATGGTTTTTGGGCTTGGACCTCATGGAGTCTTTCTACGTACCATGCCTTGACATGGATCAAAGTCCTCATAGTTTGGGATGGGTGTGTGTATTACACTCTAGGATGCCCAATGTGTTGGTGAACCGATGTGAAGGGGGGTGGAATGATCGGGTGGTGGGATTTATCCTTGATGTCTGTTTCACTTTGAATCTATGAATCTATCTTTTAGATCAATGCAAATTATTCTTTATTAAACCTAACATTATATTGTTTTTTTATCTCAAACATATCATAATTTTATATAATAATAATTCGTTTATAATGTAATTTAATCAAAATGAGGATTAATAAATCAACTCTATTTTGAGATTCTATCCCGGTGTTCTGTTTTATTCTCTCTCATCATGCATCTTGGTGGTGATCGAATCAGTACTCAAGCAAACTATTTTGGTGTCAATACCCCTAGGTGAATCTATGACCCAACTACATCCTCTTACCAAAGTATATATAATGACATATTTTAATGTATTCTAATTACTCAATACATTATAAATATTTTAGGTGTTTTCCATTGGTTAGACTTAAATCTATGGTTTTTATAATAGATTTGTATCCTAATGCAAAATGTAACCTAAATAATCACCAAAAAATAGATAAAAAATTTTAAATTTAACTATCCCATGCTATGATATCAACATAATAGTCATAAGATAAACATGACAAAAAATACATTGATGACATGGTTTAATCATTAAATCCATATATATAAACAAAACTTACAGTCCTAAAATTTTAGGGTCTCGGAGATTAGCTAGATAAATATTTCATTTCACAACACTTCAAAAATTTGATCAAAAATCATACTCTCTTATAATCATTTTTGACATCAAAATTGATTTAATCATATTCTTAACCTAGGAATTAATACCATAATAAAGGTGTGATCTCAAACTTTTAATATTGGGAAATACATATCATAAAGTATTAGATCCTATTCATGATACATAACTTCTAAAAGATATAACAAACATAATAAAATCTCATTAGACCATGTTTAATAATCCATAAACATTATGGAAATACATAAATCATTATAATATCACAATACAATCATATATGAAATAGTCTCTTTAAATTAAAAAATATAAATAATCATAAAAATTTAGATCATGATATAAAATTATTAAGTACATTAAATGTAATTCATAAACATGGAAACATGGAATAACCTAAAAAAATATAAAAATTTGGAATAATCATAAAAATATGATTTATTATCCTTATAAACCAGCATACTCCCAAAACTATTCAGATATACATTTTTAGTATAGATTACGGCCATTACACTCACCCATTGACTTCCATTGGATGTCACAAACTCTTCACAAGTAAATTTTTATGTAGAGTTTAATGCCATCATAGTCACCTTTTTGAACCTAGAAACCTGAAACCCAATTCAAATAAAATTTATATATAATGAGAAAATAACCTATACCCAATGTACTGGAGGGATATATATGTTAAACGATACTCATTATCCTTACATTTTTGTTCCCATTTAAAAATAAATATTCTTCAACCCATAAAGAACCAATGGAAAATGAATGGATTTATTATTACATTCAGAAACACTAAATTATATGAACTTATGAAATAAAATAACAAAAAATATACAAATTTAAAAAATATATGATTTTATAATAAAATATAAAGGGTGATTAGAACATATATTAATTAATAATAAACCACATATGGTAAATATTAGAGGAAATGAAACGTTTTTACAAATCCTTTTTAAAACTCTAAATTCTAAATTGCATTCCAAAATAAATTACTACGATTGGAACATAAATATATTTATATAGACATTGATATACATATTTAAAAATAATTCATTCCCAATATGATATAAAATTCATCAAAATGTTCAAGTGAAAAATACATTGAAAACTTTTAATTCTAAAATATCTTTTTTATATTTGTGTCTTGAAAACGAAATAATAATTTAAAAACAATAAATAAGTGTAACATGTAAAAATTATAATATAAAAAATAATTAAAAATAATATAAAAAATAAAACTAAATAAAATTAATAAGGAATTAATTTTTAGTAGATGATAAGACATTTATATTTGAAATTATGCATTTTTTATAACAACCAGAAAAAAACAATAGAAAAACCACACTTCATGTTATATTTTAAAACAATCAATTTAAGATAATTTAATTGGAAATTTAATTATTCTAAATTTTCTTTATAGTAGAATATAATTTTATAGTATTTGTAATTAAAAATTATATATATTACCCATATGTATTGTCACATTTGAGAGGTGTTGATTTCATGTAATTTAGTGGGAAATAAATCCTTACAGATTCCATAATAATTCCATCAATACTATTGAAGGAGAATGACTATGAATCTAATCCCAAAATAAAATGATTTCTGATTTAATTCCTGATATAATTTATCATATATATAAAATAAGAACCAAATAACAGAAAATATGTCTCTAATACAAAAAATTTCAAAATAAAGGGGAATTTATAAAAAAATCCCTTATAATTTTAGAAAATAAATGATTAAAAGAAAATGAATAAGATATTGTGAGATAAAAAAATAGATTATTAAAGAGTTTAATTTATGATTAAATAATTATTTTTTGTGGTATTCATACCACAAAAAATTGAAAGAGGTGAAAAACGGGAAATAATGCCTCAATGAAGGTGAATTTGAGACAACAACCCCTTACCTTGTTTCCTTACATAGTTGATGAATCTAAAATCTAGTTGAAAATATCTAAAATAATATCAGAATTTATAAAAATAATCATAAATAATATATTTTTATAAAACATATTCATAATTTTTACAACAATTACATTGATTAATTAGAATATATTTTTCTTATTAGGAGTTTTTAACTTAAATCAATCTTATGATTGTAAAATTATTTTGATATCATTTCCCATTATTGGGAAAAAAATATATATTGATATCTCATTTTATATTATTTTCTATTAAAATTATGAATATTGAAAATTTTTTATTTGATTAAATATGGTTTTTGGTCGTGTTATGTGAAAACCAAATTGAAAACGACTGGTGTTGATTATTTTTTTGAAAGAAAATATTAATTAAATAACAAGTGAAATAATTATTATAATATTTAATAAAACATATATGAATCATGATTTTTTTAAAATATTATAATACTATTTTTATATTAACATATTACACTATAATTTTATCTTAAAGAATTATACTCTTATAAGGGTAAAATGACCCTACATGAACACTCTTTAACTTGATTATAGATTTGGCTACAGAGGGGTTTCATTTAACATAATAACATAATAACATAATAATAATGATATTATATTAATATTATTATTATCGTAAAAAATATTATATGATATTTTCATAATGTATGAAAATCTACTTGAAAAAATGTTTTTTTGAGATAGAAATCTATATATATACACGATTAGCATCCCAATTTCTAAATGCCTGAGATGGGGTAAAGGTGTATGTAGAAATGAAATTTTATTATAATAATTATATATATATAATTTATCCATAATTACGACCATTGATAATATACATGAATCGAAATAATCCATAATAAATGATGCTGCATCGTGGAGGTGGTAGTATGTGCACCCCACTAATGATGTTCATTTATATTTCTTTGTAGAGGGAAGCAAATACATAAGGGTGGTAAAATTAATATAAAAACCAATATTTTTAGTAATGACACTAAGTTAATCATATAATTCTGGTTCAATTATATTTTTAAGAGTATGATCATTGAAAAGGCATAACAAAAAGATAGTACTTCTCTTGGAGGCATGATTTTTTCTTAGAAGTTCTCCTAAAATTTAATGTATTATAACATGTTGTAGATTCCATGGGCATATAAATTTAGTGGTATTTATAATTGGATTGATTTAGAGTTGTTTTAATGATTAATTCATAATTTATGTGTGTGTTTGAAATTATGTATGTGATCATCATTAATAATAGAGGAAAATGAAACATTTGAAAAAACTCATATTTTTTAATATTACAATGGAACTATTAAAAATTATACTACTAAAAATCTATGAAATTTTAGAATTATGGGTATCCTTAGGTGGTGAAATTCGTAAAAATTTCAATCAAAACACACTATAATTATTTAATATTACTTTTACAATTACAAATTTACATTTTACAATTATACATTTTAAAGAGGTTAATAGTTTTTAAATAAGTTATTTTAGTTTTTACTATTCATAATATGTTACCAATATAAATTTTTTTGGTGTCATGAATCTAAATTTAGGACCAGTATAATCCAATTAAAGATACCTTAAAATACTTAATTTGTAAAAAAACAATTTAATTAAAAAATAAAAATTGGTCATTATGTATTATTAATATTATTTATTATTTATTAAAAATTAAATTATTTATACTATATTTATTTATGTTTTTATAATACAAATAAGATCAATTATTTAAAAAATTTCAATATATTTATTTGATATAATTTCCTTGATATTAACTATATAATAATATCATTTTAATTGGTATATCATTATCATTATGATTAGAATTAATATGAGGAATCTAAAATTTATACAAAAATTAAAAATTATTAAATAATATTAAAATTATTTGACAAAATATAATAATATATTTCTCAAATATATTTTATATGTTTATGGAAATTTATATTGATGGGATAATATTATACACATAAAACCAATTTTTTTTCAAAAAGTTTATTTTTAACCTAAAATATTTATTATTTGGATTGAATTATCAATTATATTTCAAATTAATTTGAAATAATTATTATCACTCAAATTTTATGTGTTTAACATTAAAATAAATCAAAAATATTATTCTACCATTTTATAATTAATTATAAAACATTAATGAAAATAGTTTTCTTTAATTCAAAACATAAAATTTTAAATGTTGAAAACTATTTTATAAATTCAATACATTATTTTATAATGACTTATTTTAATTTTTATTAGTTATCTTTAATTTGAAATTTTTTAGAAACAAATTTTCCAAAAAATGTTTTGGATTAGAAAAAGTAATATTTTTTAATATGACAATTTATTTTAGAAAAACCCCAACAACAAAACCTATGCTAATTGATTGTGATCTTAAATAATGAATTTTCAATTATGAAAAATAAATTTGAAGATTTTATTATTTATATTTTTAATTTTAAATTTATAATATAAATAAAACTATTCTTATTGGAATAATCCTTTTATGTGTTATCACGTTATAATTTTTTGCCTTCTAAAGTCAATAATAATGAAATATTTTCAACCATAACGTTTATTATAGCTTAATTAATAATGTATTCTTAATATATATTGGTTATTTTAATATCTTGTAGTTTGCGTTACATGTTATATAAAATATTATGTATTTTAATGGAACTAAAATCTTTCGTAATTACATAGGTCATTGTAATGACCCAATCTTTTATTAATTAAAATTCCACTTTATTTAATTAAATATCTTGTTTTGTAAAATGGTAAAATAAAACATTTGAACATCATTGGTTATATTTTTTTTAAAAAAAACCGCTAATAATTGTTACCATTTCTAATATAGCCATTGTATAGTGATCACATGATTAGTATAAATATAGGGCTTTAACAAATCAAATTTACTCAGAAAAAGGAAGTGATGGCCTCATCTAGAATAATTTCTTCATTTCAAGAAATTTTTTTCAGAGATCGAAATGGAGGTATCTTCAACAAGCTTCGCTCTGGACCAACCCTAATCCAAGCTTCAAAATGTTATTCTTGAACAGAATCACCTATGGGAGACGTGGAAGTTAATATAGATTACCACACTAGTGATGTTATCCAAGAATCCCAAAGAGTATATCACCATCGCACACCTGACCCATATTCCTTATGCAGGTATTATAAGTGGTTATGTAACAAGGCACTAGCACTATGATCATATGCATTATTTTTTTATAGAATAAATAATGTGTATTAATTTTTTATAGATACTTTGTAAATGATTTTTAAAGAACAAATAGTATTTTTTTTAATATTAAAATTCAATTGAGAAATCTATTTTGATAAGTTAAAGAATTTTTTGCTTAAATAATATTTTATATAAATAATATTCCTACATTACTTTTTATTAAATATAATAGATTTTATAATGTTTATGAATACAATTGTAATTTATATTAAGGTTTAAAAAATGTTTTTGACAAAACACATGAATTTTCAATAAATGTTCATTTTTATTTTACATATTAAAATCCACATATTAAGAATATTATTAAAATAAAATGAATATTATTTTTTTAATTATGATGTAGAAATTATTCAATGGTGAATGTTTTATAATTTTCATAAATAGTCGAATGTTTTGGTAAAAAGTACATACATTTAAAATATGTAATATGTTTTATGACATCATAATAACCCAATAGTGATGTAATAAAATAATATAGAAAAGATATTTGTAAAATATATGTTTTATAACTAATATAATATTATTTTATATTAGCTTCATTTATTTTATAATCCTTTAGAGGAACCTTAAATACTTATAAAATATTTTATCTATTTTAAATGATTTTAATGAGAGTGTGACTCCCCTCTAAATACACAAGCCTACTATTTTAATAAGAACTGAAATTGGACATATAAAATGATTTTTCCACTCCAACTTGATAAAAAACATGGGAAAATTCCATGGAATGGTTTTTGGTTTTGATTAGTTTAATGTGTAGTGTCTAAAACCTAAATAATAAAGAATTACCTCTCCATTCATATATAAACTCACATAATATTTAATTCCTCTTCACTCAAACCATTTAGAACTCAACTAACCCCTTCCCTCCACAATCTATAAACATACCAATGTTCCCTAAGATCCCGTTAATCCACTCCGAATCCTCTCCCAATCATTTTTTATCACACATCCATGTAAGGGATATTCACATTCCTTAACTCCTTATTTATGTCCAAGTTTCTAATATTATTATGCCCATTTATTTTAAAATAAAAATCTAGGGGCTTGATTTAGAACCTCCCTTGTTCTTCCATTTTTATTTTTTAAGATTTTATACCACTTTATCCATCATTAATGCCTCCCATTTACACTCGTTACCATGCGGAAATTCCCTAAGGGAATTATCTCTCATAATTTATATTCAATAAATAATTTTATATTATTCATTTAAATTACATTAAATATGTTGGGAAATTAAGTTCCCTAGACCCATTTGTGTCCATTTCATGTATATATTATTAGAGAATTCTTTCTCTCTCATGAACCCATTTAACTATTTCAATTTAACGTCGTTATACTGCCTATGTTACACCAAAATGCCCATGCCAAAATCATTGTGTAAGTGAATAGAATACCTATTTCTATATCAAGGGTATTCACCTTTATGAATATGTAATTATTGATTGAGGAAATTACTTTATGTATTCCAAGTCTCTTATTCTTGGAAGAAATTATTATGTATAATGAATCTATGTTTTATGATCTACGTGTCACATCTATTCATGAAAATAAATGATTAAGAAGGTTGTGCCCTAACAGATCTCCAACGCAATGGAAAAAATAATAGTATCAGGATATGTCATGTGAAATGAGTGTTTTATCTTGCTAATTCATGTGAAATGAAGTTTTACTCATTCTTACTCATGTTTAATGAGGGTTTACTCATACTCTATGTGCAATGATCCTTCGATCATGCTAATATAATGTTAAATATTGTTTCCCGATATCTATGTTATGATAATCATGATATATCATGCCTTTAGGTTTATTTTTCTATTATTCTTCATTGATATATCTATTTCCTAGAATGTACTGTATTCTTTATGTTTTTTCTTATTTACCCCTTATAAGGATTTATAGATCACTCCTTTCTTAGGTATGTCCTCAAGTTATCTAATGTCTTGATAACTACGAAGCAATGTTGTGGTCATGTAAATGATGTTTTCAATAAGGATGTTGTATTTTTATGTATTAAGTTGTCCCTAAATGCTTCTAATTTCCCAAGACAGTATACCTCTCAATCCTCAAAGTTTTTTTAAGTGAACGTTTATGTAATAAATCAGGATAGAGTATGTAATAAAGAGCAGGTTTGTTATAGTTTGTATCAAATTATAGGTTTTGTTATTTTTGGGATGAAGATTAGAAAAACTAGTGAAATAATTATATATGAGGATAATTAAAATAAAAACATACCGAAATTTTAGTGTGTATAGAGTAAGTTGTTTATTAATAATATACATCCCTTTCTAGATATGACCAAGTAGATGTGGATTTGGAATAGATGTATCTAGGGGTAAAACCATTAAACAACACTTTGATCTAGAATGTAAAGGGAAATGGTGCATAATAGTGAGTCTTGATGCACTCTTTGTTTGAGACTCCCAAGGTATATGCATTGATAAATTCATAAGCATGGTATGAAACATTATTGGGGGAATAAAAAATTCCCATAGAATATATATCGGGAAGTAGATCATGGATAACATTGATTGATGCCTATAAATTCATGAGTTAATAAATAAATAAAATATATACGACTTACCTTTTTTCATTTGATTCCCCTTGTGTGTCGCCCCTAACATTCATTTTTATTCTAGGCAATGGCCGGTAAGAGGATAAATCAAGCTAAATGTTTTTGCAGAAATCAATGTGATGACTATTATAATGAGATGCTCAATATGATTGGAGGGGGAATCACAAAATTTGTCATGATACACTCTCTATTAAGTCATGTTTTGAATAGATGTCTATGTCAAGAGGATCACCCCCCAGAAAGAACAATCCGCAATCAAGAGCATCATGAGACAAAGGCCTCCTGATTTTAATTGATTATATGATCCCTCTATCATTGAACAATGGATCAATTATATTGATATTGTCTTCTACAACCTTTAATGTTATAAACCAAAAAAGGTTCCACTTGATTCTTACCATATGGAGGGTGAAGCATATCAATGCTAGATATTGATTATAAATACAAATCCTAAAGAAGATACTAAGGTAATAGAATAGAAGGATTTCATGAAATTATTTTTTGATAAATATTTACCTCCCACCCTCAGACATAAGCTGGAAAGGGAATTGCTTAAAAACACAAAAAGAAGAAAAATTCAATAAGGCTTGTGAAAAAATACTCAAAAGTATTTCATGATAGGCCTCTGACTTTTTTGTTACCATTGAATGCATGGTTAACCGCTCTTTGGTGGGATAAAACCTATACTACAGAGAGCCCTAGTGATCTGTGAATTAGATAGATATTAGGAAGTTGTCTAATGTTCCCTAAAATTTGAAATAAATATCATATAATCTCAGGGATAAAAGGGGTATATGAAGTGGAATGTGGAATTTAATTGGGGCCACCTGATGGATAAATCTAACGGAGCTATGAAATTTATGCAACCCACATGCCATAGGTGTGAAAAGAAGAACCCTAGAAATTTCCTAAAGGGAATGAGGAAATTATATAGGTGTGGAATATATGGGAACCCAACCATTAATTACAGACAAGGAAAAAATGCTACTAAAATAGAGGATTAGAACACTCTTTTTGACCCTCAACGTACTGTATTTATCTTCAACTACAATGAACCAGTGACCATTAAAAACCAGTGACCTGTGACAAGGGTTTTCCACGGCAACGAACAACCTCTAAGGAATCAAGGGTGAGAAGTTTCCATCACTACCCCTGAAGAATACCCCCAAAAATAAGTTGTGATAGTTACGCTTTTGTATTCATTATAGAATATATAATGTAATTTGATATTTTTCTTCTAGGAATTATTTAATATCCAAAAATTTTAATAGAAAAATCCACAAACTACCAAATAACATCAAAGTAGAGATGTAGGTGAGAATGGAAAATTGGGAAAATATTTCATCCCATGAATACAACTCCTCCACTATAACAATTTCTGGATTGAACTTCCTGGTGAACTACATCACAATTCCTCTGGTGGAATTTGATGCCATTCATGGAATGGATTGGATTTGCCTATATAGTTGTAACATAAATTTCTTCCAGTAAGAAATCACTCTTTATATTGGAAAATGACCCTCCATTCTGTACATGTTCAAGGAGGAGGATTGCTGTTCATTATCACCATTATCCAAAGAGTGGATATTACTACCCAATGAGCACATGTATCTTGATAGGATGATTGAGTCTAAGGAAGAAACCATCATTCAGGACATGGTGATTATAAAGGAATTTTCTAAAGTCTTCCACAAGAATTATATGGTCTTACTTTTAGAAGAGATGATGATTTCTCAATTGATCTTATACCTAAAGAGTTGCCAATATCCAAGACACCATAACGAATTGATGTTGTGAAGCTTGAGGAGATAAAGATACAACTATAGGAAAATATGGATAAAGGTTTTATATACCCAAGTGCTTCACCATGGGGTGAACCAGTCCTATTCATCAAGAAGAAGTTTGGGTCAATGTGCATTTGCATTGATTATCGTGAGCTCAATAAATTGGTGATAGAGAAAAGGAATCATCCACCATGAATTGACGAATTGTTCTATTAGCTACGTGAAGCACCATTATTCTCCAAGGTGGATCTGCAGTTAGGATATTACCAAGGTTGAAGAATGAGGATGTCCCCAAGACTGCTTTCCATACAAGTTACAAGCACTATGAAGTAATAATAATGAATTTCAGACTCCCTAATTATCCAAAATTATTCATGGACTTGATGATTAAAGTCTATAGAGATTACCTTGACAAATATTTTGTAGACTTTTTAGATTATATTCCAAAATACTCCAAAACCAAGGGGTAGCATGAGGCATATCAAATAATTATACTAGAGACCTTGTGAAAGGTGCAGCTCTATGAAAAGTAAAACAAATATGAGTTCTATTTGAATGAGGTCTCATTATTGGGTCATATCATCACCAGAAATGTGATATCTGTGGATCCTTCAATGAAAAATACAATTGAGGGTTAGACGAGGCCAACATCTATTATGGATATCCATAGATTCCTTGGAATTTCTAGATATTATCGACGATTTGTGAGAAATTTCTCACAGTTTTCAAACCCTCTTACCAAGATAACTCGGATGGGATTCACCCTTGCATGTAGTGATAAATTAGAAGATAGATTTATGGAGTTGAAAAGGACGCATATCACTATATCCATTCTCACACTACCCAGGATTGGAGAACATTTTGTGCAATTCAGATATGCTTAAAAGAAGGGCATGCGATTTGAGTTAATTCAAAATGAAAAAAGTCATTTCCTATGCTTAATGGAAGTTTAATGTTCATGAGAAAAACCATCCAACAAATGATCAGGGGTTGGATGCATTATTATTCACCTTAAAAATAGATCTATATTACCTATTTGGGGAGAGGATAGAAATATATATTTAACACAAAAGCCTCAATAATATATTCAAACTAAAAATGTTGAATATTTATCAAGGAATATGGTTAGAGCTGATCAATTACTATGATTTATAAATACATTATCATACAGGGAATGGGAAGAATGCGAAATACACTTTAACTATAATGGAACCATCAATTCTATCATTGATGTGAATTTAAAAGGATCCAATCATCTTATATTTGATGTAGATGGACATGGAAATCATAAATAAGGGAATATCATCACCCCTCTCATAGATGATTTTCCAACCATCAATTTTTTAAATGTTAAACAATGCTCAGAAGGATGATGTGAGAATTTAGAAGAAAGTGGAAACTATCAGAAAAGGTAAATCCTCAGAGTTCAATTTTAAGGAATAAGGAATTGTGAGATTCAAGATATAACTATGTCTTCTATAAAATATAGAGTTAAATAATGAACATTTTAATGATCTACATAGTTTGAATTTCTCCATTCCCCCAAGAAAAAAAGATGTATTGAGATCTATAAGAGCATTATTGGTTGGTTATCATGAAAAAAGTGATCGTTGAGTATACATCAAAGTGCTTGGTGGGTCAATAAATGAAGTATGAGAGGAGAAAATCTAAGGGGTTGATGAAACCAATATCGATACCAACATGTAAATGGCATAACATCACCATGGAATTTGTCACCGGACATATAAATACATCCAAATAAAATAATGCTATTTGGGTTGTTGTAGATTGTCTTACAATGACTACACACTTCATTTCAATTAAATAGGACCTCACATTTGATCAAAAAAAATTGATATACATCACAGAAGTCATAATGCTACATTGAGTACCACTATCTATTCCATCTGATCGAGAACCAAGATTTACCTATATGTTCTAGAAGAGTCTCCAACACACTCTAAATACTGATAAAAACATTATTTCAACTAATCATCCTCAAAATGATGTCCAATCTGAGCATACTATATAAACACTTGACGACATGTTGAGTGCATGCTTAATGTAATTCATAGGAGAATGTGATGAACATCTTCTTCTTCTTCAGTTTTCTTGCAATAACAGCTTCCACTCAAGAATCAAAATTTCTCTTTATGAATACCTTTACAGGAATAGGTGTAGAATGCCGGAATTTTGGGATGATGTTGGGGAGAGAAACCATCTTGGTTTGAAAATGGTCGAATAAATGGTGGAGAATTTTAAGACCATCTGTCATCACATTAAACCTAGTCAGAGTTGACAAATGAGTTATATTGATAATCATCGATGAGTACTAGATTTTGATGTTGGTGACATGATATTGTAAGAACATGAGTTTTTATGAGAATTATTATTTTTAATTTCATTGATGTCTTCTTATGTACGTAACACCGTATTAGCTTGAAGAATACACAACAATATTCTTGTCTTGTGTTATATAAAATTTCAAATTCGTTTTGTAGATATTATTCTACGAAACATTAAGTATAGATTTTTTAATGTATAAATGAAATATGTTTTGATTATGTTATACGCAAAATCAAAGGGAGCTTTCACTACATGTAGCCTTGACTTGGCTTTCATTACATGAAATCACGACCTTCCTTGATAGCTTGTGTAGTACGCAATATCGGCTTTCACTAAACAACGATATATTTATATAATATTATTATGAAATAAAAGTTATGAATAGTATTAACTAAATTTTGAATTTTATAACATTATTATTCATCTTACACATTTTATATAACATCTTGTGAGAACAAAATATATTTTTCATGTAGAATAAGTCTTTTTAAAAAAATGCAGTTTCGCCGCCTTTTGATGGAACACCCACTTTAGATCTAGTTTTTGACATGTTTATAAGTTAAATTTGACAAATAAAAAATTCATATTTGTAATCATGATATAATAATTTACCTTGGAAAAATATTTCATATTATTCTGATAACTTTCATATTTTAATCAATAGTAAAAAACATGCTATATTTTAATTAAAAAGAAATTTTTCCATCATAATAATTTATATGGTTAAATTCTAATATTGAGTGATTTTAATATATAAATAGAATATATTTTTACCATTTAATATAATGTATGTAATTACCATTAATTTTACATTGAATTCATAGGTAAAAACATTTCAATCTTTGGCCATGTTTTAACTTTTAAAACTCATTTTCTTAAAAGCTGGATTAGTTTTAAATTAACTACTACAACTTATGTGTATTGAATTTTGAAAAATGGATTCCATTTTAGAATTCAGTGGGTCTAAATTATGTTATGAGGATAATTGTATTTTTTTTATATTATGAATAGTAACTACGGTAATTTATATTTACTGCAGTTAAAGGTAAATCGGGTAATTAAGGGTAGAAATAAGATCATAAAATTATCCTAACACCGACCAAAATACTCTTGAATGACTAAAAGTATAACTATATAACCTAAGTGTCGTAATAGATTCATTTCATGGACTTTTGAACATGAAAGTAATTTAATTATTATTAAAACCAAAGAAAGTGACAACATGTCACTCTCTTAAATCTTATAAGTATAATAATTTTAATATAGTGATAAAATTCATGAAACATAAAACATTAATAGTATCTAGAAATATAATACAATTATCTACTTCATATTAATTTATTTAAATATTTTAGGTATTAAATAAATATCATTAAAGGTGACACAATAGTGATGTTGAAATTATTTTATTGATTGAAATATCAAATAAATTATTTTAAAAATAATAAAATAAAAATTATATGAACTATTTAATGTGATAAACTAATTTCATAGATAAATATAACATGTTATTAATCTATTAAATCATTTATTTCAATCATATCATTTTTATGAATTTTATTTAAATTCAAATTAATGAATAGTGTCACAATTAACACTATTATTATTTTATAAAAATAACATAATATAAAAATTGTTTAAAAATCACAAAAATATTTATAAATTATATATTAAAATTTATATGGTCTAAAACGTCATTAATTAACCAATTATTTATAATTAAAAACACATATTTAATTATTTATAACAATTTAATATTTATAATCTTTTACCACAAATAAAATAAAATAGATTAAATAAGGATAAATCAAGTAGATAAAGTTTATAATAAATTTCAAACATGTATAAATTTTATTAGTTTATGCGATTACAACCTAATATAATATAATATTAGAATATGAGTCATTTTTTGAGGATTTTAAGTGGGGTATGATTTATTATAAATTAATATTTTTGAGGATTCTAAACGTGCCCCTCTCCTCCCTTATAAAAGGGAACATCCTCCCTCTCCACTTTACAAAAAATTGAGCCTACATGCTCAGCCATCCCCTACCCATTTATCATAGAAACATCTCTAGTTATATAATATAGGTTCTGGTATTCTCAAAATACCAACTCTAGTGTTCTAATAGGAATTTTCAAAGAGTCACGTCGAGGAAGAGGTAATATGTTCTACCGATTCATTCAAGTTACATTCTTATTCTACTTTCTCTTATTTATTTGGTTCATTGTAAAGTAAAAACATAAGTATCACTAATATAATGATATGTTATTATAAATTTGAATCATACCTATTTCAATTTCTATACATCCTATGGAAAACAAAATCACCGCGCATGCGTACGTACGAAATACCGTCTCTACGCCGTGGTGTAATATGTTTTTCGACCTCCACCTTACAAGGATGGGTATAATGGTGTAAAGAATATCTATATATGGTTATTATAACTTCATATTTATTCTGAGATATTATATCATCCAATCCAATTCAATTCAATAATTATGGGAACGATATCATTGCTCGTGCGTACGTACGGATTACCGTCTCCATGATCCGATGAGATTCATTATCCATGTTAACCATTCGAGAATGATTATAAATTATATATAATGAACAATAATGAAATATATGACATGATAAAGCAACTGTATTTATATATATATATATATAATCTACTTACTTACATTCAAGTAAATAAGGAAAGGAAAACATCGTTCATGCATACGTACGGCCTACCGTCTTCATGAACGGTGTATTTTATTTCATTTATATATCTAATATATATATATATACTGAATATATATGATATATAAATAATGATTTACATTCTGTAAGTATGTAAATCCAGATATAATTAATAATAATATGAATAACAAGAAGTCCAAACACGTACGATAAATAAAACGATTTTACCCAAAACGATGATTTAACATGGAATTTATTAAAGAACGGGTAGTATAAAGTCAAAAGTGAACCATATATGATATCATAACAATAAATATGATTCTGTAATAAGTCAAAGACATTATTTAAATCATTATACAGGAGGTTTGGATATGTATGAATCATATCATACCTAAGGTAATGGATAACTTTTCCTATCTCATTTTTATCTGAGATTGTTTATTCGTAAGTATTTACTGGGGTTATATTTATCATCCATGTCCCTATTTTCTAAAAAGTGTTTCATGTATATTTAAAGTAATTTTTTCCCATTTTTGACTTTTACTACATGGTATGTAATGAATCTTTTTTTTGTTTACCATATGAGGTACTTTTTGACTTTTCCGGCAAATGTACGATAAGAATGTTCTTTTTAACTTATACGGCATGAATGGATTTTTACGGTTTCATAAATCATTATTTTCATGAAGAATACTCTTCATGATTTCATGATTATTTTCAAAAGAATCATTTTCTTTTAAAATTGAATGTTATTTTGTAAAAATAAAATGATTTTGAAAAAGAAAGGATATTTACTCGAGAATTCATTTCAAGTGTTTTGTCAAATTTACTTTGGATAAAATAAAATTCTTCTTTGGAATAATTATATAAAAGTTTACTTCAGATAAATATTTCAGATTATTCAAATAACTTTCATATTTTAATGAATAGTATAAACACGCTAACTTTTAATTAAAAACAACTTTCTTCATCGTAATAATTTATATGGTTGAATTATAATATTGAATTATTTTAAATTATAAATAGAATATATTTTTACCATTTAATATAATTTATATCATTACCATTAATTTTACATTGAATATATAGGTAAAAACATTTCAATCTTTGGAAATGTTTTAACATTTTAAACCCGTTTTTTTAACAGCGGGATTTATTTTAAATTAATTACTGAAACTTCTGTGTTTTTTATTTTGAAAAATGCATTCCATATTTGAATTTAATGGGTCCAAATTATGTTAATAGGTTTATTTTTTTGATATTATAAATAGTAACTATGGTAATTTTGTTTATTGTAGTTAAAGTTAAATAAGGTAATTAAGGGTAAAAATAAGATTATAAAATTACAATAAAACCTGAAAAAATTCTATTGGATGACTAAAAGTCGACCCATATCACCTAAGGGTCGGAATATATTCATTTCATATACTTTTGACATTGAAAATAATTTAATTTTTGTAAAAACCAATGAAAGTGACAACATGTCACTCTATTAAATCTTATAAGTATAATAATTTTAATATAGTGATAAACTTCATGAAACATCGAACATGAATAGTCTCTAGAAATATAATAAAATTATCTACATCAGATAAATTTATTTATAATTTTTAGGGATTAAAAAATTATCATTAAAGGTGACACAATAGTGATGTTGAAATTATATTACTAATTGAAATATCAAATAAATCGTTAAAAAATATTAAAATAAATATTATTTGAACTATTTAATGTTCTACACGAATTTAATATATAAATATGACATGTTATTAATATATTAAATCTTTTATTTCGATCATATCTTCTTCTTGTATTTTATTTAAATTCCAAAAAAAATGAATTGTGTCAAAAGTGACACTATTGTTATTTTATAAAAATAACATAATGTAAAATTGTTTAAAAAACAATAATATATTTAAAAAATTAAAATTAAAATTTATATGTTCAACAATGCCATAAATTATCCAATTATGGATAATTCAAAACACATGTGTAATTATTTGTAACAATTTATAATTTATAATCTTTTACAAAAAATAAAATTAAATATATTAAATAAGGATAAATCAAGTTGATAAGGTTTAAAATAAATTTTAAACATTTCTAAATTTTACTGGTTGATGAGATTACTCCCCTATTTCATCTAATATTAGAATATGAGTAATTGTTGAAGGTTTTTAGGTGGGTTTTGATTTATTATAAATTAATATTTTTGAGGAATCCAAAGGTTCCCCTCTCCTCCCTTATAAAAGGAAAACTACACCCTCTCCTCTTTACTCAAAATTGAGCCTTCAAGATCGGAAAAACTCTGCCCAATTCTTTTCTCAACATCTATAGTTATATCATATTGGTTCCGGTCTTCTCAAAAGACCAACTCTAGTGCTCTATGAGGAAGTTTAAAAGAGGCACGTCAAGGAAGAGGTAATCTCTTCTACCGATTCATTCATGTTTATTTCTTCTTCTACTTCATCTTATTTATTTATTTCATTATAAATTAATAAAATCAGTATCACTCATATACTGATATGTTATTATAAATACGAAACAACCCTATTTCACCTTCTATCAATCCTACGAAAAATGAAATCACCGCGCGTGCATACGTACGGAATAACGTCTCCACGCTGTGGTGTAATATGTTTCTCCACCACCACCATACATGGATGGGTATAATTATGTAAATAATATCTATATATGGTTATTATAACATCATACTGATTATGAGATATTATATCATCCACTCCATTTCAATTCAATAATTATGGGAACAGTATCATCGCTCGTGCGTACGTACGGATTACCGTCTCCACGACGTGATTAGATTAATTCTCCATGTTAACCATTAAAGAAGGATTATAAAGTATATATAATGAATAATAATGAAATATATGACATGATAAAGCTACTGGATTTATTTATATATATATATATATATATATATCATATACTTACTTCCATTAAAGTCAACAAGTAAAGGAAAATTGTGTTCATGCATACGTATGACTTATCGTCTCCATAAACAGTGTATTTCATTTCATTTATCTCTCAATTATATATATATATATTGAATATATATGATATATAAATCATGATTTACATTTTTTAAGTTAGTGAATAATGATATAAGAAATAATAATAGGAATAACAACAAGTCCGAACATGTATGATAAATAAAACTATTTTCCCAAAAACACTGCTTTAATATGGAATTTACAAAAGAAAAGGTAATATAAAATTGTATTTGAACCATACATGATATCATAACAATAAATATGATTCTTCAATAATTCAAAGAAATCATTTAAATCATTATACAGGAGGTTTGGATATATACGAATCATATCAGACCTAAAGTAAGGGATAAATTTTCCAATATCTTTTTAATCTGAGAATATTTATTCGTAATTATTTACTGAGGTTATATTTATCATCCATGTCCCTATTTCCTAAAAATGGTTTCATATATGATTGAAGTCATTTTTATCCATTTATGACTTTTATTACATGGTATGTAAGGAATATTTCTTTTTTTTACCATACGAGGTACTTTTTGAATTTTCCGGCAAAAGTACGAGAAGAATGTTTTTTAACATATACAGCATGAAAAGATTTTTACAGTTTCATAAAGACATATTATAATGAATATTTCTCTATAATATTTCATGATTATTTTTAAAAAATCCTTTTATTTTAAAATTTAATGGAATTTTGTGAAAATAAAATGATTTTGAAAAAGAAAGGATATTTTCCTCAAGAATTCATTTCAAGTGTTTTGTCAAAACTGTTTTCCATATAAGATTAAAATCTATAGTATGATTTTGTTTCCAGTATAATGTCACCATTATTTACATAGTTTTATTCTTATCATGATGAAATTATATCCATTTCTTATATATGTATTACTTTATTATGGGGTGATATTTATGAAACCCATTTTATTCTTTGGGTTATGATGAATGATTTATGTTTATTTTGTGGCAAAAGTAAGAATGATTTCATTATGAGATGGGTGGAGCATATATCTCCCTAAAATAAATTTGGAAAGGATTTATATCTCCTGATATAGACATGTCTGGAACAGTAAGTTATTCTGGTTCAGCGTTATAGGACTGGAACGAGGAGTGAACTAGATTCAGGAATGGTCTTTGTCCACTAAGATGGTCTTGGCAGCAATTCCTTGGCTACTATAGAAATCATAAAATTTACTTAATGTTTTTACAAAATTAAATGTTTTATTCACATGTAATGTTATCATGGTTAATGATTATTTATGATCTATGCCTTACGTATTGCCATGTTTTATGTCATTGCTCAAGATTTTCATGTTTAAACATTATGTTCATGTTTTTTAAGTTCAATTTTATATGATTTGTTTTATTTTCTCAATGCTTACCATTACTGAGCATTTCAGATCACCCTTTATATCATTTCTTTTCCCCCGGATTAAAAGAAAGGTTTTAGGTAATAAAAAAATGGGGATGATCTTTATTTGAGATGTTGAGGATCTTCCACCATGATTAGAAGATTATATTTCAAGTTTCCAAAGACACTAATCTATTACTGTCCTTGTGTGTCTGTTTTTGTTATGTTTTATGTATTCCGAAAAACGTAATGTAATGTTCTTGTACATCACGCTTTGGGTCTCTATAGATATTCTTCCACATATAACAATGTAAGAGAGTGATGTGATTTAGGAATAAGAGAAATCTTATTCCAAATTACATCGGCCCTTTTGAAATCCTTGATCGCATCGGAGCTTTGGCTAATCGACTAACACTCCCACTAAACCGGTCTAAAGTACATGATGTATTCCATGTATCACTCTTATTGAAGTTCATACCTACCCCATCCCATGTAGTCAATCCATAGGCTGTACCATTTGAGAATGAAGTCTCTTATGATGTGAAGATGTTGAAGATCATATATTGTAGGGGAAAAGTTCTACAAAACAAGACAACACTCCTCGTAAAGGTATTGTAGTGAAACCAAATGTTCTAAGAAGAAACATGGGAATGATTTGATATATTCAATTAGTGTTACCCTCATATATTTTAGTGTGGTAAAATGAACTTATGAGGGAGAAATATCATAAAAAGAGATGATTCTAATGACCCAAACTATTATTAATGAAAATTTCACTTAATATAATTAAATTTCTTATGATGTAAAATTTTTATATAAAACCTATGAAATTACTTAATTTTATGATCTTTGATTTTAAAATATCATTTATAATTTTACCTTTACAAATATAGTTGTTTAATAGTGATAATTTGATTAGTATAAATATAATACTTTATCAAATACAATTTTCTTAGAAAAAGGAAGCGATAGACTCATCTAGAAGAATTGATCAACAGAAAACCCATTTTTCATATTGTAGGAAGAAGGTAGAGTCACTGGGCTTCACTCTAGAATAATCCCATTTCTAGAATCATCATGTTAATCTTGAACAAAATCTCATATAGGAGAACTTGAAGTTAATAGAGATTACCACCTCAACAATGATATCCGACCCACCCCAATAGTATGTCACCATCGCACAACTTACCCTTAGGTCTTATGCGAGTGTTATAAGGGGTTATGTAAAATTAAAGATTAAAATATATAGAAAATTATTTAGATAAAATGAAATTTATTTTTGGAATAAGGGAATTGAAATTATCTTATTGTTTATTTTTCATAATTTTTCGAGAAAGTTAAATTTTGGGGTAAAAATTAAATACCATTTAAATATATAATGTGATTTATGACATCATAATGACATATTATTGATGTAATAAATTACTATAAAAGTGATATTCGGCCAATATATATTTTACTATTAAAATAATGTTATTTTATATTTGTTTTATTTAATTTACAATGCCTTACTGAACCCTCCATGACTTATAAAATATTTGAACATTTAAAAATGATTTCCAGGAGAGTGTGGCTCACCTCCACATAATAAATCCTAATATTTTAATAAATTCTACCATTTACAATATAAAAAAATTTCATCCAATAAACTTTGGAATAAACAATGGGGAAAGCCATGAGATGGTTTTTTTCTTTGATTATATTAATGTGTAGTGTCCAAGACCTATATAATAAAGAATTCCCTCTCCTTTTCCTTTATAAACCCACTCAATCCGCCATTAATCTTCACTCAACCCATTTGGAGATCGACCAACCCCTAACCTCTTCTCTCTAGAATCCTCCCAAGGCACCCTCATGATCCCAAGAATCCTCTCCCATGCCTCTCCCAAGCCTTTGGGATCACACATCCCTGTAAGGGATCCTCTATTTCCTTCCATCCTTATTTTTTCAATGTTTCCTTTTGTTGTTATTCCATTTAATTGTAAATTAATGATGATAAGGAATGATTTTGAACCTCCCCTATACATCCCTCTTTATGTATGAATAACAATATCATCCATTCTCTCTAATTATGCCACCCATGAACACCTGTTACCATGCCAAAATTCTGTATGGTATTTCTTCTCCACATTTACATTAAATAAATTCTTTTATATTATGCTTCAAAAATCAATTACATCTTTTTTGATATTATGTACCATGACCCCATTACTATAAATTGAAATTATACATTTTTATTTACTCAATTATCTATCATCGACCAATTTTATTATTTGTATTTGATGTCGTTATGCTGCCAAAGATACACCAAAATTTTCCTTTCCAAAATCACCATATATGTGAATACAGTACCCATTTCCCTATCAATGGTATTCAACTTTATGCACAAGTACTTTTTGATTAGAGAATTACATTTACTTATTGCTCATATATTATTTTTTGAATAAATTATGATGTCTAATGAATCAATGTCTTATTATCTATGTGTCACACTTATGCACGAAGTGAAATGATTAAGAAGAATGTAACCTAATAGCGCTCCAATGCATTGGGTAAAGAATAAAATAATGATATGCCATGTTAATTTTGTGTTGACGCATTCTAATTCATTTTCAATGAGGCTTTACACATTCCAATTCATGTGCAATTAGGTTTTACTCATGTTTCACATGAAATGAGCCTTTCCTCATACTAATATCATGTTAAATGTCCTTGCCACATCTCTATGTTATGATAGTCATGCTGTATAATACCTTCATATTAATTTTTCTATTATGATCCATTGATATTCCTATTTCATAACATGTATTGTATTCTTTCTGTTATTCCTTGTCTACACCATTACTGAGATTTATAGCTCACCCTTTTCTTATGTATGTCCTCTGGTTATCCCATTCAATGCTAAGTATGAGGGAATGTTTAGGTCATGTAAAAGATGTTTTCAATAAAGATATTATATATTTTATGTCTTATGATGTGATTGAATGTTCTGAATTTCCCATGAAACTGGATCTCTCGATCCTTAGAGTTGTCTTAAGTGCAAATTTATTTAGTAAATCATGTTATAGTGTGTCATAAAGAGAAGGGTTATTGTTGCCATAAACTATTCCTACCCATATGTAATAGCCTCTTTACCATTATATATCATATGGAAAACATGATTCACCATTATGAAAGTAAAAAATACTTGTAAAATGTAATGGTAGAACATAACATGGCACAAAAGTTTCCCTTACATAATCTTTCTAAAAACAATGTTACCTTTATACATCTACAAGAGACCATTATCTGTATAGTTAGAGGGTATTTAATATTCTAAAAACACAATTCTATTTGTAATTGTAAAAACATTGAGAAATAAAAATTAACAAAAAACAATGAATTTAAATTATAACCAAATTGTGTCCAAAGAACATTAAAAAACCAAGAATATCACAGATATACAGTTTAAGGATGAGAAATAACATTTACACGTTATGGTTGTTTCTCATCATACATGGTCAGTAACCCAAATATATTAAAAGAGATCAACATTTATGGTGGAATATTTTTGAAATTCAATAATTATGGATCATTAAATGTAAATGCGGTTGTACTAGAAATAATTAGTAAGAATACATAACCTAATATTCCTATTAATAATGGAATGAATCGTAATATATTTAGTTATTCTTATTGTTTTTGTTATTTTTAAAGGGTTCATATTTTATAATGATGGGTGTGTTATAAAGTGTTTTTTGGATGAAATTATCAAGATTAATGGTTTTTGACCAATTGTAATTATATTTAAAATTTACCATTATTAAAATAAATTTTTTTGAGTATGAAGGAATAAAATATGTTATAACGTTAAAGAATTATCCATTTGGGAAAACGAATATGGATTAATTAATCAAACAAAAAGATTTATTGAATTTATCAATGTTACATCATGAATGGAACAAAAACATTTGAATCATTTGACAATATAAAATGTTAAATATAAAATATATGAAAATAGATATTGGGAAAAAAATATTGATTTATTAAACTATAATTTTCATAGGCAAATGAGGTGGAACACAACCAATAGAGAAATGTAATTCATTTATTTTCAGGAATATTTCACATTCACGACTTATGTTTATTCTATGGAAATTAAATTATAGTCTTTAGAGAGTTTTAAATACATTATAAATATTATTTAGTATTATATTATTTGTTATTTTCAAACTCTTTAGTCGAATAATGGGTCTGAATATAAAATTCTTACATTGGGGAATCTCTTGAAAATAATTTTTTCAGTCTTATATATATGATTCAATAAATACAAAAAAACAATAATGTATCTGAGTAAAAGAAGTGGATATTTATGTATATGGGTAGAATAACATTATGTGATGGTGTAACATCAAAATTCATTTAGAGACAATTCATAACAACAAGAATCACCATTCATAATCCGTTCATACTTTGACTCTATTCAATAACCTTGACATATGATTAATGATTTCCTAAGAATATATGCTTGAGAAGAATAAAATTGTCAATAATAAATTTTTTTATCTTCATTAATTGTTAATAGTGGGGAAATACCATTTAGATAGATCATGAGGGAATATTTCTTATATATACACAAGATTATGGAAATTATCAATATTTCGATAAGAATATATAAAAACTGTAGAAATGTTAGATAATGTTTTTTAATAAAATTAAAATATTTCATAAAATGTATTTCAAAATGAAGAAAACACATTTGAATATCTTTGGAAATCCATTTCACAAAACGGTTGTATTTTAGATTCCCAAGATGATTTTCAAAGCTCTTAGTATAATTCTGGACCATCAATGGAAGAGTAAATCACAATGAATGTCTAAGAAAACTTATGAAGATTTAGAAAGAACATAAAATTAGATAATATCCTTGGATATATCAACTATTGTTTCCTGAATTTGTTGAGTTCATGGAGTTCTTATCATAATCAAATTAATTTATAGGTTGACCCAATAAATTTTAACGAATATTTTAAACCTGAGTATTTGATATCTGTGATAATAAAAATAAAAGAATATAAATAATAAAACACAAGAAATTGTTTCCTATTCCAAAGAAAATAATGTCAAATGGATGAATCATGTTTTTAGGAATAAAATGATTCAATGTGGAGATGTAAATGAAAAAAATATTGTCTTATATATTAAGAGTACTCTAGAAATTAGTGTATTTGTTTTTATTATACCATTTTTCCATTAACAAGGATTGAATTGCAAAAAACATTAATGTCATTTATGATCTAATGTCTTGTAATTTTTGGTAAATGTATGTGATGTCATTGTCTCTAAAAAAGGTAGTTTAGGGTGAGGTCTAAAATGATAAAATATTAATCATTTAACCATGAAATTTATAATTATATTGTTTTCAAGATGATGGAACCTTTATCAATGAAATGTATAATTATATAGTTTTCAATATGAAGAAATTTTTAAATGGATATCAAAAAGACCCATGAGAAAAGTATTTAATGATTTATGAAATTTGAGTATGAAATTAATTAAATGAATGGTGGATTCCAAACACTATGTTTATGGAGAAGGCATAAACTATATTATATTAATAGTGTATGTTTATGATATAATTTTTTCATAAAATAAATAACAAATGGGAGGAAATTTCCATAAAAATATGGAGACACTTCAAGATGGATATGATAGATAAATGACATTCTTTTTAGTTGATGACACAAATATTGTTGATTATTCTTTTTTCACTCGAATGGATGATTTCCTGTAAGTAATTAAATAATATTTTTGAATAATTGAGAGAGGAATCAAATATTATTTGGCATGGGAATAAGTTCTCCATTGATAATAAAGAATTTTTTTTTTGTGTAAAATAGAATTTATCTAGATTATTAAAATACCACATTACATGATAGTGTCTATTACCAACATAGTATATTTATTTCTACATTAAGAATTATTATGTGTAATGTTAAAGGAGTAACATATTAGTATGATGAAAAATATATTTACTTATATTAAAATAAATAATTTTTCCTACTTTATGTAATGAATGAAAATATATATTTTTTGATTTAGGGACATTTCAATGTGTATTAGAAATGAAATTTTGGTGACAAAAATTCAATTAATAGAGGCATAATCATTATTCAGGGGGGTATTTATGTTTCATGAAACCATGATAAGTAATATTCAATCAAAATGAGTATAAAAGAAAATTACTATTTTTTGACAACCCAATCCATGACAAAAAGGCTTTTTTTAAGGTCATAACTCAAATATATGGGGTTTAATATCTCAAACCCATTGATAATTGTGTATGAAAATCAATTTGAAAGTATTTTCTTAACGAATCTAATGAAACATTTTTATTTAATCCCTTATAATACAATGAAAAACTTCATCAAAGTGTTAGTGAAACATTGTGTGATTTCATTGTATTTTGGTTCGACCATGGAGAGTGTTATGGAAATATTGATAAATCCCCTCTCAAAGATAACATCAATTAATTGAGAGTGTATTTATGACTGAATTTGTTCCAGAAATCCATGTATATTTTCCTGAATGTTTCTCTCTATCATTCTAATGTTTTTTTTAAAAAAGGGGAATAAAAAAGAGGGGCTTTTAAAAATGTTTAGAGAAGTCCATATTGAAGTGAACTGATTATGATAAGCTATGATTTGATCTCAAAAATTATTTAGTATACTCTCATAAATAGATTTTAATCCTATGGTGTGGTGTGTATATAAACAAGATATTATTTACATTCTTTAACTAGTTTATTAAAGAGCTTAATCTGGGTGCTATTATAGTTTTTTAAGGATTAATATAATGATAGAAATTTTATGTATGACTTGGAGGATATTTAGGGAAGAGATAAGGAACAAGAGAACGACATCATTCTAAGTTGGAGTATATCAAGGAATGAGGTTGTTCACACACTATTTAGGAAGTTTTACTGATAGAGGATTGCATTTCCAATTTAAAAAATCAAAAATCAAATATGTTATATATAACATTTGTGAAAAATTATTGAATTATAGACATGTTATAGGACCTGATATTACACTATAACACAATGTAAATTTTGGATATATATTTTGTCCCAAATTAATACTATGCTTCATATCTTTTCTTACACAATACTCCTTAAAAATCACATCATATTAATAAAAAATTATTAATAAAGATACAATCACTAAAAATATGTTAAATTATTAAAAATTATAACAATTTAATTAAAAATAATTAACATGTTTTCATACTAAAATTGAATATTATCAATTAAATATGATTTAATTTTGTTATTTATTTTATTATAAAAACTAAATTTTAATATTTTTTAATTTAAATTTGATAAAATTTAATTTGTTTTTAAATTACTCATATAAAAAAATACAAATTATGAATGTTTACATTTTTAATAAGAATTTCATTTTTGAGTAGGATATTTTTTATAAAACATCTTAACATTTACAATAATTTCGAGAAGATGTTTCTCTCCACCTGCCTTCAGGCGCACTAGGGTTCAGCCGGAACTAGCCATTTCGTCAGCCCCTCCCCTTCCGGAGGGGGAGGGAGGAAATTGGATTGTATCAACCTCTCTTGCTAGCTCTTCCATTCCTTTTTTCCCTTCAACAATCCCGGATTACTCCCCATTTCCCCTGGTATTGAGCTAGGCCCCGAAGTTTACGACTTTTACTATTAGAGTCCCTTCACTTTTGATTTGCCTCTCGTAGTTTTCTGAAGCTTCTTCCCTCCATAACCTCACCTTGGTTTCTCTCTTTGATCGGAAAAATCCTTCGGTAGATGTTGTCGATAGATTCGTCAAATATCAATGGGGGATTCTTCATCATGTGATGTTTGGAATTCTTAACGTACAAAAAATGATGATCAATTTTCCTCTAATAATGATATAGCCCTCGTGTGGTCCAATGGCTCATGATCATTCAACAACTTCCGTTTCATTCTCCTTCAGTATTCCTTTGATATTCATTTGAATCACGACCCAAAGACAACAATGATTTGGGTATGTCATCCATGTTTGCTTCTCTCCTTCCAAAATACTTCTATATTTCCAATGTTAGGAAATCATGTGGGTCGTTTCATAGTTTCAGATACTCAGACAAAAGCAGTCTTCCATCCCATTGAACCCCAATTTTTTTGAGGTTGAAATTTATAAACCTCATTAAGAATTCATTTGGATTGAGATCGAAATATAATATAGACTCAAATTGTCAGTTGTTTATGAGTCATTGAACCAATACTATTCCATATGCTTTATCCAAGGTCACTCTTCCCAGCAATGTCATCATATAGGTCTAGCTATAATGGTTTTGAATTTATTTAATGTGGCTGGATTAATGATAAAGGATGATGTCAATGGGAAGGAGATTGGTAATTATATGTACATCCCTCTACCAGTGGGTGATGATCTACCTATTTAGGATGCAAAATAGGTTGTTATTAACATGAACTTCAGTCTAGCATGCATCATCCATGTAGTGGATACACTAGGGGTAGGGGAATTGGTGCATCATTCAATTTCTCAAAAGGAGGTGAGTCTTATGGTTTCTAAACTACAGGTTGAGAATGTTTCTTATCATTTGAGGTGTGACTTGGGTGTTAGCTCAATTTTTGGGAAATTTCAAGGAGGTACATGGGAGGATGAGGGGGTGTGTGCCTTTCAAAGAAGCTACACAATGAAATCTGTTTCATTTTCCGATGTTGTGAGACTAAATATTAATTCTTCTCAAGAGGTCACAATACAAGAAATATGTATGGATGGATATTCTGGTTTCAATAGTCAGGAATATAAACAACATGGGTATTTATTAGGACATGAATTTGTATAGAGACTAGTTAACATGTCAATCCTAATAAGGGATCATGAAGTATAGGCAATAAGTGAGGCTATAAATCCCCCCTCTCATGCTGGTATTGGTAAAGATGATGTTTTTTTAAAAATATTAATTAGAACTGTTATCAGGTGCTTAGAGAAGGTGAACCTCCCCCATCTAGAGAAGGGATTGTTGTGGAGAATTTTTATGAAGATGATCATCTTCCTCGTGGTAGGATGGATGAAATATGTATGGATATAAGTTCTTCCTCCTAATCATGGTCCTCAGAGCCCAAGGAATCAGAGCTTACTTAAGAGATCCTTTGATCTTCTTCAATGAATTGAATGGAAACCCCATCGATTTATATGTATTTATTTAGTATATGCAGAGGCCACATAGATTTAAGGACTACTCCAATCTTCCTAGACCTCCTGTTACTTGGTCCACAAGAAATGGTAACCCCCCACAAGTGAGTTTGAAAGTAGATATCGAAAAACTAAATAATAAGAGCAAGGTGACTATATACATGTGGAGCCAGAAGATGATGAGGAGACTAAAACACGAGCAGAGGAACCATCTTCCTATAGTTTGGTGAATTTTGATAAGGAGGTTGTTGAATATGACAACCCCCAGGAGCTCCTCATGCACTAGAATAATGAAATGTTAGAGGAGTATTTGCTGATCAAGATATCAAAGGAGGATGCACATAGAATGTTTAAAAGACTATTGAGAGTTGATTTGATTATAGAACAATACTCATGGATTGACAAACATAACATGATATTGACACATGGTTTCAATGAGGGGAACACGATCCCGGAGGAGAATGTGTAGACATGGGACAAAGTTCCTTCGCAATTCAAGGATCCCATTAAAGTTAATATGGAAATGGAGGTTACATTCTTTGAATGGAAACATCTTATGGTTTTTAATTCTAATTCGTTTAATTTTTTCTTGAATGGATTTATAATTTCATATGAGGTTTTATTATTTTCTATATATTAAACTTTGTTGGTTTTCCACTTTTTCATAAAAAGTGCTTGTAAAATAAAAAATTTATTTTTGGTAAACATGAAATAAATTACTAAAATACTTTTTAAGTAATATAATATGTATTTTTTAAAAAAATAATTCATTTTAGAATTTTATTTGAACTTGAAATAGCTATGACATATATATTTATAAATAAAATAAAAAATTATTCCAATAAAAATTTATTTTTAATCATTTTATTTAATCAATATTTATTAAGGTGATATTCTCTATTTTCATGATCCAAAATCCTCATACATTTTATTTTATATAATATCTCAATTTAGTCGATTAAATTCTATAACCATAATAATTTTATCATATACGAGATTTATAATCATAATAATACTCATTATCTAAAAATAATGCTTTACATGATTACATGTGTTTATTCTAAATTTTTTTTATTCCTTTAAAAATATTATAAATTAAATTTATTTAAAAAACATCAAAATATTTAATATGTTCAATTTTTATTTTCAGAAATATAATTAATTACTAAGATTAAAAATTATTTATCTCGATAAAAAGTAAAAATTTTAAAAATTATTATACTGTGGGAAATGGACAAAATTTTTTTTGCAATATAATATCAATGAAAATGAACACTTGATTCTGATGATGTGTTAAAAAATTAGTTTTATGGATTTTTTACTGATAAAGATTTCCTAATTTCATACTTCCAAAACATTCAAAAACAGAAGAAACATTTCTATTCACATATAGAATTAAGGACCATTATGATTATAGTTTATGATAATTTGGAAAAAATAATAGATAATCAATACCCAAAAAATCTACTGATTATATTTCCTACTATACCAAGATTTTCAGATTCCAAATTCATTCATCAATATCAACCATCTGAACTATTCAAGGCATAATTTATTTAGCATCATACTTGATTACCTAGGTAAAATAAAATATAATAAGGGTGTGGTCAAATGCTCAGTATTGTTAATCATAAGAATTATTAAATTAATGTCATCATTGACTAGAAAAGGTTCCAAAGGGTATACAGAAAAAAATAGAGCACATGAGGGAATCATAATAGAACTCATACACAATAATACAAGAATTAACCATCATAACTCAGGGAATAATATTTTACAAATTAACGGAATATAAGAATCATTAATTTGGAGCCATGTGATATCAATTTTTATCAAAGAAAACATTATAATCCCTTGAAATGCATAGATAAAACATTTTTTTATCATTAAGCATCATCATTGAACTCTTAAATAAACCGTACAATTAGAATAACCATGCTTCTAAATTACAATATAATTCTCCAGATTACATAATCATTAACCAATTCATTGGATCCTTATCTGATAAAACCCATAGTATAAGCTACATCGAGATCACCCGAATCTATCTGGTAATACCCATCATATATAATATACATTAAATATAAATAATATATATATATATATCAAACATCATTATAAAACATATAAAAAAATAATTATTCCTTTCATAACATGACTAACCCTAAAAAGAGAAATTTGATCCATGATAATCTGTTTGAAACATGATTAACACATGGAAAAAGAACACGTTTCCATAACAATCGTTGTAAAACATGATAAACATGTGGAAATAAAATATGTTACATAATAATTTATTTTATAAAATGATTAACCCATGTACAAGAAACATTTTTGATAATAATATATATGAATCATGGTTTAGACATGGAAAAAAACATGTTCCATAATAATTCCTATAAAACAATCATAATCTATCCATTAAAAGAACGATGATTCTATAATTACAAAATATAACAACTAGAAGTTAAGTAGTAGAATGTTTCATTGGTGTTGATAAATATATATACTAACAAAATATCATCAATATCATTTTGAAGGGATATAATCTTTTAATTTTGAAAATCCATTTTAAAATCTAAAAACTCATAAAATATTGTGAAAATTATTTTCATAAAAAACATACATGAAACCAAATAATGGAATCTTCATGGAAAATAATGGACATAATGGCATGAAATTTCATTCATTTTATTAATTTTAAAAAATAGATAATCCTATAGAGATGTTCTAAAAAGGGTAGTTAAAAGTGACCCATTTTGAAATAATTAGAAAATTTCATTTTAATACCATTTTGAAAAAGGAAAAATAAAATGGAAAATAGTTTTATACAATAGTTTATTTTTATAAAATAAAACGTTTTAAAACATTTTATAAATTGTGGTTGTGGATGAGAATGATACATTTTTTAAATTTCAATAAAAGAACAATAGGAATTTGAAATTAATTTCTTGAAATTTTTCAATCAATAATTTGTGAAATAGATATCAAACATGTAAACCACATTCAAAACCATTAGTGAGAAAATATGTGGTTAAAGAAAATAATATCATATGATTTACTCTAAATTAACCTTCAACATATACACACTCATAAGGAATGGGATTTTAACACATACCCTTTTAAATATTGGTAACTCTTCATTTTTTAGCCCTAATAATGAATACTATAAAATGATACATTAAATATCTCAATAATAATGATTATAATTATATAACATATCAAAGGTAAGTATATACACCTAACAAATGAATATGTTTTCATATCACAAATGTGTTTATCAAAGAAACATTATTATAGATGAATCACCTTTACAAAAAACAGACCATTTCATTTTGAGAATTAATAAATGAATAATTTATGTGTATCAAATTTAAATCCAAATCAAATAAGTTGAAGTAAAAAATAATTTAATAATTATTGATTACACTCATAACCATATAATATGAATGAAAATGAAGAGGTAATACATCCCAGTGAAAATATATTGATTTTGGAAATTCTTTTTCACTTAGTAACATTCAAGTTAAATTCCATTGGATAAATTAATTAAAATTTAAATATAAAATATCATGATTTTTGATGGAATAATTATAGTATATGTAAAAATTTATGTATATAAACCATATAAAAAATAAGTTTCATACTAATATTATATTCCTCAATGAAAGTAAATAGAAATGAAATTCCTTATAAATTTCATAATCTCTAAATCAAAACCACATTAAAGAGATAACCTCCTAATTATTTGAAAATAAAAATATTTTTAATGTAAATAATAATGAATGAAATTGATGGGTATTATATATAGCACACAATGAAAATTCTTTGTGAATATAAATTACATCTCACAGAAGTAAAACCGAGATAAGAATCCCAAACCTCAAGTCTTGTCTCTTCAAGTGTGTTTTTTATCCCTTATATAATATGGCTATATAAATTATTTGATTTATTAAGAATATATTCTAGGTTTAATACCATATAATAATATTTTTTATTCTATTTATTTTTTAGTACATATTAAAATATTTAATGTGTCAAGTCTATATTAAGGTGTTTTGAAGATGTTTAGTTTATTGTTCCAAAACTGATTTTGTGTGTTGGACATGGTCAAAGATTTATTTATTTCAAAATCTACAGAATATTAATTTTGAAATAAATATCATATTTAATCTTATATTATACTGTTAAACCCAATCATGAAAAATGTTTTGGAATAATTAACTATATTGTGATCGAGGATTCATTAGGCCATACGTATACATAAGCAACGTTTCCATTTTTAATGATCATAATGGAAAGCGTAAATGTATTATATTATCACTAAAAATGGATAATTAAATATAAAATATAATGATTTTTATTTAAAAATATTTATATACATCATACATGAGTTGTGTTAATTAAAATAGAGTCACATCTCTTTGTGAAGGTGGTAGTCCACAAATACACAAACATCGTAATAATTTTTCCAATGACTGAAAATGTAAGAAATAATGTGATATATTAAATTTTTTAAAATATAAATATTCCATAAATATAATTATTATTTCATTTATATAACATATATTACTTAATATTGTCCTTGTTACCTTCAATGTATTACATTAATGAAAAATAAATCACATCTCTTCATGGGGGAAATGTTTTTCACGAACAAAAATGATGTGTTCATATCCATCATGGAATGGAAATAAAAAATGGTCCATATGATATGATAAATCCATAATTATTATTATTTTAAAAATACAAAATATATAAATTAAATACATCATTACAAAAATATGTCGTAAGCAATGATGGAAAATGAATGGCTTGGGTTCACGAGGCAGTATTCCGACATACACATGAATGATGATTTCTTATATAATTTCATCGAAGAGGAGATAGATTTTTGTTATTACATTAATATAACACCATATTTTTATATATTAGATACTTATATTATCTAATGTCGGTATTTTAAAAATATCTAGTTGTGAATGATAAAATATAACAAAAACTCAAAGTTATTTTCTATACCTATTCTCGCACCACCTCTTTATGATTATATCTAAATAACTATTAAAAATTGAATTATAAAGATAAACATGAAATTAAAAAGTGGTAATTGAATATTTAAACTGATATGGGTAGGTATTTTCTGAACCAAATGGGTTTTATGGTGTGAATAAGAGATGAGATAGGGTGACCATTTATATGTTAGGTGGGAAGCGCCCTTTGAATTTCTAAAAAGTTAATGTGATTCCCATGTTTTCACATGACAAAAGACACAAATATTATGTAATATATTGTAATATAAATTATATGTTCTAAATATTTCCATAAAACTGGTTTTAGACTAGTTTTATTGTCATTTTGATTCTTATGTTTTTGTTTATCCCCCTGATACACAAATTTTCACCTTAACCACTATAATTTAATTTTGTTGTTCCCAAAATTCAATGTGGTATGAATTAAGTAAACATAATTACATCACATAAATTATTCTCATTCAAATTATTTAATCCATTTTAAAAAAATTTATTCACATAATTAAAAAATAATAATTTATAATTAATCTCACTAATGTGATGAAAAAGTAGAATTTCAAGAAGTGTATTTTTCAAGGAAAATATATCGTTATATATACAATATGAAATATTATAATTATTTTTTGAAAATACAATTATTAATATTTATATATAATATATAAAATAAATTTCAAGAATTCTCATTATGGGATTTTTATTAAATAACAATGAGAAACATTATTTACTTTAAAACAGTTTTTATAAATATTTTGTCTAAAACTGAAAGAAAAACTTATACAAAAATATAATATGGAGTTAATTAAAAATAAAATTGATGAATTAAATATAATTAAAGAATACTTATTTTATCAGAATTAATATTAAAAACATTTGACACTTTTCAATTACTTAATTTATTAAAAATAATTTTTTTAAAAAAACTCAGTAATTTTATTTATTTACTAGGAGAACTATAAAATTCCAAAAAGAAATCCCAATATTTCCCACAATGTAAATTTTATATTAATATTTCAAAAATAAAGATACTTTTATCAAATAAAATTTATAAAAAATCATAAAATAATTATAATACTTTTCTTAGGAAAAAGAAAAAATTGATATTTAAATAATACATATTTTTTAAAGAATAAAATTACTTTACTAAATAATTATTGATTATTTTTTGAACATATTTCAAAAAAATTTAATGACCATGAATTATATATATTTTTTTCATAATATTTTAGCACTATTAATACTCCCCAATCTATCATCAAGGTTATAATGGTTATATATTTAATGAATAATTTATGCTCAGTGTTGCGAGTTGAATATACAATCGAACATAGATTTATTTTATAAAATTTATGGTTGCAACATCCCCCCTAATAAATAATTTTATTCCTCTCCTTTTAAAATTATCTTAGAAGTAAATTTGTTGGAAATTTGAAAATAGAATTTTTGTGAACCCACATCCTAATATGGGATCATAAAACACCCTCCTGATAAAAGGTAAATAAAAATATAGAGGTCATCTAGAATAACACATAATAGGTTTCAATATTGGATAACATAGATGGGAAGTTAATATTTAGACATCGAATGAAAGCATAAATTATAACTAATGATATTGAGTGACAAATATCACTTATCTTCAGAAATGGAATGATCAAGAGAATGTCAACAACCACAAAACAATAAACCAAAGAGGTGTAAAAACCAATTTCTATAATCAATAATTATGGTAGCATGAAATATTTTATTTCAAGACCCCTTCATTAGGGTCGAAGAATTATTAAGCATATATACTAATGAAATACTGAAATAGACAACATTATATGATGAAATTTATTCCAATATTAAATTTCTGACCTAATATCATATTTTTTCACTATATGATGAGTATTCAAAATGAAATATTCTTACATAAAAGACTAAATAAAATTTAAAGACAAAACAAACATAAAAGTTATATAAATTAGTTACTCCTATATTTTTAAATTAACCAATATAAAAATGATTGGAACATGGTAAGATAGTTCAAAAAATGAATAAAGCATTATATAATACATTATTCATTAAAATTCAACAGTAATATCCAAATATGAAACTAAATAATTCGATAATCCTATATCCCGAATAACCTCTATAATCAAAACATTATTGATTTGTTTACCCTAAACGATGGCTCATAAATTTATTCGTAGAATTAAACATATATTATGATCTCCTATTGAAATATCACTATATAATCTATCAAAAATCACTTTCCATTCCAAGGTTTATCTATATTATAAAACATATATTCCAATATTTTCCTTAATATAAATGATCATATAAACACTAAAATGTTTGAATTCCATAAAACTTCTATATTTAAAAATTAATGAAATGCATCACATTCAACTAAAGAGTTACATGAACTACAAACCAATAAAACTACTCATAGCCTATCAATAAACACATTAATATATCATTAGTTAAAACTTCAAAGGGGTTTCTAAGACATTATAATTATGATCATTCATAATCTTATATGCAAATGATGTAATCCATAAATCATAAGATAGCCTCATAAGATAACATATTAATTTCAATATTTATCTAAACATTTCCACTAATACAAACTATTATATCTTGAAACACACACTCCTAAATGCAATGCTCAAATCAATATCATTAAATTTTTTCTATTGATACTGATGATGATGAACTAATTTTTTCTATCAAAAATATAAAATATTAGTAGGTAAAATGGGATTAACATAAAATCTCCATGGCCATTTTGGAAATTAATTTTATATAATTATAAGCAATATTATTTAAAAAATACACCTGGATTGAAGAGAGTATCTTTCCCACTATACATATCTACTAATATTAATTTCAACAACAACATCCATATCAAACCCTTTATGGCATAATTCATTCAACATCATACTTGATAACATATAGAAATGTAAAGAACATAATGGTGACATCAAATGATTAGTATTTTTAAACATATGAATTAACAATTGAATTCCATCAATGATAATAACATGTGTATAAGGGTATGGAGACATAATCATAGTGCATAAATGTATGGAGACATAATCAGAGTGCATGAGAGAATAAAAAAAGAACATATACCCATCAATACTTGAATCTTCAATATTGAAATTTGTCTTATTCATTTAATTAAGGGAAGAGTCGTATGAATAATTATTCATGGTCAATGTGATATAAATCTTGATCAAATTAAATATTATAAACCCTTTACAGGAATAAAGAAAACATTTTGGAATTTTAGAACATCATCATCAAAGAACTATTTCGTAACCCATAAAATTAAAATTTCCATAAAAGTGACTTCAAATATAATTCTCTAGAGAACATAATCATTAGAAAATTCATCTTAGATCAATATGGGTGCACCCACCATATGTGATATATTATGATTACCCAATTAAATTTGGGCATACCCATTGTATATATTTTCTAATAACCATAAATAAAGTACATATATATTACAATTCATCATGAAACATATGAAAATAATTATTCATTTCATAACATGATTAACCTATAGAAGATAATACAAGGAATCCCATCAGTAATGACACTCCTATCTCAATAGTTTCAAAAAACAATTATGATTGGCCCCCCTATACCAACAATTTCATTTAACTTTTGGGATATTAATTTCTATTTATGCTTTTCCCAATGATTTTTAAACCATTGGGTTATAGTCCATTTGATAAGTGGTATCCAAATTATTTTAAAATTCAATTGGTATAGAGAATCTTTACCAATAGTCTAAAAATATGTTAGGATAGATTACCCCAGAATACACCCTATCCATCCTCTTTATACTAAAATTAATCAGCCATAATTCTTAATTAAAAAATATCTCTCCTATTATTTCTATCCAGTGAATGCATCTTCTAAACCAACAATCCATCCTTGATTCAAGTCATTTTATTCTTCCACATCAAATCAATAATTTATAAATGAGTTATTTATTTTTCCTCGATTATTTTTTTCTTTTACCAATAGAAATTTTCTGCAATGACCATATGTTAATCATGTAAACTATTCTATGGTTTTTATTTTATCCCATATGTATTATGATCCCCTAATGTGATTGAGTGTTTGAAATCATCATTCATAAATGTTTATACACCTAAAATTACAATTTTTTTTCTAAATCCAAAGGTTTTGGGAAAATATTTACGTAAGAGATGATTAAATTCTCAGAAATCCAACTTTAAATTGAAATAATTGTAATTATTGTGATTTCAATCTATTTATATTCATTTTATTGTGTGTTATATTTTTAAATTGTTAATTTCTAGATATTTTGTGGAAATTATGTTGATAGTTATGATAGTTTATTATGTATAGTTTGTTGAAGAAGTGTGGCTGTGGTTATTTTGGAATTGGATATGTTGAGGGATGGTTAGTGGTGAATGGAGGATGGTTGTTTTTCTGTAATGGTTACGCTCTTGTGATGGATTAGTGGTGGGATGTGCGGGTGGTTATTAAAATATTATTTTTTGGTGTTGTTTTTGTAGCTGGAAAGTGGATGTAGAATATGATTAGTAATAATTAAATTGAAAAAATCAGCTGAAATTAAATATGTGTGGGATGGAATAAAATATGTGGTAATTGATTAACAAATTTAATGATGATAAATAGAATAAAATGGTTGATGAAAAAAGTGATTTTTCTATAAATAAAGACTTAAATGGATATTATCTGGATCATAGTTGACAAATAGGACAACATACAAATTTATTGTATAAGTAAATTAATGTGAGAATTTATAGGTTGTGTTTGGTTATTTTTTGTAGTGAGTTGTAATTTTTCGCAGATATAGTTAGTTGACGATGTTTTGGAGTGAGTTAGTAATGATATAAAATGTATTAAATGATATATAGATATTAGATTGTTATTTGAATAAATATTTAATTTTTTGGCTCTATAATACTTGATAAATCATGGTAATATTATTATTTTTTACTTTCTATTAGATTTTGGGTTTTATTGTGAAATTATTAAGAGAATATATAGTACACATAGGGTATGTTTCATTGATATGATATAGGGACATCATCTACCTTTTTGATCTTTATAAAATTATTTATCATCACATATACTATGTTTTTAATAATATTCAAATGTATTCCTTATTATTATGACTCACTAAATAAAATAAATTTAAATTAATTTATCATACCATAAGAAAACAAAATATTACCAAACCGACCTTACAATTCTTGAAAATTAATGAAATGAACCTCTAAACACTTTACACATTTAAACCAAACCCAACCAACAAATCATATATATATCATAACCAAACTAACATAACCAAACTATGTGAATTTATTTGTAATGACTTGACTTATCCCAATTACACATGAGTAAACCTGAGAAAAACTATACTTCATCAAAATCAACCAAAATAAAAATAATTTAACTAAATTGAACATTACAAAATGAAATTATATAGTAATTAAAAAGTTAACTACGTTCGACAATATTTAATAACAACCTAACATTCAAGTACCAACTTAATTGAAATATAATAATAAAAGACAACCAGAATAATGATATTATATTTATAAATGAATTCAACATCCTGGTTTTATATTTACATTAATTTCTAATATATATACATAAATTTTATTTCTTTTATATTATGATTCGCATACAGAGTAGTGTGGTGGATATGGTTTCATATAATGGAAAAAATTATTTTTTACTAAAATATAATTTTTATTAAACTACAATCTTATTGAATTTCATTTAAGAAATGAATTTAAAATAGTTTTTTTAAAGAATTCATAGATGATGGATGTACAAAATCGATCTAATTTCTAGTTATTTTGAAAACATGTTAGAGAGCTTTTTAGATTTTGTATTTGGAAATTAATCAAATAGTTTTCACATAAACACTCCATGTAATAGTTGTGTTGGAATACCTTGGTTGAGAAATATGAAAAATAGCATCCATACAACCAAAAATGGGTTTAAAATAAACAACTTTCGATGGTATCACAATGAAGAGAAAATGAAATATCAAAATATTGATGATCTGAATAAGAGGACATAGAATGAGAATGTTTTATATGACTGGTTTCTATTTCTCGACCATAATTAGATGGAATAGATGATGACCTAAGAAGACATAAACATGATAAAAAATGATGGATTTAAATAAATTTATGATGTCTATAGGGTAAAAAATGAATTATTCTTCCACGACTCTGGTATATAGGCAATGTGGTAAAAAAAAGAATATCAAATTTTTAATCCAATTGTTTCATGGAAAACCCATATATGGGGTTTCTAATGCTACCATCAATTAAATTCATTCTTTATATTAGGACATATTTCTAGATGATGCAGATATTCCCTTAATGCATTATATGAAATGGGTGTTACTTAAGGAACATGGATTTTCCAAAAATAAAATTCATGCATTCTCTAAATATTGCTTCATATTCTAAGATGAAAATTCTAAATGAAAAGATTCTATAAATTGTGTCACATCATGATGGAAGCCACAAACTGATGGAACCCCATCATATGTGCCAAAAATTTTAATGTGTCACTTTTCATTGATCCCCATACTCTATAATATTTTCATGTTTAATGACAAATCAATAAAAATGAGAAATAATGATACTAAGAGAAAAAATAATAATGATGATTTTGTACATATTGTAGACATATTTTATTGGCATATATTTCATGCTTGATATCTTTATTTCATAGTTCATGTGTTTAATGTGAGGTTGGTTCATTCAAGTTACGGTTTTTATTTTTTTGTGAATTTAATAACTCCACACAACACATGTCTTGTTTTCATAAACTTCTATAACTATCCATCATGCTTAAGTATGAGATAACTATTCACTTTCATGATTATACTCATATCTGTACCATCTAATCCCAAAAACGATATAGACATATACATGAAACCCATAATAAGAGAGTTACAATTTCTTTGGGATGTGGATGTGTGCACATATGATGCATACTCAAATGACATATTTCAAATAGGTGTTTCACATATTTGGATGATCAATGATTTTCCTATTTATGAAATGATGTCTAGATGGAGCAAGGAGGAAAAAATATTATTTCCATTTTTTACTATGAATAATTGATCAATAAGACTGATATATTAATATAGTTTCAATTTCATAGGAAATCGACGATTACTTCCAATGGAACATTTATATAGAAATAATCATTGATGATTTCACCAAGCCATGGTGATTATTGATCCACCATAGGATATGTTTATAACTGATTTTCTTAATGAATTGCAACATTTTGTTTTTTTTATTCATTAAGGGTCAAATGAAATATATTATGAGGAATAATGTTTCCACTAAAACATGTTTAAATTGGATGAAAATGGGTATATTATTTGAGTTTGTTCTTGGTCAACCGATCTGATACATCATTTCTTTCACGTAATGAACATTGAAAATAATACATGTGAAATGTTACTTTTAATTCTTATAAATGTTATGGGAGTGAAAAAATATAATTACGATCTGGATGTGACTTTTTGGATTAGGGCACTAGAATATAATTAGATCCTATATGTATCGGTAAAAATAAATTAAATGATACATTGTCTTCTTATGTGATAAAATGTGTAGAAGAAAAAAAAATTGTTAGAAGTACTAGAGAATGTTAATGTTCATAACAGTTATTCATGAAACATATCATAAGGGGTCAATAAGAGAGAGTTGAACATGAAATATTTGAATACTATTGATTTTCATGTCCTTCTAAATGAGTTGATTCTAATAGAAATCTATCATCATTTTTTCAAAAATGTAAAGGTTTAACTTATTTGGGTGTTCCATATTTTAGAGATCGTTATACTAAGAAGTTTTAAAATACTTTCTTATAAAAATGATTGCATAGGAACCATTTATTTTGTATGATTTATAGAAAATATTTCCTTCAACATTTTTCAAATGCCTAATGCATCTGACTATCCATATTCCAACCAAAATACCTCTTGTAGGACCTTTTTATTTTTGTTTGATTGATCCATGGTTACAGATTTTTTATCACTGAACAACCAATGAATGTGAGAACACAACATGACAGTGATATGGCAACTTCCCCAATAGACTGTTATGCTAGTGGATCTGATAGTAAACCTAAATTTGAAAATGTCGATTCTTATGGGGTAATTAAAAAATTAATAATATTGAATTATCACACTCATGTTCGAGTCACCATAATGAAAATCTAATTGTGTGATAAGATCACAATGTTGGGAACATTTATTGATGGTTGATGATTTCGAGTAATTGACATGACTCAATCTCCATCTACTGATGAACAATATCTATTAGAATCAATAGATAAACATTTTTTTATGTCAAATATAATCTTCGACCTAAATTTTTTTTCATTAGTGATGAAATTCCATGATATATGTTTTATGACAATGATGATGAAATTAAAACCTTACCTACTCCAATTAGTCATGATCCATTTATTACATATGATAACCCCAATAAATAATTTTTTTTGATTTGATTGTGAACCAAATTTTGTGGTTGGAAATATATAAAATCATCCATATTTTTTATCAGATATTTTTTTACATTGACTTGGGTTGAAAAGGTTGGTATTATTAAAATTGATTTAATATTGATTACAAGTATTTGTTTAAATATCTTGACTTTCATGTGAATTTTAAATAATTTCTATTTTAAGATTTCATTGATATTAATTTAATAATATTTAACTGAATTGTATTCAATCCTATGAAACTAAAAACATCTGGAATAATTAAATTAGCACAAAAAACAAACCGAATTTAATTATACATATTAAAATTATTGTTATGAAAATAAAAACAATTGAAAATAACTACCAAAAAATATAAAAAAATACCTAACCAAAAATATAAACCAAATGACATAAGGAAAATAAAAATTAAATAATAAACTAATTAATTAACAAAATCAAAGAATATGACCAAGGAGAAATAATAACAAAAAATCACCTAATCAATTGTAAAAAATGAACCAATTGACATTAGGGAAAAAAATGAATAAACTGACCTAAAAAATTGAATTGGATCAAATTTATAATAGATGAAAACTATATTGTACCTATAATAAGCATGTGAGTTTGAACATGTTTTTTATTATATGAAATTTATCCTATTTTGATATTATTCTAACTAAATTTATTTTTTAATATCACAACGTATAATGTATTTAGATTGAAAACTTTTATGCCCTAATTATGTTATGTCTCATCTTATTGTTGTTTTGTTTACAAATTAGTTATCAATTTCTAATTAATTCCATTTTTTATTTCAAATATATAGAATGAATCCTATTTAAGAGTAGGGAATGATAAGCATGATATAAAATAATCGTTGAATAACAGAGATGGGAGCTCCTCTATAAGTTCTTGTAGTGAGTATTTTGTTTCAACTATATATATATATATCAATTGAATATAATGTCATGTGATTAATATTGTTTTTAAATATTTTGATGGATCCATCAATTCAGTTCCATTTATTCTCCAATCATCCTAGTGGTCCCAATACACTTTCCAATGATATGTGTGGGGTTGGGTGGTAATAGAGCTAGCCATTCTAATCAGCATACCTAATTAGACCATGTCCCTCCCCATGTCGTACGATCTCCCCCACATTCTAATCCTATATTTTTAAAAGGGAGACATGATATATTTATGATGACCACGTTTTTAACATCGTTTACATCTAAACCTCCTCACCCATCATTCCTTATCTACTGATTATTCTTACTCCTCATCTATATCATTCATTTGGCAATCCATCCAGTCTATCCTCTTTTTCATTACCCTTTATCTAACCTATCTTATACATTCCATATTCTTTAACACTTACTCTAACATATTTGTGCATGTGATTCATATACTAGGGCCCACTCAATTCGATTAGTTTTTTGTTCCTCTAGTTCAAACTGATCCAACAGTGCCCATTAATTAGACTGCTGCAAGTATATTAATATAACCATAATATTTTTTTATAATACTTTATTCTCATAAAAAGACATATTCATATGATTTTTTATTCAATGAATTATTAATAATTTGATATATAATGGGTGTACACACATGCATGCAGTTACTGAACTAACACATGTAGTTGATTGTGTAGTACGACAAAAACAAATGAATTGTTGAAAAAATTGGGTTGGAATATATGTGTTTTTTGGAGACACTTTCCAAATACTCCAACATCATTCCCTTTATCCCACTCTCCCGGAGACACCTACCCAATGAAGAATTGGATAACTATTTGGAACAAATAATGGTAAAAATATATATTATATTTAATGATATATTATCATTTTATTTATATAAATTAATAATATGGTGTTATCTTTGCTTTAATTTACCTGAAGGTGAGGGTCCAATGCCATCATGACTCATGGAATTAGGTGAGTATTGGAGAGGCTACCAGAATTAGTTGTATATTGAATAGTGTGATAGAGTCGACATTGATTTATTTTACATATCTATCATTGGATATTTTTTTTTGATAGAATAGCATCATAAAATGATTACTCATTGGACGAGTACCATATTCATGGTATTACTAACATTTGTGGTTTTAAAATTTAAATATTTATATTTTTCATTAATATTTTCTTTAGTATTATTATTTTTTAGGAATAATAACAAAAAATATTATTCTAGGAAATTAATCAACAATTTGGGTAGACTAGCATGTCAAGCCCTCAGAGTATGTATGTATAATAATCATTTATAATTTATCTTTTGTACTTCTACTTTCTATTGTTTCCTCCATAGTTGGATTACATACTATACAATTTAAACAACTAAAATCTAATCTACCTAAATAAAAATGTTCTAAAACTAGGCACACTAAGAAATATATTATCAATATAAGCCACAAGAAACAGAATTATTAGGAATTGAATCAAACTATACAAAAATAAATAATAAAATTTAAATTGTAATGAATTCAATTGAAACAACATGAATATAACAAAATAAATATGAATTAAAATAAATCAAATAAAATAGACTAGTCCCAATTTTTCCAAACCATATTTGATATTAATTAAAAAAGATTAAAATAAAGTAAATTTAAAAATATTAAATATAACTAATCATAAGAAAAAAAGTGCACTAAACCAAAATTTATTCACATACCACGTGTTTTTTTATCATAATTTATAATTAATATCCATTTTATTTTAGTTATGACATTCATTATTATTAACATTTTTTCAATTATGGTTTCCTACATTCAATGTCATTGTAGAGGGGGGTATTAAATATTTATTGACAAGTTCCTCAAGAATCACTATTTTTCGCGATAAGAATGAAAGAAGCTGGGAGTGTGTTTAATGCACCATTGCAGCAGAAGATTTTATTTTTTAGCATGTTGATTTCAATTTTCAATTTATATTTTGTAACATAATAGTCTATAAATATTTTAATATGAATATTTGGAGGACCTTTATTCTTGATAATCAATAAATGTTGGGGAAAATGATCACTTATATCATTTTTTGGGGAGATTAGAACCATGATAGTGTGCACTGCCTATCAGGGAAGAGTATAGTATTGATGACACATTGTCCCACTCTATGAACTAGTTACTGTACTAGTAAGTTGAATATTTCTAATTAATGGGAAAACATTCTATGGATAATGAAGAAAAGTCTAAAAAAGGGTCATACCGATTGAATAATGGAAGAAAAGGAAAAATGATAAATATATAAAACAAATGGAAGTTTAATGTCCATCCCTTCTATGAGAGACTACCACCTCTTGGGATGTATATTTTTAATCGATGATTTTTTTATACAGTACACTATTAGATAATCTTTGAGGTGGTTGAGAAGATTTCATTCTTGAAGACGGTGAGGATTATGGTGAGGAAGAGGTCGAAGCCAAGGTTGAGGATGAGGATGAGGCTGAGGGTGATGGTGAGGCTGTGGCTGATGATGCAACGGAGGAGGAGGACCGGCATGAGGATGGGGATGAGGATGAAGATGAGGATGAGGACAAGGTTGTGGGGTTATGAAGATTATTAGGTTGATGATGATGGTGATGATATTAATAGAGATGAGGGAAGGATTTATCCATTTCATTTTAACTGATATTTATGATATTTGATGTTTGATGTTTTAATGTGACTAAATAGATGTGTGATATTTTGTATATTTGTTATAAATAGTAAAATGCATCAGTTGATTTGTTTTATTATCTTGAGTTATATGTTCTATTTGTGGAGGATGTTATTAAACATTCATTATATAGTGTTCTTATTTTAATTTATGGTGAATACTTTTTTGATGTTTATATTCGAGGTTCATTGATATAGTTCTATTTTGTAGGTTTAGGTGAATTTTAGTTCTATTATTCATATATAGGTGTTATTCATGAGTTAGGATGATATTTTGGATTTGGGGGTGTATACTTGTAATTTTACAATAGTAGTTTTACTTCATTATCAATGGTTCAAGATGAAACATTGGGATAGGGGTTTCCTGATGGTTAACAACCATTCATATATCCATATACCAGCAGTTTTAATCATTAGAATAAGTCTATACCCATGGTTTTAAACCATTGGGAAAGTCTTATCCCAATGTTTCATCTTGAAATATTGGGAACATGTAAATTTAAAAACCATATACCAATACTTCACTGAAAACCCTTGGTATAAGGCTCTCCCAATATCTCTAATACCAATGAATCCTATATGCATTGGGATATCCCATCCCAACAATTTCAGGGTCTTCCCCAATTTTTTGAACAATTGTGATAGGTCATTTTTCAGTAGTGAGTGAAATTGATTCCATGAAAATATCATTCAAACCTGATTAACCAATAGAAAAAGAACCACTGGTGCAGAAAAATTATTTCACATTCGTTTTTAATTTATTTTAACATTGGTTAAAACCAAACGTTTATAAAGGTGACACTAAAAATTGGTTTTCAGCATCAATTAAAAAAACTGATGGATAGAACTTATTTTTATGGGTATTCATTGTTGTTTTTCATGAAAATTGATTCCAAGTACCACTGTAAAATCAATATTCAGCCTCATTTTTAGTCAAAACAAAAGACAAAAATTGAAAAAAAATATTATTAGATTTTAGTTTATAAATAAATGTTGTCGAAAACCTTTCAAATCAGTTTCAAAAAACAATTGATGCTAAACATAAAAGACATCAAAAAAAATTAAAAATACTTTAACACAAAAAAATAGTGTACCTGTAATAAAAGAAAATTCATATGTATGATTACAAATCTGCAAAAAAATAAAATAACCCAACTTCATTAAAAAAAATATATTTAATGATATTTTAATGTAGATTTAAAAAAGACTTTCCAAATAAATTATAACATATTAGACAATTATAAATATCGAATAAATCCATTGAGATTATTTACTTCAAATGACTAATATAATGAATGTATTTTTTATAAATATGTTGAAATAAAACAATAATATTATAAATACATGTTAAATGAAACCTACCTGATAATTTAAAATCTCAACCATAAATAATATATAGTTTACAAACAGGGATCGTAGATGAGTTAGTTCATTATTAATATATGACTTTGATTAATTGAATATCTATCATATCAATACACACTATAAGATTAGAAAAAAATATTACAAAATAAAACATTAAATAGTTAATTTAATTTAAAAACCTTATTAAATTCATTCATTACTCTAGTTGTGATTATCTCATACATTAATCGAAAAACATAATAACAACATTCTGCAATTCCTTTTTGATGGTTACAGTAATGTTATACAACAAAATCATGATATTAAAAAGCAACATATGTTTATATATCAAAAATAAAAATGTTATGTAATGTAAAAATAATTACGAGTACTTCCAGGTATTGGATTGGATTTGGTTTTTATTTGATATGTTTTCTTTGTTAAACCATATCCATGACCTATATTAACATATATATCAACTAATAAAACATGTATAAACAAAAAACATTAAAATAAATGATCTTATAAAAAAGAAGAAAACTTATTTTTCTGTAAGTGTAATAATGTTTTTACAAATAGGGCCCAATAAAGAGAAAAAGTAGTATAATGTTTATTCATTTGGAAAAAATATTCCTAACATCTAATTCCCTCAATAATACAAAATGATAAAAAATAATGACATTATAACAAAAATTCATTCATAATTATAAGAGTGTTATTACACCTAAAGGAATGATAAAATCCAACATCCAATATCTTTCTTTGTTAATCTCTTAGATATATATGTAACTCTATATTTAGTCTTCAAATATTTCACAACAGTTTAATATAATTTGAAATCCATAAAATAATAAACACCAGTGTTCTAATATTGTATCAGAATAATGGATTGATACCTAATTAAATAAGTAAACCAGTAAGTCAGATAAATTAAACATTATTTAAAGAAAATTACTATCTCAAATAAAAATTTACACACAAATAAAATTATTGCAACAATGAAACGTTGATCACATTAAACTCTATCAGATCCATGATATATTTTTTAAATATTTTCAACGAATAGTCTCTTACACATGTTTCACTCATCATCAAAAACACATATAAATTATGAATTGAAGAAAAAATATATTTTATTATCTATTTGTCATGATAGAAATAGAATTATCTATAGGTTCCATTACCTTTTTCTTCCTTGGTATCATTTTTTTCATTGTTGATAGTCCTATTAAAATTTAATGTTAGGAAAAATTATTATCAATTTCAATCAAATGTAATTATTATTTAAAAAAAATACATTTCTTGTATGATAGATAATGAATAAGGATAGTCATCAAAAGTAAAAACATACCTATACCATCCCCATGTCTGGTGACATCCTTTAAAGGAAATGTTAGTAGAAATTTATGGTCAATAATATCATGCACTGATACTTTGAAATATCCCAACTAAATCAGCTGGTGGGGTACATAATCTCAAAATATATATATCACTCTATACCTCAAAATATGTACATGAGTATCTCTATTATGAAACTCAGAATATAATTTTGGGTCTAAGGAATGAGGTGGGGGATCTTAGTATGTAGGTTGGGTGAGCGGGGCCTGCTAGGCTGTCTGTACGTGTTGGCATCAGACTATCAAGGCTGGGAAGACTGGGCAGGTTAGGTAGGCTGAGTAATCTGGTCTGGCAGCGCAGGCTATGATTGTAATGATAATTGTTCAACCATAGGTTTCACTGGTGATTGAATTTTATTTCCCATAAATAATTTCATTTCATTCAGCTCATATTTTGAGGAATCAATATATGGATCTCTTTACTTCTTAGTTTGATTACAAAAAAATTCCTAATAATAGCACCCTCATGATATCCTCTGACTCGGCCTTGGAGTTCTTGATTTTCAAAACCAATAGCTATGGTATTCATCCTACCCTTAGGGATAAAAGTTTTTTTGAACTATTTATATTGAAGGTCATTTTAATTCATAAAATCAAATTAATATATAAATGTTTTTTTTCATTTTTGTTATAAAATATCTCCATCAAATAGTTTATAATGGTATATGTCTTTTCTTAATTTCTTTCGATTAATCAACACTAAATGTGTTCTATCATTTAATAAATTAAATATGTCATTTAAAATATGTAATTATAAAAATGAGCTAAAATAAATCAATTGAGATATTTTACCATCATAACCTCCCAATGTTTTTGTTTCTCCATCCTATTGACATTCTTCCAATTAGTATATAAAATAATAATCCTGCTATGGCTTTATATAGATATATAAATAATAAAATAAAGTGAATTTTGTACAGTTTCATTATTTTTATAATAAAAATATATATTTAATCTCTCATCTCTACGAGAAAGTGATAGTCTTGTTAAACAAGTAATACCACATTTACCCACTTGAGAACTCGATTTATCTATAGTAACAGGAGAATTATCTTCCGCTAAAGAAATATCAGTAATGTTGTAAATATTTATTTACAAATTAAAATTTTTATTTCATTAAATAAGTATATTACATAATATTAAATAATATAAAGAAATAGATATAGCGCGATAACTACTCCTCTCTCTATGTATCTGACATTGAAAAAAGTCATTGCATTGAAATTTTGTGTACCTACATATCTTTAGAAAACATAACATTTATAAAAAATAATGAAAAAAATAAGTACATATAAAAAGTGGAATTCATTTTTATGTTTTAAAAAATAATAATAATGTCTTCATTCATATAATAAATCTATATTCAAGTTAACGTATGAAAAATGGATTTTTTACAAAAGGAAATTTCCAAAAAGAGACAAAATATAAATAATTGCTAGAATAATTAATAGAATAATTTAGTGCTTTCCTATATTCCTCCATAATGATCAATACATACTGAATTCACCATTTATTCCTTATAGTCACTGTGACGATCTTGAAATCACATATAAGATGAAAAAGACTCGTGTAAATCAATAAAATCATCATCACCATCCTCATCACCCGAATACATACTTTTTCCTTGGAAAATGATTGATCACATATCATTTGATGGATCAACAACACAAAATATCTTCTTTTTATGTGTCACCATAATAAATGGTCCCTCATTGTAATTAAATCTTTTCAAATCAACTACTGTAAACCAAGAATCTTAACATTTCACAAAATTATTACTATCAACCTAATTACTCTTAAACATAGTGGCTTGAATTTTAATAAATTCAATTTACCAAATATCCACACGAACTTGAACATATGTCAACAAATTATAAATTAGGTTTTTAACTTCAGCACTTGAAAAATGAATAACTTCAACGATGATCATAAGACAACAATTTTCAATGGTAATCTTGTCATTCATCATTTTATGTAAATGTATAACCATTAATATCAAAACCAGACCATGTTATAACATTAAGAGAGAGTTCCCCATATAACCATTTAAATGTTTATAATACAGATATATATATTATCACTTTCCCTTTAAACCATGGGAAAAATGTCTTCTATTGCTAAATCATCAACCGATTTTCAATTTTTTTGATATTGTTTCATTAATTAAGAAATAGGTGATGATATATATTATAAAAAATCTGTGTTGTTCAAATGAATTAAATGTTCCCACATAACATCACCATATGGAATGAAATTTACCTTTATGTCTTGAATCCCTCGATATTCACTATCAATTTTCAAATGTCGAGATATTGGGGGGGCAATATTCTCCACTTCATACAAATAATCAATAAAGAACTCAATCACCTATTCCAATAAATATTTTTGAACAATAAAAGGATCTAGTTGTTATTGATTTTTAATATATACATTTTAAATTATCATATTATTTTCAAAAGGATGCATAAAATGTAAATCAAAATGACCAAATATTCTTATCTCACGCACCAGATAAATCACCAGGTGAACCATTATATCAAAAACAATATGTGGAAAATAAATTTTTATTTTACAAAGTGCAATATAATCTATATTATCCTACTAATATAAAAACTTTGGATCATCAAATATGATACAAATTGATTACAATAAAATATATAACCTCATTATAACCTTTCTGAGAGCTGACAATAATATACTACGCTTTGTGATTTATAGCAGTTGTTGCATCAATAAGTGACAGTCATGAGATTTCATACCTAATAATTTATAGTCCTTCACTGACACAAAATTCTTTATATTTTATTTATATACACTAGGTACTTTTATAACATACATCCACTAAAAAAATTCAACACATTAGACTTTTTTAATGTGTGACAAGATTGAGGTAAATATGTTCTATTTCATTTCATAGTGGGAGAAAACTCTAAACATATTCCCATTTTCTATAATGTCCAATATAGAATTAAATCCATATTTTGGATTTCATTTTATTTCTGAAAAATTCCAATCAAACTATCATATATATTTTACCCATCATCCATAACATCATTGTTATGTTTTATCTCTAAAAATATCCAACATGGTAGTCCATAAAAATAGTCTGTTTTATCCAGATATTTTTATGCCATGAGCTACATTTCATTCCTAAAAAGAATCATTATTTCTCACCATGTCGTATTATACTTCAAATGACAATGGTTATGAGGGTAAATTGAATTCCTATAAACTGTTATAATCTTATTTCAATCTAAAATATAGTTTATCAATTGGAAAAAAATATTCAATGTCCTAGGTACACTGCATTTATTCCACGTAATAATTGATATTAAGAAGTCTCTCCATCAAAATTTAAACATGATTTATTTCCTGTACCACTATATCTATATAAGCTTCTATATGTAGAAAATTCATTTATATTGAACATTTTAGTAGCATAAAAAAGAAAATATTCTTTTTTATGGATAAAGAAATGTAACACATACACCCCATCGAAGATTCAAATAATCAATATATGGTGAAATATAGCAACAATATCTTTTCTTAGTTATTTTTTCCTTGAAATAATTAAGCTAATCTTCATCATTATAAATATATAAGGGGATAATTTGTAAACTACCAATAAAATAGGACATAAACTATGTTGGCTACCTTGGCTCTAATATGGAATCATTACATCTCCAAACACTCACATTATTTTATTTGTATTGTAACTTCCAAAATCTAGAAATTATTTATCAAATAAGATTCATTGGGATGAGTTAGCAGTGTGATGTAATTTATCATCAGAGATTTGTTCATTTAAAAGCCATCTTAACCATTTTTCATAAATTGAATTTGAAAATAGACACTTCAAACATGGAATTATTATAAGGTGTCAAATTTCATTAGTAAGAGATTTGACTTTGGTTCCTAGAAATGACAGAGGGTTAAATTTTTCATCGATCTTATCACGTGATGTTCCACATATATGACATTTTGATAAAAATTTATCTTCTTTTCTATAAAACACACAATCTTTGGGGATATCATGTATCTTTTTATAAACCAGTACTATTGGGCATAATAATTTCTTTATCTCATTATTAATATCTAGAAGGTCGTTGTATTTCAGAAGTAGCTCTTTTAAAAGATCATGTAATTTAGGGAAACTTTTATCACTGCAAACATTTATTCATTTCAGGTTAACGAATATCAAAACTGTTAATCACACAATATATATACTACAACATGGAAAGAATTGTTTTTCATTATCTCCATACAATTGTTCAATAATTTCTATTTTTAAACGGTTTCAATACCTAAATAATGAATTAATTATTATATATGATCAAATGTCTCATGATGAATATTTTCATCAACATTATATGTGGAATTTTATTTTCTTTCACCATATAAGATACAAAATGTATAATCAAGGCTAAATCCATAGCGAATGAGATGGTCACTAATTTACATATAATTTATGTTTCCCATATTCAAATACATCACACATGGGAATAAAATCAAGCCTAGCATATGATGATTTTATTTATCAAATTTAATGAAATTATCAAATCCTTTTTCATATTCATTAGTGGTAATTAATAAAATTATCCAATAATGATTCATTAAAATCCTAAAATCATAATATATTTATTGAATATATAAAAACATTTAAATAAATAAATATATATATATATAAACAGATTAAATTTCAACATAAAATAATAAAATAAAAATTATTGGTATTCATGCATGAAATATTATCCATTATTATGAATAAAATAAAAACTAATCTACTCTAGGTATTTATTTTTTGTGATGTGGAATGCTTATCTATATTTAGAAAATAAAATTAGACTAAAAAATTACAAATATAGAAACAAATTTCAACTGATATATATTTACATATATACGAATGCATATATATACAAATATAAAATTTATCCATTTTTATATATATATTAAACCCAAAAAAAACTAATCAAATGAATTTATAATCTGGTGGGAGATATCAATTATTATTAGGAATAAAATAAAAAAAACTAGTTTGGGTATTAATTTTATTTAAGTAAATAATTATAAACAATTCTTGATGACCATAATAAACGAATAATGATATTTTTTTTATTTTAGATATATTTAATAATGAAACCACTATAAGACCACACCACATTTATTTACCTATATATATCAAAATAGAAAAAAAATATGCCACTTCATTACTACCTAAAATAAAACAATTTGGTAAACCCACCAAATAAATAATTTATATAATTAAAAATAATTAACAAAAATTTATAATTAAATGTCAAATTCATACAAACTAATTGAATGAATCAAAGTTTTTAGTGAAAATGTATAATTTTGTATTAAAAAATGTTACAAACCACTTGAAAATTTCGGATTTATACATTATATGATTGATTCAGAATATAGATGACATCCATTTAATTCATTAGAATAAATAACAATAAAATAAAACATAAAAACATTTCCAAAAAAATAAAAAACAACAACAATAAAACTTGTGATCATGGTTTTTCTTTACCATAACAGGGTTACTGAATACAAAGTACATAGATAATGTGCCTTGAATTTTTTGGAAAGAAGAACACTAAAATAAACAATTATAACATTTTCAAACCAAATAAAAAAATAGACAACAAAAAATAACATATAATTCCAGTGTCAATCGATCATAAAAGAGTTATGGTGAGGATATAGAAACCTAGATCACGAAAAAAAAATAAGATGAATGATTGAAGGTTAGTGATCACGAAATTATGATTCAAATCATGCAAAAATCTTCCAAAATTTCTATATTAGGGGTTTTAGATGACGTCGAAGGATTCGTAGGTCGATAGAAGAGAGAATAATCGAAGTACCGAATAAGGGTTCTATGGTAGGTTTATTAAATGGTTCTAAAGTTCATATTTACTAAAAATGATGTTAAAAATTTTATTTGTATTTCTGCATCAGTTTTCTCGAAAACCGACTCATTAAATTGGATATTATTTTGGGTTTTTCACATCAATGTTTAATAAAACCAATGCGAAAAAATATTATTTAAGCTTTTTTGATGTAAACTTTCTATAAAAATGGTTATATAACAATTATACTGATATTTTGGCATCAGTTTTTCATAAAACCGACATAGTAAATATATATTTTTATATTTTTGTGCCATTTATTATAATAAACAACACCAAAAAAACAAATCATTTAATATTATAGTATCTGTTATGTAAAACCAATATTATAAATGCGACGTTAAAACAACTTTTTTTATTAGTGAATGGGTTCCATAAAAATTTCATTAAAACATGATAAACCTATGGAATGGAAAGAACCTCCATAAAAATGTCTTCAAAACATGATTAACCATTGGAAAATAAATGGGTTCCAAAACTATCTCTTTGATACATGGTTAACCCATGTAAGAGTAAAATGATCAATAAATATATCATTGAAATATCCAGAAAAGTAATGAGGATGAAATCATTACAAAATATCCCCAATAAAGCATAAGTAATAGAAATGGTTGTTTTCATGGATGAATATAATTACCATTAAAACGTTATTAATACCATTCTTAATGAAAATAATTTTTTATTTTGAAAATCCATTTTCCAAAAACAATTGACAAAATTTTGAGAAAATAAATTTATTTGAAAACAATGTTGAAAAAAATAAGGAAACTCCAAGTAAAATAGTGGTCATGATTAAAGAGAAACATGTTCATGAAATTAAAGTTTAAAATAATCATTATTTCGAAATCATTTTTAAAATAGGTAATCAAAAGAGAACCATGTGGAAAACAATATGAGACTTTAGTTTATTAAAATTTAAAAAAATAAAAGATATCATTTAAAAATGTTATAAAAAATCTCTTATTTTTAGAAAATAATATTTTCTTAAATTTTCATATAAATCATTGATATGGAAGAGAAGTATACCCATTATAAAAGATAATGAATAATAGTTATAATGTTTGAATAAATTGTTGATATTTATTCAACCAATAGGTTCTAAAACGTGAATCAAATAAAATAAACACATCCATAAATATAGGATAAGAATGATATTTGGTTCATGAAAATAAGATAATATAATTTCCTCAAAATAAACCATGACCATAAAAAATATTAAAAAGAATAATATTATTAAATAAATCCTTCACCAATTATGTAAATCTTTAATCAGAAGCTTGATGATAGAATAACATCAAATTATACATTATATAGCATGAATATATATATTATGAATTTATTACATTTTAAAGAGAACTACATACACGTAAAAAATTAATATAGATGGATATCCTAACTATATGTCTTGATGAAAAAGAATATGCGATGAATAACTGGTAAAAAATCACACCATTGCATTTGAGAACTAATAAATTAATAGATTATGTGATTAAAATTTCAATCCACATAAAATAAGTGTAAATTCAATACAACATACAAAAATTCATTACACATATAATATTATAATATAAATGACAATGAAGAAGTAATATAACCCAAGGGTAATAAATTGAGTTGGTAAATTCTTTATAACTTGGTAATTTTCATGTTAAATTCCCTTGGATAAATTATTACTATTTGAAACATAAAATTCAATTATTTATGTAGGATTAATTATATTAAATTTAAAATAGGTATTACATACAACATATAAAATAAACAATGAATATGAAAATAAAATATACCTCCAAAATGGTATATTTGGATGAATTCCCTTATGTCTTTGCTTTTATGTGGATAAAACCACATAAAAGAGAGAAACTAAACTAGAATCATAAATCTGAATATATTCTATGTAATAATTATAAAATAAATACGTATTTATTATTTACACCACATAATAAGATAAAGTGGTAAATATAGAATAAGTCTCGTAGAAGTAAAAGCGAGATGAGAAACCCAAACATCGGGTCCAAACATTCCATGTGTATCCTTGAAATCATGTATTATAATATTATATAAATTATTTTACATTTTATTAAAATTATATAAGTATAATAATTTATACATAAATCCATTATATTATTTATTTGTAATGAAATATTAAAATACATGATTATTATGTTTGCATCAGTTGTACTGACAACGTATGGTTCATTATTTAAAAATGTATTGGATATGTTGAAAATGGTCATAAATATCATTATTTAAACAAATAAAAATTAATTATCCTGAAATAATTATATTAGTTATTCATATATTATAATTTTACTACCAAAACAGAAAAATGGTTATAAAAAATGCACAACATTAGAATCACTATGATAGTAGGTCATACGTATGCATGACCAATGTTTCTTATTTTTAATGATCATTATAGGAAAATGTTTCTAATTATTTATATATAAATAATTATAATTTTATCATAAATATAATATTATTTCATTAAATATACTGATTTCTTTTATCCATGTTGTTCGATGATGAAAAGAGAGCCACACCCTTCGTGAAGGTTGTAGTCCACTCATACATGAATGACATTGTCATTTTCAAGTGAGTGAAAAGGTAAAAACTGAAAAGAAATAATATCTTTTATGAGTGATAAATATGAAATAAGAATCATTATTATTTTTCTTATGTCATATATATTAATTAATATTGTCCTCATTTTCATACATTTATAGCTTTAGTGAACAAAAACACATTGCTTTGTGGGGAGATAGTTGCCAATATGCATGAATGAAATTATCATATTCCCCATGAAATGGATATTAAAAATGATATATAGGACATAATAACTCTATAAGATTAAATATTTTTACAAATATTAGTTATCAAATTTGAATATATCATTATAAGAATTAGTGATATGTGATGGTGGAAAATGATTTACATCGATTGGAACGGTGGTAGTCCGCCGTACACACAAATGATAATTTCAAATCCCATTTGATAGAATAGAAGATGAATTTATCTTATGAAATTAATATAGTAAATAATAATTATATAATAAATATTTTTATCATATGATAATTTTTGAATAATATTTTATGGATTTTACTAAAGAAATAAAACAAAAATGCATAGTAAGGAAGATTATCGTTTCCCAAAAAACATCTTAAGGATTACACCTAATGTATTCCTATAATGGACATATAAAAAACCAAATATTATATAATTAAGATAGGGAAGTTGGGATGATATTTCAGGGTCTTATTGGTCGATCAAAAAAAATTTAATGTGTAAATATGATAGGATAGGGGCGGCCTTTTATAAGTGAGGTGAGTGAAATAGTCGTAAGTTTTAAAAAAAATATGATACCCACATTTTTTCTCTTTACAAACACCAAAAAAATGTATCATTCTATATTATTAGAAGTAATAATTTATAAATATTTCCATATAAAAGTTTTCATACATATTTAGTTGATTTTAATCATAATTGTTTTAGTTTATCCCCTAGTAAACCCATTTTCACCATAACTACGATAATATATTTGTATTATTTTAAATATTTATTAGTGTAAAGAATTATGTTTAAATTTTTATATAATACCAATTACTATGACAAAAAATATTGAATACATTATAAAAATTTTAAATCATGTAACTGTAAAAATGTATTTTAATATTAAACCCAAAGACAAAAGAAAAAAGTTGGTTTTCAAGAAAGGTATTTTCAAGGAAAAGATAATTTTTTTATTAACTATATAAATAAAAATAATATTTTTATGAAAATAATTTATTATATATTGTTTTATAATCTAATAATAAATTTATATAATTCCTCATTATGATATTTTTAATTAATTTAAAAAATAAACATTATTAAATTTAAAATAATTTTCAGACAATTCGGTTTTTTAAACCCTTAAACAATGTTATACCAAATTCCCAAAAAAAATTTATTCATAATAAATTAAATAGAATAAATAATAATAAGTATAAATATTTTCACATTAAAACATATTAGAAACATAATAGGACTTTCAAAGTACTTGATATATTGAAAAGAAATGACATTTTTTTTAAAAATCAGTATTTTCACTATTCACTGAAACCCTAATTTTTTTTGAAAAATTCCAATGTTTTACCCAACATAGATTCTTATATTATGATTTAAAATATAAATTTAATTTTATAAAAAATATTTTATTAAATTTCCAAAATGTGCTTATAAAATATTTTCATTAAAATATATAAAAATAATTATTGAATAAAACTTATTTTTGAATAATAAAATTACATTACAAAAAGTTGATGGATTATTTAATAAAATTTTACCAATAATATATTATATATATTATTATATATATCATTAAAAAATTTGTTCTATTTATACTTTATAATTTAACGACTTGGTTTTAATGGTTATATATTTCATGATTCGTTTAGATGCTATATTGCATGTCAAATACACTATCAAACAATTTTTTATTTTTTAAAATCTCATCGTGATATAGAAAAAGTATCCAATTACATGTTTATGGTGTGTCTCAACTGAACATCACCAAAACTTTTCATTTTTTTCTGGATCCCAAAAAACGTTTATAGTGATATAACATTACTCAAATTCAATCTGCAATTTAAAATTATCCTTCTCTTCACTTATAAAAAGGTAACATTTCCACCACTTCAAGGCTCAAATTTTATTATAATATTTCCTATAATATCTCCAATATTACTCTTCATATAACCCTCTACCACATCCATAAATTTATGATAACCATTTTTTCGTAAGGCCTTTACTACTATAGAGTGTTCCAAAAGAAAACTCAATTGTCCAGCATGATTATTAATTTATCTTCTTATTTTCTTATAATATAGTCCATTATAATCGAATGTATCAAAATAATATAATAAATTCAGTGTCTGAACATGTATAAAATTTTATTATATTTATATAGCATCAACTGTTCAAACTTTTACAAACACAAAGAAAAACTAAATCATAGGTTGTTTATATGGGCATACAAAATCCTAAATGAAGTGACGTTGTTCATTTTCTTAAATTCTATTAATGAAGTTAACAATGACTGATTAATGATTAAATAGGTTTATTTTTCAAAAATAAAATTCTTATATTTTTATTTAACATATATAATCTCCCCTTTAATTCATTAGGAAATGAGATCATTAATCATTCATATGAGTATACTTACACCTCAAAAAAAAAATTTACTTAATCATCCCCAACTATCACGTATGGTTATAAGAATGGACATACAAATTTTATATGACATAATGAAGTTTTTAGGATTTTTAATATTTTATATTATCATTTTCAAATGACATTCCCTTCCCCATGAAGACATTTCCAAACCTTGTTACATTATTTCATTTTAACCGCTTATATAAATGTTGTAACAATGATTCTCTAATAAATGATTTTGGGAACTAATATAAAGTTAATATAATTTAATATTAGTATCATTATGATATTTTAATTATTCTTTAAAGGGTATGTTAAAATCCAAAATTTTAATTATTATTCCATATTTCAATCATTATACACATTGAAAACAAGTTTGTTATGATTTCTATTTCCACATTCCATATTAATTAAAGTCACATAATGAAAATGGAAAATAATAAATCATTGAAAACAATATTATGATATATGAATTATGAACATGAATGTGCATAGATATAATTGATCACATCTTCTTGTTAATTATATTAAATATTCAATAAAATGGTATAACTTTATATAATAAAAAAATTAATTTGTCAACATATTTATAATATGTAGTGAACAATAATTATAAAATTGAAATATATTTATATCATTGTTTTAAAATAATTGATTAATATATTTATGTTGAATATATTAAAGGTTAATTCACTTCCATGGATTCCAATGTTAATGGAATTTTACATGTTTACTCAAAACTATTTCTATGAGTTATATGATTTCTTCTTGATTTCTATTTCCTTATGTTTACTATATTGTCCTTTTTTTTAAATTATGTTCAAAATATAATTTTTAGAAAGAAGATATCCATTGAAAATATATTTACAGGAATGGATTCCTTTTATTTATTATTATAAAAACCAATTTTAAATTTTCAAAAAATATTTCTAACTATAAAATTTATAATGATGAATAAAAAATGTTTCAAAAACACTTTTTTTATTATTAGGTTTTCATTGAAATAAAAGAATCTATATCTAATGATTTTATACATCATGTATCTCCCAATACATTCATTAATTATTAAATTATTTTGGATGGATCTTGATTTCAATATTAACTGATTTAATTAATGATATTATTTGAATGATTTAGATGTTTTATGAAACCAATTATATTTTCATGTATTCTTTATTAAAGTTGAACGATTTCAAATTTGATTTTTATATATCCAATTTTTATATTGTTTTGTTACTTGGTGAGGATGATAGATTTTAAGTGTAAAACATATGTATGGATGATGATATGTGGGGACCTATATAACCCTCCAATGAATAGTTTTATGAGAATATTTTAGGATATATACATGTGGGGACATAATGACATTGTTCCCACAAATGTGGTCAGGATTATTTTTCTCAAATATGAAGAAGATGGCATATTTTTTTTCATATTTGTATAGAAATAATATATTTTCTAAAAAATAAAATTATGGTTATAGGTGTGAATACTTTATGGGGTGCGATGGTTCTTGGCGATGGAGATGGATCTCGACGAAGGATTTTGGCGACGAACTCTAGTTTATGAGAAAGGATAAATCCCCCCCCCCCTTCCTGGAGGTAGGTTGGGGGAGGAGGTTAGGCTTCCACGACCTCCAAATCCACATGCGGTGTTTGTACCATTCTCTAACCCTAGCTTTCTCCCTGAATTTCCTTCAATTTCATTGAGGACGAAAGTTCCAGATCTGCATCTCGGGGACCCTCAACTCTCGATTTCACTCCCGGTGTTCTCCAAGGTGTCGAATCTACTGAACTTGACCCTGGTGGCTTGATACAATCTATGAAGGCCTTTAATTGACGATTTCGATAGATTCGTGTTCAATAAATGGGACCTTCAGGATCGCGTGGTTGTGGGATAGCATGACAAGGGTCATCTAACGATACGATTCTCCTCGAAGTAAGATTTATTGTGCACCTAGTCTAGAGATCCTCACACATGTAGTGGATGCCAATTTTTTCTCCTATGATAGACTTTTGATCTATCCATGAATCGGGATTCACCCTCGGTTCCAACCTGGGTAAGTCTTCCTCTTCTTTCTTTTCCATTCTAGAATCCATCTATAATTCTCATGATATGGAATCTGGTCAGGATTTTTCTCTAATCTGATGCTCTCACCTCGTTTGTAAGTAATCCTGTCAACTCGCGGCTCTGTGTGGAGGTCGATGATTCGAAGCCGCCAGTAGAATGGATCTGGATTACGATTTCTGAGGAATTCCGCTAGAAGGAGGTGGTGGTCTTTGAATTTAGGGTTGATTATTGTTTGAGAGGCCATCGTCTGGGTCATCAGGATGATCACTGTCACGGTGGATCTATTTCAGGTCCAGTTTAGTGTAGTGGTAAAGATATTGCCCAGGGGTAGAAGCTCAGTGATGTTTCAAAGGCTACCAATGGAGTGTGTGGCTCGTCCTTGGAGAACCAAACTGTTGTGGTGGTGTTTGAGAGGTTGAAGAAGGACCAAAATTATGGTGTGTGTCATGCTAATGGGGATGCTAATATTCTTGGGGGTGGTGTTGGGAATGATGATGTAGTGGCTCACCCTGATGGTGGGTGTGTTTCCAGTTCTGGACATGTGGATATTGAAATCAGGCGGTGTGATGTTAGTGTTGTTGAAGACACTTCTAGTCCGAAGGAAGATGTGAGGTTGCTGAATTCAGATGGTTGGAAGAAGGTGAAAGTTGCATCTCTTCCTGGTAACAGGTCTAAGATGCAGATGCAACCTGCTATTTTTGGAAGTGGTGTTGAGACATGTAATCAGTTTCAAGCATTGGCACCATAAGGGGTTTCTAATGTAGAGGTGGGTTCCTCAATGATAGAAGACAACTCGTTACAACTTATTTCCATTGATGCAGTGAAGGAAATGAATGTTGGCCATGAAATTGAAGGGCTGTCGCATTTCTTGGTTGTGATTGACTATGAAAGCCAGTATGCTCATGTTTGGGCAGTTGTTGATGGTTCCCATGATGTCCTTGCAGGAAATTGGGGGGATGTCTCAGACAGTGATAAAGAAAGTGTGATGGTCAAAACTTCTTATAGTGAGGTTCTCAAGGATGTGAAAGGGAAGTCTGGAAAGGAGGTGTCTGTCACGACAAGCCGAAGGTCGAGGAAAGACTAATATTTTTTGCTGAAGACACCTTCTACTCATCCCTCCTCCAAGATATATTCGTAAGAGCTGATCTCGATAGAGAAATTGAACCTTAGAAAAAAGTATTCCAAAATCCTTAAACACTATGAAAGCTCGGATTGAGAGTCATCCCCTGCGGAGGAAATTTATCATGGGGTGGTAATGGGTATGATATGTATGACATGTAATCGGTATTTTTCCTTGTGGTGCATGCTTTCTATACTTTTCTTTTACTTTAATAAATTTCCAGGGGTCCACCTCTGACTAACTTTTCTGGTATCACATAAGAATGTTTTTTGATTATTGATAATTATTTTTAGACACATTATATCATTTTAATTTTCATAATAATCTTTTCATAATGTTATTTTTATATTTTTTTTATGATTGTCATTTTTGGAATAATTCTTATTTATTTGGTCTTTATTTCTTCCCCATATTCTCCTCTATGATTTATATTTGATACATTATGATATATTTTTCCGTTACTAATTATTTGATATCCAAAAATAATTTTTTACATTATCCCCTTGGGTATGAAGGTGATTATATAATTTTAGATGTCTATAAAAGGATTCAGAGAAGAAAAAGTTTGGAGGAATGATTAGAAGTGTATACAATCAGATGTCTATGTACATAATCTCCATGAAAATATCCATCTAGTCATTGGTTGTAAAACTATATAAGGTATTTTTTGTTTATATCAAGAAATTATTGTATTATTTATTTATGATATTCATTGGGATGCTATAACTTTTTTTAGATAATTGGTTTACTTTTTAAGATATTAGAGATGCTAGTTTTACAATTATAGTCTATGAATCATAGTGTAAATCCTTAGAGAAGAGTCTATGTATAGAATAACATCTTTATATTTAGTTAAAATAGAGTTTGTATCATTTCCTTCAAAAATCCATTTCCGGATACTGGAATGAGGGTGTATGATCTTTAATAGTTATACATAGGGGTAAAAATCGGGAATAAGGCATGTTATGGATTTAATCAACTAAGAAATGGTGTAAGAAATAAAGGAATAACTTCACACCAAGCTTGACAATACTCAAGTATTATCTTTTCTTGATCATTTTATCTTCTTGAACCACATAGGAGATATATTTCCTAGCTAAATTTTGGGACTAAAATATGAACTATAAGATAGAAAACTCAATGTATCCTATGTCAAACTAGTTCTGATATAGTTAAACTATAACAAGTATATGAAAATATGATAGTGTAATAGAATATTATGTTTTAAAGATGAGTTTATTTTTTAATAGTTATAATTCCCCCATGTTGTTAAATTTTTTCATTAATGTTAAATATTTTGGTTTTAATAATGGTTAAAGATAGGTAGATATATTTAAATAATGGATGTGATGAATAACACATTAATTTTCATAATAAGAGAAAAATGGAAGAAATATGGTTTCTAAATTCTCATTGTTATGCTCATATGATATCATAAGTTATAATTATCAACCTCAGTTTTGATAAACATTTGAACTCGCCAATGAAAATAAGGATGGGGTTTCATAAAATATTAGGTGATGAAGATTATGTAATATTCAATATTCAATTTCATTCTTGAAAATAATGTAAAAGAAGCTCCTAGGATGTTTTTGAAAAGTAAAATGACAATTTTTTTATTTATGTATTTTCTATAGAGAATGTGGATGTATATTTAAGTTGATGAAGATAACTATTGCAATATTGGAGAATAATTATTAAATATTCAAATGTTAGTTTTCTGTTCATTTTAAAATTCGATTCAATAAATCCGGACTACCAAAGTTTATAGGCATTAGTGACATCCCAAACTAAAGGGACAAGATAAACCCCATCCAATAAAAAAAGAAATAGTATTTTCTAAAAATGATATTGAATGAGAAACACTATTCACCCACTTACGATCTATGTGTGTTTTATTATTATATTATTAAACACGCTCATAAGCACCAGGAATGTTTAGAAAAAAATATAAAATCACCAACTCATTGAATAAATATTTAATTATTATTAAAATCCTAAAGTGGTATGATTACTATTTATATATTATGTATAACTCTCCAATAGAATTTTTTTTCTCGTATAAAATATTATTATCCATACTCTAGTAAAATTTGATTTGATATTAGGCATTCATTATCCCTCTTGAAAATGATAATTCCTATAATAGGGAAATCACATATAAAGATCATCACATGGTCACCTATTATTACAATATTGACTATAAACTCCCTATGATAAAAATTCTCTCATTATTTTAGACTATTTATCATGAATGGTATTTTGAAATCAATATTGTTTACACCATAACTTAATAATAGTCATATTACAATTAATGAGGGAAAGATGGTTTTATATGTAGTACCAAGGATTTTGAGGAAGATGCTACATTATAAATTGAAAACTAAGTATTTTTAGTCATATGGGCAACATTAACTATATTATTAGTTATGAAATTTTATATAATTATGATGTGATTTATTTATGTGGTCAACTGCAACACCGTGATATTTTTTATATACTTTTTATGTATTCTCATTTAAAAAACTAAATTCAAAAACATTATAATTGAAATTTGATAAAATATAATTATGTTTTAAAATAATCACACCAAAATTAAATTAGTAGGATATTTTGAGATTTTATAAGTAAAGAAGATTCTTTGATGAATTTTTTTAACAACATTATGAATAATGTGATTTTAACATTATATAAGAATCGCCTTTATGAATAGAAAATATTATTAATTAATGAAATATATATTTATTAAATTACATTATGAAATTTATAATATAATTTGAAATTAGAAAACATATTCCCAATATTTTAATAAATAAAGTAAAATGTTACATTAATAACCTTTTTTTTATATTTTCATTAAATTTATCATTTTTTGGGGTGAAATTTTTTTGGATTAATTTAAAGGCCTAAAACATTATTCTTTATAATTAATTATTTTATTCCATGGAAATTAGTATCAACGGTCATTTTAAATTATACATAATTTTTTTTATTTGAACTTTTTTTTCCTAAAAACTATTTTTATGTGATTATGTGTGTTTATTTTGAAAATAAATATTTACAACATTAGAAATTTAATAACATAAAATAATTATAAAATTTTAAATTATAGGTTAAAATTATTTAATACATGAATTTTTAATTTTATTCATTGAAATTAGTTACATAGCGTAAAAATTTGTTACCCCTAAAAAAAGAAAAAATAGAAAAAATTATTTTACTTGGGAAAAAGAATAAAAATTTATTTCCAATTATTAATTAAGGTTTTTCTCAAAAAAATAATATAACTCTTTTTATTTTTCCATTTTTTAATCACTTGACCCATTAATAGTGAAATATCACTATTGAAATCCAATAGGCAATTTCAAAAACTACCCATATCTATACTAAAGAAAAGGTAACTCGTCTACCACTTAATGATTATCCACTCATTAAAAGTTATCCTTCAAATATTTCCACATTTCTCAATATAGAACCCCCTACCACATTTAAAAGATTCTTTTGATCCTTATTTTCCTTGTGACCTTCATTTACAAGATGTTTTCCAAGGGAAAATTAAATCTAACCTTGTGAGTATTACATTCAGTTAGTATTTTCAATTACTACAATCCTTCGTAATATTATATAACCATATTAATATAATGAAATTTGAACAACTATTTTACATTAATGAAAATTTTCAAATGAAAAAAAAATTCAAGCCTTTCCCTCTATAATGAAAAAAAACATTGATCATGTGTATGTGAAGACAACAGCTTCCATAAAGTGTTGTTGTTTGCTTTTAATTACTATTTCCCAAAGATAGTCAAATAGATATAGTTTATGAAAAATTATTTTTATAGCTCAAAAATGAAATTATAAAATTAAAATATAACATATAGAATATTATTCTCCATTCATTGGTAAATGGGATCAGTTTTTCGTGCCTATGTGTGAACTATAATCTCCACAAAAAATGAATTTTATTTTTCATCACCACCCATATTTATGGTTACAAGAATTGATTTACTCAGGATAAAATATAATAATAAAATATTTAATCATCATAATATTTCATATTAAAAATATATAAAGATATTCCCTTCCTTATGGAATCATTATAAAACATTCACATTTGGGTTGATTTAACAACCTATGTAAATGATGTTTTATAATTTATGTAATAAGTCATTATATGATATCTTTTATTGGTAATATACTGTAATAATGATATATTTCATACAACATAATGGATATTTAATTATTATTATTTCAACTATACATAATTATTCACTTCGAATATTAGTTCATTGTGATTTCCATTTTCATAAGTTGTATTAATAGATTTTACCTAATAAAAATTAGATCATAGAAATAATTAAAAAATAATGATTATTATTTACTAAAATATCTATGATTAATGGAATATAATCAACATAGTAAAAACCTATGATCTATTAATTACATTTGTATGGAATAAATAACTTATCATCCTAAAACTATATATTGAAAATAAACTATAATCTAACAATATATTTTTAGTTCATAGTTGTGAAAAAATATAAAATGGTTGTATGTATATATAATGATTTTTAAATATTTTATTAATATAGTTATTTTCATTATAAATGTGTCTATATAACTTTAATGGAAATAAAAATTATTGGTAATGGAATTGGTAACTCAAACCTCTTTTTGAGTAAATTTATTCTTATTGATTTCACATTCCCTATGTTCCCTAAATTTACCATTTTATAAGATATTCCCTCTTTATTTTTAGGGAAAAAGAGTTTTTTATATGAATTATATTCCATGAATGGTTTCTATTGATTATTTTTCTTTTAAAAACAATCTTTATTTTGTAGTAATTTGTAATTATGACCATTATAATGATGAATACATAATGTTTTCATATTTATCTTTTAATGATTTTAATTTAATTATCTTTTTATAATAAATCCCAAATTAAGTGGTGTAACACTTTTAAATCAATTTTTTAATTTATTATGTTAATAATTTGGGTGATCATGTTTTTTGTATCAAACAAGTTATTTTATATTTTTTATAAGATTTGGATGATTTATGAAACCCATTTTATTTTTATTGGTTATCTAAGAAACATGAATGATTTAAATTTGGATCTTTAAAAAACCCATTTTCGATGGGTTTATTAATAAATTATGATGAATAATTTGATATGTCTAACATTTGTCATGATGGTATCGAGTGGTTCAATTATCTCCCTCAAATTAAATGTTTTCTATTTATATATTATCAGATAATTAGGTGTGGGCATAATGATTTTGTTCACATATGAATGTTCATGATGTGGTTTGACTCTATTTGTGGTGTGGAATAATGAGTTACCTCATATTAAAATTGGTATTATGGGATTTCCCAAAATTGTTTACTATAATTATGGTTTTGGGAAATTTATATGTCATTTTTCATGTTATGGAAAATTTAAAATGTTCATTTTATTTCCCTGATATTATATGTTTTGAGTGTTATGACATATTATAAATATATTTAACACCTTTATAATGTTATCATATTTTTTCGATTGTTGGTATATATTTTGATCTATGTGAAACAATTATATCTCCCCAATGATATTTTTATGATATTTTGTAAATCTATATTGTTTTTGGATTGCCATCAATGATTATATGATAGTTTACTAATATTATTAAATCATTTATATGTTCTCATTATATTTTAAGATTTTATATATTATGATATGTTTTTACTTTATAGTGTGTATGAACTCATCAATTTATTTGATATTTTATACAATAAGGTATAAATATGATTATATCATGTAATATGTCTAAAAAATTCCATGATGAGAAAATTTATAGATAATTTTTTACAGGTGTTTTAAAATAATATTTTTATGAATCTAATCTAAAATTTAGTATACCATTAGTCCATTTCATGTGTAAATATTTAGGAATATTATTATTTTGAAAATTATTTTATATTACAATTAATTTTATGTTTTACTTGGGACACAATATTCACTATGAGTCATTTACTCAATGAATTTAATAGTTTTCTTACAACATTATACTTTCCATGGATTTATATAATTCACCAAAATGATATGATAATGTGATTACATTGTAAATAATATTCTCACCTCAAAAATTTTCCATTTAAAAATGAAATCAATTGTACATCAAAATATTGTTCTATAGTTTTTCATGTAGAAAATGGATAACTATTCACAACAAAAGTGATCAAACAACAATATGGATTCTATATAAATAGATATATATATATGAGTAAATATAATTATCCTTCTATAATATTAGTTTATATACCATACTAGTGTTACAGTATCTTCCAGATTAAACATCATTATTTACCTATCTTGTAATCATTCCCCGAGGGAGTGATTCATACTGTAATTGTTTTCAATTTTTTAAATAAGATGATGTGTTTAAATGATTAATGGGATATAAATTATGAAAAAAAAAATTTTTTTTCATATATTTAATTCCATTTATAGTTTAACAGGGTGTTGGAGTAATATTTTATGTGAAAAACTAGGTTTAATGTGATATCAAAATTGATAAGGTACATGAGGTCAATGATAATGATATTGACCAATTTGTTAACAACTATCATTCATTTTTATGCGTGAGTGTTCATGGATATCTCTCATACCCATTCCTTATTTATAATAATAATACATTAGAGCATGGTTATTATATTTAAAATAATTCCTCACTAGGGATACGAAACTTAATAAAATTACATAGAATTCTTTGTAATTTCCCAAGTGTGGCGTGTTGTTTTCTTTTTCATTCTCTAATGTGCTATTTTTTACAATCAAGATACTATCAAAATAAGTAGTGACAGAAAGAATTTTCTTATAGTCTTCTTATTTTGGGTTTTGCACTAATTTATTACCTCTATCACATGTGGTTTACTATCTTTCGGGGTTTTAACCAAGAATACTTACTTACGAGTTTTACAATCAATTTACTATGATGAATTGGTGTCGGATCACCCAAAAAATTATTACAAAATAGAAATCCAAATATATTGATCCTTTATCTGAATATGAGATTACCAAATCAATGGTATTATATATTAAGGATATAATGGTATGGATTATACATGAGGAGATCACTAATTCATTTATACCAAAGTAACATTGTCATAAAACCATTAATCATCTATTTTGATCTAATTGTTAAAATTACCAATTCTTTCCCAGATTTGTATCTATGATGTTTATTTCAAAAATTAATGGTTGAGATATAAAAACCCCAAATAATAGAGTATTTGTTATTTTAAGAACCTATAATATATTTAATAAAAAAATTACAATCATTCCCATTAAGAAAAATTATTATTTCACATATCATTCTTCCTTAGTGGGTAATACACCAATAGAAAAATAGAGTGATTGAATTTTATTCTATTGAAGAGAGACTACATGAAATAATTTTATAATATATCTAGGACACATGGAATTCAATTATTATTTTAGGAGGTTATATTTATGGTTAATAATTGTTTTTATATTATATAGGATGATACAATATTAATTAAGTCCATATTTGAATGAATGAATGTTTATATCTAATAATGCTTGGTTTGGTGGAAAAACATGAATATTTGATATATATGTTTATCATGAAAATATTTATTTATGTTATATTTCTTTTTAACTAATAGTATTTTGGATATTAATTCATTCAGTGAAATATAAGAAAGAAAAATTGGTTACAATGAGATTTAGGGTCAATAATGAAGACATAAGAGAGTTACATTCAATTATTTTAAAATCCAAGAAGGCTTAAGGGGTTGATGTATATGATCAGTTTACACAAAAATCATTGGGATCCCAATATTCTCAATATATAATATTTGGATAATACTGGTGTTTTGTAGTATCCAAGAAGGTATATTAATTTTTAATAGAATTTATGATACCCTAAAAAACATCAGAGATTTATAGTAGATTATTGGGACAACCAAATCGATTATGGGTTTCAAGTGTGGATATGGGTGTCATGATTTTAGTATTGGGCCCATAGAGGATTTTTTACATATCCTCTCTAGGGAATGAAAACCCAAATTGTTTCTGTTCATTAAATAAATAATTATGATATGTCATTCCAGTCATCTGTAGTGATGAGGGTTGCTAATTATTTACCAGTAAGAAGGATTGAATTATAATATAACATCATATAGTAAATAGCAATGATTAGGAAATAATATAAAAACATTTTATTACTAAAAATTTACATTTATTTTTTCATATTAGTAATACAATAAAATAAACTTATATTCACTATAATAATTATAACAAGATATTTAGAAAACATAAAAATATAGAAAAACCAATAATATTGATCTCTCGTGGATCATACACATCAAAGATTAACAGGAGTAAAAGATATAGTAATACTATTGAGAATAAGATATGAAATTTTTAACACATGATAGATTATAATTTAATTTTATAATAGATGTTTGGAGAAATTATTAAGTGTTTTTATGATGGTAAATATAACTTCCTGAAGGGTATTATAAACATTGTCATAGAAATATTACAATTATATATAATATATAAGTTTCAAATAAAATAATTAATATCATATGGTAATAGTATCTTTAATATTTATAAACAATGCCTACTAATAATTTAATTATAATATAAACATTAATTCACTAAATAATAAATATTTATTATTATGAATTTGAAACATTGAGCACGAAATACATTCTATAAAAATATATAATGATTTTATATTTAATATTTATATATCAATTATTTAGAAAAATATTTTCCTAAAATTGATCATCTTTTCATAATCAAATCATAAAAATTAACCCATGATGAATTTAAAATATTTTTATAATGTATTTGATATTTTAATGTATATTAAAAAAATTATAATACTATAAATTTTATAATATCATTCTAAAGTAATATTTACTAAAAAATAAAAAAAAAGTCACTAATGGCATTAAATTTATTTAATGAGAAAAAGAATTTATTTCAAAATTATAAACAAAATTACATAACTAGTTCATAAGTTTTTTAAGAATAAGATATATTTTATTCTAATAAAGACTACAGTTTATTATTTACGTTGTTCTTATTAAAAATATGTAATTCAATTTTTGATTTTATTTCATGATAAAATATATGTATTTAATAAAATAAAATATTAATATTAAAATAAATAAAAATTATTCAATATATTGTGCCTATGAAATTATTTTATTGATATTTTTCTCAAAAAATACAACTTCACTTTTGAAAAATAAACATTGCTCTCACACATCATTATAAAAACTTAAAAAAGTTATCCCATTTCAACATATATAAGAAAAACACTTTTATAAAACATCCTAACGAAATTATTAATATACTGTAAAAAACGTGACCTTTCTTTAATGTACATTGTCTAACTTGAATGGATGCCTTTCAAAGTTTATGTAATAGTTTCAAATACCAATTCTTTCCATTTTATTTATCCGTTTACCTATTATAAAAAAGAATTTAAAATTTTAATAATATAAAATAATTAAATTTTTTTTTAAATTATTATTTCATTAAACTCACATAATCGTATGTTTTATTATTATTTAGAATATTTTAAAAAATAATATTTTACAATCGTTGTTTTATATTGCATATGTTAATAATAAATTTTTATTTTTTATTATTCTATTCAAAAACTTCATTAAAAATTATTTCATATATACTTATCACAAAAATAATAGGGATATTTATTTATGATTATTGAATCCTATAGGTTCTATTAAAATAATAAAATAAAATACTAATTATAATGGTTTATTTTATTTCTTATAGACTTTTATTCTGAGAAAGTTTTTATTACCTATAATAATATACTAAACCATTTATAATTTTTCATAGTTTGATGGAATGAATAATAATTTTTATTAATAGTCAATGTAAGAAAGGAAACCAGTTCATGATAAAAAAATATATATAAATGAAAACAAAATAAAAAAAGTAAAAATAAAGAAACCTATATATTATATGATAAATGTTTTTGTACTATTGTTGAACCCAGCTTCATCTTGTGTTCTTGAATAAGATCCTCATGAACCACCTTTAGATGGACCTTATTTTGGGGGATCTGTGGGCTATATAATTTCTCACCATTTATATGAAATACTCCACACTACACATTGTGACCATCCCTTTTGATACTAAAATGATATGAGAAGCGTGTTATATGTTGGGAACAATCACTTGAGGATAGTGAGATTTTCATACACCCAAAGTATCATTAGATCAAACCTTTATATATATTTTAGGATTAGCCTTCATTATAAATATTTTAACTCACATGTTACAGTTAATCTAAGCATTGTCTATGCCTTTCTTTCTATTCAAACTATGATTCCACATATGGATCTAACCTATATTTATGATTATGAAAATATTGTTAATGATATCCAATATGGTAATGATTACTTGGTTGATAATATTATCATTTAAATTCCCATTAAATTATTATGTTCTGTATAATCCTTCTTATACAAGTATTCTTACACTACAACTTTTCCATACATCTGTCGTAGTATATCATCCAATCATACCATATGATTTAAAGAGGTAGTTATATAAACCATGTATTATGATATCCCTATATCTTAAAAATGGTATTCCTAAAGAAAAATGTGAATTATTTATATTTTATATGTATATAATACCCAATGATATTGGGCAAAACCGATCATATGACTTAAGGATTTAGGGAATATCTCCATCTATCTACACCTTTCACTAAATCTTAAAAGTGGTTCATTCTTTGTCACTAAATATCAAATCATAGAACATAACATGTGAAAACATTTTCAGAACACATTTGCATATTTTATAATACACCTATATAAATCTCTAAATAACATCAATTTGTGTCACATAATACAAGTTTCTTTGTATATACCCCCTCAAAACAAATTTGGATGAACTCCAACACTTTTAGAGTAGATCTCTATTTCATATTACTTCCTCTGCTACTCTATGAATAATGTGATAGCATGGGTATCCATTTCATTGAAAATAAATGTGAATCCCTAAATACATAAATTTATGTAATGTACATCCTTTGGAAAATCATTAATTCTATACAATATACAAAGGGATCCAATTTTACCTCCACAAATCACATATATCTCTGTACTTATGTTATATATCCACCTCACATACTGGAATGAATAAAAATATGTTCCCATTTACCAACACATTGATTAGAATGTGACATGAGTTATGTCAATTAAATATATCAAACTAATATATAGTTTATTATCAATTTAAAAACCTTCCGAGTTTCAAGATATATCACATTTTATTCATATTTGTAGAGAAAAATCACATAATCCACACCTGAATTGATAGACACATTATATTAACTTTATAGTCTAGACCCTAAACAATTTATTCTATTATATTTAAGGACATTTATGTTAAAATCATCATAAAATAGGGTAAATTCCATTATAGTTGAGCTCCATTTAATGAAATGATCCCGAACATACAAAACCATCACATGATAAGCCATGCGTCATGTTTTTTTAAGAAATCTATCGAAGTATGAACATATATATTTTAGGTTTCTCATCATCCTCAAGTATTATAGACTCTAATTATCATCCTTTCATCCCTATTATAACATAGTAATTATGAATAACATGTATGTGGTAATCTAAGTGGGTCGTGCAATGCACAAAATCAAATTTTATACCCATGAACATTTTTGATATCTCCATACTTAAATCCTACTCAAATTAACAATAAAATTTAAACACAACATATAATACTCCCTATGAATAATTTTTGGATGGAAAATTTCATATTTTATGTGGTAAATTATCATTAGTAAATATTAAATGTAAATCATATATAAAAATATTTGTAATCATTTTAAAAAATGATAATATGGAAATTACCTTTTATATAAATAATTTTATATTAATTAAAATCTTTATTGAGTACATAAAAACCCCATTATAATAATCTGTATAAAACTATTTATATGTTACAAAACCTGATCAACTGTATGTTTAATAAATATTCAATGCATTTGTCATCTTGTTAATTCTATATGTAATTCTTAGCACAAATCTATGTGAGCACCTGATAATACCCTTCTACTACACACTTCTGAGAGATACATATATGAAGAAAGACAGTTTGATTGATGGAAATATTTAGGTATTGTGTTCTCAATTATTAACACCTTGAATAGTTTCAAACACTTAAATGAAAATCATTGAACATTATGATGTCATATTATACTGTTTTACTATATATCATCATCATTATACAAATTCTTTCTTTAAATCTTTTCCATCGAGAAGTAAAGGTAATTAATATTACTATTTAAAATATTACATACAAGAACATCCTAAATTAATATAATATAAAGTAATTTACATATTTTTATTCTAACTGAATATATCCCTTTAAATTTCAATGTACTATCACATAATCGAAACCCTTTATGGTTTCATATAAAAATAAACATTTAATTTTCAGTAACAAAACATTATATTTGTTATATTTGAACTTATCTAAGTTCAATCGTACATCTAATATTCTATTAAATATTTTATTCTATTTATAATAAAATTTTAAGAGACATAAAATCATTTTTGTTATAAAATATGAAAAATTTATTTTTATTAGGAATATTTATAAATAAATAAATAAATCTATACCATATAGGGTATTTTGTATCATTAAAGTATTTTTATTTAAAGAATTTAAATTTATTGATAAAATATACTCTATAATAGTGGATAGAAAAACTTATGTCATATTTTAATGAACTTATGGATAAAGAAATTTATCCCTATAAAACATTTTTATCCTTTATTTTTGTGATACATGTTATATAATCCAATGAATCATAATACTTTTGTATATAAATTATTATCTAAAATTATTATAAAAAATGTTTTTAGAAAAATTACTTCCCTTATAGATTATGATAATTGATATACAATTACACATAAACTATTTATATCTTTCTAATCCTTTTAAACTCCATTAAATTTAAATTATTGGTGTATTAAATCTTTGATATATCCCATTATTGAAAACTACAAGAAATATCAATTTTTCTCATGTTTTTTAAACCCATTATAATTAAAATAGTATTATTATATAAATATAATTTCACATATCATTAATAATGAATAATTAATTTCTATAAAACTGATAATTTATAAGGAAATTAAATACTTTATATTAAACCCATTTATATAGAATAGATATTACCATCTTATAAAACCATTACTTGTCCATAATGATATCACGTTTCGGATTCCATAAACATAACTAGTTACTCAATGATTTATAACTCTATAATTATATTTTCATTATCTAATTTATAACTTTTAACATTTAGTAATATCTATATATCACCAAAATAGAGACATCATTTACCATGTTCATCAATTCTCAAAACCTGGTATAATAAGTTAAATACTCATTGAAATGACTATTTTGACAGAATATTAAAAAATTGTAAACATTAAAATTTTTAAAACAATAGACTTATAGAAAACTCTATTTTCACTAGGTAATTTATGTACCAATTCATATTTTGTATTTTAGTGGAAAATAATCATTCCTTATGTAATTTTAATTATAATTATTTGGAAAACCTATGTGAATAATTATGTTCATATAAACATAATCTTGATTCACCTATTAAAAACATTATAACATAGTATGATGGAAATATATTTCTATAACATATATACTTTTTTTAGTATGAAAATTAGCCATTCAATAGTTATTGGAATTTCATACATTAAGAATATTCTTGTAAAATAACTACTGGAAAATAGGTCTATACCAACGGCCTTACAAAAAAATGTGGGTATAGGGTACCCCTATACCCACGGTTTCCCAACACCATGGGTATAGGGATAGTACGTGAACCTATACCCACTGTTCGCCAAGACCGTTGGTATAGGCCACATATACCCACTGTTCTCAAAAACCGTCGGTATAGGGTACACCTATACACACAGTTTTCAAGAAGCGTGGGTATAGGGTACTTTGTGAAGACCTATACCCAGGGATCTTTAAAACCATGGGTATTGGGGATTTTTTTTGAAGCCATATACCCACAGTTTTGGAGAACCGTGGGTATAACGTATGGCGGGGAATGAAAATTAGGCAGGACACAAAAAAAATTTGGCGGGAAGATATTTTTTCATGGTTTATTTTAATATATTTATATAACTATAAATTTATACACATAAAATTTCTGTAGCTCGGTTGGTCAATACTGGAGGCGCGACCGTTAGACTCTTGTTCGAATCCTGTGGTCTGCATTTTTGAAATTTAAATACCAGATGTGGATTATATTAATATATATACGTTTATGTATATATTAATAAAAATAAAACATCGTTGCTTGGTCGGTCACTAGGTGGTGTGCGGACGTCAGGTCCCCCGTGAAACCAGAGTTCGAATCCCATCAAATTGTGGGGTATGTTGTGTGCCACGCTGTACAGCCTGGGGCACACTTTGACCCCCGCATATACCCATGGTTCTCAAAAACCGTGGTTAAAGGTTGAGACCCCTATACCGACATCGTTCTAGCCCACGGTTCCCAAAACCGTGGGTATAGCCTATACCCACGGTTTTGGTGGCTATACCCACGGTTTTGAACCGTGGGTGTAGGTCGTTTTTCTAGTAGTGAATATTGATCATAAAAGAAAAGTTTGTTGATGCCATTTCCATTTATCTGTGATATAGTACTTTATTAGATTGTTATTGTATTATATATCCTCTCATTAATTATTATTAATGAATTCAATCGCATTGAATTTATTAACCATTATAAATTCATTATAAACATTTATAGAAAATAAAAAAAAAATTAATCATGTATTACATAGGCTTGAGTATTTAAATTATCCATGAATATATCTTATAGAAATTTTTTTATTCAGATAATATTATACTATATGGTAGATAATGAAAAAATTATTTATCCAAACCCATTCTATAGATTTAAACTAAACAATATTTCATTGATATCTTATTTATTATGGATACCATAATGGTGTAACCTAAATGATATTCTTGGAAAAAGGATCATTATTTTGAGGTTCACATCATTACTTATTTTCCTTTTACACAATAATCCACGAGAACCTGACTATTATTATAACATTAATAGTATGACTGAGACCTTGAAATGTATCTAATTAGAAGGAATCAAAAACTATGTAATTTAATGGGGATTTGATTTCCCCATATTATGTAATGTTATTAATTTAATGCATTCATGAATCAATGATAATTTTATAATAATATTTGAACCACTAAATAGATATTTCCATGTAATATTTATCTGTATCACATTATCTAACTCGTTATTTTTTTACTCAACCAAAAAATAGAAACCAAACTTATTTACACAATTTCGAATGATTATCATGCATAATTTACATGAAAATATCATGTAATGTTTTATAATTACATTAAATTGATTATATCCACATTAGAATTATTAGAACCACAGATTGTCGATCTTTATTATAGTAAAATAGGACATAATCTTCTTTTATGATAAAAATACTGAAAAAACCATTTTACCCAAAAATACATTACTCAATATTGATTTCAATTCACTATAAGTCTAACACAAAAAAATATAATCAATATATAAGAACTAAATTCAACATAGGGGATTTATTTAAATTCATCAATAATGGAAGATAAGAAATAAATTTATTTTCCATACATATCATATTACCGCATATATATTCATGATTAATTATTAAGTAATAGTTTCATAATTTTTTTCAAAAAATATATTTTCAAAATATAAATAGTTTATATAAATTAATAATAATCATGAGAATAGAATTTAAATATTTAAATAAATCGAATATTTATACATAATATAAACATTTATATTGAATTATTAACTCAAGGAAAAGCATAAAAATTTATAATGTTTTTCTATTTAAAATGAATAATATTAAATATAAATACTTTTCTTTCATTTCATAATATAAAATCCTTCATATTATTCATTTTATATAATTTTATTATAAATATATCATATTATATGTAATATAAACATTTTATTTTTCCAATTTCTGTTATATAACAAATTTAAAAAATAAAAATATTAAATATGTAACATTATTTAAATATAGATCAAAATAATCACCAAATTAACTTATGATTGGTTTTAAATAATAAATTTAATAATTCATTACATTTAAATTTTTTAAATTATTTATTTTTTAAAATTTCATATTATAAAAATATAGTTTGTTTATATTGATCTATATAAAGTGATTTTTAAACACTTTATAAATGAGAATTAAGATTTCTAAATGAATTCTTTTTTCTCTCTTATAATGCATAAAATATAATAATTTAGAAGCTATTATGATATTAACTATTAATATAAATCTATAGTTTTTTATAATTGTTTTATAAAATTTTAATTTATTATTTATAAACAAAATATGAATAGTTTATTTAGAAAATATTTTTTCATTAATATGTATACCAAAATAACCTTCATAATGATTTAGGAATATTTTATAGACTATATAAATAAATTCATATTTTATTTTAGAGAAAAAATAACCTAGAATATGGTATTTAATTATTATGTCTATGTTAGATGATAAATTTTCAATCCTAGCAATGCTTTATAAGTTTCTATATATCAGTCATATTTTATAGTGGATATAATCATCACCTCCTATGATAATATAATGATACACATTTATATTTCATATGTTATATAATGCTCTATTTATTTTAAACCACATCCCATTCTATCTAAGGATATGATATCTGAGATTCATATACTACAACCAACACAAATATGATGGATTTTTGTTGAGTTTATACTTATGATATATCATATCCTATGTTGGGACATAAATGACCAAAAAATATTTATTATATTTGATGATAATAGAATGGATTTCTATGTAAATTCGTAAGCATAATTTATTTTATTGAATTCCTTAATCGAAAAACGTGGTTAGACAATTTTTCAATTTTAGGCTTTAAGGGATTTAGAAACACTTATTAATAAAAAAAGAATAAATCAACACAATCCAATATTTAATATATTTCTATAAATGAAAAAAATTAAAATATATGAAAGGTATAGTCTTTTGTTCCATTAAATGACTCAACTAGACTATACTTATATACCCATATTTTTCCCAAAATCGTTAGTTATATCAACAATATATATCCTAAATACATCCCTCCATGATATGAGTGTTTTTATTTATAAATTTATTTATATTTGAGCATGATAGCACACCTTCCATGGTGTATAAGATCCTTTTGATGTAATGAAGGTAGGAAAAGAGAGTTATATTTATGGTAGTTCTTCATAAATCTAAGAAAACATTTTTACACACACCATGTTTTAGAAATTCCCATTAATATATGCATTGTGGATTTTTTAGAGGATAAATACATTAAATCATATGTTATAAATTAATACTTGCATTGACTAAAACTATCGTTTGGTTCATGTTAAATATGTTTGATACATCTATAAGCTATTTAATTTTATGAAATATCTATTAATGATATCAAATGTTTTATTGATTCATTCTAAAGAAAACATTTATCATTAATAGACCCAAATTTTCAATGACAGGGAAATTTATATTTTCTATGATATAGGAATTTGTGCAAAATGACTTTTTCATTCCTTGATCAGATAATATCATCCATTCATACTGTATTATTTAACATGGAAGCTTCATAAAACATGAATTATGATATCCACATATCATAAAATTTAATATTCACAGTTTAATCCTTAGTTTAAACATGTAACACCCTATGGTATGTGTATATCATACCCAATTATTTTGTGTAAAACACACGAAATGTGTAATGAATTGAGTGACTAAAAACGCGAAGCATGTAGATTAAGAATGAAATAAATCATAGAACATGAAAAATTTAAATATTATGGAAACATTATACAAGAAAAACATGAATTTTAACATCATAATGATGTGGTTTTTAAACCATGGATCAAAAATATCTAAATGATTGAAATAAATAACATATAAGAAACAACTAAATAATGTATAAATAAAAAAGAATAATAATATTGAAAAAAATATGAAATGATTTTGAAACAAGTCATTATTTAATATAATTTGATTACACACAAGGATATAAAACATATGACTTGGGATAAGAAATTAGTTAAGCGTTCACATTTATGAATGAACACTTTTCAATTATAGTATCTTTTCATAATATATGAAAAACTTTTATATGAAATAAATTTCCATGAAATAAAAAATTATTATTTCTAATTTTTTTTGAGTCACTATGTCTCTTTTTACCTCTTATATTGAGTTATATTTCAATCAATAATTTTCTTATAATAGTTATCTCCCACTCAGTTTAATTTCATGTGATTTCTTCTCTATTACTCTAAATATTTATTTACTTTTATTTCAAAACCATTTTATTTATCTCATTTATTTGTTATATATCATCTATAATATATATATACATTTATATACTATTAATTTATTCATAATACATATTATATATATAGTGTGTGTACACTTTATTTCATACTTATGTTTGATCAGATCATTCAAATAAATTTATACAAAAATTTTTTTTAAAGAATAATTAAAACATTTATTCATATTATTTCAATATGGACAATTACTGATAACATAGGAATGATTTTTTATGAGGTTTATTTGGGAAATTTAAAAAATGAAATTTTTATAAATTATTTTAATATGATAAATTTATTGTAATTATTATATTTTGGGAGAATGATTAAATTATATACCCAATAATTGTTCATTAGTCCCCATGGTAGAACAAGAATAGGTTAATGTTAACATCCATACATATTATTTGGGATGTATTGGAATAAATCCATAAAGGTAAGAGTTTATGGTATAATGATAACTATTAAATTATTATGATAAATTTTAATATTACCTATGTGGCTATATGTTTATTGATATTGTATTATTATGTATTAGTTAATTTGGAATTTATATTTTTATCCCTATTATAGTCTATATTTCAATCATATTCCATTGTTAACTCTTCTTATATTATTTCCATTTTAGAGTATTTGACCTCAAACTAATACATATATGTTCCCCCCTTTTTCCAAGAAACAATGAAGTACATCATGTGTGAATAAAATATAATAATTTAATGTATAATAATGCTTCTTGTTCTTTTTGTATTCATATTATCATCCACTATAATTAAATTCTAATTTACTTATCTATTGGATTTGTATTACAAAACTTTTTTTATCCTTTTTATTATGATCGGTGTATTACATTTAAAATATTGTAAATAATAATTGGAAATTGGTTACTAGATTTAGGGTTCACATAAATTGTATTATATAATGTTTACGATAAATATTATAAACTAGATTTAGTAAAACAAAATTAAGAAAATAAATTAAATATATATATATTATATATAAGTTTACCCATGTTGTGATCACTTTAAAATACTATGTTAATAATCATATTCCTCTTATCTATGTGTAAATATCTGGGTTATTTCTGAAGCCGAGAACGCCAATTTTTCAATGCAACCACTAATCCATTTATTTCAGTAAAAGACCACTGTAATAAATTTATATGGAAGATATCCTGAAAAAATGGTACATAATGAAATTGGGTGGTTATTATGGTGGTATATAATCTAAATTGTGATATTTATAAAATATGGAAATTAATTTAAACTACTATAAATAATGAAGAAAATCAAATCTAGGAATTAAATTATTTTAAAATTCAATTCCTTGAAAAATATTTTCAAAATGATTATTATGATAATGTAGAAAAGAAATATAATTTTTTTAATAATTTTAGATAAATAATAAAATTATAATATTAGATTGGAATATTTTTTATTACATGTTAAATCCATCATGAATATTATTTCATTTATTTAATAAATTATAAATAAATCTTCAAATGATATTAGTGTCTCACTTTTCTTCATCATAGGGTGTGATACTAAAATTTTCCATACATAAAAATATTAAAATCATAATCTCATATATCATTATTTTAAACTTATAGAATATGATTACGACTTACCATGATATAGAATCAAATTTATAAAATAAGTATATCTAGTTGATAATATGTAATCATAAGGGTTTATAAAATTACTAATTTGGAAATTAATGAGTCAATTTTCTTAAATATTGCTAAGTTGATTATTTAAAAAATGAAAGATAATAAAATATTCTTATTTTAGATCTTAAAAATCATTTTTACGTAACATTTTTCTAAGAACATGTAATCATCTCTTGATGCATTAAGGATAGAATTATCTATTATATTACTGAATGGAAAATATTATTAAAATAAAAATATATTTTTATGTTCATAAAATAAATCAAATAGGTAATAAATTATAGTAATTGATTATTATATAATGTGTTAAATTTGGTATAATTCTTCACATAGATTAGCACTCGTTGTAAAATATAAAAATTTATACTGAGAGAAAAAGATTAGAATAAATAATTTTAGAATAAAATGTATTTTTGAAAATAAGAAATTATATTTCCCCCGTTATTTTTGTAATTATGTCTAATGGAACAAATTAATGACATTTTTACAAAATAACAGTCAAATATAAAATCAATGAATTATAAATATATCCTGAGAGTTTATCATATTTTTCCAATAATGAATGAAAATAATTTTTGAGGAATATCATTGATATCCACTAAATTTTCTATAAAAAACTATCTATTAATCTAGTAAATTATAAAAACCCCATATATAAGACACCATGTATGAAGAATCTAGTTAAATTAATTTAATTAAAAATTAAAGTACATTCACCATGTAGATCACTCATTTTATTTTTAATAAATAATTATGGAAAAATGTAGTCGGGCATTATTTATAAGGAAATAAATTCTATTAATATTTATAGAATGTATAGTTTTATAATTAATGATGATTTATTTTATCAAATTCATGGAGATTAATGTATCATAGATATTAAAACTCATATAAACTATTATGAATTAATATTTGATATTAATTTTTTAACAAATTTGATTTTTAGTTGTAATTTTCGTCATATGATTGCCATAATAACTTCTGTATCGATATATGCACATTCTATTTTTATGTATTTAATTAATAATGTACTCAAGGATTATATTATAATGTTTTTATTTCTTAGTAATATTTTAATATAATATAGAAACTTATAACATAAGGTGAACATTCAGTTGAATTTTATAGAGAATATGAGAAATACATACATATATGAGAAATCTAGAAAGTACGTATTCTGGCTACAGAGGTATTTTTATTTTTAATGTCATGTCATTCATTTTAATATATATTAACCCTTCCATGGCCTTGATTGTCAAATAATGAACAATAATAATGAATATTACTGAAATAACTATTTTTCTTGGAATAACTATAATCATTGAGTAATATCCTCCAAATTATGTACAATTAGAAATATTAATAACCAAGTGTTCCTTTAAAATGATAAAAATGTGTAGTTCAGAATAATATAATTTAACACAAGAGTGGGTGAATTGTTTTTTTTCAATAACCTTCCACAATTATTTCTTTTTTCACCCTATGTGATTTAGGAAAATATGTATTGTTTTAAACAATATGAAATGATAAGCGGTGGATATATAGAAAGTTAGAAATTTTATTTATAGTGTTTTTTGGCATAGAGATCTTCTATTCCACTCCACCAATCACTCTCTCTATGAGATCAATGGATTTCACTAGCAAGGTCCTCTTATCATAAGACCACAAATCCTAAACATATTATTGGATGTTGAATCCTTTATAAATAATTATAAACACATAGTCTTCTACATATTTAACAGAGACCTGGTTGTCTACGAATAAGATCAATATTTTGATACTACACCATAAAAGAGTATTAGAAGTTGATAAATAAAAAAATACAATGATTTTTATTTTCGATTTTATGATAATATTCACAGTTAGTGTAACAGAAAATAACAATAAATGGATCTTATTCATTATAAATGAAATTCATCAAGAAATAATTATTCTGATGTTATTTCAGTTTCAAATTATCTTCAAAAAAGATGGAAACATAGAATAGTAGTAAACATACATCTGTTTGAGACGGAAGACATCTATCTCCAACCTTTAGTGTATTTCAAAGTCAATCAATAGGTTAAATATCACTATAAAACATATTTTACCAAATGTAATCATATATTATAATATGTTACTTGTATATCTATAGTTTGTAATTATAAGGTTGTAGAATATATAAATTATAAATCATTATTCGGTATTATAGCTCTAGGAGTGTCTTTGGGTAGAATAAGGAAATTCATATCTGAATTAACTCGGGGAGTCATTACATACTTTAGGATTTGTAATTATTTTAATTGATAAAAATATTTTCTATTGATGATAATAATCTTTGAATTAGTGAATGATAATATTTCAATCTTCTTGATATTCTGGCAAGACAGTTTCACGTAGCTTGGATAAAATTTCAATTTTAAAAACTATTGAAATGATTAAAAAATCAAAAGGGATGAATATTTGTCACGAACCAGCCCGGGTTGACCCTGAACCGGGCACCCGAGACGGTCCGCGGAAAGTCCCGAGGGGCGTTCCCGATCCCCACGGGATGGCAACAAGTGTCGGGCATTAAAATTTGAATCGTTGGGAATGATTTCAGCCCAAACTAAAAACAGGATCAAAAGAACGAATACAACTTAAACCAACAAACAAACACTAAAGACATAAACAAACTATACCACGACATACCTACATGTGACCTCGCGGGTCACCACCCAACTACAACCAACGTCGCTCCCACACTGAGCGACTCAAGCAGGAGAACCTGAACAAAAGGAACCTGCAACTGAAAAGGTAAAAGATAGGCGTGAGCACAAAAGTACTCAGTAGGTGAGCCCCACAACAAATCCCAATGCACTGCCAGTAAATAAAGAATCCACATAATCCAGGTTTGAACTTTAATATATAAAAGTAAGTTTTCATAATGATTTACTTGAAAATCAAACACGAGACATTTCCCTTATTCCTTCTCGAAAGTTAGTTCCATTTCATTAGTTTTAAACTCATTCTGAAAAGCAAAGTATTACATTTTCAAAGCTAACCCAAAGAGAATAAAGCATTTTCATTTGAAAACCATTTTTCCCAAAGTCTAACAGTATAGGCTGTGAAATATGACTGAAAGCAACAAGCAGGGAAAACAAGTGCAAGTAAAGGTAAACAGGCAAGGAGAACCAAGTGCAAGTAAAAAAAAATAAACCAGAAGTTATCAGCAATAACCATGGGCACACACACACTCACACACTCACACACACACACATACTCACACACGCACACACTCACACCCAAGTGGTCCCCCGTATGCCGACGGAAGGCACCACGCCAGAGATGGTAGAGCACTATGGGTAAATCCCCTAAGGTTCATCTAGCTCGCGTGGGACCCTAGAACCTCGTGTCTCGGTGAAACGTGGATTAGAAGGCCACGACCCTCAGAAAACGTGGCTTAGAAGGACACGACTTTCAGAACACGTGGCTTAGAATGCCACGACCCTCAGATATCATATGTTTAGTTAGTGTTGCAATCGTCAATCCAGCTAAGTGAAATAGGGACGACACCCATCCGGCTCACTAGCGCAGTAGTTCTAGTCCGCCCACCTAGATACCCAGGGTTTCCCCGTGTGCTCAACAAGTTTCACATTCACATATTATGTTTCTTCCTCATATCGCAGGCCAAACAAGATATTGCACACAAAGGTCACCATTTCCACACCAAAACAAGATTTCAAAACTCACGCACACCAAAAAATAACTTTCTAGAAATATAAATGTCATTACCCAATCATTTCGCAAAAACCCCTTTTTGGAAACACTCAAACAAGAACATAACCAACTTTCACAACCTAGAAAACATTATTTTTAATAACACAACAAGGGAAAAAATCTTTCGTCAACCAAGAACCACACGTAAAGTTTCCAAAAACAATTTCAAAGGGTCACACGACGTTTTCACTAATCAAGGTTACAAGAAAACACCATTTTCCATTAACAGTACATTTACTAATTTACACATGCCAAAAACATTTAAAAACCCAATTCAACATGTCTTTCGTTACTCAGGAAGAACCATTTAGCGACATTACTATGAAATCCCACAATTGAAACCAAGAAAACACTTTTAATGAAATGCTAGAATTAAACAGTTTTCCTTATCAGCAAATCGCCATACTATAAAAACTACTTAATATTATTTTTATTAAATTTACTGAAATTCAATAAAAGGACAAGGAATAAATAAATTCTTAATTTAGAGGCAAGTGCATAGGGATACCTACCTCGAATCGGAGTGACGAATGACACGGCCCAAGACTCCCGTTGCGAAAATGGCGCATCGAATTGCGCCGTCAAACAGATCCTAAAACAGTAGACCGAAAAACGGGTTTAACGATCAGTAATAAGAATATAATAGTAGTAACCAATATATAATGTAAATATCAGTATTAATATAATAACAATAATAATAGTCGTAACAATGAAAATAACAATAATAATATATTTAGCATAATAATAATATATCAATAATAGCAATAATAATAATATCATAATATTAATACAATAATAATAATAGGAACAATGCCAATTTAATATAATCATAATATATTAATAATATAATAATGATAATAATATAAAATAATGTTAACATAATAATATTAATAATAATAATATAATGACAATAGCATAATAATAATAATTTAATAATAATAATAAGAATATCATAACATAATAATAATAATAAAATTAATATGATAATAATTAAAATAATAATAAATATATTAGTAATAATAATAATAATAATAATATTAATAATATGTTAGTAATCATAACAATAACAATAATAATAATATGAAATGTTAATATCAATAATAATAACAATAAAAATAATAATAATAATAATATAATAATAATAATAATAAAGTAATATTAACATAATAATAATAATAATAAAATAATGTTAACATAATAATAATAATAGAATAATAATAATAATAATATAATAATAATAACATAATTATAATGTTATTAATATGATAAAAATAATTAATCGTTATAAAATTAAAATTAACAAACAAACAAAAATGAAAAAAAAAAAGAAATAAACTTACAGCCTGGGGGGGTTCGCGCGGGAGGCGGCGGAGCAGGGAGGCCGGGACGGCGACGCGGCAGGGAGCGGAGGCAGCCGCTGGGCGCGGCGAAGGCGGGGGTGCAGGGGGAGAGCAGGGCGGCGTTCGGGTCGCCGGATGCTGGAGCAGGGGGCGCAGGAACAGGGAGGCCGGCTCGACGGGAGGCGGAGGCGGGAGCCGGGACGGCTGGGATGGAGAACGGGGACGACGCGGCTGGGTGCGGCCTCGGGACAGGGAGAGGGAGCAGGGAGGGCGGCGCCGGAGGGGGTGTGGTGCGGGTCGGCCGAACCAGGAGAACGCCGGCGGGGATGGGGTTGGCGACGAGAACAGGGGAAGAGGGCGGCCGGTGCGGTGGCTGGGTGCAGGGCTCGGGACGCCGGGACGAGGCGAGGCGGAGGAGAGGAGCGGGGATGACGGCCGGAGGGAGGGAAGGCCGGCGGAGCGCCGGCGACGGGGTCGGAGGGAGGCCGGGTGCGGGCTCGGTGCGGGAAGGAACGGGGGACGTCGGGAGCGGGGAGCGGGGTGCGTAGAGGAGAGGACGGCGAGGCCGGATGGGGTGGAGCCGGCAGGGCGCGGCGACGTCGGGGCGCGCGGAGGATGCCGAGACAGGGAGGCCAGCGCGGGATGGTGCTCAGGAGCGGAAGGCCTGGGGTTGCACGGGGGAGAAGGAGAAAAGAAAACGGGGGAGAGAGAAGAGGATAAAAGGGGGACTGGGTGGCGGCTGGGTAGGGGGATAGATTAGGGTTAGGGTGGGGTAGGTTTATATTTATATATATACATATGATAAAAATAATAATATTAATGATTATAATAATAATAATAATAACATTTTAATAATGTTAATAATTATAATAATAATAATAGTAAAACATTATAACAACAATAATAAAATGTATAATCATAATAAAACCTTTTAATAATAATAAAATTTATCATAATATTAATAATAGAACTTATAATAATAATAATAATAAAACTTATAATATTAATAATAATAAAACTTAGATAATAATAATAAAACTTACAGTAATAATAAATAATAAATTAGTTAATTCAAATAATAATTATTTTGATCACGTATTTACAATAATAATTATAAAGTAATTTAAAGATGTTACACATATATATATATTTGTACACATATAGATCTATACATATACATACATTATTACGCATATATATATATATATAAACGTATATAAACATATATACAATAACAATAACACATATGAAAAGGTATTAATAATAAAATACCAACTTAAAAATTATAATATTTAAAACACCGGGTGAACACACTGTCACCCGGGCTGAACGCACGGTCACCGCTAATGATGCGGTGACCGCGCACCGGCGCGAAACCGCCAATGCAATTAAACTCCGAAAAAAAATTTAAATCAGGACCAAGAAAGAAGAACAATTACGGACATCCGCGGTCGGGGTGTGACAATTCTCCCCACCACAGACACTTTCTTTCCCCAAAAAGTCACCAGGCCAAATGTCGGTCAAGATTTAAGTCCATGCCCCAACGGAACTAAAGGAACCAGAGAGAACTGAGAATCTCATGGATGACCTTACTCAGCACAGGTCACACCCGACCGATTCAAGAGAGAACTGGGGTCCGAGATTGAGGGGAGAACACGAAGGGGTTCTCCCCACCACAAGAACTTAACTAGTGCAGAAAAGGAGACCATTTAAATAGACAACCCTAGAAAAGGGGGGGGGGTCAACGCGGGAACTCCCAACCGATTCAAACCAACTCTCATAGCACGATTAAAATAACACCTCCGTCGAGACTTTGAACTCACGACTAGAGTCAACAACCTTCAACACCAGGGAGAACCCATAGAAAACATTTAACCAACATCAAATTGGAGACATGATCCACCGAAGTCCACGAAACATAACCACATTTTAATCATAACTAAAACGAGGTCAACCCACATGAGAGTCAAACACACTTTTAAGAAGGACACACGATTTAGAATATCACCTCCACACGACAAGTCTGCTTAGATTATCATAGAACCAGTCCATCATCACTTTATAGAAAAACTATGCATTTACAACGCTGTTGAAACTTCAGTAGAAGGAAAACAAGTATGGAAGAGGTTTTTAATTGCTTCACCATCAACACGGAAGACAGAACTTGGACCAAGCCTTCACAACCCTGGGAACTCCTGACTGTGCGTGAGCTTCACCCCGAGACTTGTGGCTGGGGCTCTGATGGCTGAAGCATCTTCTGCCTCACAGTCAGGTACTGACATTCTCCCATCACAGCGTCCTCTTCATGCGACGCTTCCTGCAAAACTTCTCCAGATGACCAAGACAACCGCATCGATGACACGTCTTCGGAGGGTTGCAACAAGACGGATTTAAATGCCCAAAACGACCACACTGAAAGCATACCATCGAACGATCTAATGAACTGGAAGCTGGGACCAAAGGGGATAACTCATTGGGGACAGGTATCTCTGGCGCCTTTTCCTCACCAGAGGGGGAACTCTTACGAACGACAGGGGACGCTGAAGGATTAACCACATGCACACCGGAAACCAACTCAGCCAAGAATGCTTCCTCTACGAGCTTCTCGAAACAAGGGTCTTTAGAAGGGAGGACTCGCTCCTTGATCTCTGGACACAGACCCCTAGTGAAAGGAGAGACCTTCATGAGCTCATGTGATGCTACATCTGGAGAAAAGGAAATCAGTTCCTTGAAATGGTCAACATATGCCTTCACCGTCCGTTGGCCTTGTTGAATATGCACTAACTCTCTCTTTTTCTCCAGCTTCACTTCCTCGGGTACAAACCATTGGATGAAAACGGTTCCGAAGACATCCCACGTAATTTGAACTTGCCTTGACGGTGGGGTAACCATCCTCCACTGGTCCAGAGCTGGACCCTCAAACAACTCCATAATTGCACGGACCATTACACTATCGGGAGTTCCCAATATTCTAAAGACACGTTCCACTTCCTCGAGCCATTTCACTGCTTCTAACGGACCCTGATCACCATGGAGAATAGGCAGAGTCTGAGGAGGACTAAAAACTGGGCATGACATATCCGAATCCTTAGAGACCTTTCTGGGCGGCATTTCCCGAGCGATATATAAAACACAAAGCCAAAACCAACATCAAACCGAAGCGACATCAATAAAAGTGTCTTCATCAAAACAAGTAGCACAAGGATCAAACAAATACAACACAACCCAAAACAAAATCTCCTCTTTAAAATTCCCTTTTCATTTTTGATTTCAAAACCACCCTTTTTCAGGATCACTTTCTAAAAACCAATCCACTTTCAAACCAAAAACTTTCCAAACCATTTTCATTTAAAACCAAATTTAGAAAACAAAGTCAAGCCTTTAACTTCAAATACACACCCAGGTAATCTCATGAACCGTTGCACATGTCTTCATCCACATTCCATTCATACGTGCATCAACACACACTTTCCATGCATTCTCACACATGTGCAAACGTTCATAAAGAGGAACTGAGGTTTCACCCCAAATCATTCTTAACTAATTCCAAGCAAACAACAGATTTTCAAATCAAGAGATTTCAGTTTCAAAACCCATTTTATACATTTAAAGTCCTTTAAAAGAAACCAGTCCAACTTTTTTTTCAAAAACCTTTTTCATTTCCAACTACGCACTCACACAGACCAAAACGGAAACAACATCCAAATTTGCATCAATCACAGAAATGAGGGACTAGTAGTCACACTCAACCTGGCGACATGGTAGTGGGCCATGTCCCAAGTCAGCGTCGACCACTAGGAGAAATTCAAACCACATACTCGGACTCCACATGGGTCACTACTCCATGTGAGATTACGATGTAACGTCGTCTTGCCTCCATTATCATCTCTCAATCCAAGACAAACCAGGAAAGACAAAAACACAATTCCCGAACTACACCTGGTAACTCGAGGATCAGTGCGAGCAAGAGTTCGCGACGCTCTTCCCGTACCTACCCCTCGAGTTCCGACAGTCCTAATCTCCTTCTACCGGACAACCCAAATAACAAGAACCACCTCTGATACCATTTTGTCACGAACCAGCCCGGGTCGACCCTGAACCGGGCACCCGAGCCGGTCCGCGGCAAGTCCCGAGGGGCGTTCCCGATCCCCACGGGATGGCAACAAGTGCCGGGCATTAAAATTTGAATCGTTGGGAACGATTTCAGCCCAAACTAAAAATAGGATCAAAAGAACGAATACAACTTAAACCAACAAACAAACACTAAAGACATAAACAAACTATACCACGACATACCTCCATGTGACCTCGCGGGTCACCACCCAACTACAACCAACGTCGCTCCCACACTGAGCGACTCAAGCAGGAGAACCTGAACAGAAGGAACCTGCAACTGAAAAGGTAAAAGATAGGCGTGAGCACAAAAGTACTCAGTAGGTGAGCCCCACAACAAATCCCAATGCACTGCCAGTAAATAAAGAATCCACATAATCCAGGTTTGAACTTTAATATATAAAAGTAAGTTTTCATAATGCTTTACTTGAAAATCAAACACGAGACATTTCCCTTATTCCTTCTCGAAAGTTAGTTCCATTTCATTAGTTTTAAACTCATTCTGAAAAGCAAAGTATTACATTTTCAAAACTAACCCAAAGAGAATAAAGCATTTTCATTTGAAAACCATTTTTCCCAAAGTCTAACAGTATAGGCTGTGAAATATGACTGAAAGCAACAAGCAGGGAAAACAAGTGCAAGTAAAGGTAAACAGGCAAGGAGAACCAAGTGCAAGTAAAAAAAAATAAACCAGAAGTTATCAGCAATAACCATGGGCACACACACACTCACACACTCACACACTCACACACACACACATACTCACACACGCACACACTCACACCCAAGTGGTCCCCCGTATGCCGACAGAAGGCACCACGCCAGAGATGGTAGAGCACTATGGGTAAATCCCCTAAGGTTCATCTAGCTCGCGTGGGACCCTAGAACCTCGTGTCTCGGTGAAACGTGGCATAGAAGGCCACGACCCTCAGAAAACGTGGCTTAGAAGGCCACGACCCTCAGAACACGTGGCTTAGAAGGCCACGACCCTCAGATATCATATGTTTAGTTAGTGTTGAAATCGTCAATCCAGCTAAGTGAAACAGGGACGACACCCATCCGGCTCACTAGCGCACTAGTTCTAGTCCGCCCACCTAGATACCCAGGGTTTCCCCGTGTGCTCAACAAGTTTCACATTCACATAGTATGTTTCTTCCTCATATCGCAGGCCAAACAAGATATTTCACACAAAGGTCACCATTTCCACACCCAAACAATATTTCAAAACTCACGCACGCCAAAAAATACCTTTCTAGAAATATAAATGTCATTACCCAATCATTTCGCAAAAACCCCTTTTTGGAAACACTCAAACAAGAACATAACCAACTTTCACAACCTAGAAAACATTTTTTTTAATAACACAACAAGGGAAAACATCTTTCGTCAACCAAGAACCACACGTAAAGTTTCCAAAAACAATTTCAAAGGGTCACACGACGTTTTCACTAATCAAGGTTACAAGAAAACACCATTTTCCATAAACAGTACATTTACTAATTTACACATGCCAAAAACATTTCAAAACCCAATTCAACATGTCTTTCGTTACTCAGGAAGAACCATTTATCGACATTACTATGAAATCCCACAATTGAAACCAAGAAAACACTTTTAATGAAATTCTAGAATTAAACAGTTTGCCTTATCAGCAAATCACCATACTATAAAAACTACTTAATATTATTTTTATTAAATTTACTGAAATTCAATAAAAGGACAAGGAATAAATAAATTCTTAATTTAGAGGCAAGTGCATAGGGAGACCTACCTCGAATCGGAATGACGAATGACACGGCCCAAGACTCCCGTTGCGAAAAGGGCGCATTGAATTGCGCCGTCAAACAGATCCTAAAACAGTAGACCGAAAAACGGGTTTAACGATCAGTAATAATAATATAATAACAGTAACCAATATATAATGTAAATATCAGTATTAATATAATAACAATAATAATAGTCGTAACAATGACAATAACAATAATAATATATTTAGCATAATAATAATATATCAATAATAGCAATAATAATAATATCATAATATTAATACAATAATAATAATAGGAACAATGCCAATTTAATATAATCATAATATATTAATAATATAATAATGATAATAATATAAAATAATGTTAACATAATAATATTAATAATAATAATATAATGACAATAGCATAATAATAATAATTTAATAATAATAATAAGAATATCATAACATAATAATAATAAAAAAAATAATATGATAATAATTAAAATAATAATAAATATATTAGTAATAATAATAATAATAATAATATTAATAATATGTTAGTAATCATAACAATAATAATAATAATAATATAAAATGTTAATATCAATAATAATAACAATAAAAATAATAATAATAATAATATAATAATAATAATAATAAAGTAATATTAACATAATAATAATAATAATAAAATAATATTAACATAATAATAATAATAGAACAATAATAATAATAATATAATAATAATAACATAATTATAATGTTATTAATATGATAAAAATAATTAATCGTTATAAAATTAAAATTAACAAACAAACAAAAATGAAAAAAAAGAAATAAACTTACAGCCTGGGGGGGTTCGCGCGGGAGGCGGCGGAGCAGGGAGGCCGGGACGGCGATACGACAGGGAGCAGAGGCAGCCGCTGGGCGCGGCGAAGGCGGGGGTGCAGGGGGAGAGCAGGGCGTCGTTCGGGTCGCCGGATGCTGGAGCAGGGGGCGCGGGAACAGGGAGGCCGGCTCGACGGGAGGCGGAGGCGGGAGCCGGGACGGCTGGGATGGAGAACGGGGACGGCGCGGCTGGGTGCGGCCTCGGGATAGAGAGAGGGAGTAGGGAGGGCGGCGCCGGAGGGGGTGTGGTGCGGTTCGGCCGAACCAGGAGAACGCCGGCGGGGATGGGGTCGGTGAAGAGAACAGGGGAAGAGGGCGGCCGGTGAGGTGGCTGGGTGCAGGGCTCGGGACGCCGGGACGAGGTGAGGCGGAGGAGAGGAGCGGGGATGACGGCCGGAGGGAGGGAAGGCCGGTGGAGCGCCGGCGACGGGGTCGGAGGGAGGCCGGGTGCAGGCTCGGTGCGGGAAGGAACGGGGGACGTCGGGAGCGGGGAGCGGGGTGCGTAGAGGAGAGGACGGCGAGGCCGGATGGGGTGGAGGCGGCAGGGCGCGGCGACGTCGGGGCGCGCGGAGGAGGCCGAGACAGGGAGGCCGGCGCGGGATGGTGCGCAGGAGCGGAAGGCCGGGGGTTGCACGGGGGAGAAGGAGAAAAGAAAACGGGGGAGAGAGAAGAGGAGAAAAGGGGGACTGGGTGGCGGCTGGGTAGGGGGATAGATTAGGGTTAGGGTGGGGTAGGTTTATATATATATATATACATATGATAAAAATAATAATATTAATGATTATAATAATAATAATAATAATAATATCATTTTAATAATGTTAATAATTATAATAATAATAATAGTAAAACATTATAACAACAATAATAAAATCTATAATCATAATAAAACCTTTGAATAATAATAAAATTTATCATAATATTAATAATAGAACTTATAATAATAATAATAATAAAACTTATAATATTAATAATAATAAAACATAGATAATAATAATAAAACTTACAGTAATAATAAATAATAAATTAGTTAATTCAAATAATAATTATTTTGATCACGTATTTACAATAATAATTATAAAGTAATTTAAAGATGTTACACATATATATATATTTGTAAAAATATAGATCTATACATATACATACATTATTACGCATATATATATATATAAACATATATAAACATATATACAATAACAATAACACATATAAAAAGGTATTAATAATAAAATACCAACTTAAAAATTATAATATTTAAAACACCGGGTGAACACACTGTCACCCGGGTTGAACGCACGGTCACCGCTAATGATGCGGTGACCGCGCACTGGCGCGAAACCGCCAATGCAATTAAACTCCGAAAAAAAAAATTTCATCAGGACCAAGAAAGAAGAACAATTACGGACATCCGCGGTCGGGGTGTGACAATATTAAATCTAGAAATCTATTGTAGTGTTAAAATTAAATACATTAATTTATTCTCGAATGTAGCATTACCGATCCATATTCTAAATATCCATTATATAATCTCTGTTCCATAAGAAAACTATTCATTGTAGTGTAGGGATGATGATCAATACATTCAATTACCAAATATAGGGTTTGTACATTGTTTACATTACACATCTTGTAGCTTTTATTTTATAAAAAATTCTATATTTTCATTAAACATTATAAACAAAAATTCCTTATAAAACCAACAATGTTATTCTGTGATAATCAAAATAACAAATTAATATAGATTATTTTTGATACAATACATTCACAACAATATCCCCCATTTTGGTGATCACAAGTCCCATAAAATAATTAATAGAAAATATATGCATTGTAAATATTAATAAAATATTTTGATATCACCGTTCTATTTTTATTAAAAAAGATGTCACCCAAAAATGTCAAGGATATGAAATTATTCTCCCCAAAATAAGAAATGTAGTAGTATTCAAATATTCTCCCACAAATTTATGATTTAAAAACAAATGTTTGGAAATATTAAATGACATAAATCAAAGTTGATATCAATTTGAAATGTAAATGATGATTATTTTTTACATTTAAAAAAAATAAGATATGTGTTTAGGAATTATAATGATTAACATAGATCACACAATAATAAATTAATATAAAACACTAAAAATATAGAAGTAAACTAATTAAATATTAAAATAAGATAAAATGTTTGAAAAACTAATGGTTATATACTAAATATTAACTCAATAGCATTACCAACAAACTCTAAATATAGTTGATTAATACATACATCCATTTTTGTAGTATATTTCATAAATCCCGACCTACCATTATGCTTTCCACTAGACTCACTTTAAATAACACATATAAAGGTTCTTCTTACTGAATAAAGACTGATAATATATATCTGACATGATGATTGATTGGTCCCAAACAGTATTTATTTGAGGTTAGCTGACAAATTAAATCATACTTATTTTCTAGAATAACCATAAAAGGCATTCTATCACACCAGAGGGTGGGTAGAATATTGTTGAATTCATCCATCATAGTAGTTATCACTTCAAATAAATTTATCAGATTCGGTGAGGTGGGTCGGAGTACATAGATTAATGCATGATGACAATCGTTGATTGAATAAAATTCTATCCCCAAGATAAATCTAATATCATGAAATTTATACTTTTTAACATATTAATATTATATATATATATGATTGTTGTAGCCATTTTCCGCATAAATTCCCCAACAGTTTTCACTAAAATTAAATTTTCAAGATAATATTTGAGTTAAGTTTTAAGTGGTTCAAACTGATCTCTTATACAATTAAACATCTTAGATCCTCAAAATTATTCATTAATATTCTAAATATTCATTCAAATACATGTCTTGGACTTCAAAAAGCATGAATATTATAATCAAATCTTCATCATATGACTCAGAATACAGACGAGTTATATCCCTCGAATATTGTACACCTTCCACCCTAGCCAAGCATGGCTATATTTGACCTTCAGGACTGTTTCACAAAATATTTCCCACAATAGAAATAGAATGAGGAGCAATGATTGAATGGTTATCATGGGTAGTAATATCATCCCTATTATATTCATGAATATGAACCGCGTACCTAATATCTTCTTTCACTTGATCCCCTTGCTCAACTACATTGGTAGCTTCATCCACGACATTAAGAATATTGATTGAAACCCTTATTCTCTGAACAAGACACCCCTCTTTAGTTCTATAATATTTTAATTCATAAATCATCTAAATTATAGAATTGACATAAGTAATAATACATTACTCCCATTGAGCATCATCCATCAACATTGGTTATTGATTAGCTTTAACCGATAAAATACTATTGTAGAAGTTTCTCCATACATATCCCAGTTTCTAAACAATCAAAATATTAATAATTTTGGCATGATGAAATCTATTTAGAAAAGATATATTTATAATTTTTATTTTTTAATGAAAAAAGGAAATTATCATTCCATAAGTATTGTATCCCATCATTGTTTCTTTTGTGATAGAAATCAATTATATATATTAACAAAAATAATGGAAAATGAACATAATTTGAATCAAAAAATAAAAACTGAAAGAACATATCAGGGTAGAGATCATTTTCAAACTAAAATGTTTTTAAAAAAAAAACTAGATTGAATAAACTTAATAAGGACTCTCATGTCAGGAGTATGGTCATTGGTCATCACTTTCTTGATAATTCTTTTCTCAACCAATGATAACATAATGTCCTCTGATTTATATATATCATCACCAATATTTCTAAAGATTTAATGATAATCTCCATCATGGGGATAGTGAATCGCTCATATATATCCATTGTAGAATGATAATAATATTTATCATTAATCATAGATATTATAGAATCTTCATATATTCCAAAATTGAACTCAACATTTCTACTGAATTATTTTACATCTATTTTGATCATTAGAAGACAGCTATCATAACCAAAAGCAAAATCAAGTCCTGGAAATTGAATTGTTTCCTTTAATATAATATTTGATTCAATAAATACCAAAAATTAGTGACCTTTCCATGAAGAACATAGTGAAAAATTGGTGGTGGGTACATATATACACCCAAATCAGCATTATAATGACTTATTCAAAGTTCCATTTCTGAAGGATTTATGACATCAGGGTAAATTTATTTAGGGCATAACTCAATTTAAATGATAGAAGCTCTATAAACTAAAAGGATGTGAATGAGAGTAGTATGAGTAGGATAAATTGTTTTTCAAATAATTAGATAATATAATAATTACATGTTAATTTTGAAAATAAAATAAAAATAAATGGATGGTTAATTAATTTTGAATTATATTATTAGATAAACAGAAAAATAATAGCAACCAATTAAATAAAACATATATTGATTATTTAAGTTAAAAATAGATAAATTATGAAATTAAATTAATAAATATTAATTTAAAATTTAATAATCCTAACTCCCCATTTTAAAATATAAACATACACCCGAAAGTTGTTTAGTGAAAATATCAGCTATTTGATATTTTTTATTAACAAATTCTATAGATATAAACTTTTTAATAATATAACCTCTCATAAAATGATTCATTATATGAATATTCTTAGTCGTATAATAAATTATTATATTTTTTGAAATATTTATAGCACTTGCATTATCATATATTGTATGCATAGTATTAAAAATTAGTATAATGTCTTGTAGGGTATTTTTCAACCACAATTATTGTGCACAACAACTTCCAGTAGAAACATATTATGCCTCAGTTATTGATAGGGAAAATTATTTTTGTTTCTTACTTGACTATGATAATAAATATTTTCATAAAATATGGAAGGTTCCTAAGGTCTATTTTTTATATAATCTATAACCTCGAAAATTAGTATTTGAATATGAAATTAATATAAAATTATAAATCTTGGGAGTAAAAAATAGATTGAAAAATATTTCATTTTAAATATTTATTTATTATTTTACCATCAATAAGATTCTATTCATTTTCATTTGACTGAAATCTTGCACATAACCAAATAGAAAACATATTGTTGGTTATTCTAGCTGTATGATATAACAAACTACAAAATATACCTATATATAACTTGTTTTTTTGGTTTTTCATCTTCATCTAAATCAATTTTTATAATAGTACAAATATGAGCAATATATGTACTGATGTTATTATAGCCAAAATTTTTCAATGAATCAAAAATATATTTACACTGATTTAAAACATTTATATAATTTTTGTGGATATCTTTGAACTCCAAAAATGAAATTCAGTTCTCCCATCATACTAATTTCTAATTATTTACTCATTAATTTTGAAAAATAATTAATTGTTTTGTAATTGTTGAACTAAAAATAAAATCCTCAGTATAAATTTTTAATAATAAAATATTAGAACATATATTTTTCGTAAAAATTGTTGGATCATCAAAAATAATCGTAAATAATTTTTTTAAAAGAAAATAACATAATATTTTATAAAAAGATCTATGTTTTTTTAAGTCCATAGAGATCTTTATTACTTTTAAAAAAGATTTTGGTTAAAGGGGGTTTCCAAAAGAAAGCAGTTGTTCAACATAAACATCCTCTATTAGATAATCATTTAAGAGGGAATATTTAGCATCTATCTGATATAATTTAAAATAGATATGTGATGCCACAGATAAAGTTATTTTAATGGATTCTAATATAGTAATAAGGGGAAAGGTATAATCATAATATATGGCTTCTCTTTAAAAATAACATTTAGATAATAATATTTATTTACATTTATTTATTATCCCTTGATCATCCTATTTATTTAAAATGACACACATAGTTCCTATTATTGGATAATTGTACGAACTTTATAGAAATTTCAAAACCAAAATACTTATAAATTGGTATAATTATTCTTACATTACAAACATATAACATTAATAATTAATAGATTCGGTAATAATCATTGGATCTGGACAAGATAGAAAAGTGTAGAATTAATCTTTTATTTTTACATTTCATATTGTTCTAATTCCTATGTCTCTATCTCTTATAACAATTTCTTTAGGATGGATAATTATGGTTGTAGAATGTCTAGGAAAGACAAATTAGGATAATCAGTCTCATGTTCTTCTGACCTAGAGAGATTTTTTTTCATAACATTTTTATAATAAGATATAGGGGATATGAATATCATGTTGTTAAATGAGTTAGTAACTTCATCATTGTGATATTTCACATAAAAAAGGTTAGTTTCATAAATCTTTAGATGATCTAATTCTTCACCAATCCTTGATTTTTTCTAAACATTCAAAAATCATTATAAGTGTAAGAATACCCGAAAAAGATTCCTTCATCAGCATTTAGATCAATCATACAATGTTTTTACTTAGTAATAAAGATATTTTTGTCTATAAAAATTAAAAATAGTACATTAGGATTTACATTATTCTAAGTTTTAGGGATTTATTTTTATAATAGGACTTTTTAAAACTATATTCATGATATAGAAGGTATTTCTAACATATATTCAACGAAAATAGGTAGGAATACTATATTAAATTTGTGTTGTCTTTTAAATTTATTAGATGTTTCTATTTTTACTTTAAACATTCCATTTTGTTTAGGTATACTTGGGGGAGAGAAGTTCAGTTTAATTCCTATATTTGAGTAAAAATAATTAAATTACTGATCATGAAATTCTCTACCATGATTATTTATTAATAAGTTTATTTTAAAACTATATTCATTTTGAATAAATTTTCAAAAAAAATCAAAACAGTGAAGACGCCCCAACGGAGTTTTTGAAAATAAACCCATTTAAAATGAAAAAAATCACATACTAAAATATAGGCATGTAATTTACCATATAAACATGAAACTCTGGATTATCTAAACAAATCCATATGAGTAAGTTCTAAAGATTTAGATTTATAATTTGTTTAAATTTTTTGAAAAAATATTTTTTTTGTTTTCCAAATTAGTAGGCATCATAGAATCAATCATTTTAAAATTTAGTACATTGAAAATTTGAAACATAATGTTTCATTTAAATTATCCTAATGAATAAATATTATAGTGCCCATGTCCCTTATTCCAAATCCATTAATCATTTGTCTTAGAAGTTAACAATATAAATTTTGTTTATATAAGAAATTTTAATACAAAGTATAACCATTATTAGTTCTTGGTCCTCTAAATTTATGATATTTTCCCATAAATACAGAGTAGGAATTGTTAGAGAAATAAACATAAAAACCAACATTACATTGTTGAGAAATTATTATCCAGATTCTCTTTATCCCTTTCACAAAGAAAACATTTTTTATTGAGATTGTTTTTGGATTTCAAATAGTTCCTACAATAATAATATTTCCTTTCACATTTTCAAAGAATGTGACTAGCCCTACATTCATTTTTTGTTAATGTATAGAAATTTTATGATTCTCCACTCATGTTCTTTAAATATCTAAGCCTGATATACCATATGGTTTTTCAATTCATGTTCAATGTTTCTTCTTCTATGTCATTAGTAATAAAGCACATGTTGGATTCCTGTTTATGTGGCTCTTTCTATAAATCCGATTTTGAGGAGATACTGTTTCATTTAGACACACTCTAAATAGATTTAATTTTTATTTTCCCATTATTCTTGTAATAATCATTATTTTTATATTTCTATTCTTTCCTCTTTAATTTTTCTTTCAATTGATGTAAATCATGTCTGATGTGTCCCAATTTTTTCATTGATAGCATCGAACATCTCTAGGTTTTTCTCATCCTTCTTATATAAATTTTAATGGTATATTTTATTCTTTTATAATATACTAAACATGTTTTCTAATTGAGCCAATTCTATTTTAGAATCTATAGAATATAATTTATTTTTGATTTTAACTTCTTATTTTAATTTATGGTTATGCTTCAGAGATGTTACCTTCAAAAATATAGTTTCTTTTTCGCATAAATATTATGATCTTAAACTTCAGATTTTATTTCATCATCATATATCATTACTATCCCAATAACTTCTCTAAGTTTCAAATACTTTACTAGTGATGATTCATGAATAGTAGAAGATATTCCATTCCATTTTTATGGTATTACTCTGAGTACTTTCAAAGATTGATCATATTGTTTGATAATCTCTCCTAAGGATGTAATATTTTTTTTAATATTTCTATGACAATTCCATAGGTCAGTATTTTTCATTTACCATAAAACATTATAGATGTGCCATCATTTACCTCTGTTATAGCATACCTCATATATTGAACATTGTCTGTTCTTTCATAGGAAATAGAAATTGTTTTCCTCATATCATAGGTTGTAGGAAAATGCGATGAATGATTATATTCATTAAGACAAGGTACATAGATAATATAATTCATATATTTTTAATTTATATCATACACGACATCTATTATGGAATCCTAGGGTTCTGGTTTTTCATGAAACCTATAGGGAGTGATGATTTTAGAATAGAATCTAAATCCATGATTCATTAGATATATGATCATTCAATATTTTTAGTATCCATTTTTTTCACCATTAATGTATGAATAATATACAATATAAATTTGTTCTCTAGGATCATCCATTATCATATTTGTATATACCTTAAATGTTTTAGTATTCCATAGATTTATCAAAATTCTCAGCTATGTTAACAATTGTTAGATCAGAATAATACAATTTAACAAAATATGGGGAGGGTTAATAATGTCTTTTCAATAACCTTTCACAATTATCATTTTTGACACATTTTTTATTTATGTATATATATATATATATCATTTTCATCGGTATGAAAATATAACTATTGAATAAATTGAAAGATATAACACATATTTTTATAGGGGTTTGAGGCACAAAGATCCCCTAGTCCACTCTACCAATCACTCTCTCTAAGAGCATGGTGAATTTCATTAGCATGTTCCTCTTATCATAAGACAACAAATCCATAACTTAACACTAGTAGTTGATAACATTAAGAATAAGGCAGAACAAAGAGCATTATCATTCTTTAAAATAGAACTGCTTTTTCCAATGCTTAGATCCAGAAGATAATACTCTACCAAAATAGAGTATGATCAGTTGATACTCTGATAAATAAAACAAGTTTGAGTTGATATTTTGATTTGAACTTCACACTTTTAGAAGCATCAATTGATAGTAGTTGGATATTGTTCTTCATAAATGAATATCTTCAAAAAAAGAATGATTCTAAAGTAATATCTATTACAGATGATCATAATGAAGGATATTAATAAACAAAAATAGTAAAAATATAGTGGTCTGATATTGACCATATATGTCTCCAGTGAGTAGTTTCCTTTTGAGTCGATTGATCATTGCTGCAGCACTATAAAGTTTTTTACCTGAATCTAATTGTATATGATAATATGTGACTTTTATAACTATAGATCAAAAAGATACAATGGAATAATACATAGATTATAATTTTTTAATCATTATTATTGATCCAAGAATATCTCTTGGTAGAATAAGAAAACACAAATTGGAATAATCATAGGGAGTCATAACATCCCTTAAGAACATTAGTGATTTTCTTCAATAAAAATGGTTCTTTGAATTGCTAATAATGATTAGTGAATAAGTAAATGAGAAGATCTAAATCCTAAAGATATTATTACAAGACTATTGTAACTAACTATGATAAAATTTCAGTTTTAAAAACTGTAATAATGATTAGACAAATGTACGGTTAAACAATTAACATAGGGTTCTTTCCAATGTACAGTTCCATAACCATATATTTATATAATTATAATGTAGGGATCAATGTAATATAGGGATGATGATCTATCTGATCAACATTTTATGCATAAGAATCAAAATGTAGCATTAATTAACTATACGTTCAATTTCATGAACATATGTTATGAACATTAAATCCATACTCCAACATAGGTTTGACATTCTATACGTTCGTTCAATCGCAAAAATAGGGTTTCTAATCCGTATGAAAAATCTATATTGTAGGGTTGTTATTCCATGCACAAATTATTCATTATAGCATAGGTATGATGATTCATATGTTCATTTACCAGTGGTATGGTTTGATTAGTTTTCTATAACACATCTCATATATCACATCCTATAAAAAATTAAATAATAAATAATATATTCGAGGAAAAGTCTTATTGTAACACTGTTACAAACAAAAAGGGTATTTGTTAGAATCAAAATGAAAATTTAATTTATATTATTCATGAGACAATAAAATAACATCAAAATTCATTAGGTTGAAAAAATATGATGAATGTATTTTAGGATCTAAAGAGGATAGAAATTAGTTGACTAGTATTAACCCTTCTATTGGGATGGATGGAATGATTATATTTAGTTACACATGAGAGTATGTTATGGTCTTTATAAATATATAAAATCCAAAATTTTTGTTTATTTATAATTATAATTAAGGACCCATGGAACAAATATTCTAAGTCATTATCAAGAGATGCATAGATTATAGTTCCATTATTGATGTTGAGGTATTATTGTATACTAAAATTTGTGAACTACATATAGTTTAATTGTGTTTAGAATTTAAATTTTCAAATAAATAGCCTAATATGTTTTAAACAAGTTTGATAAAACATCCCAAGGACTATGATTATAATATATTGTATCACCCTAGAAAGCAAGTCAAGGTGGAGGATGCCCTATGTATGACAGATCCAATATTTATATGCATTATAGGGGAAGAAAATGATATAAAATTATTACAAATTTATGCCTTTGTTATGGAAATTAATAAGTACTAGAATGTTACCTTTCTAAATACTTTTTAGATAATATCTATTAAAGAAAATAAAGAGGACTAAAAATGACTACAAGTGTCTAAAAAATATGTTTCATGCAATTAAAGATTATAAAATATTATAATTAATATATGAATATGTATTTTTGGTATTTTAATTGATTCTGAATACTATATGAACCCTATCTAAAGAAAAAATAGTTATATATATCCCATACCTCAAATTTCTCTTTAATCCATGGAACATTAAATATGTATGGATATTCTAAATAACAGGTTTTTGGAAAACATTAACTAGGAAATCCAAGACTATGTTTTATGATTTTTGGTATTCCTAATGTCACATGATTAATTATAACTTATAAGAAAATAATCATACCAACTAAATGTATTTGGACTATCAAACCCTAAGTTAGTTTTATTTCAATAAAGATATAGTATTTGAATTTTCACTATGGAAAAATATTTATAAGATTCTTATAAAATTTTCATGTCTATAAATGTTATGTAAATAACAATTACACAATAATAAAACATTAATAGAGGGAGGTATCAATATTATACATATTTATTTTCGTGAATAATAAATTATTAATTATTTTATTCAAATATAGGACTCCCTAGATATATAAACACCAGTCCTCTATGATTTTCTTATCACATGAAAAACATATTCCTTCAGATAAATATATACCTAAATACTTATTTAAACTCCATTATCCCCATTCATAAGTCCCTAACTGAATAGAAATAACCTCTTTAATTTAATAATACTAAATCAAATAAGGGTGTCTTAAAGAGTGATATTAGTGTTCCAAATAAAACATCTTTTTATTTCAATTATATTTAGAGCAGTTATATATCACCGGAACACATTTTAATAACTCTAATATATAATAATTATTAAAAACTAATGTTTTTATTATAACCGTGTATTGATATGTTTTTATTTAATTTTAGTCACATTTTAAAAAACCATTCATATGTGGATGTTCTATACATATTAGGTGAATGGTGAGGTTTTTTGCCTCACTATTACATTAGTATTATTAAATTTGGATTTAATATATACGTGTAAACTAAATAATATGTGAATATATTTTTTTATGAAATTTTTTTTTTGAAATTAATCTTTTTTGAAATAAATTATAATTTTATGTCTAATCTTGAAAAAACTAGAGTACCGATATATGTCTTTTCATTTTTTTGTTTTAATGAACTGTTAAACTTTTAAACGTATTAAAAATAATATACCATATACAAAGAAATTTTTAATTCTTATAGAACCATTTTACAATAATACTTTAAAAAATAAATAGTATTCAAAAAAATTTGGAACTATGGATCAAACATCTATGAACATTCAACAAGGATAATTTAAAATTATCATAAGATAAATAAAAGTAAAAAAATTATATTAATAATGAAATAAACATGATAAATATTCTATAGAATGTATTTTATAAAGATATTGTTATTATTTTCTATTTCATATGTTTGAAAAATATATCAATGATTTCTAGTAAGAATTCTCTTGAAATATCCCATTATTTTCAAGTACCCATCCACCATTAACCATATTGTCTTCTATAAATCAACTATAATGTTTTAAATGAATTAAATCGTGTTTTAGAATTTAATTATTTGGTATATTTTTTCATTTTACCACTCATCTTGATGTATAACTCATTCCTTTGAATCTTTATAAGGGGTCGCTCCCACGATTTTTCCTTTATTTTGATTATGTTCTCTATCACTATCTATATCTCTCATTAAATTACACTTTACTTTCATATATATATATATATATATATTACTAATTTTTTATTCAATTTAATTCACATTAATTTTTTTTCACTAATATTTTCTTAAATGTCTACCCATTACACTATATGATGTGAATACGATATATTTCAATAATAATTTTTCTGAGTTTTAACATATAATGTTTTCATCTTAGTTTAACATAAGAAATAATGATTTTTTGTATACAAATTATTCCAATAAAAATAATTAATGATTATCTAGACACATTGATAAATATTTAGTTTGGTGAATATTTCATTTTTCACTGTTTATCCATTTATTTGTAATTAATGAAATTGAATTATAATGATATGAGTGTAACTGAAAATTATATCTCTCCCTGATACAAATATATGTATCATGAGTCAAATTTGAATCCTATAATAGTAGTGTGTTAACTATATATTTATAACCTTCCAATATAGGACCTTAATCACATTATTGTGATAACTAATGTTTTCATTCCATCATTATGATATATATTATTATTATCCATATGATTATCTATTTATATTTTTAAGGATATTTAATGCTTATATAGACTATCATTTATTTATTAATCATTCACATTATATTATGAATTTATTAATTACTCAAAGATAAACATCCATTAAACACTATCCTTTGTTGAGTATCTAAGATCACCCATTATATTGTTCTCCCTTTTAATAATAAACTATAAACAATATCACATGTGATCTAAGTATAAGAAATAACGTTATAATAAATATTCATTTTTCCTTGTGATGTAATTTATGTTATAGTGCAATGTAACAGAAATGTATTTAGTCTCATGGGACTCGTAAATTTTTTGATGTTAAGTATTGTAATCAACGTGTTCATTTATAATGTAATAAATTAAAACTAGCATAGAGAAACTATTACTAGTGATGTTGAAATATGCTTATGGAATTTCATACCTTTTATGGTCATATATATGGGACTAATGTCATTTATTTTATGGTTATATAAGAAAATACAGTTATGTTCTATTTATTATATTATAACCAATACTGATGTCATTAATTTTATACTAATATACTAGGACCAATATTTTTCTTTTATTTTTGTTTTTGAATCTTGAAATAATTTTATTCATATTACTTCAATAAATTTACGTCCAGTTTTATGAATTTTAAAGTAATGAATATATATTCTATGTTTTGAACATTGATGTCCTCAAACCATGATTAATAATATAAAATGAAAAATAAGTCAATGGGACCAATCCATAATGCATCTTACTCTCATACATATAGGTATTATATGTCATATGTGTAAAATAACTGCTTTATTCTATGATATCATATTTATGAGACCTTAAATTTGGTATTTTTTATTGATTAATGTCAAATGTGCTACACTAGTATGATATTTGGTTTGGATAGGTATCACATTCCATTAATTTTGGGTGGGGGGGGGGAAGAAATGATTGATTAGTGGTGGAAAATAGTTTGATAAAATTTATTGTTAGTACAAAGTTGGAAGCCTATGGTTTATGGAAAATATGGTTATAAATATGGTATATGAAAAAAATGACAATTAATTATTCCAATATTATTAGGACCTATTATTAAAAATGGGGCTAAATTGTTGATGATATTAATGGTTTATGTAAAAATATAGGGGTTAGTATGGTGATTATTTTATATCAATATAAGAGGAAAGAATAAGTACACCTCAATAGCCTCATAATATATAGGGTGATGAGATAAACAATATATCCTCCATATACAGTATTTTAATTTTCAAGGATTATATATTTTACCACTCCCTAAGAAAATGTAAGAGGGATAGGAGATCCTGGTGTAATACATTTTTTAAGATGTGGAATACTATTTATTAAGGTATAAAATATTGTATTATTCTATTATAATATATTTGTTACACCACTTATAAAGGACTCTGATTAGGTACTCTTATATTAATTGTTGACCACCAAAAGTGATCACAATCTTGGATGAGATCACTATTTGGTTTGTGGCTATGGATTTTCCATGTATCGGTTATGGTGTTTTGTATGTTCTTGAAATTAATTTCATTACATAACAAAAAATGTGACATTCCATATAAAGGGAGTTATGTGAAGACTAATTTTTCATTAATTTATAGAGACCATGATTCCTAAATATCAAAACTAATTTTTAAATCAAAGATAAATAAATATAGAATGTAGATGGTATCATGAGAAATACACAATAAATATTATAAAGTTATATCCTACGGCTATAATTATGGTAGAAGGAAAATCAAGTAATGGTTCCCATGAAAAAACCTAAACTGTTTGAATCATTCAATTTGTCATTAAAGGTTCATATAAATACATTGTGGTTTAATTAGATATACTTATATGAAAATTTTTTTGTGGATATCTATTAAGGGATTCATTTCACGAGGTAAGATAATGGTGGGATATCCTAGATCATTCTAGCCTATAAAGGATAATTTACATCTATGTATATGGTACTTTAATAAAATTTTCATTACATACAAAAATTTAAAAAAATCATCAAACTTCTTGATGCTAGATAAACCATTGATTAATTTCCATAATTTATCTCATGTAATTTTATTTTTTATGATAAAATGAAATAATTCAACTGTGAAATGAATGATTGTAGGGATGTTTTTAAACAATTTAATCAACTAATACAAGATATGAAATTTGTTTGACAATAAATAGAGGGATTTGACATCAATTTATTAGTAATTAGTAAATTATAGGAAATAAAAAATATTTATCATTCTAAAAAATAATGGATTACAAAATTATTTTTTCACTCTTTGCATAGGTAATTTCATAGGTAACTATGCCAAATTTATGTTTAACTAACACTAGGATTGGAATATATGAGAACTATAATATCCCATGTAAATAAAGAATAAATCATATTCATATTTATTAATATTTGTGAATTAAATATTAATTTTACATTAAAGGGGATTCTATGTTTGATGGCATGCCAGAAACACAACAATATGTTTCTGTGAAATCTTATGTTGCACACAATGATGAGCCATACTGAAAAATAATAATATAATATTATCAGGACCCATCCCGGGGGGGCCCGAGCCGCAACTCCCAAAGCCCACCTCTAATAGGCCAGGGGCTGGAGACTGGCACCGAGTAGGCATGCTTCTAATATGGGAGGCATTGCCTATAAACCTGTACACATGCACACACATCTCCAAGCCCACAAAGCTGAAAGGTAAAAACTACTAAATATGGAAAAAGCATGCATACACTAAAAACCCAACCAACAGAGTACGACTGGAAAGTGAAGTACAGTAATGTAAAACCCCGGGCCAAAATTACAAGCCCACCAGAAGAAAGTCTACAACAAGTCCAACCTATAGATAAAGGTACTGGGTCTGCAACCTGTTGCCGAAGGAACACACCTCGGCCTGTCTGATCTCACTGCGCACCATCCGGTCCTAGTCCGCCTAGAATCCTGTCAAAGGCTCACTCCTCTGCACAAGACACGACACGTGCGGGAAAATCCCATTCAGGGGTGAGTATAACAGTACCAAGTAGGACACCCCCAAACCACAATGGAAATACAACAGAGGAAAAATACCAAAAATAAAGGTACAGTCAACTCTACACAGTATATGTCTATGGAATATATAACTAGAATATCAAGATATACTCATACCCAAACGACCTTTGTGACACCACCACTAGGATCTAGCTTAAAGATTTTACTAAGCATACCATCGGGAGAACACACTCCTTGGTCTAGAGAGAGAGAGAGAGAGACACGAAGTACTAATTTCGGGAAAACACACTCTACAAGTACCTTGGGAACATGATGCTCAGATGAGGATCACATCCATGTCATGGGGTGATTCTGACAACTCAGTCTCAGCTAATCCTCTAGGAAGAGGATCGGCGCCCAGGTAAGGTAGGTCACATCGATACCAAAAACTCTACCTAGGGTATCAGGAATGAATAACGGATCTGGATCTATGTCTCACATAGGGGATTCCAACATCTCTATTCAAGGAGTCATGCTGAAGGGATCATAATATTGTATATTAGGAAATGATACTGCAATCCTTCAAGAGAAAGTCCAAGGTACAGACCGTAAGAAGGCTAGTCCAATTAATGGAAGAAAAGTGGCCCAAGACATGAAAACAATGTTACACAGAGTGTAGTATGGTTACACACTGGGTTCCTTGACCCCGGGTACTGCCTGTGTAAACGGCTCGTGTCCTTCATTCAAGCTGTGCAAAACCAAACTAAACAGTGTGTAGTAAAGTACACGCCTTGTTCTTTGACACCGGGTACTTCCTGTATAAACGGCCCGTGTCCTTCGGCTTGTCAGATAGAAAAACAATTACACGGCATGTAGAAGAAATCACACGCTGTGTTCGAGTACTTGGGCTCGCTTCATGTATGCTATCCATGTGCCCGTACATGGTCTTTGCCCGTGTCCGTGTCACCTGCTCGTGTACCAGTACACGGGGTATGCCGTGTATCTGCTCGAGTCTGGCCGGGGAGGTTATACACGGCGTGTCCCTGGCCGTGTACACTTCATGTGCCCATGTACTTTCGGATTACATGCCAAGTAACCCTACCGACGGACACATGCTGTGTAGCCCATACTACACGGTGTGTAGTCGGGAAATTTACAGAAGCGTCGTCTTCCTCCATGCACCTCGGCTGTTTCTTCGTATCTTGATCCCACCATCCGATCATCATGAAACTCCGGATTTGGGGTCGTCCTGCCCCTACGAAACTGATTTTGTCGGTTTCGGGCTTTCGATCGGTCTTGAAAATGCATCCCGATCCATCTGCACGAAAACGCCCGAAGAACAGGAACTTCCGAACCTCATCGATTCATCATTCTCCGCCGCCATCGCACATCCACTAGTTCGCGTCGATGTTGGATCTTTGATTTAGGATAGTTTCATCAACAAATGAATGTGCAACGATCAATTTCCTCCATGAACGTGTAGAACGCAATGATGAACGTGATGGGGAAAAACAAGAATCAACAATAAGGGAGAAACTCGATCATTGTCCATGACGATCCGGTTTTTCCACCGTTAGATTGAAAACCAAAACAATCTCTAGAATCAAAGCCTCAAATCCCTACATGAACCCATCTCGCAAGAATGGTCGGCCCGCGGTCTAATCTGTTCGTGGATTAGTCAGCATTCATCGTAGAAATCAAAAACGGGGGAAGGAGAAATCAATAACAATTATCCTACCTGGATACACTGCGTTTTTTTGGCGAAGATCCGCTTTCCGCATCATCGTCGCCGCGTTGGGAGGTTTTCTTCTGATCCTCCAGAGCCGCCAAGGGTTTCATGGTTTGAGGTTTGTAACCCTGGACCCCCTGCGCGGGCCTTTATTTAAAAGAACAAATTATACAAGATTTAAATGATCTCGCCACAGAAACAAGATTTAAATAAAATATTTTAATTAAATATTTTATTACTATTGCGTCCAAAAACCAGATTTCACCACCGACCTACGCTGACTGATGTTTGGCCTCGCTTTAGGTGAAATTGTTGTTCTGAACGCAACGTTTCCCTAGGATTTCTCATCTGAGCACCCATTCGGGTGTTATTCCACTTTTTCAGGAAAACAGCATGTGCTCATAATTTAATTGTTGAATTAAATTCAAACATTTGTTTCAGGCTCACTGGGCCTCGGAATTGCACGCCGTCTCAGAGCCTGGTCTCGAAATAATTCCCATATAATATTAAAATAATACATGGAAATATCAGGGACATTACATCACAACCATCTTAGGGATTTTACGTCCCCGAAGAGCCAAAACAAGGGCTAATCAAAAATATCTGGGTACTACACGCGAATCAGAGCCTCCCACCCCCACGTGCTCTCCTGGAGATTCTTGTGCTGCCACCGGACACGCACCAAGGGAATAGATCATCCAGAAAGTATCTTCTCCTGCCGATCCTCAATCTCCACTGGGTACTCAGCAAAGGTCGCTCCATTGTCGATGTCCAGCTCGCCCCAGTCGATGACGTGCGATGGATCATACACGTACCTCCGTAGCTGTGACACATGGAAGACGTTGTGTACCTAGTCCATCCGAGGAGGTAGAGCCATGCGATAAACCACCTTGCTAACTCTACTCAGAATCTGAAAAGAGCCAATGAACCTCGGAGATAGCTTGCCGCCTCGGCCAAATCTCTGCAATCCTCATCAAGGTGAGACTCGATGGAACACATGGTATCATTCCTCGAACTCCAAGGGCCTTCGTCTTCGGTCGACATAAGACTTCTTCCAACTCTGTGCAGTCTTCTTCCGCTCCTGGATGACCTACACCTTCTTTGTAGTAGCTCTCACCATCTCTGGGCCCATGAGTGCAGACTCTCCCAGGTCAGTCCAACAAAGTGGAAACCTGCAAGGTCTCCCGTATAGAGCATCGAATGGTTCCATACCAATAGTGGAATGATAACTATTTTTATAAGAAAATTATACCAGTGGTAGGTGATCCTCCCAGCTACGACCAAATTCAGGCATGCAAGCACGTAGCATTTCCTCTAGGACCTGGATGGTCCGCACTATCTGACCATCAGTCTGGGGATGGAATGCTATGCTCAAGCGTAACTGGGTCCCAAAATATTCCTGAAATCCCTTCCACAAAAGGGATGTTAAATGAGCATCATGATCTAGGACGATCGTGGATGGTACTCCATGAAGTCTAACTATCTCCTGCATGTAGAGGTGTCCCATGTTCTCTACTGAACTCTGCTCCCGTATGGATAGGAAGTGGGCCGATATGGTGAGTCGATCAAAAATCACCCAGATTTCATCATGTCCCCTGGACTTATGTGGTAAACCTATCACGAAGTACATTGATATTTCATCCCACTTCCACTGTAGCACCTCAAGGGGCTAAGCCAAACCTGTTGGAACCTGTTGCTCAGCCTTTACTTGCTGACAAGTAAGGCACCGAGAAACAATCTCTGCCACAACCGTCTTCATTCCTGGACACCAAAACTAACGTTGGAGGTCCTAATACATCTTTTCCACGCCTTGATGTACTGCCAAAGGGGATGTATGAAACATCCTTAGAACCTCCTCCCGTAACATCACTGGTACTACCGTGTTCCCTCTGAAAAGGTCAATGTGCTCCCCACCTTCTAAATATCCATCAGTAGCATCACCTATGGATATCTGAGCATGTAGAGTCTCACAGCTAGTATCCTCGCGTTGTGCTTCCCTGACTCACTGTAAGAGTGGAGGGGTAACAAACATTGACTAAAGGTAAGATCCCTAATCTCCATCTACAAAGGACAACTGTAAAGAGGCCAAATACCTTGTCACCTCATCCATCAACTGCGAACTGGATTTCTTACTGAGAGAATCTGCCACCACATTCCCCTTCCCAGGAGTATAAATGATCTCAATTTTTTAATCCTGGAGGAACTAAATCCATTGCCTCTGTCTCAAATTCAGATCCTTATGAGAAAAGATATATCTGAGACTCTTGTGATCAGAGTAGACAGTAAACCTCTCACCCATCAGGTAGTGCCACCACATATTTAATGCGAAGACTACCGCTGCCATCTCAAGATCATGGGTTGCATAGTTCTACTCATGTGCTCTCAACTGACACGATCCATAGGAAATCACCACTTGCCTATGAATCATGACACAACCAAGTCCGGTTCCAGATGCGTCGCAGAACACTACGTACTCGACACCCTTCTCCGATAATCTCAAGATCGGGGCGCTTGTCAGACTCTGTCTCAATTGTTGGAAAGCCCGCTGGAAACTCTCAGTCCACAAAAAAGGCAGTACCTTTCAGGTCAAAGCTATCATGGGTGTTTCAATCCTGGAGAAATCATGGATGAATCTCTGATAGAAGCCTACCAACCTAATGAAACTCTGCACCTCCATCACACTCTGGGGTAGCTCTCATACTAGCACTGCCTCCACCTTTGCTGGGTCCACTGCTACACCATCCGCTGAGATAACGTGCCCTAGAAAGTGGACCTCCTATAACCATAACTAACACTTTGAGTGTTTCCCATAAAATTGGTGCTCTTGGAGTGTGACCAGAACCATCCATAGGTGTCTCGCGTGCTCCTCTTCGGAATAAGAGTACACAATGATATCATCTATGAAGACCACTAAAAACCGGTCTACATAGGGCTGAAAGATCCGGTTCATGAGTCCCATGAACACTGCCGAGGTGTTCGTCACACTGAAGGGCATCACCAAGTACTCATAGTGATCGTAGCGACATATGAAAGCCGTCTTTGGTATATCATCCTCCCATCCTCGCAACTGGTGATAGCCTGATCTTAGATCAACCTTCGAGAACCATCATGCACCTCTCAACATGTGGAAGAAGTTATTGATACTCGTTAGTGGATACTGGTTCTTCATGGTCACCTAATTTAAGCTCCAAAAATATACACACAACCTCAAGCTCCCGTCCGCCTTCTTGGGAAACAGCACTGGGGCTACCCAGGGTGAAACGCTGGGTCGCACAAAGCCCTTATTCTGCAAGTCGTCCAGCTGCATCCTCAGCTCACAAATCTTTGTAGGAGCCATCTGATATCTGATGCTGATATCGGGGTTGTCCCAGGTTGCAAATCAATGCAGAAATCTATCTCGCGATGGGGAGGTAGCTCGGGGACATCCTCTGGAAAGGCGTCCTCGTACTCATCCACCACTGCTGGAAATTGGAAACTCATAACATCTTCCATGCCAAGGTCTAGGCTAGCCAAATGATGTGAAATCGGTTGTCCCCTCCTAAGCATGAGTCCATGATGTGCTGTCTGGGTCTCTCCTTAACCAATAAAAGAGAACCTCGTCCCATCACTGTAGACACACCACACCCTTCACCTAAAACAATAAATATGGGAATGAATTGTGGATAGCCAATCCATACAAAGAATGAAATCGTAAGGCCTCGACGCTACCACCAAGAGGTTTTACCCAAAGCTCTTGCCTCCAAGGTTCGGTTCACACTGCCTGCAAAGTTTTGTGATCTCTGAATTTTCTCCTATTGGTGTTTCTATGCTTAAGGGTCGAGTCAATGGCTCAACTGGAATCTCAAGGTCTCGGACAAGATAAGAAGTTAGAAAGGAATGACTAGCACCTGTGTCTATCAATACGGTAGCCAAAGTATAAAAGACACAGATAGTACCTCTAATCATTCCGAGAGTACCTGGGTCATAAGCCTCTACTTCTTGCAGGTGCCCCTACCTCTGTCCACCAGCTCCCTGATCTTGGGGCGGACCTCCTAGGGGTGGTGGTTTCAAAGGGTCGAAATTCTGACCACCTCCAGCTGCTCTCCCAGCTCCTCTGCCACATCAGCTGCCTTGCGGATCTGCCAACTCTAGATGTTGCCTCTGCCTCAGTGGTCCATCCACTGATCTCGTGTCAGTAGTACGGTTGTTCGGACAATCTCAAGAAAGATGTCCCCTGCCATCACATGAGTAACATCTTCTCTCTCGAGGCTGGCTGTATGCGTCCTATGAACCCTGTAAGGCCGATCCACTGTCCTAGGATATCCTCTGGAAATATCTCCTACTCCTGGGTCCCTAACGTTGGCTCCCTGCCGCTGAGGTCTCTGCTCAAGCTCACCCACTACAGACAACTGCCGGCTGTCCCTGCTCTTCTAGGAAACTCTCAACCACCAAAGCCAGGTCGAGAACCCCATCATAAGTAGGAATGCTCATAGAGATGATTCTAGCTCGGATATATCTGCTCGATCCCCACTAAAAATTCCTAGATCTTAAGTACTGATATCTGACCTTATCCATCGAGTACTGCGAGAGGTCAGTAAACCTCGATGAATAGTCAGCCACCGACATGGTTCCCTGCTAGAGCTGAAGAAGCTCATGTATGCGTACTTCTCTTAGGGTAACCAGTGAAAACTCCTCTCTGAAGAGATTCTCAACCTCCGACCATGAAAGAGTCACCTCGTCGTGAGTTTGGATGACAACACTCCACCATCGCCCTACTGAGCCCTACAGAAGGCTCACTGCCAGGATCACCATCTGGTCTACTGGTATCCTGACCAAACGGAAGACTCTGGCCACTACCTCAAGCCAGTCCTCTGCTACCAGAGGTTTAGGGTCACCTCGAAACCCGAGGGGTCTCTTTCCCTGAAACTCGTGGAGTGTTCTCAGCCTGCGCTCCTCCTCCACTGGTACAGCGGGCGCTAAACACTGCCCCACCGGTGGTGGAATAACTGGCCCTACTGAAAAAACTATCTATACCCACGGTTCAAAACCGTGGGTATAGCCCCCAAAACCCTGGGTATAGCCTATACCCACGGTTTTGGGAACCGTGGGGCTGAGTGGCGTCGCAATTGGGGTCTTAGGAAATCCCCACGGTTTGGATGAACTGTGGGTATATATACGGGTCACCGTGTATACACACCGCTGCACAGGTGGCGTAGGACTGCCCCCACGGTTTGAAAACCGTGGGAATTTACATCTAAAAAACGTCAAGCGGGAATCGAACCCGGGTCGCTGCACAGCGGCACACGGCCTCTGACCAACTGATCTACCAGCTTATCTGGTATATATGAATATATTTATATAAATATATTAATATTATCAGTTTTTTGTAAAATAAAACGCGCCAAAGTAATCGACGCAGGCGGGATTCGAACCAAGGACCCAATACCAGCAGAACTACATGCCTTACCAACCAAGCTATCCAGTAATTTGATATATATCTATATATTTGTATAAATATATTAATATAACCGGTAATTGAAAAATTGTAAAATGCGGGATTCGAACCCACGACCACTGCGAATTTAATTTTAGAACTGACCAACTGAGATGGGAAAATACTACTTACAATTTCATATATCTGTGTACTTATATTTTTAATTATATTAATCCAAATTGTGTTCCCGCCTATTTTTTTCGGTGTCCCGCGTAATTTCTTTTCCTGCACCAGCTATTCCCATAGTTTTTTAAAACCGTGGGTATAGGTCTTCAAAAAAAATACCCCAATACCCACGGTTTTTCAAAACCGTCGGTATAGATATTCTGAAAAAACTCTATACCCACGGTTTGGCCAAAACCATGGGTATAGGTCTTTAAAAATAAGCTATACCCACGGTTCTGGGAAAACCGTGGGTATAGGTGACCTATACCCACGGTTTTCGGAAACCGTGGGTATAGGTCCACATTTTATCCCTATACCGACGGTTTTCAATAACCGTGGGTATAGGGGTACCCTATACCCACGGGTTTTTGCAAAACCGTGGGTATAGGCCCGTTTTCCAGTAGTGTGGCACGCCACCTGGTGGTAAAACTGGGGGATCTGGTCCCTGTATCGAAGCTTCATCATTGAGGGGGTCATCCTCATGATCGAGCTGGTGGATCCTACCGGGTGCGCATCGCGGAGGCATCTTGTTGAAGAAACAAGACGTATCACAGTCAGTGAGTATATCTTGAGAGCTGACTTAGGGAGGACATGGAAACCCCAACCCATTCCTATATGATGCATGTACCATTATTTTCCCCCATGAAACTAGTGTTTTCATGTTCTGAGTCGAAAACCAAGTTATCCGAGCCCTGGTGTATGGATACGTCGGTCGCCGCACCAACACGGGGGTCCCTGGCCGGAGAGCTGAACTCGAAACACTTAACACTGTTTCCCCAAACCAACTCACAGACTCTCGTTCCTAAGGTAGAACCGACCACATCTGATACCACTTTGTCGCGACCCATCCCAGTGGGGCCGAGCCGCAACTCCACAAGCTCACCTCCAATAGGTCAGGGGCTAGTGACTAGCACCGAGTAGGCATGCTACTAACATGGGAGGAATTCCCTATAAAACTATACACACACACACACACATCTACAAGCCTACAAAGGTGAAAAGTAAAAACTAATAAAGGCGGAAAAAGAACACATACACTAAAAACCCAACCAACAGAGTACGACCGAAAAGTGAATTACAGTAAAGTAAAACCCTGGACCAAAAGTACAAGCCCATGAAACGAAAGTTTGCAACAAGTCCAACCTATAGAAAAAGGTACTCAGACTACAACCTGTCACCGAAGGAACCAAACTTGGCCTGTCTGATCTCACTGAGCACCGTCCGATCCTGTTCTGCCTAGAATCTTTTCAAAGGTTCGCTCGTCTGCACAAGACACGACATGTGCGGGAAAAGCCCGTGAAGGGGTGAGTATAAAAGTACCCAGTAGGACACCCCGAAACAACAAAGGAAATAAAATAGAGGAAAAATACCACAAAGAAAGGTACAGTCAGATCTACATAGTATATGTCTACGAAACATATAAGAAAATTATCTAGATATACTAATTCCCAAACGACCTTCATGATACCGCCACTAGGATCTAGTTCGAAGATTCCACTAAGCATACCATCGGGAGAACACACTCCATGGTCTGGAGAGAGAGAGACATGAAGTACTCGTTCTGGGAGAACACACTCTACAAGTACATTGGGAACATGATGCTCAGATGAGGATCAGAACCAATTCGTGGGGGTGATTCCGACAACTCAGTCTGATCTAATCCTATAGGTAGAGGATCAGCGCCCAGGTAAGGTTGGTCAGGTCGATACTATGAACTCTACCTTTGGTATCATGAATGAATAGATGATCCGACTCTAAGTCTCACAGGGAGGATTCCAACAACTCTATTCAGGAAGTCCTACTGAAGGGATCATACACCTATATATTAGGAAATGATACCGGAAACCTTCCAGAGAAAGGCCAAGGGTACAAACCCTAAGAAGGCTAGTCCAAGTCATTGGAGAAAAGTGGCCCATGCCATGAAGAAAAGGTTACAAGGCATGTATTATGGTTACACGCCGTGTTCCTTGAACCCGGGTACTACCCGTGTAAACGGCCCCTATCCTTCATTCAATCCATGAAAAACCAAACTACACGGCTTGTAGTAAAGTACACTATGTGTTCCTTGACACCGGGTACTACTCATGTAAATGGCCCATGTCCTTCGGCTTGTCCGATAGAAAAACAACTACACGACGTGTAGATGAATTCACAGGTAATGGTTGTGCACCTGGGCTCGCTCCGTGTACGCTGGCCATGTGCCCGTACATGGTCTCTGCCCATGTCTGTGTCACCTGCTCGTGTACCAGTACATGGGGTATGCCATCTATCTGGTCGAGTCTGGCCGGGGAGGGGTATACACAGCTTGTCCATGGCTGTGTAACCTTCCCGTGCCCGTGTACTCTCAGAGTACATGCCGGGTAACCCTACCGAAGAACACACGCCTTGTAGCCCATACTACATGGTGTGTAGTCTGGAAATTTACAGAAGCGCCGTCTTCCTCTGTGCGCCTCGGCTGTTGCTTCAGATCTTGATCCCACTGTCTGATCATCACGAAACTCCAGATTTGGGGTCGTCCCGCCCCAACGAAACCGATTCCGTTGGTTTCGGGCTTCCGATCGGTCTTCAAAATGCATCCTGATCTGTCCGCATGAAAACACCCGAAGAACGGGAACATCCACACCGCGTCGATTCATCTGTCGTTGCCGACGTCGCACCTCCGCTAGGTCGCCTCGACATTGGATCTCTGATTTTGGATCGTTGCATCAACAAATGAATGTGCAGCGATCGATTTCCTCAATGAACGTGTAGAATGCAATGAAGAATGCGAGGGGGAAAAACAATAATCAACAAGAGGGGTGAACCTCGATCGTTGTTCATGAAGATCCGGGTTTGCCGCTATTAGATTGAAAACAAAAACAATCTCTAGAATCAAATCCTCAAATCCCTGCATGAACTCGTCCCGCAAGAACGATCAACCCGCAGGCTAATCTGTTCGTGGATTATTCTGTATTCATTATAGAAATCAAAAACGGGGGAAGGAGAAATCAATAACAATTATATTACATGGATTCACTGCATTTTTTTGTGAATATCCATTCGCCACATTGTCATCGCTGCATTGGGAGGTTTTATACAGAGCCTCCAGAGACTCCAAGGGTTTCAGGGTTTGAGGTTTGTAACCCTAGCCCCCTGCACATGCCATTATTTAAAAGAACAAAAGTTACAAGATTTAAAAGATCTCGGTGTAGAAACAAGATTTAAATAAAATATTTTAATTAAATATTTTAGTATTATTGCATCCAAAAACCAGATTTCACCACCGACATGCACCGGCCGATGTTAGGCCTCGCCTTAGGTAAAATCAATGTTCCATACACAACGGTGCCCTTGGATTTCTGATCAGAGCACCCGTTCGGTAGTTATTCCACTCTTTTAGGAAAACCGCACATGCGCGTAATTTAATTATTAAATTAAATTCAAACATTTGTTCTGGGCTCACTGGGCCTTGGAACTACATGCCGTCTCAAAGCCTGGTCTTGAAATAATTCCCATATAATATTAAAATAATATATGGAAAAATCTAGGACATTACAAATATTATTTTAAATGGAAGTTAACCACTAGTCGTTGTATTATTGGGAATGAATGTAACTAACAATGATATTATTATACATGTTTTTAAATGTTTTTATATTTATCCAATGAATGTTACAGGCATAAAATTTGAATGAATCTAATTTTAAGTATAAAAACTCTAATATTCTTTAAAAGGTCGATTTACCGCCTTTTGCTGGAGAACCCTCTTTAAATATAGTTTTGTCACTATTTATGTTATATTTTTCAAAATAAATTTCTTTTTTAGAATCGGAACATCAAAATTTATTTGGGCAATTGTTTTGTATTTTTCTAATAAAATTCATATTTTAATGGATTGTGAAAAATACTGTATTTTAACTCAAAAATGCCGTTTAAACTAATTTGTTTATATTGTAAGATTTTCTTTTAAATAGGTTTTAAATTTTAATTATATTATATTTTTAAAATTTATTCCAATTTTCATCATTGAATGTAATTTCACTTTGGAATTGGTCATAAATATGTTCCAATCTTTTGATAGTAATTATTTCTTAAAAATACACTTTTATTTTGAAAAGGGAGATGACATTAAAAAAATCAATACATCTTAAATTTTTTGAATTTGGTAAAAACTATATCATTTTTGAATTTGGAATATCAAATATATCCTACGCTGAATTTTTGGGTTTTTTCTGAAAACCTTCAATTTTTTATGAATAGTGAAAACACTAAGTAGTATTGAAAAAAACTGACTTTTTCATTTAAATGTCATATTAACCCTTCTGTTAATTGAAATTCAAATATCTGAACTAAATTGTCGTTATTTGTAAGTAAAAATGTTGTTCGATAAGATGAAAATAATTTTTTTTGAATAGTAACTTTTGACTTTTATTTACCGCGGCTAAAGGTAAATACGGTAATTCAAGGTAAACATAGTATTTTAATAATTTAAACTTTCATAACATGTGTCCTAATTCTATTGGTTGATATATTTCTGACCATTTTCATCCTTGGGTGGATTTTGGGATGCCATGGAGCCACTAGGTGGGGATAATGACACATTATATTAATTAATTTAAAGTAAAGACGAAAATGACATAACCATATATCTTTTAGTAAATAACTTTTTACATGGGGTTATATAAGTTATCCCTTAGACTATAAATATTCATTTGAAATATAAAACTATTTCATACATGATTGTATTTTTTTTATAATTTTTAGACATAAAATAATTAAAATTATTTCTGACACAATAATGATGCAGTGTTTACCTCATTAATGAATGATTTTAATAAATAAGATTATAATGATTAAAACTATATCCAAAACCTCTCCAATTCATATTGGATGATTTTATTTCGAAGAAGAGTCATATTATATTCAACTTTAATAAGTTTTGGACACTCAAAAACAAAAAATCATTATATAATAAAATAATAATTTCAATCATTCCTAAAGATCTCCTCATCCCCCTTATTAAAACCCTCACCACTAACCCATTAATCACACCTCTAAATCCTTTTGTATCGTACAATATCTACCAAAATAAGCTCTCAAGATCCCTCTCTTCAGCCAAGAAGCCATTCCTTAGGCAGAAATCACATCAATAAATCTGTTTGGTTCATACTAAAGGAAGTTAAACGATTTAAAGGGAACATCATCTATTAAGTTCTTTTCTTTTATATTACTTCTCCAACCCCCTAAACTCTTTTTATTCCCATTATTTTATAAAAAAATCAGTATCCACAATATAATGGGTTGTTTTTATGAGAAGGATTCGAACTACACATACACAAACCTCCATCTAATGGGTATAGAACAAACTGAAACTGTGGACGGTGAACTACTATCTAACGAGACGATGATTGTTCAATATTTTCCTAAAACCTCTTATTGTACCCATTATAATGGAACTATATTTATATGTGATATATATTATATATATATTGTCTCTATGATTCTTTATTTTTCATTTATATCATACCTTTATGGTTTATATAATGTGTAAACGCGGTAATTTCATTTGAGGAAGTGCAGACTACCACCCACTCAAAGTGATATGACTCATTCATTCCATACATAGAACGTATAAAGGATATAGTTAATAAAATTATATATATGATTTTATATTATAATAATAATATAACGATGTATATTTATGTTTTTATTCCAAAAAATATGAAATAAAAAGGAATGTACTGTCCATGCATATGTACGACTTACTGTCTCCATGAACGATGCATTTAATTTATTACCTCCAAATTTTATGTACTGTTATATACAAATATATATATACAATATATATATATGATATATAATATATCTTAATCATGAATATCATTTTGGAGAAATGGACTTTTGACCGTATGAACAACTTATTATTATAAGAAGTTCATTTTGGACTTAGGTGAAAAATATCAACAAAAGGACCATTATTAACTTAAATGATTACATAATGTTTATAACATGGTAATAAATGATATAAAAGGAATAATAAACATGAAAAGGGTTCTTAAGAAAATATAAATTAACTTTATATTATTAGTCAATAGATTAAAGAATGAATGGGTCAAGTCAGATATGAGGGAAGGGAACTTCTTAACCCAATTTCCATTCTTTATGCATATCTTCTCTCTCTTATTTATGTCATTATTTGATTATGTGAGATATGAATTTTAAAATCCTATATTTTATTTATTAATTATTTACTTGTACATATAGTTAACACACATAATCGATATATTTTATTTTCAAAGTGATACTTCTAAGGGACTTTGTCGCAATCTTCATTCATTAAGGCATATTTTGTATTACAGACGACATTCCTGTATATAGTGTATAAAAACCTTTTCGATATTCATTTCATTCAAAGGAAATATCTTTATATGAGTAATATTACTAAATGACATGAAATGAATGTTTTTTTAATTTAATTGGGGACAAATACCCTTTCCGCCACCGCGAGTATTATTTGATGTATGACTTCCTTAACAAGTCGTAATGTTTTAAAAAGGAAAATAAATACCATATACACTTTTTCTTTTTTTGTTATTGAAAATGGTTTTGATAATAGATTTTTTATGTCAATGATATATATTGTGATTGAATTGTGGAAATTCCATCTTTCTATTGTGTTTGTTTTATGTGTTATGAATAGGTTATGGATCATGGTAATTGTTTACGTATACAGGTGGTTCCATGATAAACCTAGTATGGGTGAGCCTAAGATAGCTTTTAAATTCATTGGGTAACATGAGGGAGGTAAACATGAATTTTTTTCCTATAATATTTAGGGAATATGTTGTGATGGGTATTCCAAATGAAACTCCCTACGTAGCTGTGAAAGATATAAAGTAAATATGTTAGGGATGCCACAAGTTACCTTTATGATTTATGTTTTCTATGTGTTATTAATAAAACTTATGATTTCAAGAAGTTTGTTAAAAAGGATATGTTTTGATGGAATAATTTTTTGTTTCCTTATTTTATAACCCTTAATGACCTTTTTATACTCATCCCATGTTTTGAAATTTTTTTCACCAGACTTAATGATGAATAGTGTTAAGTATGGGATGAAGGAAAAGTAATGTTGTCTAAAACATAGAACTAAACATGACTCCTTTTTATAAGTTTTTAGTTTATGAAAAAATGGAATGTGAGTAGAAATGTCTACTATGTAATTTTTTAGATGAAATGCAACTGTTATGTTTTATATCTCTAAAACTTTGAACCTGAAAAGATTCCCAATGCGAATTATTCATTTAATTCAAGATTATGTAATGTTTTAATGCTTGGTCCTTATAAGAACAATGTCTTTTAATGGTGAAATAGTATCTTTAAATTTGTTAAATATTTATATATTTGAAAAAATATTTGTATTGTTCAATTATTAGTGAAAATGGACTTTCACTTTGCTCAATGTCATAATTTATTGGGTTCTACTAAGAAGAGGTCTTCCATTTCTAATATTTTTATAAATTCCTTCAAAAACAATTTGACCTATTCTAAACATTATATCATGAATTCCATCTATCTGATATAATATATTTTTTATGTATTTGTTCATCACAGTGACACACAATTTCTAAATCCAGATCACAACTTATTATTTGTAGGGTTTTTATCATTGATAGATTTTATCTTGGTGGGTATTTATTTTAACATCCGAAATCATCCTACTGGATGATGAAGTGGAATTGAACATGTTAAAAAATTATTTATTTATAATAGATAACCCAATCAAAAAATTAACCCACCCACCAATATTCCATAATATTCATTTCATCAACATGGAAAAATAAAAAGGAGGGGTTGGGCCTGCATTGTTGTATTATTACTAGAGGTAACTTATTAGATTAATAGGGGTAGACCTAATAGGAACACAAGATTTATGAGGAGTTCATATTGTAGTTGTATGTAGTTACATTGAAACATGTTTATTATAACTCATAATTTATAGTTTAATGGAATTCATATTTCATTCTAGAGTTAATTACTAATGGCTATTTGAGACCAGTGCTTTTCCCTTCTTACCCAGGGATATTGAGATTATTTTATGTAATATTTACTAAATTAGTGGCATCCATGCATATAATCTTTGTGTTAATATTTATCCAACCCCACACTTGGTGTAGGATTGAATAATGACAACAACAATTAGACTATAATAATAAATAAAACCACATTTAATAATTGTATTTTGTTCATAGGTTAATATCTTCCCACAACCTAAAGGGAAAATACTATTTGATGGGTGTGTGTAAAATTTTATATCTCAATATACCAACAATTACTATGGGTAAAATTTATCTACTCAAGAAGTGATCTGGAATACTATATATAGTTATTGTTGGAATGTTTTGGTTGTTCCATGTTTTTTATTAATGAAAATCATGGTGGCGTTCCATAGTAGATGGATCTTAATTTTTAATGATGCTCATTTAAGATTAAATATTTAATGTTTTACAATGGAAATGAAGTTAGAACATGTATATTTGATCATTCTTACTATATTATTCATATGAAATATTTATTATATATTAGTCCATGTTTTATTAAGTGGAACCACGTTTAAGGTTCATACATATATTTGGAATTGATAAATTTATAACTGGGAATTTTTTTGAATTGTGGATCTCTGTAATGATTAATCATTCATCATTTCTCATGGAATTTCCTAATATGTTTTTATGACCAGTGTCTTTAGATTAGATTTTGGATGACATTGTGATAGTAAATCACTCACATTTTACTTTTATAAATTTTTATACACCTATTTGGAAAACCCTTGATTATTCCAAATGCACTAATGTGGAATACATCTATCACATTTCACACGAAGATATAGTTATTAGAGACTTTGTTAATTAGTAAATAATTTATAAACCTTATACAAAATAAAGGGTTACCTAAAATTTTTGGTGAATAAATAGAGATACCATATTCCCTTAATATGATTTTAGTAATGATAAGTATCCTACATTATTTCACTACTTTTGGATGATTCTTGAATATGGGTTGATAAAATCATAAGATGTTCTTCCACCAGAATATTCCCTAGAAAACACATCCAAGTAGTACAGTAATGTTGGATTAGGTTCTATCTATTTCATTAAAGTACTCCATTATTGAAGAACCTTATAGAACCTCACTGGTAGAATATTGTTCGAAAGATATGGAAAATTAAACTACTAAAATTATGTTTCCATCAAATGTAGTCCAAGATATATAAACACACTATGAATAACCACAACTCCAATAATACCCTCATGAAAATAGAGATAAAGAGAATCGAAATGATATAATATGATCCACCAAGAAGTGAAAAATGATTAATTAATATATATTAAGTAATAAGAGGGAACACTTAGTGTTTTATGTGAAAAAAATAAAAAAACACAACTCAAGGGGATGTGAATGGGAATAATACATTTTCCAATGAACAAAATGACTAAATCATCATCCTTTTTATAGGATATTATTTTTTGTACAATATGTTTCACAGCCATCCAATGTTTTTTCTCCTGAGGATATATTTATCATGTCACAATTAAATCCATTTTTACATAATTGGGAAAACATGTTCCCATACAAATAATGAATCCATGATTCTGAGTTGTATCCTTTTTCAATGTTTAGGATATGTTATTACTGATTGTCTAGGTTATGTGACATCTAGTTCCATAACTCCTATATGAAATACCTACATATTGATGTTCAGTTATACATGTAGAATATAGGATTCAATAAATTACATAAAAAACTCTGAATTTTATATAAATTTCAATGGTCTCAATATCAATTACATTTTGAAAACATCCATATTTATCATTAGTTTCAATAATCAATTGTCTTATAAAGTTTCTCCCTTTAAATAATCTGTGATTCATATAGAAATTAAATTTTTTATTTAATTTTCAGGAATTATGTCCTTTTTTAGTATATCTATTAGATTCTAACTTGAATCATTTATTCTATAGGTCTAGCACTCTATTCAACTTCAATATTCTAGTCAATGTAATTGTATTAAAGAATATGATACATCCATGAGTGGAAAACATGATTATTTGTAAGATAGAAAATTTTATATTATTCTAAAACCTATATTTTAATCCCTTAGTTATATATATGTTCCCCTAACAAACCCTTTAACCGTGAAAAATTCTTCCACCATTCTGTGACTGCAACATACTGTACTTTTATTATAGAATGTGAAACTATAATCAATATAATGACCCTTGATTTTCATATAAATATATTAAAAAAATTGGGTGAATATTGATCAAATTATAAAAACAAGTGTATGAGGACAATTAAATTTTCACACCTTTTAAATCATGGAGAATAAACTTTTAGACGAGTGAAATATTTTCAATGATTCTTACAATGATCTTCCCCTTTACTACTCTAACATAAAAACATTCTTCCTAACCAATTGAAATAAAACATAAGGAAAGTGTAAGATTAAATGATCAATAAGTGGAAACATAGAGGAAATAAATTTATTATATTATAGAAGAGTAAGATAAGATATATGGGTATTTTATCATGATAATATCATACAAAGTTCATACCCAACATTTTATGGATCATAAACAGGAGTCACTAAATAAAAAATTGATATTTTAAAAGACATGATCCATAATAATGAAATTTCATAACAAATATATCATGAAAGATAATTTCATATCATAAATGAGTGTGGAAACATCATAAGTATATAAAATATGCTTGTATATGAAGGATAACTACAAAGTCTCTCTAACTAGGAATTATCACATGTTTACCTTAACGAATCAAGCACATAGAATTGTTTCCCATCTAGGATCAAGAACCTTAACTCATTTACATAAACTAAATCATGAGATATAATTCTTACACAATTCATTGGAAGGATATATTGGTCCCAAACATCCCATAATGAAATCATAAAATTACGTTCTATAAGATCATAAATCATACATCATGTCAAATGATATTATCATTAATAAAATATATTTATTTAATAAATATCATTTATAAAAATTAATTTAATCATAATTTATTCTCATAAATGATGGTGATGACAAATTAATTGTATCTCTACGTGGAGATGGTATGTCGTACATATGCAAGAGTGATTCATTGAACTCATGTTCAATGGGAGTGGGGAACTGTAGTTATGTGTTCATAATCATAATAAAATATCAGAATATTTAGATTTATTAATTTATTATTATGATATATATCATAGGATTTTATGATTAATTTAATAGTATAAAATTTCACTAAATGGTTAGATCGACTACCTCTTCTTTGAATCTAATATTTTAGATCACCTCTAAAGGACTCCAAATTTGGTTCTTTTAGAATACCAATGTATAATCCCATGTAATTATAGAATAATAATTTTTCTTTTTTTTTAATATTTATAAACTTTATATTAATTTTAAATTAAATGGGATTATATTTATGATAGTTCACTTGACATTCAACATTGGGTTTCTCCAAAATCGTATGTCGCAAAAAATACAGAGTTATACCAAAAAATAATTTATTATTAATATTATTATTTTAAATGGTAGTTATCACACAACCTTTGTATTAGATAGAATGCATAGAAATAACTATATTATGTTTACAAATTTTTATTAATTATTTTTACTTTCATTTAATAAATTTTAATTGCCAAAAATTAGAATAAATCATATTTTATGCATAAAATACAATAATATAGTTTAAAAGGTAGTTTTACAGCCTTTTAATGTGGAACCCTTTTTAAATATATTTTTTCACTATTTTATTCACTATATACGAAAATAAACATTTTATTTTGTAGATGGACATAGAAATTTTCTTTAAATTAATTTATGGTATTTTTTGGATAATATTCATTTTTTATGAATTGTGAAAAATACTGTATTTAAATTAAAAACTGCCTATTCATCAAATTTTTTATATTTTTTTATTATACTTTTACATGGATTTATAGTATTTTTATATTATTATATTATTATTTATTTCAATTTATTTTATTATATAAAATTTCAAATTAAAATAACATATTAAAACCTTTCGAGCTTTTGAATATTTTATATAAAAAACTCATTTCTCGATCCGTCAATGAAATTAGTGTTCAATCAAATTGATCCACTTAAGTTAATTGAATTTTCCAAAATTAAAATACACTGTTTTAATCTATATAAAAAAATTGGTCTTATAGGATATAAATATTTTTTGGTGAATACCAACTTTAGTATTTTATATACCACATTTAAAGGTAAATAAGGTAATTAAAGGTATGATTAATATTATAATGACTATAAAAATATAATAATATTATTGGAAGATTTATTATCTACCATGAATATACAATGTCTCAAATGTTGACCTTTTTAATCCACTTTGGTATGATTATGATAATTATGACATTTAATTTAATGTAAATATAAATATGTCATAAATATGTTTCTTATTACTAAAAGAATTTTAATGTGGGATTATATAAGTGGTGTAATAGTCTATGAATTTTCATTATAAATCTAAAATTTATTACCCACAGAATTGTAACTTATTTATTATTTTTTGGAACTAAAAATTTTAATTTAATTTTGACAAAAAGATAATGTAGTAATAGAATTTTTAAATAAACAATTAAATATATTTTATTAATAATATTAAAAAATATATAATTTGATATTTTTAATGCCACCCACTGATATTTTGTATTCTTTTGACATGATATTGATGAGTTATTTTTTTTTGATGTAATCAAGTTGTTGTGAGTTTATAAAGTCATGTAATGAATAGTGTCAAAATTGACAAAATGTATAAGTGAAAATATAAAATATCTTATTAAATGATATAAACATTATAAAAATAAAATATTCGAATAAATAGGTTTATATTATTCCAAACAATTAATTAATGATTCATTCATTGGTCATTTTTCAGGATTTGGTAATTATTTTAACTCTCAAAGTGAAATTTACATGGTAAAATGATTAGAGTTAAACAAGTTAGAACATAAATATAATGATTATTAATTTTTTAAATGTTTTATAATACTCATTGGATGATTATATTTAGAACCATACTAATCCTATATTATAAATAAATTATTTTGACCCATTTTAATCAAAATTGTATTTATTGTAATTTAATACTTTTTATAATTCCAATGGTGCCCCTCCCCTCTCCAATAAAAAAGATCTCATTCTTCTATATTAATCACACTTAAAAACCCATTTTGATCTTCAAATAACATCCTAAAACCCATCCTTGAGTCCCCCTCCTCATTATTGGGCCCTAATGTTTTTGTATAAAACCATTCTTAGAGGTGTTACATTGACAAGAAAGGTTACAATTTAAAGGAAATGTAATATTTTTTTAAGTGTTTCAATTCTATTTATTTTTCCACTTCAATAAAATATTATTATTCCTAAATGAAATAATTAATCATTTATCCCAATATAATGAAATTTAATCATGATAATTACATCACCTAAATCCATCTCCACCTTCATTAAATGGTTAGAGATTCAATCATTCGTGCGTAGGTTTAAATTATCACCTCCACGAACCCATCTAATTCATTTTTTTAAACATCCCATAATTTTATGTTATAATAAACAAATTAATGTTCATATGTGATATTAATGTCATGTTAATCATTATAATATAGTAATATATAAATCCCTTTCTAACTTTACATGTGCATAAAATTTATAACTTTGTTCTTACATACGGGTGAACTATCACCTCCATGAAGTTACTTGATTCAATTTTATTCATTATATCACTTGTAAAATATATATATAAGTATATTTATATGATTAATATGATATTAATTATGTTAATATCATTCTATAAAGATGAAACAATTCTTAACATCATTCTATATTGATCAATGATGAATGGGAAATGTTACTCATGCGTACGTACAACTTGTCGTCTCCATTAATGTAACATTCATAATTTTTCAAAATCACACTTCATGGTCTTATTTAAAGGTAAAATTTATTTATTAAAATGATAATAATTTCAGGAATATTATTATATATATATTTTTTATGACCACATGGACTATCGATATCTTCCAATATTCATTTTTGACTCAAGTAACTAATATCAATAAAATGTCAGATGTGAACATAAATCATAATGTATTTTTTTTAAACATGGTAATAAGTTATATAAAAGGAATATTGAAAATGATAAATGTTTTAAATATAGAAAAAATTAACCTAATTTTATTATTCAAGAGACTAATGAATGTACGAGATAATTGAGACCCGAGGTAAGGGACTTCATCTCAATCTATTTCATTAAGGCATATTTTGATATTATACACCACCTTCTTTTATAATGTGTCTAAGAAACAGATTTTATTTTTAATTAATTCCATGGTTTTCTGAATTAATTATTTTATTCCAAATAATTACTTTCTTTAAAAATGACAAAATGAATATTTTGTTTCAACGTATGTGGCGACAACGACTTCTCTACCACCTTAACGGTTATTTGATATCTGGATACCTATATAAGCCTTAATGTTATTAAAATGGAAATGAAATAACATATTCACATTAATGGTGTTTTGGTATTAAAAATAGTTTTTAACATGGATTGACTATTTTTATATCATTACATTATTTCTTGTGATTGAAAATGGAATATTATGAGTAAAATTTTGAAAATTTAAATCTTTTATGTGTTATGATTATATTATGTTACTTAGAAATTATCCAAGTGGTCACATGATATAAAATATATGGGTCGTTATGTGATTATTCAAATATTAGTGGTTCTGTGATAAACCAATGATAGGTGGTTACGTTACAACCTCTAATGCATTTGGTATGAAAGTCGGCCATATGACTGTTCCATTTAGTGATATGTGTTGACGTCCACCATATTTTTATTCCAATTAAGTATGATTATTTCCCAATAGTCTTTTATATATAATATATTTATTTCTATGGGTATTAAGGTAATATTTTTATTACAAAAATGTTATCCAATTATCCTATATTTGGTGAATTATATTACTATATCTTGAAGGTGAAAAGTATTACATTATGATAAAGTATTCATGGTTTACATGTTTTCGCAAAAATAACAATATTATTACTCTGTGTATCCCTTATTGATATTAATATGATCATCCATTATTCTGAAATGTTTTCACATTATTTATAAAAAATAGATTGAATAATTATATCAATCAATAGTTATGAATTGTAAACATGAATCAAACTATGTTTTTTAAACAATTTTTGTTTTAGAAAAAAATGGAGTGTGGGTAGAATGTTCTAGTTTATAATATTTAATTTTTTATATATAGGTTATGTATAAATTTTCTAAATCTCTAAACATTAAAATATTCTCAATTCGTAATTATGAAAAATTATTGACTTAACTCATGATTATGAAATGTTTACAGGTTGAGCCTTATAGTTGCTATCAGAGGACGATTATGATAACTTTAGTAGTTAGAATATTGTTAATTGAATATTCATTTATTATTATTAATTTATTTTCAAATTGAAATCATGTATAATTTTACGATTTCGAAGTTGTCTCATCTATGAGATGTCTATTTAGAATTATTTTCGACAGAGGTAACAAGGAAGATATGATGGGAGGGAATACAGAGGGAAACATGCCTTCCTAATCAAAATCTTAAGACTGTATGAATTGGAACAAAATTTTTTGATTTCATGATGGAACAATTGAATTATGTGATAATTTATTTTAGTTTATATGAACGAGATCAGCTAGATCAACCATAGAGGAATAAGTTGGTAGTGGTGTATTTCATGAAGCAATGCCCCCATGACTAATAGGACCATTTAATCCTATGCAATCTGATGGGTGGATTATACCACTATAAAATGTTTTTGATGTATTTGTGTGTTTAGTCAATCAATAGTTTAGTCTAGATATTTACTGTTCTCAAAGAGAAGAACAACAATAGTGGTCAATACTTAAAAATTTCATAGAAAGTGAAGAGATTGATTCCATGAAATAGGAACAATTTAGGAAAATATTCATTGAGAAAAATTTTCATAAAGCTGCTCGACAAAAGATGGAAACGAAATTATAGGTATTGAGACAAAAGAAAGATGTTTATATGGCTTCACATGAACACAATTTGACCAACTTTTCAAGGTATATCCCACATATTATTTTGTATATTGATAGATAAATAAATATATTTTAGTTATCATTTATGATGAAATATCAGAGGGATTATATTTTCGTTAGTTCAAAAGCAATGACAAATTTTTCTAATGTGCTGAGAATGATTAAATTGTGTTATTTTTATGATCACATATTTCATGAGATAATAGAAATTAAGTAATCTAGTTATCATGAAATGTGAATAAATTCTGTGAAAAGGTTTGGAGGTAATAAAACTAAGTTTACATCTTATGAGATGTGTAGTAAAAATAATCCTTCATAATATCTCTAAATGTATATGAAGTGCTTCTGATGTGGTAAGACTGGTCATATTGCTTATGACTGCAAGGGATATGTTCACTGAAGCAATGAAAATTTGGTTGTAAGATGTTTTAGATACAATGAGATAGGAAATTAAGGAAATTTCCGTCCAAAGTTTATTATCTTTGGGTGGATACCAGCAATATCGAAAGAAGAATAGAACAAAAAATTAATTCCATCTACTATGGTTGACGTGGGACCATCAAATTAGGTGTTAAACGGTATGTTTTCTATTTTTTAAAATAATCGAATACTCTATTGGACTCTGGATCTTCACATTCATTCATTTATAAGATATTTAAAAGTACATTGGAAATATTTCATCATGAATATGATATAGATCTTTTTGAAAAAACATTGGGTATAAGAATTAAAGAAACATATAATTATGAGAATCTTCCTATTATCATTAGTAGGATGGTTTTTCATATAAATAGTTTTGAAATTCCCAGAGTAGAATTTGATATCATTTTAGGTATAGATTTGATTTTAGTTTATCATACTAAAATATATTTCAATAAAAATAATGTTTCATTCAATGACATTGCACCTTTGATAACATACTATGAATATGAGAGATTGATTAAGGATGGTAGTGAAATTTATCTACCTCGTGATGTTTAAAATAAATAAATCGTTTTGATTAGTGACATTCCAGATCTGAATGAATATACATATGCTTATCCTAATGAATTTCTTGATATTTTTCTTGATCGAGAGGTTTAATTTACTATTTATTTAGTTCTTGATGAAAATAATATTTCTAGGCCCCCTTATTTAATGTATGAAGTATAATTGGTCGAATTGAAATTTTTTTAAAATAATTTCATGGTAATGATTTCATTCCCACTATCACTTCAACATGGGGTGATACTATTTTATTTGTGAAAAATAAAGATAGTACTATGAGACGTTTTATTGATTAATTGTCCTTGAATAACATCACTAATAAGAACATACATCAATTTCTTCATATTGGTGATTTTTTTGATAAACTCTATGGAGCTTGGTATTTTTTGAAGAAGATTTTGACGTTGGGTACCATCAACTAATAGTGAAATATGATCATATAACAAAGACATCATTACAAACCAGGTATACGAATTATTAGTTTGAATATATTCCCTTTGGGTTATCTAATTACCCTCTTCTATTTTTTAAATTCATTAATGTAGAATTTCATCCATTTTTGGATCTATTTGTTGTTGTGTTTATAGATAATATTTTGGTATGTTTTATAATTTACAAGGAACCAGAAATTCAATTAATTTTTTTTGATAACATAAATGAAAATAAAAATATGGACTGTTTTTTAAGAGATAATTTTTTTGGGAACTAAAAATAAGCCTATTTAACGCTCCATTTTGGCCCTTCCTTACAGAAATAGTGAATTTGTTATCTATAGTCAAGCATCATTGAAATTACATGCTTGTTTTCTAATAAATAATGATCATATAATTGATTCTTCTTCATGTTAGTTGAAACCTCATGAGTAAAATTACCCCACACATGATTTGATGTTAGCTGCTATTATTTTTTCAATAAAAATTTGGTGGCATCCTTATTATCATGCAAAGTGTGAAATATAAATTTATCAAAAATGTTATTCGTATATATTCACTAAAAAATAATAGATCTTGTTAAAGAGGGGATGACTGGAATTAATTAAAGATTATGATTACATGATTCATTACCAACCAAAAAAATAAAACAATGTTTCTGATGCTTTGAGTAAAAAAGTTAATGCTAAATTAACAAATGTATATTTAAAATGACATCCTTTGGATTAATTTTTAGATTATTTTTGGATGGGAAGTTATTGTGGAAGAAAATTACGCTATTTTGTTTTAGGTTGTAGTTAAATCATCTCTATCTAACAGAAATAAGAACGAATAAATGGATGACCATGGGAGGCAAAAAAAGGAAGAATTTTTTAGAAGGGTTCCTTTGAATTTAACATCGGTAAATATTGTATTCTTTAGTTTGGAATGATATTATGTGTGGCTTGTGATTAATATTTGATGAAATATTTCTTCTGTGAAAATCATATTTATCTGTTTTCAGTTCATTCATGCTGCACTATGATGTACAGAGTCATTCAGGAGTATTACTGGTAGGATGGAATGAAAAGATATAATGCTGACTTTATAATGACATGTTTGATTTGTAAATAAGTTAAAGAATAGTTTAAGTTTTATGAAATTATTGTTTAGCCTTTTCAAATTATATAATGGAAATGGGAAAATGTATTAATTGGAATCATTGTGGTATTACCAATTAATTATCAAGGGAAAAAAATTTGATCTTGGTTGTTATAGATCGATAGAATAAATCTTCCCAATTTATTTATATTAGATACACACTATCTCTAGATCTAAATTTTCAATTTTATATTATAAATATTTCCAGAATACATAGATTACCCATCCACATTATATCTGAACATGTTCCTAGGTTCAAATCTAACTTTTTGAAAGGCCTTCAGAAGTCTTCTAGTACTAAATTAAATTTTAGAACATCATTTCATCCCTAATTTTATGGGTAGTTAGAAAAAAAAATTAAGATATAGGATGATATTCTATGTGTATGATCAATGAATTACTAGGTAATTGGGAATCAATATCTTTTTTTGGTTTAGTTTTCATAGAAAAATAATTTTCATTCTCATATACAGATTGCACGATTTGAGGCATTATATGGAAAGTATATTGGAACTCTATAATTTTCGGATGAATTGGGTGAATGGATGTAGGTGTGACCATAATTGGTATAGAAAATTATATATAATGTTTAGTTTGTTGAGAGACACATAAGGACAACAATGAGTGGGTAAATTATTTATATGCATAACCCTAGATATGATCTTTTGTTTGAAGTAGAAGATCATGTCTTTCTAAAAGATTCTCTAAAGAATTTGTTTGATGGATTTTATTAAGAAGGGGAAGTTGAGTCCAATGTTCATTGGCCCCTATGAAATGATTGATTAATTTAGATTTGTTTCCACTATAGTATATTTTCTACTGATTTTATACCAAGTATAGAATTGTTTTCATGTTTAAATGTTATGAATGTATATGCTAGATCCATTTCATGTTTTTATTTTAGAAGAAGACATGTTAAAAGAAAACATTCCTTTTGAGGAATATGTGTTCCAAATTCTAGACCGTAGGGAGTATGTGTTTTCAGAATAAAATGATTCATCATGTTAGTTTTTTGTGGAAAATACATGTGGATAAAGAAGCAACATAGGAATCTGAAAATGTTATGATGGGGAAATACCCCCACTTATTTGATAAGGGAATAATAATTCTAATGATGCAACATTCAAAAGGGTTAAGGATGTAACATCCGAGGGAATTATTGAATTGGACTTTATCATGTTAATTAATATTTAGGAAGTATATTTTAACATTATATCAAAGGTGATGCTATGTCCGGTAGATTTCTCGACACCCAATAGTGGGTATCTCCAAAATTTTATGTTTCACAAGAGACTGAGGTATACCAAAAAATAATATATTATTAATATTTTTATTTAAAATGGTACTTATTACATTGAAATTGTATTTTAGTGAATGAACAGAGCTTACTATATTATTTTTACCCAATTTTTTAAATATTATTACATTATTTGAATAAATCGTTTTGTCTTAAATGGAAAATAAATCAAATTTTAAGAAAAACATACTCTAATATTTTATAAAAGCTATTTTCACTACCATTAAATAGTGAACCCTCTTTAAATATAGATTTTGTCACATTTATATATAATATTTGACCATAGAATGTTCTTCATTGAAATCATGACATTAAAATTTACTTCCATTAAATTTATTGGTATATTTCAAATAATATTCATATTTTATTTGGTAGTGAATAATACTGCATCTTAATTCAAAATATTTTTTTTCAAGTTTATTTATATAGTTTGATAATCTAATTAGACAGTTTTAAGGTTTAATTTGATGTTTTTTTGATCATTTAATCATACCTAGGTCATTCTATGCAATTTCAAATTAAAAAGAAATATAAAAACTCTGTGACATTATATCATTTTATTAAAAAATCTATTTTCTAGATCAGTCTATGGGATTAGTGTGAATCTATATTTTTCCACTAATGTGAATTGAATTTTAAAAAAATGGGCATATATGGATGCAATCCGTTGGATAAATTTAGTCTAATATTATCAAAATACTTTTTGGTGAATTGTAACATTAGTATTTAATTATACATGGTTAAAGGTGAATAGGGTTATTAAGGTAAATTAATATTATAATTACCCTAAAAATATTCCTAATCTTATATGATGATTTATTATAGACCATTCAATCATTTGGCTATAATTGTGACCTTTTTAATTCACTTGGGTGTGAATAAGACATTTATAACATATAATTTAATGTAATGACAAAAATGTTATAAATATGATTATTATTATTATTAAATAAATTTTAATATGGGTTATATAAGTGATTTCATTGACTATGAATAGTTATTTAAAATTAAAAAATATTACCTAAATCATAGAAAATTATTTATATTTTATATAAATTATATAATTAAATTTAAAGATTTTTTTTCTAAGGAATCAAGCTATGATTTTTGAAAAACATCAACAAATGAATAGTTTAAAAATTGACATAATTCATAACATAAAATATAAAATTTATTGTTAAATGATATACAAAATATAAAAATATAATATTAGAACAAGTAGTTTATATAATTATTAAAATTTCATTAATGGATCTTTCACAGGATGTTTGGGATGATTTGGTAACTATTTTAACTGTCAATGTGTAAATTACTTGATTAAATGGTAAGAGTTAAAAAATGATAAACAGAACAGATCAGGATTAAATATTATTAAAATCATGTATAATTATCATTATATGATTATAGTTCGACCCATACACTTCATAGATTATATAAAATGTGTTTCTATCCATTTAAAATTGAAATTGAATTTTAATTAAATTAATAATTTTATTAATTGAAATAGTGCCCCTACCCTCTCTTATAAAAAGGATCTCATTCCTCTCTATTAATAAACCTTCCAAAAACATTTATTTTGGATTAGACCTACCCAAAACCCATCTTAGAATCCCCAAACATGTTATTAATGTCATATTTTAGTCTTAACAACCTTTTTATTGGTATTATGTGTCATGAAAGATGATCATATGAAGGAAATGTAATATTATTATTTAGGTGATTCTAATTTTTTTATTCTTCAAAATCTTTCAAATATTACTCATTAATGAATGAATAAAAACTCTAGTACCCCTAATATACATAGATTTTATCATTAAAATATCATTACCCAAATCTATCCCCACTTCTATTAAATGGGAATGGAATTAATCATTCGGGTGTATGTATGAACAATCACCTCCACGAATTGATTTAATTTGTCTTTCAGAATTGTCTCCCTTGACTGGTTATAATAATAGAATTAATGTTCATATGTGATTTTCATGAAATATTAATAACTATAATATAAGAATATTTAAATTACCTTATTACTTTCTATGTGCATAAAAATGATAATTTCATTCATTCATATGTGTAAACTACTATCCCCAAAAAGAAGTGTGACTCATTTTTATTCATTATATAAGTTTATATATATATATATAAATATATGTATATTTAAAATTACTCATATTATATTAATTATTTTATGATAATTATGAAGAGATAAAATATTACTCAACTTCTATCCATAACGATCAATTAATAATGGGAAACATTCCTCATTTATATGTATGGATTACCGTCTCCATGATTATAACATTGTTCATATTTCCAAACCACAATGAATTATTTTATTTGGTGGTATAATTTATTAAAACATAATTATAATTTATTTAATATTATTTTAGAGATTATGTAATTATGACGACATAGACTATTGACATCATAATATGTTCATTTTCAACTGAAGTTCCAGATATCAACAAAAAAACTCATGTGAACTTAAATCATTATGTAATAGTCAATACATAGAAATAAGTGATATAAAAGTATTAATGATGATGAAAATGTTTCTCAAGAATGTATAAATTAAGATAGGTTTATTATTCATGAAGATGAAGAATGTATGAGATGATTTAGAATCAGTGTAAGGGACTTCGTCTTAGTCTCCTTTCATTCAGTTGTATTTAAATAATAAACTCCACCATCTTTTATACGGTGTATAATTAACCCCTTGGATTTTTAATTCATTCCATGGTTCTGAAAAGGAATATTTTTATATTACCAGTTTTACATTCATTAAAAATGATAAAAGGAATGTTTTTTAATGTGTGGGGAAATAACGAATTCATCGCCGCTATTATTGTTATTTGATATTTATCTTCCTCTATATGCCTTAATTTTTTTACAAGGTAATGAAAATTTCTTATTAACTTTTTTTGTGTGTTTTTATTGAAATTTAAATTTTCAATTGGATTTACTATATTAATTTCATGAAATAATTTCCTGTGATTGAAAATTTAATTTTATGAGTGAAATGTTGAAAATTGAAAACTTTTATATGTTGTGACAATATAATGGTACATAGACATTTGATGGGTGGATTGGTGATAAACCAAATATGGTTGGTTATGTGATAAACTAAATATTGGTGTTCCCTTGATATAATAATAATGGGTGTTTAAATTATACCCTCCAATTCATCGGGTATTGAAGATGTTCATATAACTATTCTATTTAATGATATGTTTCTAAGTAGATTGTATGTTTATTACATTTATGTATTATTATGTCCCAAACTATCTTTATAAATTATATATTGATTTCTATGTGTTTAAGGTATCATTTTTATTACTAAATTGGTAAAAATGACCATATATTCAATGAAGTGTATTTAGAACTTATTAATGGTGAAAAATATTACATTCTGATAAATAATTCATGGTTTATATGTTTTCAAAAGACATATAAATTTCCTTCATTTTTATCCCATGATGTTCTTTTTATTCTTATCATAATTTTGGAAATGTTTATCACTTGATTTGAAGAATAATATAGTCATGTATTGGATCAATGAAAAGTTACAATGGTTAAACATGAAACGAAACCATGTTTCTTTTTTTAAAAAAATTATGAAAAAATCGATAGTGAGTAGATGTGTATACTTTTTAATATTTATGTTGTTTTGTACATTTAATAGACTAATTCACAAAGCACTAACCATGAAAATATCCAAATTGTGAAATTTATTCAAATTATTAATTTTACACAAGATTAAGTAATGTTTATGGTTGGGGATTTATAACTAGATACTCTAGCATGTGGATTGGGAAGTGGAGAATGTAAATTTGTATATTATGGTTGAGATAGATGAATTGATATAGTGAAATGGGATGTGGGTGTGTGTATAGTTTTTTAAATAAGGCAAGGGGGACTTGTAGAATTTATCAAAATATGAAATTATAAAATATTAAATCTCAATACAAATACCTCCAAATGGAATTATAATTGATGAAACCATAGTAAAGGGTTTTAATTCTATCATTAAATTGAATTTAGACATTATTTTTTGTAATTTTAAACGTTAACTATTTTAGTATCCATTAATTAATCTAATTTATTTTTAATTATTTTATCAAAAGATTGAATATTAAATAGATTTTATTGTAACTTTTAAGGTGTCAATTGAAGAAGAAACCATACATTTATGATATTTAAGAACATAATTTCTCCCCTTTTCCATAATTATAATTTTTATGATTTTTAACTAATTTAAAAAAATATATTATTTCTATAAAATATCATTAGTGTAAATTTTAAAACTATTCATTACATTATCATTTTGAAAAAAAAACTAAAATATTTCATTAAAAATTATTTAATACACACTAAATATGTCCTATTATCCTTTTAAATTCATGTATAACCTTAATTAATTTAAAATGTATTCATTTTTTTAATATATCATAATTATGATTTCTATTAATTGAATAGTTACTGCATAATCATTATGTAATTATCTAAGGAAGTTATTACTTCCGTGATAATTGAAAATAAATTTGAATGGTGCAGATAAACCATTTATATTTTATAATAACATATACATATTAGCATATATTCTTTCAACCCAATATTAAAAATAATATTTTTATTAAAAGTAAGAGTGTGACACATTGTCAATCTCTTTGATTGTAATAATATTCCACAATCATTCCAATAAACGTTCCATTAAATAATTAAATTTAGAAAATAATGTTTGAAGGGTCTAATTAACTTTATAAAAACATTTTGGAAATTTTTAGTGTAATTGTATAATATTTATAATATAATGTTTACACATAATTACTTGTTTTACCCATAACAACGGTAATAAAAATTAATAAGGTCACTAATCATATTTTCTAAACATTAATGAATCCTATTTAAAAAATTGGACTATATTAATCCAAATATAGACTCTATTTTAAAAATTCATTAACACATAAATGTTTAAATGTAATTTAAAATTAATCCCATAGAAGGGATGATATGACAATTTTTAAAAGTGAAAAGGGCTAAAATATTGAAATTTTTATAACCCATTTTAATTTCCAATTGGTTCCAATGAGATAAATTGAATTTAATATGTAAAATTTCATTACATAAACATTAAAAACAATTCATAAAACAATTTAACTATATTAATAAGTTATAAGAAAAATCAGTTTCCAATTAAAATTCTATATTTTTCATTATTTATCAAAACATGGAACTTAATATAAAAAGTATAAAAATTCAAACACACTAATTTTTTATATAATTATTTCAAATAATAAGTTTATTTTCACAAATTTAATTTATCAAAGTGTAAAAATTTAGTTTCAAGAAAAATGCGCTATTGAAAGATGATAAAAAAACATTTAGAAAAAATTATAATTTTTAAGCCTAAGAATGGAATTAATAAATACAGAAAAAAAATTAATGAATATTAAACATTATATTGAATATTATATATATATATATATATATATACCATTAATATAATCTTATAATACTGATTTTTTTATTTATTTGAATAAAAATCTGTGTGAAAAGTAAAAATTTTTATCAAGAAAAAAGACTTACTTTTCTGTTAAAAAGTTTCCTTAATTTCATTTATATTTAATTTATCACCAAATAAATAATTATATATACATGTTTAAAACATATTTTCATATTTTCTTTATTCTTTTTTAAACCCACCATTCTAATCTTCTATATTATAATTGAATTTTTTAAATAATTACAATAATATAATAATTCTTCCAATAAACATAGTGTTATGTGTAACCCAAGAAATGTAGATGTTGTGTGTAGTCACTGATAAAAATGGTGTAGAGTTCAATTCATGTTATTAATGAAATCATATTATTTTCAAAATTCTATTTCCAGAAAATCTTAGGGTGTTATATTGTTACTACCTTTAAAATGAATCTTGACCACCCAATTTATAAGGGATATCAATGTTTAATACATTAATGTTACTTTTCTAGATACCCACATCATAAAAATGAATAATAATACATCTGTTAAAATGAATGTTGGGAACTTAATGGTTACCCAAATTAATTCATAACAGGGTTTCCATTTTGGAAAACATATGTGTCTAGAAAAATCATGGGCATTGAAAAAAAACTAAAAATCATGTTTTGATGGAGAGTGATAGAGAGCCTATTCAAGATAACGTTAAAGACCACAAAACCATATACCAAATAGTTTTGGAAAATTTCACTTACATCATAAGAGGATATTTTTCATGAGTGGATAATAATTTATTTCATAAACTATTTTCCTAAAGTTGAATAATGTTTATGATAATATATACATATATTATTTTATGAAAACCCCACCCATTATTTTTCCTTGTTCAATTTCCAATTCATCATCTTTTCTATGAAATTATGAATATGTAATTTTAATTCAGTAAGAAATGGTATATTATAAGATCCATAATGGGATCATAAGTCATTCCATCTGTCTCTAGTGATCACCCCAACAAAATGGTAAGTACATGTTATCAAATATAGATAAATATTCATATAATGAAACATTAATATCTAAAACCTAATCCAAATTTCAATGTAAACTATTTCATAGAAGGTTACACTTATTAACCTTACTAAATATTAAAATCCATGAATTTTAATAAATGTAACTAATTATATCTTGTATCCCTCAAAAACATGATATACCACATAATTTTTATATACCAAACAAGTGAAGGCCATTATCATGTATTATTTTTAGATATTTTAATAACCTGAAATACCCTAAAACCATACCAAAAACATGCATGATTTAAAAAATAAACTATTTCCTCATTATATAAATCCAAATTATCTATAAAGTAAATCCAAGACATCATAAACCCCCTTTTCATATTATCTATCCCAATTTCATCAATACTATCCTATTTATTTTATCACAATCCAACATCTCTATATTTCATTATCCCTACATAATTTATATATTAAGTGATATCATTCCCAAAAACTTGGCTTTTCCAAAAACATAATCTTTTCACATTAATCACTTTTCACGGTTACCAGTACTATTCATCATATACTCTTAAATCATTATCGAAAAACTATTTTGTTCCAATACATAGATGTTTCATTATTCCATAATACCATAAATGTACATATACAAGCTTATTATATAATTCCAGTATATAAACACTCAATAATTTCACCACTATGTTGTCTTACTCCACATCACCAATAGGGATCACATGAGATATCACTTTTACTTATGAATTTATAGTTTTAAAATGTTTATCATCATTGTTAACCATTTTATTTGGAAACTAGTTAGCATAATTTCAATTTTCCATAAACTTATCGAATTGATGTGTCGGTGGGAATTATTTGGGATTATTTTCCCCTATATATCATTAACCCGCCAATTCATCATTGTTTGGAATTTATGAGCTTTATGTCATGAAATTACATATTTAAAGTATCACCCAGTTCCATCCAAACACTTAACTTTATGTTTTGTCCAATATTTTTGTCATGTACATGGTTGGAAATTCATTCCACCATTTTATGTATTCACATTTTCCTAATACTTTATCTTTCTTTACAAATCAAAACCATGGGATTAGTGGGTATCTCAAATTTTTGTTTCTACATTGAGTTAAAATAGAATAATTAATTCATAGATACTGATGTATCTTATAGGTATTTCCCTTTGGATACTTGGTTTTAATCCAATAAAGAATATGTGATCCTTATCGATAATATGGATGATAATTCCATAAGCGTTTCACACAAAGTCTTGTATACATTTCTTCAAAAGTACCAATAGATTATTTATAACTTATTATTTATCTCAATGAACTATTTATTTATTTTCATAATAATAATATGAAGAATGTACTTATTTAAATATATCTCTTTCAACTCGTCTAATTATATAGAGTCAATTTTATCTCGTGGCTTCATATTCTTGATATGATTCCACCATTGATCTGATTCACATTCCAAATGATAGAAAACCAAAATGATTTTCTCATGTTTTAAACATTTGAGAACCAAAAATATCATTTAAAAATACTAATACTTTACTTAGAAACAATTGGATATGAAGACCCACTATATAATGGTAGAAACTGCCTCATGAAGGACTCATTTGACTGTTTCTCCCACCTTTTCTCATTTGAAATTCCATCATGATTCATATCATCAAAAACATGTCTGAGAATGACACCATGATTTGTTAATCCTACTCCCATTAAATTTGGATTCTCTAGTAGAAATTCATTACATTGACTATAGTATTCATCCTTAACACATTTTCATTTGGTTCTAGTAAAGGACTAAAATAAGAAATCATGGTGTGAGAAACACTAATAATAGAAGTATAACAAAATAATAATGTTAATTTAGTTCTAATATTTCATTATTATAAAACATAGGTTTGATACTAGATTATCAAAGGTAATCATAAAAAATATAGGATGTTATCCAATATGTTAAATTATCCTTAGTGATTTTACTATGGGTTTCTCATCCTAGTTTCCAAAGCTAGACTAAACATTTCATCTGAAACCAACTATAATGATGTAGGATATTCATACATGGATATTACATCCTTTTAATTTTATATTAATTAAATTATAAAAACATATTCCCAATGATCATAGTAGTTTAGTGCCTTTGGATATTGGATAAACAAACATCTGAACTGGGGAAAGATCTTCAATGTTTTTGACAAATATCTTCCCCTTTAGTACCCATTCATAAAATGTTTCTTCATAACTGGTGGAACAGGAACATACAAAAATGGTGAGATCTTATGCTTAGTCAAGGTAAACAATGAAGAGATAAATTTATTTTCTTACGAACTCATAATAAATATTCGTATGTTATCCTACCCATAACATAAAAATTCCATACCCAACCTATCAAGGATCATAAACATGAGTCATGGCATAAAACAACAACATTTAAAAAGATATTAATAATATGAATGTAAATTCATTAGAACATAATCATGAAACATAATATCGTGTAATAAATGTGTTTGGAATATTAATAAGTATTGAAAAACAATCATATACGTCAATGTCAACTACAAATTCTCTCATATCAAGCCTTACAACATGTTTCCTTTAACTGATCAACCACACCGACTTGTTTCCTAACACAAATGAAGTAGATAATATTATTTACATAAACTATATAATGAGATATAATTCATTACCCTATGAATCAGAGGGAGATATATGTCCAACGAGTCACATAATGAAATCATAAATATATCTTCCACAGGATCATAAATCATACATCATGGCCAAAATAATGGAAAATAAATGGTTTTTGTAAACATTTCATCATATCATACCTCATTTATAATTAACTATATTCATACACATCATTAAATTTATACATTAATCATTAAATCTAGTAATATTAATGGTATCCTTGGATATAATCCGTATTAAGTCATGAGTAACACCAACAAATGTCATCTTATATGGAAACTAATTTAAAAAGATATTTTTACAACATTTCTCATTGAATATACCATATCCCTCAAAATAAATTCATTTTACATCTTAAAAAAATTAGAAAACATTTTTTAATAAAACTAAACATAAAAATTTATAAATGATGAATTTACAACTATTTTAATCACCTTCTAAATCTTTTTCCTTATAAATCCTAAATGATGATTTAAAACATGTTTTAAATATTTCTAAAAAAAAATTATTTGAGGGAACATGATTTTCAATCTTAAGAGAGAATAATGTAATATAAATCATAAAATATGATGCAAAGAAGAAAATTCATGATAGAACATATAAAATGGTAGTATATACCTCTTCTAAAAATATATAGGTTCATACTATAACATGTATTTCAAACAATAAACATTAGGAAAACATTACATTACCGATTTGGTAATCATTGAACTATAACCCCCATTAAAAAGATATCATAAAATAATTTTTTATTACCCTTAAATTTAATTATATAGTTATGATATAAAATTTATGGGTAATATATACCGAATATAAACAAAAAATTGGTGAATATGGTATAAGCATCGTAGAGATAAATGTGAGACTAACAATTACATTAAAACATTTTAACCAGCATAATTTTGTGCCCCATGAAAGAATTAAAACTATATAGATATTTATATATCATAATTTTCTGGACAATAAACATAAAATCCATTCATTTTAATTATAAACACCACAATAATAAAATAATTATTATATAAGGCTTGTGTCCCAAAGAAATAAAAGTGAGAGAAAAATCTCATACCAAAAGTCTCTTCTTTCCTTATTAATGTTAAAACCTTATGTATAATTAGTAAGGATTTATTATACATATATTAGATAAATATATTTCAATCATAACATGTTTTATTTTTTTATGACATCTTATTTCCCATTTATAAAAAAATAAATTCACTCTTTTGTGTGATATATGCTTCGTTTTCCAATCATGTTTTGTTTCGACAGTCCAAGTCCTTATACATTGATTATGGTCCAATAATTTATAAAATAATAATAATAATATATATATCATATATATTCATAAAATTCATCCTTATTACCATATATTTGAAATATAAATGAAAAAAATCACATTACATCATAGTGATAAATGTCATTCATAAGCATGAGTGCCTTTATCATTTCCCAAAAGATTTTGTGGTAAAAAGGTAATTTTGAAATTATCATTCCAAAAATATATTTATTTAATTAATGTCACATGTAAACATTAAACACACCTGAATTATCATTTATAAAATATGGTTATTGAAAAATAATTGTATCACTTCATGGAGATAGTTGTAACACCCCGCCCCCACCTCATTGTCTTTGAGGAGGTGGAGAGGGATACTTGGCCTTAAGAGACTTTACCAAGACGCTAAAGGCTAGAAATGAATGTCGAGGGATTCACGATCAAGTTGTGGAATGATTATCCCTTAAGAAAAAACCAACCAAACCATCCACTATCAATCACTATGTGATTCATGAAATTTCAAACCCAAACATATATTCCCAAAAGACAACCAAGTTGTTCCACAATAAAACCCAAATCCAATACAACCAACCATATCAGAGTACAAGAGGAAACTCAATGACAAATGCCATGATCCATGACACCACCACAACTACACACCATGCTCCAAGCTCCAAGCTCTGCCTAGACATCACAATTCACCAATAATGGAGGGAGATTCCTTACCTTTTCCCACATCACGATACACAACATCTGCAAAGACACCAACGAGCCAAAGCTGGGGGTGAGTACTAAAACTCCGTAGGATTTCCCTAAATAACTTCCCTACACATGCCACTAGGATAAAACTGTTAGCACATTTATATAAAATAGTTTATATAAAATAAATCACAAGTCCAACCATTCTCATAAGCCCAACATGCCCTTACCAAGCTATCACACCCAAACCAAACAAACTAGGGAAAGCCAACCAAAAATGCCACAAGTCATTTCATCATTTCACATTCGTACCATAATTCCCATCATGCAAAGCAATGCACAACAAACAACCAAAACGATGGGACTTCCGCCCAACCTGTTCACCCATTCACACCAAAACAATCAAAACAGTGGGACTTCCACCCAACCCGTTCACCCATTCACTGCTAGCGATACTTCTCTACCACTACTCATATGGTTGTTATTCCGACCACTATCTATCAACTTTTTATAGTGACACTTTCCACCCACTTCCATAAAAAATTTCAATCAAACTAAACAAAGAATAAACCCACCAAGGTCACAAAAACATGCAATCAATCAATTCCATTTCATATCAATTCACTTCAATAAATCACACATTTATTGAAAACCATTTTCCATGGCAAACAACATTTCAATTAAACACCCCATTTATTTTAAACCCTTTCCATCAATCATTTTCAAAAATCAACCCTATCATCCCATTTTAAAATCTTCATTTTAAAATCTACAAGAAGAGCATTTCAGCATAAAACGCCCTTTTTTTCAAAAATCACCAAAACATCACACAAATGATTTCCAACCAATTTTTTATAACCATTCACAATTAATTTTTCGGCCCAAAAATTAATTGTAAGAAAGAACCTCTAGTTCTAACCAAGTGGAGTCAAGAGAGAAGCCACCTACCTTTGGGGTTCCTGAGAAATTGACCCACGAACAACCGCGCCTCAAATCCGGCGAACGCACCACTGAAACCTCTCTAGATCTCCTTACCTAACATTCACATGCCTAAAATCATCATTCATGGTAACAAAACCCCTATATCTACACACAAAAAGTGTATATATAATAAACCAAGAAGTAGGGAAGAGCAGATCTAGAGGAAAGGACAAGGAAACCATGAGAGAAGACTTACCCAGTGAGGAACCACCATCATACCGCCTTGAAAACCCTTTGAAATGCTTCCAAATCGAGTGGGAGAGAACTCTTAACCACTGGGAAACCAAAATACCAAGTGAGGCTCGAGTGGGAGGATGATTGGAGTGAAATAGGCTAAGCCCGAGGGAGCATGGAACATATAAACATATTTTTAAGTACACGCATAGTTTGCTCGCACAGTTTGGAAAAGCGTGTGCTAACCGTGTTCACAATACTGCCTTGAGAGAATGTGTTTGCACAGTTTCCCAGCACGGTTTGGAAAACCTTGTGCAGACTGTGCTAAGCCTACTATCTCCATTGCATGGTTTCCTGGAGAACCCGCACAGTTTCCACTAACCGTGCACCCCTTTAAATGCCTCCAAACTCATCCAAAACCATTCCAAACTCTCCCAACATCTTCCCAACTCATACCATGCACTTTAAAAAAAATACAAATGCATAAAAAAGGCTACATACCTCAAAACCGAGGGTGCTACATTCTCCCCACCATTGGACTTTCTATCCTCAAAAAGTAGTAAACCTGCACTTTGCCTAAAGAGCTTGGGCCACTGCTCGACCATCTCTTTCTCTTTCTCCCAAGTCTCCTCTTGAATCTGACCATGTTTCCACAAAACATGAACTAAACTGATGCTTTTACCATGAATGACTTTCTCTTTCCTATCCACAACCCACACTGGCATGTGCACCAACGAAGCATCCAGTTATAGCTCAACATGATCCTATCGAATCACATAGTCATGATCCGGCTGATACTTTATTAACTGCAACACATGGAACACATTGTGCACTGCACTGAACCTAGGTGGAAAATCCAAATGATAAGCCACCTTACCAAGCCGCTCAAGAATCTCAAAAGTCCCAATATACCTCGAAGATAACTTTCCCTACATCCCAAACCGACGATGTCCCATCCTTGGAGAGATCCTCAAGAACACATAATCACTCACCTCGAATGACAACAACCGTCGACGATGATCCAAATTCGATTTCTGACGACTCTAAGCTGTATCCATTGTCTTCCGGATCAAATTGATCTTTTCCATAGTCTCTTGGACAAGGCTTGGTCCAACTATCAAGGAATCTCCCATTTACATGCAACATAGTGGAGAACGATACGGTCACCCATACAATGCTTCAATCGGAGCCATCTGTATGGATGTCTGATAACAGTTATTTTATGAGAACTCAACCAACTACAAGTGATCCTCCCACGAACCACCATAATCCCTGACCCAAGACCCCAAAATATCCTCCAGAGTTTGTATCATCCTCTCAGATTGACCATCTGTCTGAGGGTGATACGCTGTACTCATCGTCAACTGTGTTCTAAGGGCTTGCTTTAAGGATTTCCTGAAACGAGATGTAAACCTCAGATCTCAATCTGATACAATTGAGACTAGAACACCTTTCCTCTTTACCTCCTCCCGGATATATGTTTTGGACAGATCCTACACAGTATGAGATTCACGAATAAGGAAGAAATGGGCCGACTTCGTTAGCTGATCCTCTATCACCTATATGGCATCATGCTTTTTGACAGTTCTTGGGAGACTTGTGACAAAATATATCATTATCTTCTCCCACATCCAAACAGGGATTGGTAAAGACTGCAACATTCTTGCTGTCCTCTGATGCTCTGCTTTGACCTGTTGACCAGTCAAGCATCTCGAAACAAACTCAGCCACACTTCATTTCATACCAACCCACCATAACTGCACTTTCAATGCTTTATACATTTTTTTAATTCCAGGATGAATAGCCCACCTGGAATGATGATACACCCGGAGAATATTTACCTGAAAAGAAACTGGTACAACCATCCAATTTCGAAGACAAAAAACTGAATCTCCATTTAGTTTCCAACCCTCAATGGTGTCTCCACCATTGAGTCTCGACCCCATTGTCACACACTCAGAATCAGATATCTGTTCCTCTCTAACCAGGACAACCAAGTTAGGAATCAAAAAAACTGAAAAGAAGACCACTCTATCGCCCTGGTCTACACATTCCAACCGTATATCAGCTATAATCGACATCAACTGCCACTGGTCCGATTCCTATTTTACCACCTGAATATATGATTTTCTACCCAATTCATCTGCCACCGAATTTCCCTTACCTGGTGTTTACATCAAGTCAAATTCAATCATCTGGAGATATTCCATCCATATCCTTTGACTCAAGTTCAAATCCATTTGTGAGATAATGTGTTTCAACCTTTTATGATCGGTATATACCATAAATTTCCCACTGAAGATATACTGACGCCACACTTTCAAAGCATGGACCACTACTGCCAACTCCAAATCCTGAGTTGGGTAGTTCTTCTCATGCACTCTCAACTACTATGAGCCATATTCAACCACATGATTCCCTGGATTAAGAACACACCACAACCCCGATCTTGATGCATCACAATACCCGACGTACAGTTTTCCTGATTCTGGGAAAACAATGATTGGTGCTGATGTAAGATGGCCCTTTAACTCTTCGAAAGACTACCAACACCATTTACTCTATTGGAATGGAACATTCTTTCTTGTCAAAGATATCATCAGCAAAGCCAAACATGAAAAATCAAGAACCAAAAAGCTTATAATACCCAGCTAGACCATGAAAACTCCATATCTCAAACACATTCTTTGGCGGTTGCCATGATACTATAGGTTCTATCTTTTCTAGATCCACTAAAACACCCCTTTCAGAAATCACATGGCTAGGAAAACAAGCTTCATGTATCCAAAAGTCACACTTTGACAATTTTTCATACAACCGATGATTCCTCAAGATCCCCAGCACTATCGCCAAGTAATTTTCATGCTCCACCCCTGCCTTTGAATTAACTAGAATATCATCCACAAACACTACCACAAATGAATCTAGATATCTTTGAAATATCCGATTCATCAATGCCATAAACACTGCTGGTGCATTCGTTAGACCAAAGGGAATAACCATATATTAATAATGGCCATATCTACTTTTGAAAGATATTTTAGGAATATCATAATTTCTCACCAGCAATTGCTGATATCCAAACCTCAGGTCGATCTTGGAGAACCACTGGGCTCCCCTCAAATGGTCGAACAAATAATCAATTCATGGATGTGGATATCTATTATTTATTGTAACTTGGTAATGTCTAAAATAATCAAAACATAGCCTCAATGTTTTATCTGTATTTTTCACAAAAAAAAAACACATTCACTGCCCATGGTAAGGTGCTACGCTAGATAGACCATTTGTTTTCTAACTCTTCCAACTAAACTGTTAATTCGAGCAATTCAGTCGGTGCCATAGGATAAGAAGAAAGTGAGATAGGACTGGTCCCTAGAATGAGATAAATCGTAAAATCCACTTCCCTAACGGTCGGTAACCCAGAGAATTATTTAGGAAAAACATCCATGAACGGATCCACCACTATTGGAAGAACACTCTGCTCAACATTACCGACTGATTCCAACAACAAACACGAAAAATGATACGATAACGTACCCATTTCTGGTTCCAACAAACGCATTTCACCCTTCCTTTCATGCTTCTCTCCTTTAAATAGATGTCTAACGCCATCGTGTGTCATAAAATCCACTGTTTGCGCATCATAATCGATGTGGGACTTAAAACCCTACCAACCAATCCATTCCCAGGATTACATTATACCCATCCATCTCAATCATTGAGAAATTCCACAGTATCTCAACCTCACCCACAACGATACAACATTCTCAACATAAGAAGGATCGAGACTCTCTTCTACCCAGAGGAGTTTGATGTTTCAAAACCGAGGGCATCATTTCTACCATGAAACCCAGCAAATCAACAACACGTGCAACCATAAAAGAGTTTTAAGAACCGTTATCAAAAATGACTTGCATCAAGGTAGAATTTAAATGAATAGTACCTCACACCGTAGATGGCCCTGACAGATCATCCATCATAGCTTTCTCAGCAGCGAACTCATGTTTTCTTTCCCCACTCTTCTCTTTATTTCTCTATTGAGGCGTCGTGGTATTTCGAGAATCTCCATAACCTAATTTACTTTCCTGAAGAGGGTTGTGCTGCTGTCCTCGTCCCATCGAATCCTACGATGCCTGCGATCCCTGAGGAGTGTCACGTGCACCCGAACATGGAGAATTCTGACAATAACGTTGTAGATGCCCCATCTTATTACAATTATGACATGCTCGAGGTTGTGTCGTACAATCCTGCTTGATGCGGTTTGTAGAACCACAATGAAAACATATTGGCTTGCTCTGGGACATCAGAGGAAGATTTACGGATCCTGCAATCATATTATATGCCATATTCCCGCCCTGGGAATAAGTGTCCCTCTTCCGCTTGAACCCAACATTAGAGTTCACACTATTCCCAATGAGTACCCCCATGCTTCCCCTGCCCGGAGATCCCAACAGATCCCGCTCAGCCACCATGTATCTATTCACCATCTCTGTGTAATCATTTATACACAACACCGCTATATTTTAACATATTTATTTCCTTAACCATGCTTCAAAGATCCTTGCCTTCAATGACGTGCTACCCACCACCTCAGGTGCAAACTGCACTATGTTTATAAACATAGCTGCATACTCCGTCACATACATAAGCTCTTACTTCAAACAGAAGATATCAGTCATATGCTGAATTCTAAACTTATGTGGGTAGAATTGTTTGTAAATAAATTCCTCAAAGCCTTCCCACATCATACCTTGGTCTGTCCCTACTTAGACTACCAACTCCCACCACTGAAGGGAAATATCTTCTAACATATACGTGGCCAACTTCACATTCATCTGTACCATCGTTCCCAAGAACTCAAAGATCTTGTTCATTCAATTCAACCACACTTCATCCCTCTCTGGATCTAAATAACCCCTAAAGATGGGTGGATTTTACTTTTTAAACTGAACTGCATGATCCACATGCCTTTGTTCATCCACTTTATTTCCAATTTCCACATCTTGGAAATCTTGCATGATGCTTTGCACTAGATGCTGGTTCACTTGAGGCTCAGGTGCTACCAAATTCTCAGCAGCCTCCTCCAGCTAGTCTATATGATGCCTAACCAGTGCCATTTCTATAAAATGAAAGAAAACAACCATGTGTCTCACTTCTATAGACAACACTAAATCCCATTTCAAATCACATTACGCAACACTATCAAAACAAGGCTTTCCACAAGTTCAAATTTTCCATGTTTCACCATTTTTAAAACTAATCCATTTTCAAAATACCTATTTATTGACATTACAATTTCAAACATTTGAAAACCCATTTCTCAATTCATCCCATAAATCATTATTCCAAATGAAATATGCATCCTAATGGGAAGTCATTTCTACCATGCATGACATGCTCATCTCATTTTCTACACCCATGACCTTGAGATTTCAAATGCCTATAACTGTCTCCAAAACACTTATGTACACAACTCCCTGGTAACTTGAATTTCATCATAAAAGGGTTAGCTACATCCTTTTATGCTTTACATTCCAAGTTCCGACATTCCTACGCTTTTCTACCATCCTGACTCAAGGATTATACCACAACGAATGTCAACACCAAATCCGAGAATCAACTCCAAAGGACCAAAAAACTGATACCACTTGTAACACCCCGCCCCTACCTTATTGGCTTGAGGAGTCGGAGATTGTACATGACCTTAAGAGACATTCCCAAGATGCCAATGGCTGGAAATGAATACTGAGGGCTTCAAGATCATGTTTCGGAATGATTTTCTCTTAACACAAAACCAACCAAACCATATCAGAGTACAAGAAAAAGCTCAATGACAAACTCCACGAGCCATGACACCACCACAGTTCCACACCAAGCTCTATGCTCCAAGCTCCAACAAGACATCACAATGCACCACAAAGGGAGGTAGATGACTTATCTTTTCCCACGTCACGATACACAAAATCTGTAAAGACACCAACGTGCCAAAGTAGGGGGTGAGTACTAAAAATCAGTAGGATTTACCCAAATGACTTCCCTACACACGACACTAGGATAAAACTGTAAGCACATTTATATAAAACAGTTTAAATAAAATAAATCACAATAGAAACCATTTCCATAATCCCAACATGCCCTTACCAAGCCATCACACCCAAAAAAACACACTAGGGAAAGCCAACCAAACATGACACAAGTCATTTAATCATTTCACATTCGCACCATAATTCCCATCATGAAAATAAATGCACAAAAAACAACCAAAATAGTGGGACTTCTGCCCAACCTGTTCACCCATTCACACAAAAACAATCAAATGGTGGGACTTCCTCCCAACTCGTCCGCCCATTCACAACTAGCGGTACTTCCCAACCACTACTCATATGGTGGATCTTCTGACCAATATACATCCCATTTTTATAGTGATACTGCCTACCCACTACCATAAAACATTTCAAGAAAACCAAACCAAGCATAAACCCACAAAGGTCACAACAACATGCAATCAACCAATTCCATTGCATATCAATCCACTTCAATATATGACCCATTTATTGGAAATGATTTTCCATGACAAACAACATTTCAATAAAATAACCCTTTTATTGAAAACCCTTTTAATCAACCATTTTCAAAAATAAACCCTATCGTCCCATTTTAAAATCTTCATTTTAATATCCACAAGAATAGAATTTCACCATAAAACACTCTTTTTTCCAAAAATCCCCAAAACATCACCCAAGGCATTTCCAACCAATTTCCCATAATCATTCAAAATTAATTTTTCAGAACAACAATTAATTGTATCAACGAAACACTATTTCTAACCAAGTGGGTTCGAGAAATAAGCCACCTACCTTTAGGGTTCCCGAGAAATTGACCCATGAACAATCGCACCTCTTATCCAGCGAACACACCACTGAAACCTCTCTAGATACCCTTCTATGACATTCACAGGCCTTCAAATCATCATCCAAGGAAACAAAAGCCCTAGATCTACACACAAAAATTGTAGATATAGAAAACCAAGGAGGGAAGAGCATATCTAGAGGAAAACACAAGGAAACCATGAGAGAAGACTCACCCAAGAGGAACCACCTTCCAATAGCCTTGAAACACCATTGAAACGCTTCCAAATCGAGTGGGATAGCACCCTTAACCCTTGAGAACCCATAGTCCGGAGTGAGGCTCTAGTGGGAGGAATGTTGGAGTGAAATAGGTTAAGCATGAGGGAGATCGAAACTTATAACCAAATTTTTATGTGGTCGTGTGGTTACCCCGCACGGTTTGGCAAACCATGCTCTAACTGTGCACATGCTACTGCCTCGGGAGCAAGGGTCCACACAGTTTCCTTGCACAGTTTGGAAAACTGTGCACAGGTCGTGTGATGCCTAATGTCTCTCTTGTACGGTTTCTTGGAGAACCTGCATGGTTTCCACTAACCGTGCTCAAACCATGCACCCCTTTAAAGGCCTCCAAACTCATCCAAAACCATTCCAAACTCTCCCAACCTCTTCCCAACTCATCCCATGCACTTTAAAAACATAAAAACGCATAAAAAAGGCCACATGCCTCAAATCAGGGGTGCTACAATGGTAATCATTATGTATGTATGGGCGATACATTCACTTCTTGGTCGATGGGAATAGTTTTGTATAGTGGTGTGTTCATAACCGTAATAAAATTTAACAATATTTGGTATGGTGAATTTATTATTTCATTATATATATATATCAAATATTTATATTGTAAATTACCAACACCGGTTTCTTAGAGTCGGCGCCTTAATTCATTAAATTGTCATGATTACAAGAAAGTCTTATCCTGAAGGTATGAATAGATTAGTAGTTTTGAAAAACTAGATACATACATAAGTTCAACATTAAAACTTGAAAGGATATAAAATATATAATTTACATTGACAACATCCATAACACCAATATTATCCCAATATGTCATTCATAATATACATATTAAGGTCGTGGGAAAATGAAACAGAATAAAGGGGTGATATCAAATTCTCAGTAATGTTGTGAAATATAGCATAATATTTCATAAACATAACATTAGGCATGGGGAATAACTAAAAACACATTCCTTTAAAAATAAATTTCAAATAATTATTAGGAATAAGATATCAATAAATAATTCCATTATAAATCATAATTATTGGTTTTCTAAAAGTCTAATAACCTAATAATGATTCAATTACTAGTTTCATAATGAGGTAATGAATAATTACAGACATCATAATAATATATTCATGGCCTTGTGCTAAGACCATAATTAACCACATTGTCAAGGCCTCGTGCCAAGACCTAAGTATGTATCTTCTAACATACTGATGCATAAAGGGTCTATAAAGGACCCCACCTATCACATACTAAGTCAAATTCAATTCTCATTAGAATGGGGATAAACATTGACAATATATACATTCATATAGAAATTGTCATATGATATGTAAATACATTCCCTGAACATTATGCATAAACACTAAAAATTTAGTGAAAATTGATAAATGGTTTATGATAGAACATGCACAGTTAATATAATCATAAACAATTCAATTAAATTTGGTATATGATATCATAAAATATTAATCCCAATACTATATAATAATAAATAGTATTTTTGAATGATATGTATATATTCTTATAAAATTATTGAGTAATTCTTGAGATAAATACTCTTTTACTTTGAAAAGAGGAGTTGTTTTGGAAATGTCTTTGTATAAAACCAGAAGTGAAGTAAGAAAATATTTACATAATAAAATGAGTTATTTTAGAAATAAAATGTTTTCCAAAAACTGATTCTCAAGTGCTCTTAAAAAAGTATGAATTTGAGAAATTCCCTTCAATATGGCATGATTTCGGGATGATGTTTGGGATGATCCCTTTATAAAGTTATAAATCCCCATAAATTGATGTATGATTTCAGTTTCTATAAATATATAGAATATTAAAAAAGAATTTATGATGAGTACTTATGAAAAAATAATAATTCATTTGAGGTTAGTAGAGAATAATATTAACCCGAATGAAAATGTAGGTTTGGGTAGAAAACCCTTACCTTATGTCTGATAATGCTCTTTACTTGATCTTAGTGTCCCGGATAACCAAATTAAATTCATAAATTAATATTTACATAACCTATTAATTATTTAATTGATTCATTATTGCCTTATTGAGTTCATTCAGGTCATTATTGATGGGTTTAAGAGGTTCAATTTTAAATTTTTGTGAGGGTTTTCTTCCTTGGAATTCATGACGGTTTACTTATATATGAATAATGATAAACAAGTAAGATGAGAATGGTTTTCTAGAATAAAATATGTATTTTAATTTTTCACATCCCAAATATTACATGGGTATATAATTCATTTGTTTATTATGAGTGATTCTGGATCATTAGATGAAACATTAATGATAGTTGTTTGGGTTAATTAGAAGTTATTTTATTACAATGAAATCTTTTTGATTTATAAATTACTGTCATGTGTAAAAAATATAACATAAACATAAATAAGTTATAATAAATATATTATAGTTTTTCTCAACCATTAAAATAGTATCACGACCCGAATTGATGGCATTAATAGAAATTGAAAACCCATTGTACATGAATTTGATAAATTAACACATCTCGGGTGGTTTTTTCATTTCTAGGATAAAAGAATGAGAATAGAGAGATTGTGAAAATTTTTCCATTATCTAAAAAAAATGCAATACATTTAAGGTACTGGGGTAATCATAACATTTTGTTGAATGTAGGTGAAGAAATAAAAAGAAAACAAATGATCAATGTATAAAATAACTGGAAAGTGGAATTTACCTCTTAAAGTATTCTCCCTTGAGATCATAATTAGGGGAGAGGATTTGTTATTTTTTGAGACCAAGGGATACTTGACATGGGGGAGGATCTTGGGGGTAGAATTGAAACGAATTTTGACAAGGAACAAATCATGAATGGTGTGAAGTAAAGAGGTAGTGGGGGTCTATTGGAGGAAAATGGTAATTTTTTTAATACTTATTCAATCTATTATTATTCCATTCAAAGAAACCAATAGTTTTGATTAATGTTACCCTGAATAGTAATAAGTGCATGTGAGTTCAAACCAAGTGTTCTTACATCAGCTTTGATGCTTTTAAAAATGAATATTATAGATAATTTATCTATACAGTAAATTTCCAAATATTTTACTATTCATACAACTTTGAGAACATCATAAAAATCACAAAAATTCACCAGAACCATTTTTTGATTGGTAGAATTCAAAAAGGAAGTCCATTTTTTGAAAATTATTTTCTATATATGATTAATTTAATTTATATATAAAATAATATGTTATTCGAAAAACAGCAATTTTAAAACTATAAATCATTTTATATAACCATGAAAACATAATAAAGATCTCATTATATTATATCATTAAGAAAATAAAATAATTGTATGATTTACAATTTATAAGGTTAATCTTACTATTAATATTGGTATGTTACTATTCACCAAAAATTATTTTTTTATCATTAGAATCAAAATATCTTACTGATCATAACCATGTATGTCAGTTTATCGAAATTCAAATCACATGGGAGGAAGAATTATGATCACTATCTAGGTTGTAACAAAGTTATGGTTTGTATAGACTAATTGTTTCATACAATCAATATTAAATTTATTTTTAAATCCTTGGGGTGTTACATTCTCCCCCACTAACTACATAAATGTCATCCTAAAAACTACAATAATGTTACATCACAAAATGATTTGGGTTGTTACTATTCATAAGCTCCTCAGGCTCCCAGGATGCTTCTTAAATTCTATGATTATTTTCATAGTGCTTTTATCAATTATATTATCTGATTCCTCAACACATGTTATTTATTTTTTTGAATTTGGATATTATATTCACAGTAAGATATGTCAGGTTATAATATTATACCTTCATAATTGAGGACATGTGTTGGGTATAGAATGTACATTCTCAATAGTGAGACATGGAACACATTATTCACATTATACAATATAGGAAGCATTTCCAAAAAATAATCCAGAGCTCCAACTCTCTCAAGAATTTCAAAATGGATAATGTACTTTGGGCTCAGTTTGAATTTCTCCCCAAATTTTATAACACCCTTCCATAGGGATAAATTAATGAAAAAATGATCTCCCACATGAAATTCCAAATACTTCCTTCGATTATAATCATTTCTATTTTTTCTCCTATTAGATTCATTGATATGGGTTTTAATAGTATTTACCTTCCCCATTATTTCCTCCACATGATCTAGACCCACATGCTTCCTTTCACCAATTTCATCCAATCGTATTGGTGTATAACATCTCTTTCCATAAAATTCTTCTTATGGTACCATTTGAACTCCTGAATAAAAACTATTCATGTTAGAAAACTGAACCAAAGGTAAATACTGATCCAAAATATTTTGAAAATCATGTGACCATGATCTCAACAAGTCTTCAAATGTTTTGATAATCCTTTCTAATTTCCCTTCAAATTTACGGTGATGCGAAGTACTAAATCGATGCTCCGCATCGAGGTATTTCTGAATAATTTTCTAGAATTTTGAAAAAAATTGAGGATCATGATAAGATACTTTTAAAATAGGTCATCCATGAAGCCATACATCTTCATTGATATAGATTTATACAAGGAAATTTAGTTTCAATCCTCCCTTATAGCGAGTAAATTAAAATATTTCATAAATCAATCCACAATTACCCATATTTCATCATTCATTCTTGGAATTTTGGGAAATATAGATAATAAATACATGCTTATGTCATCCAATTTCCATGTAAGAATATGTAAAGGTTTCATGAGTCATATAGGATGTTGTCATTCGACCTTCACCTATTGAAAGACTAAACATCATCATATATAATCATCAATTTTCCAATTCATGTTGTGCCACCCAAACTGTTTTTTCAAATCTATATACACATTAGTGCTATAGGGGATTACAGAGAAATTAGAACAATAAGAATCATCCAATTACTATATGTTTAGCTCAGGTATAACTGGAACTCAATGAATCTTCCCAGATTGTAGAATTCCATATTAATAAAAGAATTCTTGAAGCTTCCCATCATCCATAGCAATAAATTTCTTTTACAAATACTCATTATTAGGCTAATAACATTTCATAATTTATAATAATGAATGTTAGGAAACCAATCAAAATATTAATAATGTTTCGCCTTCAGTGATAATTCATGCGTCCATCCATACTAGATCCATGAATATAGGATCACATTCAATCCTCAATTTTTGTAAAAGTCCATGATCATTACTAGTCAATGCATCAGCTACCTTATCTTCCTTTCTTGGGTGGCTATGGAAGGAACAATCATATTTTTTGAGTAGTTATAGTTAGTGCCTTTGCCTCATGTAGAGTTATTTATGTGAGAAGATATATTTTAAACTCTTGTGTACTATATATATCTCAAATCATTCAACATAGAGAGAGTATCTACATATATTTAGAGTAATGATCAAAGAATATATCTCAGGATCTTGAGTAGGATAGTTTTGTTCATGAATATTTAACTTCCTTGATGTATAGGCAAAAAATCTATCATTATTCATAAGGACACAACCATGTCCTTTCATTGATGCATCATTATAGACCACAAACCCATCATTAACCAATGTTAGCTTTATGTTCAAAGAGTTCACTAATATCCTCTTTAATTATTCAAAACATTCCAAGCATTATTAAGTCCATACAAACATATCACCTTTATGATTAGTCTCCATTAATTGGTTAGCTAAATGGGTGATATTCTAAATGAAATGATGATAATAACATGATAAACCAATAAAATTACATACCTCAATTACGTTCATTGGTGTAGGACATTTCCAAAAATCCTATGTCTTTGCAGAATAACTAATATTATATCCTTGGAGACAATATGTTTAAGAAATGAAACTTATTGAATCCAAAATTCACACTTTCTAAACATCCCAAATAATTCATTTCATATATGAGTCATCATTATAATTTACAACTGTTTTTTATTATCCTTGTATCTTTTGGATTTTACCAAGATATCATCATCAAAGACAATGACAAAGTCATCAAGATATTAATTGGAAATCCAAATTCATTAGATCCCTAATGATAGAGGACTCAGTATTCAATCCCAAATTAATTACTATAAACTCATAATTTTTATGCCTAGATTGAAATGTTGTCTTTGAAATATATTATATCCTCACATGAAACTTCTGATATCGAGAATGAAAGTAAATCTTAGAAAAATATTGGGCCTTATGAAGTTGTTCAAATAAATCATTAGTGTGAGGCAGAGGATACTTGTTATTTTTTGTTATAGCATTGATCTCCCTATTGTCAATGAACAACCTCATATATCCATTTTTATTTTTAACGAATCAAATAGGGGACCCCCATGGGGAAAAATAGGGTGAACAAATCATTTATCACTCAATTCCTATATTTTTTTCTTTAGTTATACTAATCCCATAGTGGAAATTATATATGGTACATTTGATATAGGTCTTGATCCAAGAATTAAATAAATTGAGAACTCAAATTTGATCTCTTGTTAATTTCTAGTAAAATCTTTTGGAAAAACATCAATATATTCTTGCACAATAGGTACATCCTCGATTTGAACATTATTTTCCCCACTCATAGATATCAATTTTCATCGTCCCTATGAATTTAATTCTATATAGGAACTAAGTGTGGATCTTGATGTGATTCAAATGGGGATGTTTCTTCTCTAATGATATGGGCTTACATGCCTTTCTAAAAAAATGTAAATTTCTTCTTCTTATAATATTGTTTTATATCATACTTTGAAATCTAATCCATACTTATGATTATATCAAATTCAACCATTATTATTATGATAAAATAAGTAGATAGAAAAACATTAATATGAAAAAAGGGGGAGTACCTGACACATCTTGGTTGTAATGATACTTCCCTTATGAGTTTTGACTGAAAAGTCACATATTAAATTAAAATGAAAATAACTAATTGCCTTGGAAAACTGGGAAATATGAAAGAATGGGAGGACCCAAATTCAAATAAATCATTGAATAAGTTTGTGTAAATAATAAAAGAACACAACACCACATCATTAGGCTCTTTAATTTTAGTAGTTTTTATCACACAATCATAGACTCACTCCATTGGACATTATTGGGGAACATTTCCTTGATGTAGAAGACAATCATTTTCTTAATATCCTGTCTTCTTAGAATTATAGCATTGATGATTTATTGATTCTTTCTCCACCTTAGAAAAAATGAATATATAGAATTTTCTCCACACCTATAACAAACACCCATACCCTTCTGGAAAGTGTCAGGGTGTCTCTTCCCATAATAACCACATGGGGGAAGGTCAAATCTTCCATTATTCCCCATTTACTTACTTAATTTTCTATTGTTTTCATCAGCCCGCTTCTTCAATTTCTTTACCTTAAAATTATAATATATAGATAATTTCATTTCCATCATGATTGCACCGAAGACTATATCTTCATATGATGATAACCATTGAGAGACAAGAGCACGTGGGAGGTAAGGTTTTAAACCACTAAAGATTAGATCAATCTTACTCCTTGGATTATGTATGCAGTCTAAGGCTTGTATTTCTATCCTTGTGATGTTAGATTTATACTTTGAAATAATCTCATCCTCTTTTTCCTTCATCCTCATAATCATCCTTTCTGTATCTTCTCGATGTTCACAAGGGATGTATTTTTATAAGAATATTTCTTAAGAATCCCTCTATTCCAATTCTTATATTTCCTCCTACTCCTTTGTATTTTTAATTAAATATTTTTATTGATCCATGTATCCCGATTGATGATAAAATTCAAGGACAAACTTCACTATTTTGTTACATACCAAAGAGTGAAATATCATCCCTAATGAACTTATCCACTGCTCTTCTATGAATGGGTTTTTTGTCCCATAATATTATGGAGGATTTTTTCACATAATGTAGTCTAATTAAGCTCCCCCACATTGTGGATCCAAATTCTCCATACATGTTAGGTTATTGATCATAACATGATTCAGTTGTCCTAGTATAGTTATATGTTTCTTATCACCAACTGCAGAACAAGATCCAATATAGTTATCTCACAACAAAGTGAAATTACAACATGGGGTACACACATTCATGTAGTTTTCATTGCCTCCACTATGTTCCACCTCTAAATAATTGTAAACACTAGAATAGGTTATGAATCATAGTGTTTAATCTCAATGTAGAATAATAATTCAAATAAATTTAAATCCAATACATACCTAATCCCATAATCATAAACATGATTTTTTTGAGCAAAAATTTACATTTAAATCATTTATAATGGTTTATAATTGAGAATTGAATTATCCTAAGAATATACCCCGGAGTGTTCAACCAGGTTCATAGTATGGTCTGTTGTCGTGTAAAATGATATATCGGCTAATGCCTGAAACTCATTATTGGAGTTTTTACTCATAGGTAAATCTGTGGTAGAACCACGCCCACTTAATGTATCAAGAGAAGGTTATAATTTCTACAAAGTGTAAAATAATCTATTCCTTACAAAAATTCCAAGACATTATTTTATGTTTATCTTAAAATTCTTTACTAGGGTTTGGTTCCCTAATCTACGTTTTTTAAATCTAGTTTCCATGTTATATACTTGACATCCATCGATACCAAATTTAATGAGTCGACCCCGGTTTCCCAGAGCATGTGACTTTATTAATTACATTGTAATGAATAAAAGAACAACAATTCCAAAGGAGTGAATAGTTTAGTATTTTTAGAAAACTAGATTAATACATAAGTTTGATATCACAATTTGAATGGAAATACAATATAGAAATTCCTTTGACAACATCCATAACTCTTAGCTTATCCATACATTTCATTCATAATATACTTATTAATTTCATGGGGAAATGAAATATAAGAAGTTTGTGAGTTCAAATTCTCAGTAAGGGTAATCAATATGTAATAATATTTCATAAACATAAACATTACCCATGGTCAGTAATAAAAAACAAATTCCATTAAAAATTAATAAGAACACATTATGGCTGGAAGGATAACTAAATAAATAATTCCCTAATATAGCTTAATCATGGGTATTCTACTAGTTGAATAACCTCATGAACATTCAATTACTACATCCATAAAAAGGGAATTAAAAATTCTGGACATCACAACCATACCATCAAGGCCTCGTTCCAAGACCATAAATAACCACATTATTAGGGACTCGTGCCAAGACCCTTTTTTATCTCATGATACCTACCAATGCATAAAGGGGATTTACTGGGTCCCATCCATCAATTAATAAGACCTATGAATTCTTCATACGAATAGGGATGAACATAAATGACATATACATTCATATTGAATCTAATATATGAAATGTAAATTACTGTCCAACAATATTAACCATAAACACAAACCATTTTGAGTTAATTGGTGAATCGTTTTAAGATCTCACATCCATAGGAAAAATAAAATAAAAAATTAAATTAAATATTTTAGATTTTATCATAAAATATTAATCCAAATAATTTATAAAAATCAACTAGTGGGTCGAAATAGATGAACATACTCTTATACAACCATTAAGTTATTCTTGAGATAAATACTCTTTTCCTTTATACAGAAGAGTTATTTTAGATAAGATGTTATATAAAACCAGTAGTTATGTAAGATAGTATTTTCAAAATAAAATGAGTTATTTTATAAAGATAATGGTTTCTAATAATATATTATGGATTCCCATGAATATGTGTATGAATATGAGAAATACCCTTGAATCATGCATGTATTTTGGGATGAATTTTTGAAGGATCGTTCTAAATGATTTAAATCCCCATAAATAAAAGTAGGATTCTTGTTGGTACACATCTATAAATTATTAACATAGAATTTATGAGGAGTACATATGAATAAATAATAATTTAATTGATGATATTATAGAATAAGAGTAACCTGAATGAAAATGGTGGTTCTTGTAGAAAACCATTACTTTTAGTTTGATGGTGTTCTTCACATGATCTTAGTGTCTTGTATAACCAAATTAAATTAATTCATTAATATTTCAAGGAAATAATCATTATTTAATTGATTTTATATATCCTTTTAGGTTTATTCATGGAATTCATGATGGGTTTATGTAGTGCAATTTTATTTTTTGGAACTGTTTTCTTCCTCAGTATTCAGGATATGTTTTCTTATATACATGTAAGGATAAAATGTAATATGATAATGTTTCTTTCAGAATAAAAGTTTGATGTTAAATGTAAATATCTTGAACATTACAAGGTTATAATATTCATTTAGTTTTTTGGAGTTAATATTAATTATTATATAAAACTATAATGATAATTGTTTGGGTTAATTGGCAGTTTTGGCTCGCAACAATCTCATTTTGATTTATAAATTACTTTCATGTAACCTCCGAGGTAAAAATAGAATATGTTTTTTTATATTTATTAATACTTTTGAATATAATATTAAATTTACATTAAAAGGGAGGCTTTGTTCGATGGCATACCAATACACAACAATGGGTTTCTTTGAAATCTTATGTTGCAAACAATGTTTAGTTATACAGAAAAATAATAATATATTATTGTTATTCTAAATGGTAGTTAACTCATAGATATTGCGTTGGCAGGAATGAATAGAACTAACTAAAATAGGATTATACATGTTTGTTAATTTTTTTTTACATTTATCCAATAAAATATAGAAGCTTAAAATGTCAATGAATACAATTATAAGCATAAACACTCTAATATTTTTTAAAACGTCAATTTATATCATTTTGAAAGAGAACCATTTTAAATCTAGTTTTGTCACATTTATACATTCCATTTTACAAAATAATTTTATTCTATAGAATCAGGACATACAAATTTATATTGTATGGAATTTTGGTGTTTTTCTGATAATGTTCATTTTTTAATGAATAGTGAAAAATACTTTATTTTAATTTAATCAGGCCTTTTAATCTATTTTATTTTTTATATATATTGTTAATTAAATTTTTTTTTAAAGTTTAATTGGATTATATGTTTAAAATTTAATCCAATTTTGGTCATTCAATTTAATTTCACTCTTAACATGAACATACACATAATTAAATCTTTTGATAGTTATTATTTCTTAAAAACACACTTTTTTGTTTTGATAATGAAAATTAATATTCAATTAATTTCTTCCACTTTGGATTTTTGTATTTGGAAAACTGCATTCCATATTTGGAATGAAGAGATCCAAATTGTGTAAATAGGTAATGTTTAGTTTTAGACATTATGAATATTTACTTTAGTAAATATTTTATTTAACATGGTTAAAGGGTAAATATGTTAAATAAGGGTGAAAAATAATATTATAATAATATTAAATTACCATTACACTTGTCATAACCCTACTAAAAGATACATGTCTGACTAGGGTCATCCTTGGGTCGATTTTCGGACCCCAATGAGCCACATGGGATTGATAATGACCCATTATATTAATTAATGTAATGTAAGGACAAATATAACATAAACATGAATCTTTTTAGTAAAACAATTTTGATATGGGGTTATTTAAAGTTATCTATTAGAATATAAATATTATCAGGAAAGATAAAAGGGTTTCCTACATAAATATATTTTATTTATAATTTTTAAACAATAAATAAACAAATTTAATTATGACACATTGGTGATGCAGTAATTGCTTCATTAATAAAGTATTCAAATAAATTATACTATAAATATGAAAATAAATTTATTTTGAAACCTTTTATGACATAAAATAATTTTATAAATTAGGATGGATTTTTATTTTTTAATTAATGATGTTTTTTTGAATGAATACAGTTGGTTTGGATTTTTTTTAAAAAAAAGTAATGATATGAATAGTATTAAAATTGACAAAAAATAGTTTTTAAATCAATCAATATTTTATTAAAAGATAATATAGTCCTAAAAAACTATGATTCCGAAAAATGACATATATGATGTTACAATATTTTTTAATGATTTATTTTGGGTCTCATGGCATTTTGTTGTTAATATATTAACCATATAGAATGAATATATAAGAGTACATGGTAAAAGATAAATAAAATAACAATGGGTTAAAGAAAAAATATAAAGATTAAAAAATACACAAACCTATACTATTATAATTTATGATTTTATTTTAACTTATATACACCTTGTAATTGAATTAAATAAGTTTTGGACCTTTAGAATTAGAAAATAATTATATAATAAAATAATATTGTCAAACACTCCTAAATAGCACATCCTTTCCGTTATAAAAAGCTATCACCTCTAACCCTTACTTACACATCTCATGTACCCGTGGATTGAGAAAAAACTGCATAGATAAGATCTTAAGATACCTCAATTACTCCTCTAATGTAACATCCCAAGTAAGTAATGAATAATAGATATTTTTATCTATGTCTATTAATTATTAAGATAGTCTTATAGAGGCTTAAAATGAAAATAAATAAAATCTTATGCATGGAATACACTAATATTCTTAAAAGATTGTTTTACTGCCTTTTGATGGAAAACCATTTATGAATCTATATTTTGAAAATTTTATAAACTATGTTTGTAAAAATAAACTTATTCTTTATGATTGGGATATCAAAATTTACCTTGTGTGAATTTTTGGTATTTTTCTGACAATGTTCATTTTTTTAATTAATAGTGAAAAATACTGCATTTTACATCGAAACTATTTTTAATCTAATTTATTTATATGATTAGATTATGTTTTGAAATGGTTTTGAAGTGAAATTAGAATATAGTTTTACCATTTTATCCAAGGGTGGTCATTGGAATCAATTTCACTTTGAAATTAGACTTAAACTGGTGTCAATCTTTTGATACTTATTGTTTTGTAAAAATACGCTATTTGCTCTGGCAGCGGGAATTAATTATTAAATTAATAAATTTGACTTATATGTTTTTAATTTTGTAAAATAGACTTTATTTTTGAATTTGGAATATCAAATATATCTTAGGGTGAATTTTTGGTAATTTTCCAAAAAACATCAATTTTTGATGAATAGTGAAACCACTAGGTGGTAATCAAGCAAACTGATTTTTCAGTTAAATGAAAGTTTACCACTAATGTGTATTGAATTTTTAAAATCCGACATACATGGTTATCATTAAGAAGTAAAATTTGGTTCAATGAGATTATAATAATTTTTTGGTGAATAGTAACTTATTATGTTCTTAATCGCGATTAGTGGTAATTACGGTAGTTTAAGGTATAAATAATACTTTAATAAAATGAAATGACCTATACACATGTCCCAACCTTATTGGTTGTGTCATGGCCAACCAATAAAAGCCATGTGTCAACTTGGGGACCCCATGGAGACATTTTGGTTGGGAAATGACATAAATAACTTTTTATTTAATGTAAAAGTAAAAATGACACAAACAAGAGATGTTTTACGAAAAAACTTTTTACATGAGGTTATAAAGATCAGATTTTTTATTATAAATAGTCATTGGAAAGCTAAAACGATTTCCTACATCATAGTAGTATTTTTATGATTTTTAGACATTAAATAAATTAAATTATTTATGACATAATAATGATGCAGCGATGACATCATTATTTGACGATTTAAATAAAATGGAAAGATAATGTAAAATCTATGAACTTAAAATGTCCAAAACTTATTGGATGAGTGGATTTCGAACCCTTATCATCTTATCCACGAATTATATCAATGTGGGACCTTTTAAAACCGAATCCCATTTTCAAATAAAGTAATATTTCTTTACATTCCAAAAGTGCCCCTCCTCTCCTCTTATAAAAGGCCCCCACCTCTACCTCATTTCACACACTACTCAAGCCTTTGGCTCGGCCAACCCCTACCCATTTACTCTCTACACATCCCTATACTCATCCTAGAGGATTACCTTTGGGCAGAATCCTTTCAAAGGAAGCCTTTAGGCTCAAATCAAAAGAAGTTACACTTTTAAAGGTAATTCATTCTCTCATGTTCATTTGTTTTATTTTGCTTCTCCAACCCCCTAAAATCTTTTTATTTACTTCTTTTGTAACAACAAAAGTATCTTCAATATACTAGGATGTTGTTATAAGATTTATTTGAGCTACACTCTCACACAACCACATCAAATGGTTAAAGAACATACGGTTTCCAGGGATGGCGAAATTCTGCCTCCCGAAACGATGATTGTTCAATACTCATTTAACACCTTCAAAGGTGGCCATTATGATGTCACTATTTTTATATATGATATATAATATGTTTATTTTTTCCTTAATCTTCTGTTTTTTTTCATTTTGGGCATACCTTTATGGTTTCCATTATGGGTAAACACGATATCTTCATTTTAGGAAGTGCGGACTACCGCCCCCTGAAAGTGATTTGATTCGTTAAATACCATATGTGGGACATATAAAGGATGGAACTATGATATTATATATGTTATGATACTGGAATTAAAATATACTCTTATATCATTATGATTCCATTCCAGAAATACGAAATAGAAATGGAAGTAGCGTTCATGCGTACGTACACCTTACCGTCTCCATGAACGGTGCATTTCATTTCTTACCTCTAAATGTGATGTAATATTATAAATACATGTATATGATGAATATATATGATATATATGTTATCCAAATCATTAATATAATTCTGGATATAATGAACCTTTGATCAAATTAACAACATGTAAGTGTAAGAAGTCTATTTTTGACTTAAGAACCAAATACCGACAAAATGAACATTATTAAATTAACTGATTACATGATGTTCATAACATGGTATAAAAGGAATAATGAACTTGAAAAAGATTCATAAGCAAGTAGAGATTAACTCAAGTTTATTATTCAGGAGATTAAAGAACGGTCGGGTCAAGTCGGATATGAGGTATGGGACTTCGTCTCAATCTCCTTTCATTGAGGCATATTTTATTTTATACACAACTTTCTTTTATACGGTTTATAAACCCCTTTGACTTTTACGTTTATTCAAAAGGAATCTTTTTTGTACGAATCTTTTACTAAACGACAAAAGGGAATGTTTTTGTCGTACGTATGCGGCGACAACGACTTCTCCGCCGTCGTGACCGTTATTTGAGTTTCGGCTTCCTCTACAAGCCATACTTTTTTTTAAAACGAAAAAAAAACCATGTTTTAATTTGGTATTGAAAATGGTTTTCATAATGTTTTTATTATATCAATGTGTTGTATTGATATATCGTGATTGAAATGTGGAAATGTTATGTTTCCATTATGCATGTTTTATGTGATATGATTATGTTATGGTTCTTGGTGATTATTATGAAGACGGGTGGTTCCGTGATAAACTAAGGGTGGGTGAGCCCGTTATAGCTCTCCAATGCATTGGGTAACGCGAAGGAGTGAAACGTTAAGGTTTCTCCGAAGAGATTTTAGGGAATATACTATGATGGGTATTCCAAACGTAACCAAGAGGGTTACTCCCTACGTAAGAATGTTATGAATGCCTCAAGTTACCTTTATGTCTTATGATTTCTATGATTTATTCATGATTTTATGAGGTGTGTTAAAGTGCCTATGTTTTATGGGTAAAGTATGATTTCATTCTTATGTATATATGAACTCATGTTTCCTTTCCATGTTTTTTTTAACCCATACTGAGTTTTATGCTCATCCCAAGTTTTTGAAATGTTTTTCACAGGTCAAGGGAAAGGAACATGATAAGATGATAGAGTCAAGGATGTGTCAAGAAATAATCCATGTTTTATTTTGAATATGTTTCCATTGATGGAAATGAAGAATACTATCTTTATGTAACCACTTTGTTTATATGTGGAATGTAATGCAAGTTTTATGATATAATTCTCTAAAACTCTAAACCTGAAAAGATCCTCAATGTGTAATCTTGTAATAACTCAAGATTAAGTAAGGTTTAAGGCTGGGGCCTTATAGTTGGTATCAGAGGTCGTTTTAGACAACTTTAGGAGTTAGAAAAGTGTTAAATTATAATATTATTGAAATAATATAGCATTTACGGATTACCATGTTGCTTCGCCTATGATATTTCTGTGTTCAGAATGGTTTTCCGCAGAGGAAACAAAGCAGCTATGTTGGGATGACATCAGGTGGAAGATAACCTTCCAAATCAGCAACCTGAGATGGTCGGAATCGGAACTGAACAGTTTGTTGCAGTGATGGCACAGTTGACTCAAGCGATAAATGGCGGTGGTATCCATGCACGAGATCAGCTAGATCAACCACAGAGGAACATGTCAGTGGTGGAACACTTCATGAGGCAACATCCCCCATCATTCAGAGGATCATCTGACCCTGTGCAAGCTGAAGGGTGGATTAAAGCACTGGAGAAGATTTTCGATGTCATGGGGTGTTCAAACAATCAAAAGGTTAGTCTTGCTGTTTACCATTTTGAAGGTGAAGCTGATCAGTGGTGGTCGATGGTGAAAAATATAAGGGATAGTGATGAGATTGAGGATTTTCACTGGGACGAATTCAAAGGTATGTTTCTTGAGAAGTATTTTCCTAAGGCTGTTCGACTTAGGATGGAAAAGCAATTCTTGGAATTGAGGAAAGAGGAAGACTCAGTGGATGCTTATGAAGAAAAGTTCACTCGATTGGCAAGGTATGCTCCAAACTTCATACGAGATCTTGATAGTAAAATAAACCGTTTTTACTCAGGGTTAAAGCCAAAGTATCGAAGGGATTTAGCTTCTTGTGAGATTAAAAGTTATGAAAAACTTGTTCGATGTGCGGAGAAGGTGGAAATGGAGTTTGCCGATGATCAGGTGTTCTATGACAAACAACAGAATAAGAGGTCTAGTTGGCAGGAAAAGGGGAAGAATTCATCAAAGAAGCAAGGAGGTAAGAAAACCAAATATCCATCCCGTGAGAAGTGTGGTAAAATGCATCCTGTAGAATGTTTATCCAAGTCTGGTAAGTGCTTTAGGTGTGGTAAGTCTTGTCATATTGCTCGTAACTGTAAGGAAGATGATCAAGCAGGAAATGAAAAGCCAACGGTAAGATGTTATAAGTGCAATGAGATGGGTAACTATGCAAATGAGTGTCCGACAAAGAGCTTGAGTGATGGGAAGCAGTTAGACTACAAGCAGAAAGGGGTGGTGAAATCCTTTGCAACAACTTCAGCAGATGTTGGGCCATCGAATGAAGTGGTATCAGCTCCAGGGAGCTCAGTATTTTTCGAAGATTGACTTGAGGTCGGGGTACCATCAGTTGAAAGTAAAAGAAGCAGACGTTCCGAAGACTATGTTCCGTACTAGATATGGCCATTATGAATTTGTAGTTATGCCTTTTGGGTAAACCAATGCACCTGCTGTATTCATGGACCTTATGAATAAAATTTTCGATGAGTTCTTGGATAAGTTTGTGTTTGTGTTTTGAGGTTTGAGAAGAGGTTATGTGTGCCTTGTGATTCACAGTTGAAGAATGAATTGTTATGTGAGGCTCATAGTTCCCCATTTTCAGTTCATCCTGAAGTACTAAGATGTACAGAGATCTGCGGGAGTATTACTGGTGGGATGGAATGAAAAGAGATATTGCTGATTTTACTGTGAAGTGTTTGACATGTTAACAGGTTAAATCAGAGCGACAGTTACCGAAAGGGATGCTTCAGCCTTTACCAATGCCAGAGTGGAAATGGGAGAATATATCCATGGACTTTGTTGTTGGATTACTGAAGACATCTCGAGGTAATAATGCAATATAGGTTATTGTTGATCGCTTGACTAAATCTGCTCTTTTCCTTGCTATACGAGATACTTTATCTCTTGATCAACTTTCCCGTTTGTATCTTAAAGAGATAGTCAGGTTACATGGAGTTCCTCCCTCCATTGTATCAGATCGTGATCCTAGGTTTACTTCTAACTTTTGGAAAGGCCTTCAGAAGTCGTTGGGTACTGAATTAAATTTTAGTACAGCTTTTCATCCTCAATCAGATGGGCAGTCAGAACGAACAATTCAGAAATTGGAGGATATGATACGATCTTGTTCTATGGATTATCAGGGAATTTGGGACCAACATCTTTCTTTTGTTGAATTTTCATATAATAACAGTTTTCATTCCAGTATACAGATGTCACCATCTCAGGCATTATATGGGAAGCGGTGTCGAACTCCAGCTTTCTGGGATGAAGTGGGTGAAAGGAAGTTGATGGGACCAGAATTGGTAGAAGAGATGGCAGAAAAAGTTCAGCTGATTCAGAAACACATGAGAACAGCTCAGAGCAGGCAGAAGAGTTATGCGGATAACCGGAGGAAGGATCTATCTTTCGAAGTAGGTGATCATGTTTTTCTCAAGGTTTCTCCTTGGAAAAGTGTGATGAGATTTGGTAAGAAAGGAATGTTGAGTCCGAGGTTCATTGGACCATACAAAATTCTGGAGAGAGTTGGATCAGTTGCATACCGAGTGGCTTTACCTCCGAGTTTATCTCAGGTACACAATGTTTTTCACGTTTCGATGTTGAGAAAGTACATGCCAGATCCATCTCATGTTTTGAGTCCAGAGGTAGTTCAGCTAGAAGAGAACTTATCTTATGGGGAACAACCGGTCCAGATTCTTGACCACAGGGAGCAAGTGTTACGGAATAAAGTGATTCACCAGGCAAAGGTTTTGTGGAAAAACCACATGATCGAAGAGGCAACATGGGAATCTGAAAATGAAATGAGGGATAAGTACCCCCATTTATTCGATAAGTAAATAAATTGCGGGGACACAATTTTCTAAAGGGGGGAAGGATGTAACATCCCAAGTAAGTAATGAATAATAGATATTTTTATCTATGTCTATTAATGATTATGATAGTGTTATAGAGGCTTAAAATGAAAATAAATACAATCTTATGCATGGAATACACTAATATTCTTAAAAGATTGTTTTACTGCCTTTTGATGGAAAACCATTTTTGAATCTATATTTTGAAAATTTTATAAACTATGATTGTCAAAATAAACTTATTCTTTATGATTGGGACATCAAAATTTACCTTGTGTGAATTTTTGGTATTTTTCTGACAATGATCATTTTTTTAATGAATAGTGAATAATACTGCATTTTACATCAAAAATATTTTTAATCTAATTTATTTATATGATTAGATTATGTTTTGAATTGGTTTTGAAGTGAAATTAGAATATATTTTTGCCATTTTATCCAATGGTGGTCATTGGAATCAATTTCACTTTGAAATTAGACTTAAACTGGTGTCAATCTTTTGATACTTATTGTTTTGTAAAAATATGCTATTTCTCTGGCAGCGGGAATTAATTATTAAATTAATTAATTTGACTTATATGTTTTGAATTTTGTAAAATAGACTTCATTTTTGAATTTGGAATATCAAATATAGCTTAGGGTGAATTTTTGGTAATTTTCTGAAAAACTTCAATTTTTGATGAATAGTGAAACCACTGGGTGGTAATCAAGCAAACTGATTTTTCAGTTAAATGAAAGTTTACCACTAATGTGTATTGAATTTTGAAAATCCGACATACATGGTTATCATTAAGAAGTAAAATGTGGTTCAATGAGATTATAATAATTTTTTGGTGAATAGTAACTTATTAAGTTCTTAATCGCGATTAGTGGTAATTAGGGTAGTTTAAGGTATAAATAATACTTTAATAAAATGAAATGACCTAGACACATGTCCCAACCTTATTTGTTGTGTCATGGCCGACCAATACAAGCCATGGGTCAACTTGGGGACCCCATGGAGACATTTTGGTTGGGAAATGACATAAATAACTTTTTATTTAATGTAAAAGTAAAAATGACACAAACAAGAAATGTTTTACGAAAAAATATTTTACATGGGGTTATAAAGATCAGATTATTGATTATAAATAGTCATTGGAAAGCTAAAACGATTTCCTACATCATAGTATTTTTTTTATGATTTTTAGACATTAAATAAATTAAATTATATATGACATAATAATGATGCAGCGATGACATCATTATTTGACGATTTAAATAAAATGGAAAGATAATGTAAAATCTATGAACTAAAAATGTCCAAAACTTATTGGATGAGTGGATTTCGAACCCTTATCACCTTATCCACGAATTATATCAATGTGGGACCTTTTAAAACCGAAACACATTTTCAAATAAAGTAATATTTCTTTACATTCCAAAAGTGCCCCTCCTCTCCTCTTACAAAAGGCCCCCACCTCTACCTCATTTCACACACTACTCAAGCCTTTGTCTCGGCAAACCCCTACCCATTTACTCTCTCCACATCCCTCTCCTCATCCTAGAGGATTCCCTTTGGGAAGAATCCTTTCAAAGGAATCCTTTAGGCTCAAATCAAAAGGAGTTACACTTTTAAAGGTAATTCATTCTCTGATGTTCATTTGTTTTATTTTGCTTCTCCAACCCCCTAAACTCTTTTTATTTATTTCTTTTGTAACAAAACCAGTATCTTCAATATACTAGGATGTTGTTATAAGAATTATTTGAGCTACACTCTCACACAACTACATAAAATGGTTAAAGAACATACGGTTTCTGTGGATGGCGAAATTCTGCCTCCCGAAACGATGGTTGTTCAATACTCATTTAACACCTTCAAAGGTGGCCATTATGATGTCACTATTTTTATATATGATATATAATATGTTTATGTTTTCCTTAAGCTTCTGTTTTTTTTCATTTTGGGCATACCTTTATGGTTTCCATTATGGGTAAACACGATATCTTCATTTTAGGAAGTGCGGACTACCGCCCCCTGAAAGTGATTTGATTCGTTAAATACCATATGTGGGACATATAAAGGATGGAACTATGATATTATATATGTTATTATACTGTAATTACAATATAATCTTATATCATTATGATTCCATTCCATAAATACGAAATAGAAATGGAAGTAGCGTTCATGCGTACGTACGGCTTACCGTCTCCATGAACGGTGCATTTCATTTCTTACCTCTAAATGCGATGTAATATTATAAATACTTGTATATGATGAATATATATGATATATATGTTATCAAAATCATTAATATCATTCTGGATATAATGAAACTTTGACCAAATTAACAACATGTAAGTGTAAGAAGTCTATTTTTGACTTACGATCCAAATACTGACAAAATGAACATTATTAACTTAACTGATTACATGATGTTCATAACATGGTATAAAAGGATTAATGAACTTGAAAAAGATTCATAAGAAAGTAGAGATTAACTCAAGTTTATTATTCAGGAGATTAAAGAACGGTCGGGTCAAGTCAGATACGAGGTATGGGACTTCGTCTCAATCTCCTTTCATTGAGGCATATTTTATTTTATACACAACTTTATTTTATACGGTGTATAAACCCCTTTGATTTTTACGTTTATTCAAAAGGAATATTTTTTATACGAAGCGTTTACTAAATGACAAAAGGGAATTTTTTTGTCGTACGTATGCGGCGACAACGACTTCTCCGCCGTCGTGACCGTTATTTTAGTTTCGGCTTCCTCTACAAGCCATACTTTTTTTTAAAATGAAAAAAACACCATGTTTTACTTTGGTATTGAAAATGGTTTTCATAATGTTTTTATTATATCAATGTGTTGTATTGATATATCGTGATTGAAATGTGGAAATGTTATGTTTCCTTTATACATGTTTTATGTGATATGATATGTTATGGTTCTTGGGAATTATTATGAAGACGGGTGGTTTCGTGATAAACTAAGGGCGGGTGAGCCCGTTATAGCTCTCCAATGCATTGGGTAACGCGAAGGAGTGAAACGTTAAGGTTTCTCCGAAGAGATTTTAGGGAATATACTATGATGGGTATTCCAAACGTAACCAAGAGGGTTACTCTCTACGTAAGAATGTTATGAATGCCTCAAGTTACCTTTATGTCTTATGATTTCTATGATTTATTCATGATTTTATGAGATGTGTTAAAGTGCCTATGTTTTAAGGGTAAAGTATGATTTCATTCTTATGTATATATGAACTCATGTTTCCTTTCCATGTTTTTTTTAACCCATACTGAGTTTTATGCTCATCCCAAGTTTTTGAAATGTTTTTCACAGGTCAAGGGAAAGGTACATGAGAAGATGATAGAGTCAAGGATGTGTCAAGAAATAATCCATGTTTTATTTTGAATATGTTTCCATTGATGGAAATGAAGAATACTATCTTTATGTAACCACTTTGTTTATATGTGGAATGTAATGCAAGTTTTATGATCTTATTCTCTAAAACTCTGAACCCGAAAAGATCCTCAATGTGTAATCTTGTAATAACTCAAGATTAAGTAAGGTTTAAGGCTGGGGCCTTATATCTAAGCCTTACCTTAGGTATACATCACATCAAGAAAGCGTTTTGATTCAAGTCAAAGGGAGTTACCCGATTTAAAGGTAATGTCTTCCCTCATTTTCTATTCTTTATTTTACATCTTAACTCCCTACTCTCTTATTATTATTTGTTCATATAAAAAATAGTATCCTTAATATACTATTTTTTTATGAGATGTATTCAAAAAACAGTTACACCCACCACCATCTAATGGATACGAATATACTCTTTCGGTGTATGATGAACTGCTGCCTCACAAAATGATGATTGTTTGTTTATCTCTTACCACCTCTCATGGTGTCCATTATAATTGAATTGTATATATGTCTCATATATACTATATTTATATTGTATCAAGGCTTCTGTATTTTTCATTTATAGCATACCATTATGGTTTTTGTAATTGGTAATTATGATAATTTCATTTGAGGATGTGCGAACTACCGCCCCTCAAAGTGATATGACTAGTTCATTCCATTAGTGGAATGTACAAAGGATGTAATTACTAAAATATAATATGATATTATACTGGAATAATAATATAACAATTTATATTTAATTTTTCCTTCCAATAAATAAGAAATAGAAATGAAACTAGCGTATGTGCGGACGTACGGCTTGCCGTCTCCCTGAACGTTTCATTTCATTTCATATCTCCAAATGTTAGGTACTATAATAAATATATTTATATATATGATATATATTATATATATGATATCTAATTCATTAATAGAATTCATGATATAATGGACTTTTGACCACATGAACAACTTTTCATTATTGGAAGATCATTTTTGACTCAAGTACCAAATATAAAAAAACAACTGTTATTAACATAAATGATTATGTAATGTTTCTAGCATGTTAATAAGAAATATAAAATGATTAATAAACTTGAATAAGGTTCCTAATGAATTATAAATTATCTCTAGTTTATTATTCATGATATTAAATAATGAACGAGTCAAGTCAGACATGAGGTAAGGGAACTTCTTAATTTTATTTCCATTCATTGGGTTAATCTTCTACTTCTTTATTATGTCATGGAATGAATATGTAGGAATGACCTATGATTGTTTTAAACTTAATATATACTTATACTGGGTGTATTTATATTTTTCACACAAAATTATGTCATTTATTTATCTTTAATCTAATGATACAATCTTTTTATGGGACTATATCTCAATCTCCATTCATTAAGGCATATCTAAATTTTGTGCACCATTATTATCCTCAATGGTGTATATAAAACCCTTCCAAAAATTCATATCATGAATTTATATATTCTAATGAAATTTATAGTTTTATTTAATGTTATTATTTAATGGATTTTATTCAATATTTTCTCAAGTGGTAATGGATTCTTTAAGTTAAACATCAATTTAAATGTTTTAAGGATTCAATTTTTTAAATACATCTATTTCATGTACTTATTTTAGAAATGATTTTAAGAATATATTTATATGGACATGAGTGTTTTAAAGTTTAAAATCCATAAACAATTTTCATTGTGTAATGGGACACCTTGATTCAAAACACTTCCTTTTGAATGATTTAAATGAATTGATTGTGTCAATATCTGGAACTCATATATTGTGAATAAAATGTGGAAATGTTATAATTACTTTATTATTATATTATGTGTTATTAATATGTTATGGTTCTCGGGCATTTTGTACATATATGTGTGGTTCCATGATAAATCAAGGGCACATAAGCCTGAGATTTTTCTCCAATGCATTGGGTAACATGACAGATGTAAATGTAAATGTTTATCCTAAGAGAATTAGGGAGTATACTTTTATTAGTATTCTAAATGAAACAACCTACATATATGTGAAAGTTAAAACCTATATACGTTTATGGGTTCCATAATATACCTTTAGGATTTATGATTTCCATGTTTTATTCATAAATCTTAATATCTAGTTTGTTAATGATTTAAAATATTTATTTCATTGTCATGTATATATTTATGGACTAATGTTTTATTCATTTTCCAAATACTTAGTGAGATTTTTATGCTCATACCATGTTTTTTTAAATGTTTTTCACAAGACATAAAAATGAATAGGGTCAAGGATGGGATCATGGAAAAGTAAAGATATCTAAAATATTGAACCAGACATGACTCCTTTTTAGGAGATTTCTATATTATGAAAAAATGTATACTAATTTGAAGTTTCTGCATTGAAATATTTGAGATATAATGTAATAGTTATGAACTAATTCTCTAAACCTCTAAAACTAAAAAGATCCCTAATGTGAATTTTTATGTTAATTCAAGTTTATGTATTATTAAAGGCTGGGTCCTTATATATCAAGTGTACAGAAATATTCCAAAATTTCAAATAAGTTGTAATAAATATATTGTAGACTATTTAAACAATAAAAATGGTTTCATGACCATAATTAAATATGATTATAGAAATTGAAAACCGGTTATCCTTGAATGTGATAAATTTACACATCTCATATGGTGTTTTAATTTCTAGTATAAAATAACCAGAATGAAGAAATGATGATGAATTATTCCATTATCATCACTCCATTATAGTAAATTTATGGTAATGTAGTAATCATAACATTCTAATGAAACTAGGTGGTGAAAGAAAAAGAAAAGAAAGGAAGTATAAATAAAATAAATGAAAATATTAATTTACCTCTTGGTATTATCTTCCATGAGAACCTCTTTATAGTTGAGGTTTTGGTATTTTTAAGAGACCAACAGCTTCTGGACATGGTGGAGAAGATTTGGAGGATATTGGATCATAATATAGTCAAGTAAAATGTATTTAGAAGAGTTAATTGAATAGGATGTGAGTGGGGTTTCATATTGGAGCAGAGGAGTGATTTTTGAATATCTTACTCATTATTTTATTATTTCCCTCAATAAAACCAAGAGTGTTGATTCATGTGATCGATAATTGTAATAATTTCATGTTAGTTCTATCCAACTATATTCAAATCATCAATGATGCTATGAATTGTGAATTTAATTAATAACCTATATATATGGAAAATTACCTAATTTTACTATTCATAAAATATTCTTGTATTTCATGGAAATATCTAAAATTCACCCAAATTTTTTTTAAGAAGCAGAATTCAAAAAAGAACTACATTTTTTGATAATAACATTATATATATGATTAATTTATTTCTTAAATAAAATCTATATTTATTCAAAAATTAATAATTTCAAAACTATAATTTGTTTTATTTCATCTTGAAAAATTAATCAATATCTTATTATCTTATATCCATAATACAATAAAATAATAATATTATTTAATATTTATAAGGGTCAAATTACTATTCAAATTACTATTCATAAGGGAATGTTACTATTCACAAAAAATTAAGTTTCTTTTTTCAGACGTTAAATATCTTAATCAACGCACTCATGTATGTAAGTTTTTTGAAATTCGAATTATTGAGGTAGAAAAAATATATTTACTAGGTAGGTTATAACGAAGTGTTGTTTTTAGAGACATAGTGTTTCATGCATTTAATATTAATTTTATTTATAAATCCATGGGGTGGTACATATATGAGGTATAGAATATTAGAAAATGAGATTGATTAGTTAGACAGATTCCCTCTTCTTTTTAACGGATTGTTCAAATCTCCTATAATAGAGTCTAATGTTGGTCCTTTGGGAATCCCAGAACCACTATAGTATGGATATAGATGTTAAGAATAAAATTTTTTATTTATTTTTTAAATATAGAATAATAAATGTTCTAAAATGAGATAGGGAAGGATGGTCCCTTTTATAATGAAGGTGAGAGGAACTATTTGAATTTCCCAAAACATTGCATTATTATAAATTGTTGATCAATAAAAATACCTCAAAATGGAATGGTATATGAGGATAATGTGTGATGGGGTGGTAATACTATCAAACTATATATTTTATAATGTTTTTTTGTAATTTTAAACATTATTATTTTGATTAACCCTTGGTTATCCTATTTCAATTACAACTACAATAACACCAATTTCAAAATTATAAGTTCAATATTTTTACTTACAAGGTTAAAATTGAACTATAAATGGTCCAATTATGATATTTTTGAAAATTATTTATCTCCATTGTATTTAATTAGGTTTTTATAATTTTTAAATATATAAAAAGAATATATTTTTATGAAAATATAATTCATCTCAATTTTAACACTATTCATTACATTGTCATTAAAAAATCAATAGATCAAGATTACTTCAAAAAAAATAATTTTATAAACAAATATAATGTAATATTAAAATATATAATTCTTGGACATCATTAATTTATTCAAATTATATTTATTTTATAATTGTTAATATCAGTTAATTGAGTTTATCAATAATGGAATAATTACTGCATCATCATTCTGTAATTATTTATCGTAATTATTTTTTACTAAATATTCAAAATAAATTTTCATGATTCATATATACCTTTTATATTTCATAATAATTTATATAGTTACACGTATTTTCTATTTATCCCTATAAAAACAATAATATACTTATTGAAGGTAAGGGTTTGAAATTTTGTCACTCTCGTTTATTTTAATAATATCACTGAACATTTATTCATAAAGTCTCCATTAAATTATTAAATATATAATAATTTCTAGTATTGGTGGAATTAACTTCATATTATAATGTTTTCTCAAGATTAAAGGTTATTTTTTAATATTTATAATATTTTATTTACCCTTAATTACCAGTTTTATCCTAAGCAGTGGTAATAAAAATTACTACAGTTAATATTCATGTTGTCCAAAAATAAAATGGACTTTTTTATAAATTTTTAAATTACTATTAAAAATATTGAATCCATTTTTTAAAAGTAAAAACACTTAAATAGAATTTTTTTTAACAATATTCCTAAAGATGGGATTATATGACTACTTTTAAAATTAAGAAGTGAAAAAGATAGAAATATCTTTATACTAAATATTAATGTGAAGTTGGTCCAATGAAATAAATTGCATTAATAAATGTAAAATTATACCAATTATATATTAAAACCATTTCAAAAAATAATTGTACAATATAAATAAGTAAGATAAAAAGCAATTTTCAATTATAATTAAGTATTTTTCATTATTCCTAAAAACATGAATCTTATTCAAAAAATATTCAAAAAATAAACCAAATTAAATTTTGATATAATTATTTCAAGGAATATGTTAACTATTTAAAATATAATTTATAATATCATACAAATTAATTTTTAAAATAAGTAAGCCATTGAAAGGTGATAATACTGCTTTTAGAAAAAAAATACAATATTTCAGCATATGACTGGATTTATCATGTCTAAAAAACCAATAGGATGGATATTAAACATTATATTTATTATTATTATATATATATAATTAATATAAAAATAAAATAGTGACTATTATTTATTTTTATAAAACAAAACATTTCAATATTTATTAGTTTTTCATGAAATTGATTTTTTTATATACCAAAGGGTATTTATTTTTATTAATAATGTATTGGACACCAAATAATTATTTATATATATATATGTAAAACATATTTTCATAATTTAGATAATAAAATATAAACCCACCAAAATAATTTCAAGGATATAAGTATCTTATTTAAATAATTACAATAATAAAAAATATTTTCTGAAGAAATCAGTATTGAGTGTATCACAAGCTAAGTTGGTGTTGCGTATATCACAACCTTAACATGGTGTTGCATGAAATTATTGGTATAATAGAAATAATATTAATTATAAAATTTATATTTAAAAAAATATTAAGTGTTTTACAATACAAATCCATGAAATCATTCTCACGACAATTCCTCTACAGGCAAAGAAAAGGATAATTTTAAAATTACAGAAGTTTTTTTTTCCAATAAAATTTTCCAAAATATATTTTTGTAATTGACTATTATTAAAAATTAAAAAATAGTTCTTCCATTTATTTATGATATTGGATTATAAATATTACTAATTACATATTTTCTTTACTGGAATTTACTATGATCCTACTAACAACTCCCACAGTGTGAAAAAACATCCATTATCATTGAACCAATATCAATATTAAAATTCCTTCCAATGATTCATATTTAACCTTTACCATAAACATGGACTAATTGTTTATTATTTTTTATTTATCTCTAATTATGATTAATTATCCTAAAAATGGTGTTTAAAAATTCTATGATTTATTAATTCCAAATCATTTTAGGACCTTTTAGTTCTATTATAGCCAAGAAAATACAAAATGTGGATTTTATACCAAGGTTAATGGTATACTTGATAATGGATTGTTATTGATATTTTATTTAGTTAAATAAAAATAATCACAATAATTGAAGTAACTTCTCTAAAATGTAGAGTTTTTTATGTGAAGTGGTGGTAATGTTATTGTGGAATGTGTTTTATTTAAATGTCAACTCTTTCAAATAACATTCTATCTAAAGAATCATATACAATTACAAGTTATTAATATAGTTTCTATAGAGGTTATATGTTTTGATATGTTTCTAAAAGAATGTAATAATATTTAATATTAGATAATAGAGTCTGGAATTTGATTTTGAGTATTAGATTATATCACACTGTAATGCATGGGATCAGTTTGCAATTAATAATGCATATGATTCAGTTTGTTTGGAATAATGTCAAATGACTTCGCAACTAAAAAGTTCATTACATAATGTGTAATTTTTAAAACTAAATTAATAAGGATTATTATTAAAATTAACAAGTTTAAATGGGAATTTTACAGTGAATAATTTTACATAATATTAAATCATATCATACGGGAAATATTTTCAAAATGAATAGGATATGATGATTTTTCTAAATGTAAACAATGTTAAAGAAATAAATTCATAAGTAGAATTCGATCTATCATGAATAAATAATCAAAACACCATATATATATATGATGTCAAATTAATAGTTTCCAAAATATGTGGTTCAAGGGAGTCACACCATAGTGGATTATCTCAATATGAAATACACCTTGATGAGAAGTTATTATTGATCTTGAAAAATAATTCCATACTATATGTAGGTGGATGCACTAAAATATATCTTAGATAAGGTTACACATTGAGTACAGAAGAACAATATAGATTGTTTTATTATTGGATATTCAATTAATCCAAATAACACACCATAATGAGTCTTATATATAATTAAAAATCAATTTACATAAGAGAAACATCTTGTATGTAAAATTTTTATGATTTGGTCATGATATTGTTTTTTATCACTATATTTGATTGGAAAATATTTCATTACATGCTCAATACATTTATAAACCTATATATAAGGATTCGGCCATTAAAATTAAATATTTTTTGGTTTTAGTAAATATTTCATTATTAAAAAATTGTGGATATTTTGAGGTTTATATTTTTATAAAATTATGTTACAAATCCAAAATAACCAACCAATATAATAAAAAAATGATATATCCAATAAATTTAAAATTTTCATATTGTATGATAAAATAATACACGGAATGATTCCTTGTTATGAAAAATCTACACTAATTTCAGCATGAAATCTTTCTTTCCCATACCCATATTTAAATAGTATTAATTTTTTATTTTTTAAAATGTGCAATGAGGAAATAATACATAGCCATGGATATAAAAAGAATAAAACTTCTATTCAATTTAAAAAACATGAATAACCATGAAAACCCATATCATAAAAACATAACATTCTACCAATAAATGGAATTATAATTCTTTTAAAATGACATTTACAATACCTTCTGAAAACAAATTTTTTCAATGAAAAAAATAAATTGAATAGAAAATTAATATAGTTTGCTTAGAACATAATCTAATAAAACCCTTATATAACCCTTACAAAACTATAACAAATATGAATAACTAGATGACCAACATCACTTATAATTCTATGAACAACATAACATATCCCCAAATCATTGGACTGTTATCTAGGCACACCCATCATATTAGCTATAATGATATTAACTAATGTTATCTTAATTCATCCATCATATATATTGTCCAAGAATAGCTACATGAAAAATAAATTTGTTTCTTTCACATTTTCATCTTTAATCTTTTTTTTAAAAATATTTAAAGACATATGAAAATAACATTCAAATATCAAAATACATTTTTTATTTAAAAACAAATTATTACTTCCAAAATAATAAATAAATGGGTAATAAGTTTTTCATTTAAAAATAATGAAATCATGAAAATCAATCTAGAAATAAAATAATGGACCTAGTGGTGTCAAACAATATTGTCCATGTGTACATAATAGATCAATCTTTTTTTTCATTTTTCAAAACATTAGGTATATATCATGTAAAAATATTTATTTAAAAAATTGAATTTAAATTAAAAATAGATAGAAAATAATCATTTCAAATATTTTATTTCCATATAAATTTTTTCATAAAATAACATTAACAACAAGGACCTTTAAAAGAATGAGTTATAAGGTAACCTTTAAAAATTATTTTTTATAGAAATGTCCCTTATCACTTTAGAAATATTGGAATCATTATCCCCATGAAATAATAACAAGAAGAAAACTATAAATTAAATTTTAAGATACATATTTATTATATATAATATCTAATTGGGTTTATATACACCTCATAAAAGTGTATTTGTGTATAACATTAAATTTTCCACAGTGATAGTAAATTGAGACGATGTACTTTACCTTGAGTCAAACATGTCACAAGTCTCTTCATATTCTGAAATAATAAAATTATGTTTAGTATATTCTGTATTTTTAAACAAATAATGTTTATTATTACATTAATTTCACTTATAACAATTTTATATAAAATTATATTATGTTTTCATCTGGTGTTTTGACCATATTTGTCTTATGTGTCGAAAAGCTTTTGTGGGTTGACTATTGTCAAAGAGGAAACTGTTTAAACATGTACATAATAATAATCGTGGAATATTTATCATATTTATATATAAAAGAATAATTTCATGGACAACAAGGATATATTATTTTTTGAAATGAATTGTGTTACAACCATGGAAAAGGATAGTCATAAGTACACATGAGTAATACTTCCATTTTTAAATTATCAAGGTAGAAAAAAGGTATGTAATATTTTATCCTTATATAATGGTAATGGTATATTATATAATTTACTATATCATAAAATATACATATATATATCCTCATTTTGGTGTGGATTTGAAAATATAGTCACGACACTTTCTGAAAGCGGTAGTCAGAACATTCATGAATGACATTATCATTTTTCTATGAATGAAATGGTAAGAAAGAAATGATATGTTATATTTTTAGAATGATAAATATTTATTCAATATAACAATTAACTAATTTATATAATATATATTTGTTATATTCACCATTATTACCTCTATTTAATTAATTAATGAAAAATAAATCACATCGCTTCATGAGTCAGTAGTACACCGTACACACGAGCGACATTATCATATCCCACACAAAATTGAATGTAAATTCTATACATGATATATTATCTCAATATGAATAATTAATTTTTAAATTTCATTTATATACTTTATATCCACAATTATATCCTACCTTGAGAGGTTCCATGAAAAAAATGAATGGCGTTGATTCACATGGTTGTAGTCTCTTGCACACATAAATGAGGATTTTGCAAACCATTTGATCGGATAAAAGAAATATTTAGGTTATCTTATTAAAAGAATAAAATATTTTTATATTTAATTTACAATAGTTTTTATGAAATCATTTTTTGGAATTTAATTATGTGGTGAAGAAATAAAATTGATATTCTCATTAGAGAATATTACCTCTTCTTTAGGTGACTTCTTTTAGTCTCTAGAAAATTCCTTACATGGTCAAATTGATACCCAAAATAAGGGTTATATAATTATATTTTGTAATTATAGAAGATATTGGGGTAGGTATGGGCTGATCTACTGGGATTTGATGGTGTGAACAAAGGAGTAGATGGCGTGTCCTTTTATAAGTAAGGTGAGTGGCACACATATAAATTTTTAAAACAATTAATTCCACACACATTTTATCATATAAGTGTGATCCAATCATGGAAGAATATAAATAAAATAATTTATTTGTTCAATATATTCCCATACAAAATATTTAATTCTGGTTTTTTGGTTATTTAATCAATTGTAATTTTTGATTAACACCCTTGTAAATTCAATTTTTCATTAACCGCAATAATTTATTTTTGATGCTAAAACTATTCATATTAGAAAAAAATTAATATGAAAATATTATAAAATATAAGTAATGATTATTAAAAAAATTAATCCATTTTACCAAAGTCAAAAAATAGATGTTTCAAAATTATATTTAAAATAAAAAACTTATAAATGACGAAAAGGCATGTTTTTAAACACAGTAATTTTTGAGAAAAATATTATTTTATATTAACTCAATGATAAAAGATGACAATTTTATGATTATAAATTAATATAAAATGATATATAATATATAAATATCATTTAAAATTTTCACTAGGTTTTATTTGAATTAATTAAAATGGATAAACATTGTGCAATTTAACACATTTTTTTGAAAACAAATGTTTTTATGCCAAAAAACAATCTAATACTAAAAACAAATATAAAGTTGATTGAGTATAAATTTACTCGATTAAATCTAAATAACTAAATCTTATGTTACTTTAAATCATTTTCAATACTTAACTTTTCAATGAAAATACTAAAATTATTACAATGAAAATACCTTTTACAAATATTAGAATTTTTCCTTAATCACATATAAATCAATATTTTATGGAAAATCCAATAAAATTCAAATGGGTAAATTTTAATATTATGATTTTAATAATTATTTTATTATTTTAAAATCCATATTATAAATTTTTTCATATAAATTTTTTAATAATACCTTATATGAAAAGTGTTCATTTAAAAATATGTCATTCTTGATTTAAATATTCATTAATATTGTTATGAATAATATGACCATATAATTCAGATTTATAATTATGAAAATGATATAATATATCATTCTCTAGGTTTATACATTCATACAACTTTTATAAATTGTATCCTCACAATTTTATTAACTTATTTTACTAGTAGGGCTATCTTTTGCTAGTATTATTTTTAGATTTTCTTGTTTACTCTTCAACAATATCTGTTTTCCATAAAACATTAAACTGGTGGATCCCTATTTTCCACAAAAATATTTACATATTATCAATAATATAAAATTTTTATTCCATATATAAAATGTTCTCTTTCAACTAAACTACTTTTGGGATCAAAATATTAGATCTAACTAGAACATATATGCATTACACTGATATATGAAATACATTGTATGACCAGGAAAAACTCGTATGTAAGGCCACATAGTTTGAGATTGATCCAAATGTTTCTGAAATTTCATATTTCCTAATGTTACATTGAATAATATCCCCATTATTTCAAATATATATAAGAATTTATTTGTAAAAACATTGAAAAATACATCATCACCTACCTCAAAATAAAAATCTTTCCTCAGGTTATCCACATAGCTTTTCTTCCATCAATGAGATGTCCTCTTATGTTATTGAGTCAACATCGCCATATACTCTATTTATACTACCAATTATGGTCCCATAAAATTCATTTCTCATACGTCAACCAGAAATTATTGTTTTTAACACCAATTTCCATATAATTTCTAAAATTGTTTCATCTGTATACTAGAATGAAGACTGTTTTTATAATAAAAAAACTAAATAAATATTTTCTTTGAACTTATCCAATAATCCCTTATAGAAGAACGATACATATATTCCATGTTTTAAATTTTCAACTCATAATATCAATCACATTAAGGCTAAAAATTTAATATTAAATTTATTTTATAATATTATAACTTCTCATGACCTTTTTAAAAATTCGAATGTTAACCTTGGATAACTGTCTCATACAATGTAGATAGGAAATCCATATAATGTGGAAATATACTTTCGATATATTCAATTTGTCTAATGGAATGATATATTATATTGAATGGGAGGTAAATTTGTAGATCGTTTTAATCAATCAACAATAACCTAAATCTCAATATTTCTTGGTGAAGTATTTTGAAATCCTAAATTAAAATCCTTTGATATATTTTTGCATTTCCACTCTTTCAATATAAAATGTTAAATCACTATATATAGTAACAATAATTATTATTTAACCTATAGAAAATTCAAACACAAGGGAAGAAAAATAATTTTCCAAATATTTATACACCTTCTTCATCAATATTATATTATGTAATCTTTACCTTCTTAAAGGATTCACCCACTGCATACAAATATTGATCCTGCTCTGGAATTTTCGTAATTATTTTTGAAAACTTCCACCACATAGATTCCTAAAACAAATAAAATGTCCCTACATACACAACTTCTAAAAAATTATACCAACTCATTAACCAATGATTCACATTCCAAACAAAAAAAATTTAATGTATCATTATTTTTCTGACTCAAAGTATCGACCACTTTTTTTATAGGATGCTAATGATTCATGAAATCACAATAGTTGATCATTTATAGAATGACGCTCTATCTCAAGAATAATTATTTTAGATTGAATATGTACTTTGATTTTTTTAATCAGTATATATATCACACTTCACTCCATATATATGATGCCTCCAAATTTTTAATGCTAAAACCATATTATTTAACACCTTATCCCATTTTGGGTAATTTAACTCATGAGATTTCAGCTGAAGTTCCACATAAGAAAGTACCTAATCATTTTTCATTGGGACACAACCATGACCTTTTAGTGATGCATCATAGTAGTTTTAAAATTCATTATTTAGGGAAGATATGTCTGACACTAAATCATTCAACAATCCTCTTATTATTTCCTTTATGAAATCATCACATTTTTTATCTAGATGAATATTTCTCATTTTTTCAATTAACTTAGTCAACGGGATATACAACTAAGAAAATTTTTCAAAAAAACATTTATCGAAATGAGATAATCCCTCAAAACTGAAAACACATATGTTATTTGTGGGTCGTTTCCATTATTTGATAAAATTTTTTTTTGAAAGGTTAATAGTTATGCCATCCTTAAAAAAACTTTCTATAGAAAGAAATAATTTTCAACAATAATTTAAATTTAGGAAATTTACCATGTACTTTATTTTATTTTATGGTGTTTAAAATAATCCATAAGTTTCATTCATGTTCCAACATAAATTTAGAATATAACAAAATCATCAATAAACATAACTGCAAAATTTTCCATGATGTCATGAAATCCATTATTTATATGGTCTAAAAATACATCTAGTTCACTGTGAAACACAAAAAGAATGATTTTGACCTCATAGAACCTATACCTAGTCTAAAATTCATTCATCTAAATGTTAAACACCTTCTCATTTTGTTGTTGGTACCTAGAACTCATGTCGAAATTTGAAAAATATTTTTCTCCCTTGATCTGATAAAAAAACATTAATATGAGGAAATATACACTTCTTTATAATATTGATGTTATTCCACACCATATAGATAATGGGACATCTCATTAAACCATATTTCTTTTTAGTTAACAAAAAAATCTCCCCATGGTGAATTAAATGGTGGAATGAGACATTTTATCTAATATTTCTTGAAATTTATTTTTCAATTCTAAAATTTCTACCAAAAATATTAAATTATGCGGTTTTGAAATATGATTAGAATTATGTACTATGTTAAAAATAAACTCAAACTCTTCATCAAGAATAACACTAGAAAAATCATCTGAAAAAACATACATGCTTTCATTCACTACAGGAACAACACAAATTTGAGTAGTATCATTTTTTAACAATGAGAACAAGGTGACTTTAACTACTACTCTAATCAATTTTTCATCTTCTTGGGATGTTACCAATGGAATGAAATATCTATACAAAAGTTTTTCACTATAATCTATCATATAATTATAAATTAAAATCCAATCCATACCCAAAATGATATCAACCCCAAAGATGGATAGCTCAACAGGGTTTATAAGAAATTACATCCCACTGATAACAATACAAATATGATTATTAATCTTGGTTTCTTTATTACAACCCCATAGAGTTTTCTGAAAATTTCATATCATATTATCATGATTGGATATTAAAAATCTAAGTGAAAATTTACAATAATGAAAGAATTTTAACATCTATATTCAAATATAAGATTGGAAAAATTCTAATACACAAATAACATGAAATCACAACATTTTCTGATGGCCCAATATCAACTGTAGTAGTAGAAAAATATTTTTCCCCACCATTTTTCTTCGGATCATGATGATTTCTAGCCTTATTTACCAATATGAAGCACAATTTAACAAGATAAAAAAACTCATTTATACTACATTGATACAGCAGTGGATAGATATCAGTTACAACATCATTGGATTCTTTATAATTATTTTACATAAAATCACAATAAATATGGTCAAACATTATACATTGGTAATATTACAATGTTTTTATAAGAAATTATACAGTATTATTTTTACCACACTTATCAGTACATGATAAATTTATTTTCATTCCTCAAAATTTCATTTTTCCCTAATCGCCTTTCATCCTGAACTCTTTTTATGTTCATCATAATGAGTAAATTTTTTATAAATACTCCATATCATATTTTTTACACAATAAACATTTTCACATAAATTTTATATTCTTGTTTTTTTTGTAAAAATTTATTCATATACATTATTTTAATCCTGGGTAAAATATATTAATTTTCCTATGAATTTCTCAATTAAAATCTATTTTGTACCTGGTGAGTGTTATGAAATTGGCTTCATACATGGTGACAAAATATTCATCCTTTTTCCTCATTTCCGAGAAATTATTTTCAATCCATATCCGAAAAAACATAGGGAAATATTTATCAATGAAAATATACAAAATGTTTATATATCTATTATATTAAGGATATTTTTCTCTTTGTTATTCATAACAAATACCACTATAGATATACTTCAAAGTCAAAACGACTGATGTTAATAGTTACATTTTGATGTTGTGCTCATCCCATTACTTCAAATATATTCTCTAGATATTTGATCCATCCTTCACATACCCTTGGTTCCGATGATCCCCTAGATGATGGGGGCTTTTCCACCAGAAATCCTCTACAATAGACATGTTCCTTATAGGTAGTTCTGGTTCCCCTCGAACATGGATACCATCACCATTTATATATTTTGGAAATAGATCCATCAATTAAAAAGTGTTTTATGCCAATTCCAACTATCTCAGGATGCTAATCTGAATGATATTTTCCTCTCAATGTCTTCCAAATATATATTACATATTTCCTCTTTGGAAAAACATTCTGAATAGACCTATTTTAGATGAATAAATCGGGTAATAATAAAAATTTATTTCTTTCAAAATTTACTAGATGGTAAAATATTTCAGTGGAATGATATCAAAACTATCCTATCAAATAATTTTATATTAACGCTCCTATGATAAAAACTATATGTAATCAACCATAGACATTACTAAATTTTTATATTTAAATCAATAATTAATTTCATTAAATTTTATGATCTTTTTAGTTTTATAGTTTTCGATAAGTAGGTCCTAACTCATTCATAACAAAACCATATAATGAAAAAGTAGAAATTATCCAATCTATGTCGGTCATTTCAATAATTTAAAATATTCAGAATAAATAATGACTTAATTTCATAAAAGCATTTCATGAATATCAACTTTAATTCTTCCATTCCATTAATGATACTTAAATCATGTGAACATTGATTTTTAAAATGTTGAATGAGCATAATAATCATAATTTTATACCTAAAATGAATAAAATCATTAGTCCCATGAAAAAAATGAATACTCATAAAATTATTTTTACTAAAAAACATAATTATTTAGCCTTGAAAGAAAATTATCATTATCTTAGAAATATCTATTATATTATCTTATGAAAAAAATGATTTTAATGAAAACTCATTAGAAATCCTTAAAAACTCTTATAAGTACCATGGAAAATTGTATCATATAACACTACCACAAACCTCAAAAACCCTTAAAATTTTGAATATCTATATGAAAATATTAAAATATAATTATCCTAAGAACATAATAAATATCCAATGCATTATAGTTCTATATTGGTGAACCCATAATAATATTTAAAATAAACATACCTAGAACTTTCTCGGTTCAGCCATATTATAGTATTTCATAGTAACAAAAATTGAATTATGTAATTATACATTATTTTTTTCATCATAAATTGATACATAAACTATTTTAACCACATATAGAAATCATATTTAGATATAAAAATACAATTTTCATTTAAAACCCAATTTTAAAAAAAATACCCAAAAAATGAAACATGGATTTCCAGAGAAGAAAAAAGATTAAATCATGAAAAGGAAGTTAGAAATATAATAAGGGTCAGGGTGTAAGATAAATTCATTGTCATTGTGTAAAATAAGAATTAAACAATCGATTTATTTGTTTATCAAAATTTTTTGTATAAATAACATAAAACAATTCTATTCAAATACCATTTAAAATAAAGTAAAACATGACATAAAATGATCTCTAAAAATATTTAATTTCCAAATAATTTTTTTCATTAAATAATTTTAAAAACAACTAAATAAAAAAAATATTTTGAAAGAAAACATTAAAATATATTTTTTTAATGAGAATTCCATTATCATATTGAAAATATTTTAATTATAATTATCATGATATGGTAACATGATAAACATAATAAAATAAATTATATTAAAAAATTTCATTATATAACATGTCAATGTGTTTGTATATAAAAATCATAAAATATTATTGCTGTATAATATAAAAATATTCCTTAGTGAAAGGAAATTGAGATAAAGTCCCTTTCCATGAATCTGACTTGTCACACGAGTCAATATATTCATGAAAAATAATTTTATGTATGATATTTAAATACATAATAACATTATTCAGGTTCATTATTATATTTATTTTAAATATTAAAATGTTATATATAATTACACAATAAATTATGTTTTCATCAGATGTTTTGATGATACTTATTATATGTGTCAAAAATGTCATTAGATGATTGAATGTGGTCAAAGTGGTCATTATTAATATATCTCTTGAAAAATAATATTTAAAGAGTTAAAAAATTTATACATAAATTATAATTATATGATTAATAATTAAGGATAGGTTTGTTATATTACGTTTGTTAAAATCATGGAGATGGTAGGGTATACAGACACATGTGTAACGTTTCCAAATTTTCGAAGAACATTTTGTAAAAAAGGTAAGTAGTATTTTATCATTACCAAATGATAATAATTTTATATTTAAAATATTATTTATTTAAATATACTTATATAAATCATAATTTATTTGTGTTGGTTAATAGAGATTCACAACACTTTGTGAAGGTTGTAGTATAAAAATTCATGAAATATGTTCTCATTTCCTTGTGAGTCAAAAGGTAAAAATAATAATGATATATTATCTCTTCAGAGTGATAAATATATTATTAATATCATATTTGTTTTCATATAACCTATATTCAATATCATTACCCATATTACATTCCTTGGAACACTTTAGTTAAAAATGAGTCACATCACTTCATGAGGTGGTAGTCCGCCGTACACACAAGCAACGTTATCAGATCCCCAAAAAATAAAATTTTAATTGATATAAGTTTGATATAATGACTCCATATGTAAAAATATGTAATAAATATCACATAAATTATTTATATACATCATCATAAACAATCATGTGATATAGTACCCTCGGTTTCTCATATGTAACCCTCATAGAATGCTTCTAATGGTTATAAAGGTTAAAGGTGATGAATGAATGATTCAGGGGAACTTTGAATGATGTTTTGAGGCAAAGGGGAAGTCGCACAGGTAGTGCATAGTTTTCCTAAACAATACCGCCAAATTGTGTGTATTTTTTCTTTTGAGGCAGTATCTCCAACATGGTTGGAGCATGATTATGGAGACCATGCGAGGAGGTCATGGGATGGTCTACCGAGGGAGTAGCTAACACGTAGTTGGCACACAATTTGATAAACCATGCAAGCACTTAAACGAGATCCTTAAAAAGTGGATCTCACACATTTTTTCCTCAAAAGGGATAGTTTTTCCTCTAAAACGAATATAACTCAGGATTTTGTTCCTCCTTAGTCTAATAAAGGTTCTCCCATAGTTCTGAGTATGATCTAAATGCATCCCTTGGCAAATCAATGTCGGATTCTTGTGGTATGTGATCGTTCATCTTCGTTCTTGTTCAGTTTCTTAGATCTACATAGATATACTTCAATTTTTCTTTCATTTTCATATATCTGTTCCCATTATGGGTAGATCATTGTTTTTTGATTCCAAATATGATGATATTTGGTCTTGGTCTTACTATGAGAAGATATCTATGGCTGGTTCATGAAGAATAAACCGAGTTTCCTTGTGCGTTATTCATTCATTTTGGTTTTTGTCTAAACCCTAAAGGTTGGAGGCTTCTTCCTTGACACCACTTAGTAGAAATTATTAGCATGATTTCAAATTTAATGTTTTTTGTGTGATTTATTTTTATTTGGTTGTTCAACTCCTGTGGGAAACCCTCTTGAGTGATGGTTGTGAAATCTAGAAAATTTGGAGTTTTGAATGAGTGCTTTAGTTCTTTATTTTAAAATGTGGCTTTTAAAATTATGATTTTCTGGAATTGTGGTGAATGATTTGGGACTAGTTGTTTTCAATAAAAGGGATAATTTTTTTTGAAATAAAATGTTTTATTTTAGTTGGTTGCACATTGGTTTTCAATAAAAATGTTGTTTTATTGAAATGGTTTGACCATAAGATGGTTTGTCATTGAAATGGTTTTGATGGAAATGGTTTTCAATAAAATGGCATTTTTATTGAAAGGGTTGTTTTGGCATGATGTTTGGGAACATGTGGTGAGTTTTAATGTTTCATATACGGGGCTTAGTTGAAATATGACCTTGTTCTCGATGCCAAAGGTTTAATAGAACATGGGAATTGTATATATGAGGCTTGGTTGAAATATGACCTTGTGCTCGGTGCCAATGGAGTAATGGAACATGTGAAATTATAACCTTTTGACAACCTGGTAGATCGATGAGAAACCACTCATGAGTATTGAACTATCATAAGATTCATGAATGGGTGGTTTCATGGGTTTGTGGAATGGTTGGGTATGAAAAAAATGGATACTGTGAAACAGATTTAAAGGTTTTTTAGTTATCTTTTTGGAAAATTGACTTGCTGGGAAATTTTTTTTAAATTGGACTTGTATGCTTTTTGTTACAAATGGTTTTATAAACTTGTATATATTTGTTTATAAACAATTATTAAGAAATTTATCTATTTAAACTATTTTATATAAATGTTTCTAACTTTTATATCTTAGTGGCGTCAGTATGGAAGTCATTGGGGAAAACCTACAGAGTTTTATACTAACCCCTACTTTGTCACCTTGGTGATTTTGCAGATGTCGTATTTAGGGATATAGGTAAAGGTAAGGCACCTCATTACTAGTGGTTCATGGTGATGCTTCAGATAGGTGGTGGCGCTTTGAGCATGGAGCAGTGTGTGAAGAAGTGTAGTGTGTCTTAGCTTATTTTGGGTCCTTTGATTAGTCTTCCACTTAGTGCTCTGATATTGTGTTTGGTTGTATTGGTTTTGGTTTGTATTGTGGAACAACTTGGTTGTCCTTTGTGAAAACATACTTGAATGTTTTATTGACATGCATTATATAGTGGCAGTTAGAGGATGGTTTGGGTGATTTCTTTCTAAAGGGTAAATCATTCCCCACTATTCCTTGAAGCCTTAACATTTATTGTCAGCCTTTGGAGACTTGGGAACATCGCTTAAGGCCAAGTAACCCACACCGCCTCCTCAAGCCAATGAGGTAGGGGCAGGGTGATACATGTGAGGTGGTAATGGAAAACTAAATGACTCCAGTTCATGAGGTGGTAGTCTACTGTCCAAATGAATAATGATTTCATATCTCATTTTATGATAGAGTATACAAATTTGAGTTGTCATATTAAAATAAAAACATATCCTAATATGGTAGATACTTAAGTAATTTCTTAATCATGGTTTAATATTAATCGAATGGGGGGTTCCAGAAATAATAACAAAATAGTTATTACAGAATGTAACCTCTTATTTGGGTAAATTCTCTTAGTTTTCACCAAACTCCTTTTTTATTTCCTTTATTCCCAAAATAAAGCATCTAGGATAAAGGTAGTAAATAATATATGTTATTATGTTATTTATTGACAAAACCTGATGGATATTTATAGATGAAATAGAGGATGATAAGGGTGGAATTTTATATGTATAGATTGTGGTGCACATAAAGTGTTTGAATAGAATGAACTCTACCCATGATTGTTTCATTTAATAAAGAAACAATAATTGAAAATTCTCGGTAACATAAGGTATAATTTCTATATATGTACAATAGATATATTTTATACAATAATTTAGGTCTATGTAACTGTTATCTTTTCAATTTTTCCACTAGTAAATCAATTTTTTACCATATCCATGTTAATTAAATTTTCCTATTTTTAATATTCATTTTGGTCAAAAAAAGTTGAAAATATTTTAAAATATAAATTATGATGAATAAAATCATTAAATACATTTTAAAAAATTTAATTCATAGCATTTGATATTTTTAATTTAAAAATAAACCCAAAGATATGATGAAAAATGGGGTTTAAGAGAAGTATTGTTTGAGAAAATGATGAATATATATTAACTAAATGAATAATTATAGTAATTGTATGAATAAATAATACAATTTAATGAAAAAAATATATAAATTTCATTTAAAACACTCCCCACTATAGATTATTTTACTAAATTAAAACTGATACATATTGTGCATTTTAAAATAGTATTTTGAAATAACTATTTTTACACCAAACAATTATTATACTAAAAATATAATGTTGATTCAAAATAAATTGATTGGATTAAATATAAATAAATAATAATTATGTAACATTAAATCCAATTAAAAACATATTGTGACTTTAAAAATACTTATATTATAGAAATAAAAATCATTTTTACAAAAAATGTTATTTTTCACTATTTACAAAATAATCAACATTTCTAGAAAAATGAAAACATTTCACCATATGAAAATATTTCTGTTATATTTCAAAAATTATATTAATGTTTTATAATTAAAATTGTTAAATTTAAAAATCAATTTTTTAAATAAAACTTTATATGAAGGATGGTTAGTTATAACAATATATTTTTTGATTTAAAAATTACATAATATTTTTATAACTAATATTACTATCTAATTGATGTTATAATAATTGAACATTATTTATTCTATCAATACATTGGTTGATACATAATAAATATCAGAGTTTTTATGATTTTTTGGGGAAATAGGATGGTATTTCCATGAAACTATATAATGATCCGTGAAAGTGATGATCACTTCACAATTACATGTGTCATGCCATGAAAATGTGAAAATAAAAAATTTTAGTTTTACTGAAATGGTCCACATAGTGCTTCAAATTCCACTCCTAAATAATCATTTATATACGTTAATAATATCCATCGGCTGAAAAATCCTAGATAGATCTGTTGTTCAAAAACTAAGTGCTATTATTCGATGAGGTGGTTAACTCATAAAATTATTGTGGGGATTCAATTATAAAATGTTGGAGTAGAGTGCTTATTTTTTATGAATGCATTGTGATTAAGAAAGAAAATAATTAAGATCGATTTTGTTTTATAGTTATGCATAGATATTATATAGATTTAAAAATTATTAAATATAATATAAATAAGAATATATGATGAAGAAGAATAAGAGGAAATATCATGTTAACAACGTGTTAGAGTTATATTTTTGGTTAATTATATATTTTTATTATGATCATGGATTATATATATTTGTTTTCTAGGTGAGAGATACATAGGTGAATATTCATATTATTTATAATGGCTTCATATATAGTATTTGTTCATTTTTTGTCAAAAAATTGATTGAACTGAATTGTTTAATCTTCTGATTTACATGACCAGTCCAAAGATGATACATCTTGTTTTGAATAGTGAATGTTTTGAGAATATATAGTGCATAGTGTGTTTTTATCTTGATTTTTTTTGTTTTAATACATTGATATTTTCATACATAAATCAAGGTAATTATTCTTATTAAAATATAAAAGTCAAAGTATGTGAATTCACTATTTCCCCCATCTTAGTGAATTCTAGTTATTCATGTTAGAATATTTTTATGATATATTAGAGAATCTCTTTTTTCCTTTGTAAGATGGATATATATTTTTCATTGGTGTTAAAATATTTCCTCTATTTTTTATATTTTTTACAAATAATTTGTATATTTATCATGGAATATTTTTATTCAGTGAAGAACATACCGATTCACATATTCAATAGGATAAGTTATCACATATGAAAAGATCATCAATTTCTATATCATTTTTCTATTATTTTATATGATATAAAGGATTCTAGAGATAGTTTTTATCTTCTTTATAATTCTTTAATAAATAAATCTATTATTTTAATAAATATTTAGACTGATTATCGTTATTGGAATTAAATCTTCTCACCTATTTTAGAAATGGAGTTTTTCAATGATAAAGGGATTATAACACATAATTGCATTTAAGATAAATTTGAAAATATTGATGAAGGTAATAAGAAATTAGTGTACCACATGATATTGATATAGTGGGTGATATATAAATATTTTTAGTTAAATTATAATAAAATATTATATAACCTACTCACTTGATATAATGAAATTATAAGCACCATTATTGATTATGGTGAGAAGATAAAGGTATATATACTTTTCCAAAAAGATTTTCCACATCCCTATGAATATATATTATGTAAAAATTTCCAAATTACGAAATTTTTATCTATTTATATTTTCATTCATTGAAATTAATAACATATTGATTATTGTGAAATTTTGAATGTGATAATATTCAATATTAAGATAACCGATAATAGAGAAATATAATTTTAAACCTCAAAATAACAGAATATTGGAAAAGATGATATTTTTGAGGAACTTGAAAATTATGATGAAGAAAATATCGAAATGAATTTTGATAAACCTGAACTCACAAAAAATTACCCTATACTTAGAATTTTTTATTGTAGTAAAAGTAGAGGTTGAATCCAACAATACTATAGATGTAGCCTCGAGACACTAAAAATTATTAGTGATTTTGGAAATGATGTTGCCAAATATTTGATTTTATTGTTTTAATAAAACCAAAATTGATTTTAAAAAATGAAATCAAAGACATAATTATATAATTAAAATAATCAAGAATAATGTGTCAATCATAGGTTACCTCTAGGGTTATATTGTATGGTTTTTTTCTATAGAAACTTTTAAATCATTATTTCCATAAGTATCCAATCAATGGGATATGTTCCCTCACATAATTCACCAATTTAATTACTATAAAATTTTTGGTCTAATAACTAATTCACATAGTGGATTAATTTTTTTAGAACTATATTTTATTTTTAATTCTTTCTCTCAAACTGTGTATTTTTAATAGTTGGTATTGAGAAAAAATGAAATTAAATCATTAAATGGATCATGAAATTTGAGGAACTAATTATATGATTAAACAATGTTTTTGAAAATAAATTTTATCTTCACTCAACTTCTTAGGATCAACACATAACATTTTTACCCTTCCATTGATGCAAATATCTAAATAGAAAAATAAATTCAACATAAAAAATGAAGACTGATGAAGTGAAAATAATGAAATAATGAACACACCACCGTGGTGGAAATAATTTCACACCTTTTTTGTGAATAAATTCACAAATTTAAAAACATAGTATTAATGTGTAAAGAAAAAGTTTAATAAATTTTATAAATTAAGAATAAATATGGTTAAGAATATTTTGATTCATACAAGTTACATGAAAAATTTAAACCTCTGACTAGAAAATGATTTTTTTCACGCAAATATTTTGCGAACAAACAAAAAATACAAGTCCTATGACCACGAGAAACATAAATGATCATTTTATTATCCTTTTTTTGAGCCCCAAACATTCAATTTTATCCCAATTAATAAGGATAAACTATGATAGGTGTGAAAAAATGGAAATTATAGATTAATTTTGATAAAAATTATACTTGATTAAACCCCCCCAATTGACACACAAAATAGTTTTTTATGAAATATAAATTTGTAAATGGTGTATGAGAGAGATAAAATTTCATAATTTCAAGTAATAGTTGTAAAAAATTAGACACAATTGGATCATTTATTTGGATTTTATTATCAAAACTATATTTTTATTTTTTGGCCTTGAAATGTATCTTAGATTTTAAAAATAATCATAAGATGTCTATATCCCCATTAAACCATTATATTTCTCCTTTACCATAGTATAATGAAATGTTACCCATAATATCCTCTATATGTGGTTCAAATGGTCACTATATTTGGATGAATTGAGGGCTAGATATTTATTTTATAGGAATAAGGACAAGTATCCTTTATCAATATATTTTAGCTTTTATGGATAAAAAATGACAATATATCCTTATTATTAAGCCATTGATATTAAAATAAGTATTTATCAAACAATGTTATCGATAACATCATTAAATATTAAATTCAATTGATGAATATAATGTATTCCAAAATTTTATGATTAATTGGGTCCAAAGAGAAACACTTAACATAATAATAACAACATATTATTTGAAATGTTGTTCAAATTAAAAAATTATCTATCATCAGTGGTTACGAACATTTAATCAAAAAAATATCAATACATAAAAAACTAATATCAGCCTATTATTCTCTCTAGTTCAACCTCCAAATAGAATCTTCATAGTCTTGAGCAATGTGTATCTCAAAAATATGAAAATTGAATTCCCTTTCTCCAAAACATTTTAACACACAATTATCACAAAGAGTCATCATGAAAAACAATCATGAAACCTATTAAAATAATTTAACACAATATATTTTCCAAATAATATCTTCAATCAAATAGAATTCAACCTTTCAGATTCATCACCACATTTTATCGAATTTAAATTAAGCATGATGAAGATTTGGGCATCATAATAGACATGGGGAATTATTTTTAATATAATTGGAAAGGTGGATGGAATCCCATTTTAATCAATAGAGGATTATTATTATTATTTTTTCTTAGTTTTTTAAATTAATCAATATTAATTAAAATTGAAATAAATCATTCCATCCCACATATCAATACATCTTTGATAAATCCTTGGCTCAAGGTCTAATGTGAATAATGTTAATCTCAATATTCATGTATCATCTTGAGTTAACTTGATCAAAAATAAATTAAAACTACTAAAAATATAGATATAATTCTCAAATATGTACTATAAAACTTTGGAGTATCTATCTCCAAGCGTCGAAATCCACACATTACTTCATTATATTTATATATTCCAAATGTAGTGTTTTTTTTACGTATTTTTAAATACTCAATTTAATTTTTTTTTATAAACAGGCTTATGATATTTATTATTGAATCCAATAAAATAAATTTAACTCCACACAATCTAAAGGACCGGCCTTTTATAATTTTGATTAAACTGATGGTTCATACTAGATTGCATTTTTTTCAATAATTTAATATGCGTAAGTGAATAACGTGGATATTCCTTGAAATATGTTTTAGATTCATCTAATGGAATTAAATATCACTAATGTAAATTTATCCTGGTAAAATGTTATGATTGTTTGTGTTGATTTTAAATGACCAAGACATGTGTTAAGAATAAAAAATCATATAAAACAAATATTAGAATTGTAAAGAAGACAACGCAATATGAAAATAAAATTTTAGGAAGATTACATTTGGGAATATAAAAAAGAATGGGTTTGTGGGATTATTTAAGGAAGGATTGGTATTAATATCTTTTAATTGAATTTTTTTAAGTATTTATTGTGGAATCATATAAAATATAAGGGCAACTTATGGTCCTTCCAAGGTGAGCTCGACTAGGGATCATGTAATAACCATAGCATAAATACACCAAAGGAACCGTCCTAGGTAATCTTGAAGGCATCAATGGTGGAAAAAAAATATAAAACCCACATGGTTCGACCATATGTAAGTCCCATGTAGTGTGGGCACTTGCAGGATCATATATCTTGGTTCGGAAGCCCATAGGGCCGACGATCATTGGTGTGTGTGTACAGGTGGAATGGGTTTTAAACCCTGTAGCTGACTCAGACTCTACGTCCAATACATGATTGATAAACCACTACAATGACTAAGAGAAGAACCAATGTGGGAATAGATGCATTTGGTATTATTCCCACATCATGAAAAGATATATCTATTTCACTGTCTATCCGAAGGATTGATATGTTCTATATATTGAATCCTACATCTCACCAGTTTAAAATAACATGTCTTGTTTAACCTATTTATGAGGTTACTACTCATGTGAAACTCAATAAATCCATCCCCACAAAGACATATACGATGATATATAACAAACTAAAGAATGGATGAAAAATTCATCTTACATGAGTATGACAATCAATAATCCTTTTAAAGAATAATAGTGATGCACAAAGCTGTCACATGATGATCATAAAAACCTGTGACCCAATGATAAAAATCAAAGAGATATTGCATGAAGGAAAGTAAATTTTCACATTTCCATTGCATGAAGACTACTGAGGAATCACATGATCAACAAAGTGATAATCCTATGACGAAGAAGATATCATGTGGACCATATAATTGTTCAAGTGAGAGGTTGAATTACTCGACATTTGTGATTTATTGAGATCGTCATGATGTTGAAAATGACCTTGATACTCTTTCATGAACATACATAGTTGGTGTATGTGTTCCTATATTAACAAATCCATTTATAAAATACTACTCTATAACTAAATTGATATAATTAAAGAGAGAGATATCTCATGAAAATACAATAGCTTAAAGATTCATTTAGGAAAATTAAAATAGATTGTGTGATCTAATAATGTGTAAAAGACACAACGACAACCATCTTGTCTTGTGATGTAACTCACATAAAAACCCCTTTTATAAATAAGTGACACTAAATAGAAATAGTTGTCTCAAAAAAAATTATTCAAGTCAATAATTCTTATAGAGTAATTTTTGAAGGAATAAAATGGCACCACCTTTTTTTCTTATGAAAGAACTAGAAAGACATCATTTTCCAAGGAAAATTAGTTTTAAACTGATCGAGGGGAAAACCATGTATCTTGTGAATGAACTATTGGAACAACATTTTCTAATGAGAAGAAGTTTGAGATATACTTGTAGATAGAACCACTAGGTCTTTTGAAAATTTTTCTAATGTAACCTTTAAAGATAAGCATTGTCCCATTAAAAGTAACATAAATGTAATCTAGGTCTTGTGATGTGATTGAAATTATAACCCACTAACACATAATCTTGTCAGGTGAAGAATCAAATGGAGAAGATCTATCTTATGAAAAGTAAAATAATAAGAACACATAGTAATACCTAATGAATCCTAAAAGACACATTATATAACACCTTTATCATGAAAAGAAATTTCTTGAAGAAAACATGAAATCATGTGACCATTTCATATGAATGAATTTGAATAATATTTGAGCCACACTTGTCTCACAAAAAGGTAGTGACCACATTGCATATAATTGGATAGATCTTTTTCGTCATATGTTACTATGATGAAGGGTGGGAGAAAAGGGTTTCATGTAATTCATGCACTACATTCCATGTAGTACTTCATCAAGAGATAAGGAATGCCCATACCCATTTAGATTTGTTCACAATACACTGAATCCTGATGGTGGGTAGTGCATGAGCATATTAACATGTAAATAATCACTTGATAAGTTGAGACACATGAAAAATAATTTATAATAACGTAATAATAATGTTCATTATGGAATTTTCAAAGGTGTAAGATTTCATGAAATCAATATATGAACTATATTTAATTTCTGAAATATATTTGGAATAATATAGAAGATCTTATATCTACGTTTAAATTATTTCATAATTTGAGAAGACATACCGAACTAATATTATTAAATATGTATATTGAATGAAAATTTTTAGAAGTCATTTTTGTGCACCACATTCACACATATAAGTGATGGAATGACTTTATAAGAATAAATAATCATCCCCATCATTTATTATAGTATGAAAACTAGTCAAATAAGTGATCACAATTGAATAAGAAAGACTAAAAAACATGAAGAGTATTAGTTAAAATTACTTGAAAATGAACTTGTTCAAGTGTGATCCAAGAATCTCATGCAGCTAGATGAAAAAATTATTTTATAGTGGATAATACCTTAAATAAAGGTTTAAACATCTCATTTGGAGTTAGGATTTGGAGGTGTCTTGTGTGAAACAAAAGAAGAAGTCTCAAATGATTCTTCTAGAGAAGTCTAATATGGATTTTGTTTACAATATGGGATGAAATATAAATAACCTCTATTTTCAATTTAGGAGAGATACATTGTTATTATTTATAAACCATTATAATGAATGAATTAATGTTATAGTGGATAATTTGTGTTGCAGATAATAACCAATATTATAAATAGTAGGTCATTGTACTAAGTATTTTAATTCATTATATTTTGTGACTTTGTATGTAAAACATTATTTGAGCTAAGGTTAAGAGAATCAAGAATACTAGATCAAGGAATTAACTATTGGCATATGTTTAATTGAAAAGAATTAATTTATAAATGGAAAATTGGTCGCTAAATCACCACTTCTCTCTTAATGGTCACATAATGATCTACTAAAATCCATTATTATTTCAATAATTTTCACCTCACAACATCTCTCATAGATTTATGAGGATAGATAATTTAATTTCAATAAATAACTGGCTTTTCCCATATTTAATAGTGAGAACTATAATTCATAGAATAAACAAGGATGATAACATAGCACCTATCACTTTGGATAGAAGAGAGAGAGGTTGTTAAAGTGGGATATAGACCCTATAATTAGAATGATCCATTAACTTTTGATGATAAGAAGAACAAGTAGATGTTTGGAAAGGATAAACATTTCCCCTCTCTGGTTTCATCAAAAAATCTATAAACTAATGTTATGGGACTCTAAACCACCAAGGATATATAGAATAATTTAAGAATTAGTTATGAAGGAAATCTCGAAGTCCAGTAATCTATGTTTCAAATATGGAGATATGTATTTGAAAATATTAAAATGTGTGATTATTAATATTTCGATGCCTATATTTCAAAAGTAAATGAAATTGTTAGTTGTATCAGTTTTTTGAATAGATTCAATATGATTCCACCATTGTTATAAATTTTATTATAAAATTCTTTGATAGATCATATTTTTTTGTTTTTTAAATGGATGACTTGGATCTTTGCGATAATTCTAACATTTACCTTGATCTATCAATTAATGATCAACTTGGCTACATAAAAGGTTTTCAAAATCATGTTTTCTCTATTGTAAGGAAGTATTTGTTCTCTATCAGGGGGGAATTCTAGGCATGGGAACCATCCTCTAATGGGATCATCTCCCCCAAAATATTTTATAAGCACTCTTTTAAAAGGTTATTTGGTTTTCAGTGGATGGGCTACTTGAATAAGGGATTCCTAAAACCATCTATGGACATCTTTTATTGTATATTAGTGCACAGTTGGCTTCCAACATATGATCATCTTAAAAAATGTGGGATATCCCTCTATTCAAGGTGTTTCATATTTCATCAACACAGGGAAGGAATCAACCATATCTTTCTCAGTTGTTCATAAACATCAGTGATGTAGTCATCTATCTCTTTTTATTTTCATGTACACATACCACATATGAACTCGATGGCGGAATTTATGATGATTATTCCTGATATTAATCCCTCAGGGAATCTCTTATATCTATTTATCACTACTGTAGAGGAGATTATATTTCTTATATAGTACTCCAGAAATGAACTCATTCGTGAGCAGTAATATTTTTCAACAAGTGCGGTGATTTCTTGAATCCTTACTATAATCCATGAGGATGTCATCCCGAAAGGAAAATACTTTTGGAATTCAATTATATATCTATCCTACATTACTAGGGTGGGTGTAAAGGGATAATTTCCACCACCTCTTGGCAGAATTTAAGTTCTCTGAAAGGCACCATTTGATGGCTAGATCAAGGTGAATTCAGATGGGGCTTTATGTGATATTCTGGGAAAATCCGGAATTGTTGTTTTTTAGGGTTAAAAAAGGGTGTGTTATTTATTTCCTTAATGGTTCATTTGGATTTTCATATTCTCTTGAAGTCGTGATGTGTTGAGTTATTATAGTGGTGGAATAGGATGATAATAGAGGATTGAATAAGATATAGATTGAATTTGATTCCATGCACTTGGTGCTAGCTCTTAGGACATGTTCTCTTCATCTCTATGAGAAGCTGACTAATTGTTCAAAAAGTGTTTAGATCTACTTAATTCAAAGGAACATATTATTAATCATTCCTATATAGAATATAATGTGTAGGTAGATATTCTTGTTAACAAAGGTGTTAGTGGCTCTGATTTCTATTGGGGAGATCAAGTGCCAAGTGATCTTCTTCACATCATGAGGAGGGATCAACGTAAAGCTTCTATTTTTTGATTGGTATGAGATTTTATTTTTTATAATAAAGGGATCTTGGTTTCTAGGAAATTTCTCAGTCTGTCATTAAAATATAATTTAATAAGAAGGAAATGGTTGAGATGATTTTAAATATGTGGTAAAATGTAAAACTATTGTTGAAGAGAGACTAAAATCATTTAATTTTGAGGATGAGGAATTTTAAATGGATTTTAATAAAATGGGGACCTAGTATACAAGGATTTCTAATATATATATAAGATAAAAGGGAAAGAATCGACTTTTTTCTCCACTATCATGGGTTTGGACATTTTTCATATGACCTTCCAAAGAAAAAATATCATGTCACCAAATCTATTGAAAAAACCTACTTTAGGAAAATGTCTATGAAAAATTAAAATGATGACTATGTGAGGAAAAATAATAAGTATTTAATTAAAAATATAAGGAATCTGTTTAACAGGGAAATTTATGAATCTTCATAATCAATCTATGAGATTTAAGATGGGTGACCTTTTATAAATAAGATGTATTTTACGGTAAAACCCATAACAACTAAAGACATATTTGAGTGTTTAGAAAAAAAGTGACAAAATTTCAATAATTTTACTCAAATGATGATCCAAAATATACTCTTTAGAATAACATAATGCTCAAAAAGGTTAAAAACTAATAAAATAAAATAAAAAACATTTTAGGAAATATGATCCACTTATTAATCAGATAATAGTATATGTTAATAAGGTAGATAATCTATAAAGGAAAATAAAATATTCTTTAGAAAATTCACATGGAAATAATTAATTTCACAATAATGAAACTTATTTCCATAAAGATTAAAAAAAAGGTTGAATATAGTTGAACCTGATAAAAAGGTGAATGTTCCTAAAGAAAAAAATCTTTTGATAGTGATTTAATTATCTTATATATCGGATTTTTTTCTTTTATCATATTGTGCGTTTATGAATATGGAATGAGATTGGACCAATGATGTTTTCCTTAAGAGAGAATATATTAAATGAGATGAGAATAAGGGTCCCCTGAAAATGGTTCCTTCGAAACATTGTGAATCTCAATGCACATTTAGTTTTCCCCCATTGTGGGGCTATGAAACTGATTGAATCTTAATGGACCAATATTAAAAATTATAAAATATATTCTTCAATAGAAGACTATGGTAATTCATCAATAGGGTTTCCTATTAAAATGAAACTCTCATAGACTATGAAAATATAGAAACAATATTCATTGAGAAATTAGTATGAATCTATAAGATCAAGAGTTAGATTAAACTGTTATTTAGTGTACTATTTTTTCATAAGGAATATTAATGTGGGTATAAAATGTATCAACCAGGACTTAGGCATGCATCAGGGGAAAAAATAATTTAAAAATTAGAGAAACTTATCTAAAAGGGAATTCTGGGACTAATACATTATCCTAACAATCATCATAGAAAAACATTGAATGTATTAATTAATATTTATGTATTAGAAGGTCACCAATATGATAATTAGAGAGTTATCACACTAATGGAAATTTCTTAAAATGTAATAATCAATATAATAAAAATTTTTAATGAAAAAATAGCCACCAATGTATTATGTGAGAAATTCAAATTGTATTTGAACATGAAGAAATAATTTTCTATTCTGTACATTTACTATCAAGCCCTGGAGAAACAAATATAGAATGAATAGAAAAATTCTGTGGAAAAAGGAAAAAATATAGTTATAGTTAAAGAAGATTATGTTGATAAGAATTCATATACAAATGAATACTTCAAAATCATTATTTGTGATTATTGTGACTGTACTGGGTGTAATGAAAAACATTGTACAAAAAATTAATCATTCAAAAATGGAATGATAATGTATATATGAAAAATTTAAACCAATGCATCTGATAATGAAAAAGAAATTACATTTAGATAATAAGAATCAGCTAATGAATAAAGATCAGTCAACAATTCAATGGAATCTAAAAGGAAGAATATGTATAGATTGAGATGAATATTTCAACCAGATTTTTTTTCTGAGAAATATGTGTTTTATTCCTTATTTCTTTATATATGAACAAGTCTATAATAAATTATTTTTAATTGAGTTAAATTTATTCAACCCTTGTAGGGATTAATTGATGATAGGAAGCTATTAATTCTTTACTACCTAGTTAATGTTAAACTTCTGAAAATATTAATAATTATAATAATACTTTCATCCCTTCTTCTTAATTTTATATACTAAATCAATTTAGAGAGACTATTTGGTTAATGACAAGATAAAACAATGTGTTATCTAAAACTTTTTTCTTCATTTTAAAATGTGTTTTTCGAATAATGTATTGGGATATAGTTATATTGATATATCTTATGTTTCACAATCCATTTAATGAGAAGTTGGAGTTTTTGAGCATTATTTTAAATACATTATATTTTGTTAATACGTTATGAATCCTTGGTTAAACCTCTCTTGTATTGTATAGTATGTTATCCCATGTAGAGATAATGTTTATTATCTAACGTCACTTCACTAAGGGTACCATGTGATATCATTCCTCTCTTAGAAGTTCTTTTGAAATTTTAATAAAATGGTGATGATCATTTTTTTGAAAATATAATGATATCGAAAGACTCTATTTTCCCTTTATATATGTAATATTAAAAAGGGGATAAATGTTATTACCACATATTTTTTCATATTGATAATATAATAAAAACGGGTGAATATTCTACACAAGATTACATTTCATTTCAATATTTAAATTTCAATAAGTGGATGAAATAGAGATTCTTAGAAAATTGTAATGGATTCATCTAATGGCATTGAATGTCATGCTTAGTCAATTATCCTTCTAAAATGTGATGATTATTTCTACTGATCTTAAATATTCAATATATATATTAAGAAGGTCACAGTTTTTAAAATAGTGTTTGGATTACTAAAGAATAAAATACATTATGATATTCACATTGCATAAAGACAAAATTTTAGAATAGAATAAGAAAGATATGATTATTGGATTTTTTTAGGATGGAATTTTATTATTTTAAAAACAGATAATTTTTCTAAGTATTTTTATAGAGATATATTAAATAAATAATTCCAACTTAGGCTCTTTAAAGGATATCTCAACTAGGGCTCTTGTGGGTCCTAAGGTCAACCACACCCAAGGAACCGTCCGAAGTAAGACCAACATTGTCATGGGTGGGAACAGAACCAGGCATGCATGGGCAGACCATGTTTATGGATCATTCAGAGTGTAAAACTATAGGCACATGTAGGTTTGAATATAAGATCAAAGGGATGCGCATTGATGATGGGTGTGTGTGGGTGAAATGGGTGTTGAACCCCATAGCCGGATCATAAAAACTATGGTCACCACATGATTGATAAACCCAAAAAACCATATGATGAACAGATATGGTATGGAGATGGGTAGAGTATTGATCCCATATAATTAAATAATATAAATATTTCATTTTCCATCATATGGAAACATATAAGAAATTCATTGAATCCTATATCTCTCCGGTTTAAATGAGCCAGTCATATTCAACCTCTCAATGATGTCACATCACACATGGAACTAAAAACAATAATCCAAAATAAATAGCTTTAGAAAAATCATTTACAAACCAATAAAATATATGAAACATTTTCTAGCATGTGTGTGAAAATAAAAAAGTCATCGTAAAAATAGTGGTGTTACATGGAAGTGTCACATGAAGCAAACAACCTATCTCATGATGATCATAAAATCATGTTCTCAAATTGTGACAATCAATGAAAAATTTTATGGATTTAGTTATTGTCCATTTTCTCCTCTCAACAAGTGTACAAAGGAATAACAAGATAAATGAAGTGATCTTATGAGGAAGAATAAGATTTCATGTAGATAATGTGATCATTCAAGTGGGAAGCTAAAAGAATCTACACTCATGGTATCCCAATATCCTTTGGAGGTTGAATATATTATCTCTATCCCTAATAGTTTAATGTTTTGTAATTCCAATGTGCCTGTATAAATAGAGGAATCAGAAAAGGAATAATCTATAGTTATATTGAGATAATCATAGAGTTATTGAGATATCTCATGTAAATAGAGCAGCCACAAGATTTATAAACATAGAAGATAAAATCTTGTAGGATCCACTCACGTGAACGGGAAACCACATAATAATACTAGTTCTTGTGAAAGAACTCATGGTCAAACTCTTGTCACCTAAAAGAGACACCGAGGAAAAACAATTGTCTTGTAAAGAAGAGTCTCATGATCCATAAGGTCTCTCGAATAAAATTTGGATAGTAGTAGTTCCTAGAACCATTTATCTTATGAAGTAATTTTTTTAATTACTTTTCCTTATGAGATGGTTTTTTAGATATACCCATTGAAAACACATTTTATCTTAGGAAAGTACAAGTGGTACATCCTTTCCTTGCGTGAATGAGTTTTAGATATACCCACATTCTTGACCAACAGGTCATCTGAAAAAGTTGAGATATTAAACTCGTTTTTTTTTCATTGGACTTCAGGCCACTGTATTTTAAGGCGTTTGTGCCTTTGGATTTTTTAATGTGTGACGGTTTCCCCCTTTTCCCAAAAAAGGGGTATGTCTAGTTTTTTTTAATAAAGGGGAATCCCCCAACTTTTCTGATAAAAAATAGATACCCACAAATATAAAATCTTGTAATGCTAAGAAACTCGATGAAAAGATCTTTCTTATGTGAGGTAAATTAATAAGAACCCATGGAAATACATCATGTCTCATGGAGGAAAATATAGATAGAAAATTGATCATGTGAAGGATTCTCATAAAGAAAATATGAAATTTCATGATAAATTATTGTGAAGGATTGAGAATAATTTAGGAACTTAAAATGGCCTATATGAAGGTTGTGATTAGATTTCATATATTGTGACTAACTTTTCACTTCACAGAATATAATAAATAATGAACAAAGTGAAATGTTTCATCCAATACATGTAGTAAATTTCATGTAGAATATAAAAAATATAGAAGAAAATTTTAGTTCCCATTAGATTTTGTGCACAAGACACCAAATCTTGAAGGTGAACAATGAATAAGAATATGAACACATGATTAGTCACATGAGAAGTTGAGGCACCTGAGGAATTATTTATAATAAAATAATAATTACGGTCCCTATAGAATTTTATATAGTTTGAGATGACATGAAATCCTTGAAATATGTGTATGTAATTTGAGACTAATGTTTATACTATTATAAATGAGGCCATATCTGATTTCATTGTATTTTATAATTCAAAAATACAGGACGAGATGATAATGTGAATGATATATCAGGAATATAAATAATCATAAAGAAGTTGTGTTCATTATTATAAAAAATATAGGGGAGTTCATTAATTCATAATAAAAAATAATCATCCCCATCATTTTTCTCACTAATGTAATAGATCAGATATAGTTTATCGACAGTTTCATTAAAAGATGCTTGAATAGGTACACATGTATTTATGATCTATAAATACATTCGAGGTATATCAATAGTTCATCCTAAAATGGATCATACCTTAATTAAATGTGCAATCCTTTCAGTTGGTGTTCGAGGCAGGAATTTTCTAATGTGACTCAAGACAATATTCCTCTAGTGTAGAATCAGGAGTAGTCCAGTATGGATTCTTGTAACACTGTGGATTAAGTATAAAGAAACTCCTATGATTATTTTATCGATATATTGTTTGATTTAATATCTACCTTTGTAATATCTAATTTTTAATATTTTTTTGAATGGAAATTATATTTTTAATTCATAATCACATTTCTGGAAAAACTGGAAACCTCATAAGAGCATAACAGAAGTTCATTTAGCAAATAAAGATTTCAAAATTTCATTATGGAAGATGCTATTGTTAAAAAAATAACACACTGAATATAATCCTCATTTCATTTAATATATTGTAGTACTGATAGTTTTTAAATCATTTTGATATCTATTTTTATTTACAACATCATTTGTTGTAAGTGTGAGAGACCTAAGAAAATCGGACCAAGGATTTAACCAACAAAAGAGGATTAATTGAAAAAAATTAATTTGTAATAAGAAAAAATGGATCACTTTTTTACCCCTCCCTCTCTATGTAATCTCACAATGATTTAAAAACATCATGTATAAAAGTTTAAATAGTGAAAAAACACATTAAACAACCACACATTATATAAATTATTTTTTTGAACATAAACATCCATTAAAATAAAATTGTGCAATGAAAAATTATTTTATGTTTTCATTGAATGTATTCATTTATAATTATCATGTTATATATTAAATAATTTTATTTTAAATTAATTCTCGTAGTTTTTTTGTTTGATATATGCAGAAAAATTATTTTAAAATAGGGAAAAAATTTAAACTATAATCAAATAGATTACCATTGTCCCTGTTTTTTAAAAAGAGAAACTATGAATGTGGGGAAAAATAAAATAAATTTAAAAAAATATTAACTTCAAATATATATCAATTTTACCTAGGATCTTGAATAATAAGAAAATGATGCAACCACATCATTCTTTATTCTACATGGTACTAGAAAATGTTTAATAATTGGAGAATGATTTTGCCTATAAACATAGATGAAATGTGATTTTCTTGAAAATATATCAACCATAGTATTCCAAAAATATAAAACAAAGAACCATTAGATCATGGTATAAAATGATTTATTTTACATAATGTTTAAATATAAAGAAAAATGGAACGGAAAAAACATGCAAGTTTATTTCATAAAAACAAACCTGAACTCATCATATATAATACAATCATCATACCATATAATTTAATCCATAATAGGTATGGGTTATATCAGTGATTTCAATGGTATTGGGAGTAGATGTGGCGTAATAGTGAAAATTAAAAGGAATGGGAGATGAATATAGAATGGGGTGAGAAAATAGAAATTGTATTGGAATAGAATTTAATTCTATTATATAGCATACTTGGGACCTAATAAATGACAAAAAAATTTGGTCTCGTCAAACATTACCATATATGTAGAAGCCTTCAATGTAGTACTAGTGGGGTTCTCATCCATAGAGACCTTATAAGTAAAAATGAGACGCATGAAGTTATAGGGATAAATATGAAGAGGAAAAATCTTTTTATTAGATGATTTAAAAACAACTAATATATTTAAATAAATCGAACATAATAAACTAATATTTTTATAAAAATAATAATGAAATATGAGTCAATCTTTAGAATTACCTAAGGTTAGATAATAGGTATTTGTTTTCTTATAGTAATTGAGTTTATTAATATAGAAGGATCCAATTAATGAGAGAAGTTCCCTCGCATCATTATGTAATTTAATAATTTCATAATTTCAAGGATAATCACCAATTCCCTTATAATATCAATTTTTTAAGAACCCTAAGTAATTATATCATTATTGCCCTCATAATTATTATTCATTAAAATCATTGAAGACAAACTAGAAAAAAAATTATTGAGTTCAATCATTACTGAAAATATTATTTTTTTAAGTAACATGAAATAATATCAAATCTAGAATTGTTAATACCACTAGTATTTTACAATATAATGGTTAGAAATTCATTGATGTAAATATCTCAATTTGGTACGGGAGTTTATTTAATGAATAAAGATTGAAAATTTAAAACAATGAAAAGATAAACAATCCACCATTTCGAAAAACAATTCACACATTATTGTGTAAATAAATTATCAAAATCAGTAAATTTTAAAAAAAAATTAGAAAAAGAAAGGACGAATTTGAAAAGAACTATACCTTTAATGAGGAATTGTGTGACTCAAAAACTTACAAGATAAAAATAAACATGTGAATACAAAATGAATGCATAAAATTGAAATTCAATGAATATAACTTCAAATCATTATTAAATTAAACACAAAACCATAAACTGGTATTATATATACCTTCTATTGGTTTACCTTTATAAAATTTAATCCAAATATGTCAATATAATCAATAGTGGGTGGGTAAAATCTAAATTAGAATTTTTATATTTGACCAAAAAAATACGATAAGATTTGTAACAACTAGATATTTTATAAGATATATTCTTTTAATTTCTTTTATATCTTCAGCTGTACACTACACCAATATTATCTTTCCCTATACGCAACACTGTATTATCTTGCAGTATACACAACACTAATCTTGGATCGTGTTACACAAAATTTCATGTTTGTTTGATAATAGTTATTCTACGCAATATTTATTTTGTTTATATATATATAATCAATGTATAAATGAAATATGGTTGGATTTTGTTATACACAATAACAAAGGAGTCTTTCACTACACGCAACCCTGACTTGGCTTGCATTACATGCAATCACAACCTTCCTTGATAATGTGTGTTGTACGCATTACCAGGTCTCACTAAAAAAAATATATGGTCATTAGATTATTATAAACTAGCCATTATGAATATTATTAACTATATTTTTAATTTTATAACATTATTATTCATCTTACACTTTTTCTAGAACATTGTATGAGAACAAAATAATTTTTTCAGGTAAAATAAGTATTTTTCAAAAAATGTTGTTTTGCCGCCATTTGATGGCAGACCCCTTTCAAATATAATTTTTGACATGTTTATAATATAAATTTTAAAAAATAATCTTTTTCTTTTGAATCAGGATATAAAAATTTACATTGGATAAAGTCTTGATATTTTTCTAATAACTTTCATATTTTAATGAATAGTAAAAACACGCAATATTTTAATTAATAAAAAATTTTCATCGTAATAATTTATATTGTTAAATTATATTATTAAATGGTTTTAAAGTATAAATAGAATATTTTTTACCATTTAATTTAATGTATCTCGTTAGTATTGATTTTAAATTGAATTCATAGGTAAAATCATTCCAATCTTTTGTAATGTTTTAACATTAAAAACTCATTTTCATAATATCACGATTAATTTTAAATTAATTTCTGAAACTTTTGTGTATTGAATTTAGAAAAATGGATTCCATATTTGGAATCAGTGGGTCCAAATTATGTTAATAGGCTATTTTTTATTTTTTGACATTATGAATAGTAACTACGGTAAATCTTATTTACCATAATAACAGGTAAATCTGGTAATTAAGGGTAAATATAATATTATAAAATTATCCTAACACTTGTCTTAATATAATTGGATGCGTATATTTCGTCCTAAGGAATATTTGGGTTGAAATGGAATCCATTGGAACCCACATGGAGGTGATTAAGACCTTTAGTTTATTTTATTTAAAGGAAAGTGAAATATGTCTCACACAACATTAATAATTAATGTATTTTTAATATAAGTTTATACAGAATATAAATTCGTTTTTAAAAACTCATTTGAAAGATAAAATGGTTTTCTTTATCATGGTAATTTATTTATAATTTTTAAGAGATATTTAATTAACTTAATAGATTATACATTATTGATGCAGAAATTATTTATTTAGTGGAAAATTAGTAATATAGTTTTTATTCAAATAATAATACTCCTTAAAAGTCACACAAACCTGACCAAAACTTATTGGTAGTGTATATATACACCATAATAATACAATTACCGAATATATAACCGTTTGGAGTCTTATAAAAGTGATTATGACACTTATATTATTTTATTTTAAATGACGTCCAGGTTGTCACCTTCATAATTGAATAAATATAACATTTTAAAATTTGGTTTTTTAGAAGATAAATCATACTAAAAGTATTTTTATGAAATCTATAATATTTATATTTATTATAATAATTTATTTTTTTTTTTATGTAACCAATAATTATATTGAATAATTATACAAAACTGTTTTAGTAACTATTTTATTAAGAGATATATCAGATAAATTGTATTAAAAATATCAAAATAAATATTATATGAACTATTTAATGTTCTCCACGAATTTTATAGATTAATATAAAATTTTAGGAATCTATTAAATATTTTGGATTGAATATATCTATTCTGTGGATTTTATTTAAATTCAAATAATTGAATAGTGTCATAATTGACAGTATTGATATTTTATAAACAAAACATATTATTAAATGGTTTAAAAATCACAAAAATATTTAAAAATTACAAATTGAAAATTATATGTTATAAAAAGTACTAATTTATCTAATTATGGAAAATTCACAACACATAAGTAAGTATTTATAAAAAATTTAAAATTTGGAATATTATTACCACAAATAAAATTAAATAGATTAAATAAGGATAAATAAAAAAGATAAGGTTTAAAATAAATTCTAAACATGTCTAAATTTGATTGGGAGATTGGATTACAACCCTATATTACCTCATATCCTAATTTGCATCATTTTGGAAGTTTTTATGTGGGGTTTGAATTTATTATAAATTAATATTTCTTATATTTCCAAAGGTGCCCCTCTCCTCCCTTATAAAAGGGAACCTACTCCCTCTCCTCCTCACTCCATTTTTAGCGTTGAAGATCAGACAAAACCTGACCATTTCACTTCCTCACTTTCCTAGAAACCTTATATAGGTACTGGTATTCTCAAAAGACAAACTCTAGTGCTCTAAGAGGAAGTTCAAATGAGGCACTTCGAGAAGGATGTAATACCTTCTACCAATTCTTTCAAGTTTCTTTCTTCTTCTACTTCTTCTTATTTAGTGGTTTCATTACATATTAATAACATAAGAATCTCTCAAATACTGATATTTTATTATAAATATGAAATAAACCCATTTCACCTTCTATCTATCCTACACAAAACGAAATCACCGCGCGTTTGTATGTACGGAATACCGTCTCCACACCGTGGTGTAATCTGTTTTTCCACCACCACCTTACTTGGATGGGTATAATGGTGTACAAAATAACTACATATGATTATTATAACATCATAATGATTCTAAGATATTATATAATTCACTCCAATTCCATTCAATAAATATGTGAACGATATCATCTCTTGTGCGTACGTACGGATTACCGTCTCCACGACGTGATGAGATTCATCTTCTATGTTAAAATTCCAAGAATGATTATAAAGTATATATAATAAGTAATAATGAAATATATTATATAATAATGCTACTGGATTTATGTATACATATATATGTATTCAATCTATTTATTTCCATTCAATTTAATAAGGAAACGAAAACAGCGCTCATGCGTACATACGGCCTACCGTCTCCATGAACGGTGTATTTCATTCCATTTTTCAATATATCATATATATGTATATGCTGAATATTTATTATATATAAATCATGTTTTACATTCTCATATTAAGGAAATCAGGTTATATGTAATAATATCAAAAACAACAAGTTGAAACACGTACGATAAATGAAACGATTTTACCCAAAACACTGATTTAACATGGATTTACAAAAGAACGGGTAATATAAACTCATAAGTGAACCATATATGATATAATAACAATGAATATTATTCTTTAATAAGTCAATTCCATTATTTAAATCATTATCCAGGAGGATCGGATACGTACGAAGCATATCAAAACTAAGGTAAGGGATAACGTTGCAATCTCAATTGTTTTCTATCCGAGATTGCTTATACGTAAGTATTTACTAGAGTTATATTTACCATCCATGTCCATGTTTTATAAAAATTTTCTCATGTATTTTTAATGTCCTTTTTACCCATTTTTACTTTTACTACATGGTATATAAGGAATCTCTTTTGTTTGTTTACCATACGAGGTACTTTTTGACTTTTTTCCAAAAACGTTCGAGAAGAATGTTTTATTAACTTATACGGCATGAAAAGATTTTTAAAATTTCATAACACCTTTTTTTCATGAAGCTTAATCTATAAGATTTCATGGCAATTTTCAAAAAAATACATTACTTTTAAAATTGAATGGAATTTTTTGAAAAGAAAATGATTTTCAAGAAGAAAGGATATTTTCCTCAAGAATTCATTTCAAGTGATTTATCAAAACCATTTTCCATCTAGGATGACATTATTTCATATGTGTATGTTTCAAGTATAATGTCTCTAGAATTTATATTGTTTCAGTTTTCTTATGATTAAATGATATCCATTTCTTTTATATGGATTATGTTATGATTGAATGATGTTTATGAAACCCAATTTATTATTTTGGTTATGATGAATGATTTATAATTGTTTTTTGGAACACGTAAGAATGATTTAAATATGAGATGGGTGGGACATATATCTCCCTCCAATTCATTGGTAAAGATTTATATCTCATGAGATAGACATGGCTGGAACAGCAAGTAAATTAGGTTCAGTAACACAGGGCTGGAATGACAAGTAAACCCGGTTCAGTAATGGACATTGTCCACTAAGATGGTCATGGCAGTAATGCCTTAGCTACTAAGGAAATTATAACATGCGCTTAATGTTTGCCACAATTACATGTTTTATTCCAATTTTATTTTATCATGATTAATGTTTGATTGTGATATATGCTTTACGTACTGCCGTGTTTTATGTCATTGCTCAAGATTTTGATGTTTAGATTTTATGGTCATGTTTTTACATTCAAATGTATAAAGATAGTTTTCTGTTCTCTATGATTACCCTTACTGAGCGTTTGAGCTCACCCTTTATATGTTTTCTTTTCCCCAATATTTAATGAAAGTTTTTAGGTAAGAAAACAAAAGGGGAAGATCATTATTGGAGATGTTGAAGATCTTTCACCACGATTAGAAGATTATATCCAAGTTTCCAAAGACACTAAACTATTATGATCCTTGTGTGTCTATTTTTGTTATATATTAAGTATTCCTCAAAAGTAATTTAATCTCCATGTACATCAAGCTTTGGGTCTCTACAGTTGGTATCAGATGAAAGGTTTAGTTAAACTTTGGAAACTAGTATTCGAGAACTTTAGTGAGATCCCTAGATATATTTCTATGGTATGTCTAGGGATGTCCCTAAGGTTAAGTATAAGTATAGGTTATAGTCCTATTATTATGGTAATGATTATAGAATTAAACCTAGGATGTTAGATATTGAAGGTACTCCCCCTTTATTATTTTGTTTTCCCAACCATGATTTTTTCCTCTCATGCTATTCTTTTTGGGTTTTAGATGATGGATGGAACCCAAAGGAACCATGTTGATCAATGTAATGGACGATGCAATGATTATCCTCTTGAAAAAACCAATGTTATGGGATATGGAGTGAAAAATGTTATTTCTATACTTATACAATCTATGAATCATTCTAGAATTCCAAATGAGCAGTGGATGGAACAATATTCTATTGAGTTCTTCATGAGGCAACATCCTCCTTCTTTCAATGGGTCATCTAATCCACTTTTTTCTAAACAATGGATCAGTACCATTGAAAAGATATTTTCTATATTTCACTGTTCGAAACATGATAATGTCATTCTATATGTTTACCATTTAGAAGGTGAAGCAGACTAGTGGTGGACTCTAATTAAGAATACAACGCCCGAAGATGAAATTGAATCCATGGAATGGGATGAGATCAAGAACTTGTTTTTCATTAGGTAATTCCTTCATATTCTTCGAACAAAAATGGAAAATGAGTTCCTTGAGCTTAAGCAGAATGATGATGAATCTATTGGTATATACGAAGAGAATTTTACAGGACTTGCAAGGTATGCATCTGTTTTATCATCCAACGTGAAAGAGTTGATCGATTCTTCAGTGGCTTAAAACCAAGTCTTTGAAGGGCATTAATTATAAGAGACTTCATTAGCTATGAGGAAATTGTGTGTTGTGCTATCAAGGTAGAAATGGAAGTCGACATTACATATCCATCTCATGGTTTTGACAAGAAACAAAAGATGGAGTTCAAGGATAAATCTCAGAATAATGGTGATAAGAAGATGAATGTTTCTTTATGCTCAAAGTGTAGAGATAAGCAGGGTGGAGATTATCTTAAAGGGACTAGAAAATGTTTTAAGTGTGGAAAAGAAGGTCATCCAGCAGATGAGTGTTTAAGTAATGGAAAAAGGGTTGCTAATGATGTTAATAAAGAAAATACTACAGAGAATGCACCACCAACACTTCAATGCTTCAAGTGCAAGGAAATGGGGCATTATTCTAATCAATGCCCTAATCCAACGGTTAATGATGATCAACGTGAGCAACCACTTAAGGCAAAGGATAAATGGAAGTCACATGAAATCACTATCTGTGATGTTGAGTATGACAATGATGTTGTGTAACGATTAAGTGTTTATGTAATGGGATTTGAAAATAGTATCATGGAATCTCATTTATGGCATCGTGGAATTTTGGATTACTTATGTGTTGGTTTTCAATAATTATATGGTACCGGTAACCATGATAAGTGATTGAAGTATTTTTGGAATGAAGATGATATGCGCATAATTAGGGGATAAATAAAAAATGAAATGAGCTCTCGACTGATATAAGGACAAAGTTATATCATGGTTTTAGTATATAGAAAATTTTGGGATTTTGGTATGTGGAAAGTGATAAATTTGGACAGCATTCATGTTTTCACTATGGTTCAATGGGTATTCATTTTTCAAGAGAATAAATGATTAAGTTATTCACATGTTTGTAATTTGACCAACATGATATATCTTATGATATATGGGGGATAAATGATGGTATTCACATGCTCAGCAGATAACATTACTAGTAATTGTTTTCTTTATAATATGATCTTGGATAGAAGTATTTTAGATAATCCTAAAGATTGGAATGAATTATGTTGGATATAAGTTAGTATTGTTTAAGTATAGAAATTTTTCCAAAATTATTGATGGAATGTTATAATAGTGTATCTTAAGAAAAGGGACAACATGAAAAACGGGCGACAACCCATCACGTCGGACAAGGCTGTGTGAATCGAACCCACAACAGAAGTGCGACAAGCCTTTATCACCTACCACTGGCCTACAAGAAGTCCGTTGTTAGAAGAAACTATTTTTATTTTATTAAGCAGTATGATAGATGAATTATATGTCCATTTTTGGAATCATATGTGATATAGATGGACTTATGTATATTTGATAACTTTTTCTAACCTTTTTGTTTGAAACATATGGAATGACTCGTCATTCTATCACATAATCTGGTAGCACTTCACGAATAACAAATTCAACTTCATTTCATTAAGATATGAAGTATAAATTGTTCAAGGCACAAAAAACTGTGAGATTGTACCAAAATAAAGTAAGTATTTCTTTTGATTCTAAAATTATTCAACATTAGGAAATGATATTGAAAACCATAAATTTTGTCCAAGTTCCCTCATATCTGATGAATCAGATGTTACCTTATAACATCACAAATTTATGTCTTTGTGATTTTTGGCTTTTTCATAGCCATGTTCTCTACCACTCTCCATTAGAACATGACAGTTAGATTTTTCTTCTATATCCATATTTTCAGCTATGTTCTCCTATATGGAAACCCTAGTGATGAGTTACTTTGGGTAATCGTTGCGTTTAATAAATTAGTTTTTAAAATTATGTTTCAGTATTCCTTTTTACGATGTGGGTTTCTATGAATAGTAAACGATTTAGAACCCCGGCGTATTTTGAGGGTGAAATTCATTTTAAGGGGGGTAGAATGTAACAACCCAATATTTAATGATATATATTCTTTTAAATTCATTCATATCTTCTTTTGTACACTACACCAAGATTATATTTCACAATACAGAACACCGTATTAGCTTGTAGTATACGCAACATTAATCTTGGATCGTGTTACACCAAATTTCAAGTTTGTTTGATAGTATTTATTCTACAAAACATTGAGTGTATATATATATATATATTCAATGTATAAATGAAATATGGTTGGATTTTGTTATACATAACATCAAAGGAGTCCTGCACTACACACAACCCTGACTTGGCTTGCATTACATGCAATCACAACCTTCCTCGATAGCGTGTGTTGTACACAATACCGGGTTTCACTAAACAATGATATAAGGTTAGAATATTATTATAAACCAGACTTTATGAATATTATTAACTAAATTTTGAATTTTATAACATTATTATTCATCTTACACATTTTCTAGAACATGGTATGAGAACAAAATAATTTTTTTAGGTAAAATAAGTATTTTTCAAAAAATGCAGTTTTGCCTGCTTTTGATGGCGCACCCATTTTAAATATCATTTTTGACAAGTTTATATATTAAATTTTACAAAATAAACTTCTTCTATTGAATTAGGATTTACAAATTTACATTGGATAACGTTTTGATATTTTTCTGATAACTTTAATATTTTTGTGAATAGTAAAAACACACTATATTTTAATTAAAAACAACTTTTTTCATCGTAATAATTTATATGGATAAATTATAATATTGAATGTTTTTAATGTATAAATAAAATATATTTTAATACCATTTAATATAATGTATGTCATTAGCATTGATTTTACATTTAATTCATAGGTAAAATCATTTCAATCTTTTGCAATGTTTTAGCTTTTAGAACTCGTTTTCTTAAAATCGGGATTAATATTAAATTAATTTCTACAACTTTTATGTATTAAATTTAAAACAAATGGACTCCATATTTGGAGTCAGTGGGTCTATATTATGTTAATAGGATACTTTTTATTTTGGGGCATTATGAATAGTAACTACGGTAAATTGTATTTACCATAGTAAAAGGTAAATCATGTAATTATGGGTAAATATAATATTATAAAATTACCCTAACACTTGTCATAATATAATTGGATGCTTATATTTCTTCCTAAGTCAAATTTGGGTCGAAATGGAATCCAATGGAACCCACTTGGAGGTGATTAAGGCCTCTAGTTTATTTTATTTAAAGGAAAGTGAAATATGTCTCACTCAACTTTAATAATTAATGTATTTTTAATATAAGTTTATACAGAATATAAATTCGGTTATAAATACTCATTTTAAAGATAATGTTTTTTTATTTATCATGATAATTTATTTAAAATTTTTAATAGATCTTTAATTATCTTAATAGCTTATATATTAATGATGCAGAAATTATTTATTTAGTGAAAAATAAGTAATATAGTTTTTATTGGAATAATAATACCCATTAAAAGGATCACAAACCTGACCAATACTTATTTGTAGTGTATATATACACCATAATCATCCAATTACCAAATATATGAATGTATGGAGTCATATAAATGTGATTATGACACTTATATTCTTTTATTTTAAATGATTTCAAAGTTGTCACCTTCATAATTTAATAAATATAACATTTTAAAAGTTCGGTGTTTTTGAAGATAAATTGGACTAAAAGTATTCTTATGAAATATATATGATTTATATTCATCGTAATATTTTTTTATAATTTTTATTTTAAAAATATTTATATTAAACAATTATACAAAAATGATGTAGTAATTATTTTATTAAGAGAAATATCACATAAATGGTTTTAACAATATTAAAATAAATATTATATGAACTATTTAATGTTATCCACGAATTTTCTAGATTAATATGAAATGTCAGAAATCTATTAAATATTTTTTATTGAATATATCTTCTCTGTGGATGTTTTATAAATTCAAATAATTGAATAGTGTCATAATTGACACTATTGATATTTTATAAAAATAACATATTATTGAATTGTTTAAAAATCACAAAAATATTTAAAAATAATAAATTGAAAATTATATGTTATAAAAAGTAATAAATTATCTAATTATGGAAAATTCAGAACACATAAGTAAGTATTTATAACAATTTAAAATTTATAATATTATTACCACAAAAAAATTAAATAGATTAAATAAGGATAAATCAAAATGATAATGTTTAAAATAAAATAAAAACATGTCTAAATTTCATTGGTTTATGGGATTACGACCCTATATTACCTCATATCCTAATTTGAGTCATTTTTTAAGTTTTTATGTGGGGTTGTAATTTATTATAAATTAATATTTCATATATTTCCAAAGGTGCCCCTCTCCTCCCTTATAATAGGGAACCTCCTCCCTCTCCTCATCACAGCATTTTGAGCCTTGAAGATCTGCCAATACATACCAATTTTACTTCCCCACTTCCATATAAACCTTATAGAGGTACTGGTATTCTCAAAAGACCAACTCTAGTGCCCTAAGGGGATTTTCAAAGGAGGCACTTCAAGGAAGAGGTAATACCTTCTACCGATTCTTTCAAGTTTCTTTCTTCTTCTACTTCCTCTTATTTAGTGGTTTAATTATGAAGTAATAACATATTTATTAATACTATAATTATATGTTATTATAAATATGAAACAAACCCATTTCATCTTCAATCCATCCTATGGAAAACGAAATCACCGCGTGTGCGTACGTACGGAATACCGTCTCCATGCTGTGGTGTAATCGGGGTTTCCACCACCACCTTAATTGGATGGGTATAATGGTGTAAATAATAAATAAATATGATTATTATACCATCATACTGATTATAAGATATTATATCATTCACTCTAATTCCTTTGAATAATTATCGGAATGATTTCATCACTTGTGCGTACGTACGGATTACTATCTCCACGACGCGATGAGATTTGTCTTCAATGTTAAAAATTCAAGAATGATTATAATGTATTTATAATAAGTAATCATGAAATATATGACATAATAATTATACTGGATTTATTTATATATATATATGTATGTATGTCATCTATTTAATTCCATTCAATTCAATAAGGAAAAGAAAACAGCTTTCATGCGTACGTACGACATACCGTCTTCATGAACGGTGTATTTCATTGCAATTATAAATCTATCATATATATGTATATGATGAATATTTATTATATATAAATCATCTTTTACATTCTGAAATTATAGAAATCAGGATATAAGTAATAATATCAGAAACAACAAGTCCAAACACGTACGATAAATGAAACAATTTTACCCAAAACGCTGCATTAACATGGATTTACAAAAGAACGGGTAATATAAAGTCATAAGTGAACAATATTTGATATCATAAAAATGAATATGATTCGGTAATAAGTCAATGAAATTATTTAAATAATTATACAAGAGGTTCGGATACGTGCGAAGCATATCGGAACTAAGGTAAGGGATAATGTTGCAATCTTAATTATTTTCTATCCGAGATTTCTTATACGTAAGTATTTACTGGGTTATATTTTTCATCCATGTCCAAGTTGTATAAAAATGTTTTCATGTATGTTTAAAGTCATTTTTACCCATTTTTAACTTTTACTACATGGTATGTAAGGAATCTTTTTTACCATACAAGGTACTTTTTTACTTTTCCAGCAAAAATACGAGAAGAATGTTTTTTTAACTTATACTTCTTGAACATGTTTTCACATTTTTATAACACCTTTTTTCCTGATGATTACTCTACAATATTTAATGACTAATTTCAACAAAATCAATTTCATTTAAAATTGAATGGAATTTTGTGAAAATAAAATGATTATCAAGAAGAAACGATATTTTCCTCAAGAATTAATTTCTTGTTCTTTATCAAAACCATTTTCCATATAAGATGACATTATTTCATATGTGTATGTTTCAAGTATAATGTCTCTATTAATTATATGGTTTCACTTTTCTTATGATGAAATTATATCCATTTTTTATGTGGATTATGTTATGATGGAATGATGTTTATGAAACCCAATTTATTTTTGGGTTATGATGAATGATTTATGATTGTTTTGTGGCACACATAAGAATGGTTTCAATATGAGATGGGTGGGACCTATATCTCCCTCCAATGCATTTTGTAAATATTTATATCTCTTGAGATAGTAATGGATGGAACGAAAAGTAAATCCGGTTAAGTAATACAGGGCTGGAATGGCATGTAAACCCGGTTCAGTAAGGCACTTTGTCCACTAATATGGTCTTGGCAGCAATGCCTTGGCTACTATGGAAATCATATCATTTTATTAATGGTTGCCACAATTACATGTTTTATTCCAATTATATTTTATCCTGATTAATGTTTCTTCATGATCTATTCCTTACGTACTGCCATGTTTTATTTCATCGCTCAAGATTTTACTGTTTAGATTTTATGCTCATGTTTTTACATTCAAATGTCTATAGATTGTTTTATGTTCTCTATGCTTACCCATACTAAGAATTTGAGCTCACCCATTATATTTTTTCTTTTACCCAGGATTAAATGAAAGGGTTTAGGTAATAAATCAAAAGGGGAAGATCATTAATGGAGATGTTGAAGATCATTCATCATGAATAGTAGATTATATTCCGAGTGTCCAAAGACACTAAACTATTACGATCCTTGTGTGTCTTTTTTTTATGTATTATGTATTCCAAAAATGTAATGTAATTTCCATGTACGTCATGCTTTGGGTCTCTACAAGATTCATCCCCCTTGTTGAAGGGAAATTTTTTATGAGACATAATATATTGGAAATTACAAACAATAAAAAAATTGTTTAAAAAATCATATATAATAAATAAAATCATTTCAAACAATTTGGAATATCTATTTATATGTTATGATCAAGATTGTGGGTTGAATTTTTCCTACAATAAATATGTCCCACAATTCAAAATTCCAATTAGGATACGAGTATCCCTTTTGAAATCACTGAATTAGATTTAGGGGAACTTAATTAAATTCTCTCCATGATATCCTCTATGTCCATATCAATGTTCTGGATTCATTATTCCTAAATTGATGGATACATATCTATTTTATGGGGATCATGTCCAATGTTATTAGTCTAGAAATTTCGGCATCGACGTAAAAAAATTCCATCTTCCCTTATTATTCTTACATTAATCATACATGAAAAAAATCACACAAATTAATCAATAATGTACTTAAATATAAAATTGAAAAACTAAAAATAAGATATTCAAAAAGTATATGATTAGTTTGGATGATTATGATGGACATTAAACATGAAATTCACATATGATGAGAAATGATTTTAATATTATAAAATGTACTAAAATATGTGATTATATCCATTAAATCACTAAAATAATTAAATATAAATATTTAATATTATATTACTTTAATGGATAATAAAAAACCATACCATTATTTTCTTGAATTGTTAGAAAAGATGAAGGAAATTATTGGGAAAGTATGCCACTAAAGTGTTTTCATTATTAAGCTATTTGATATTTTTTTTTGAAAATATTTCAATATAATGAAAAGATAATGTAAAGATTTAAATGAAGAGAGTGAGTTTTCCTCTATGATGAAAGGTACAAAATTATCCATGTAATTATTTTCTTTAATAGGGAAATTCAAAAAAATTTCTATCTAGAAAAATTAAAATTTCTTACAAAATCATTAAGGTAATGGAAGAAAATATCATAAATAGAATTTTGATGCTTCTAGTGAGATTAATGAAAGGGTTTTTTATTTTTAAATATAATGATAATAAAAATATCAATATTCATTCATTAAATTACAGATGTGAGAGAGAAATTCAACTGAATAAGATGGATGAGAAGACAAACAATTATTCTTAATCATCAAGAAAAAGATAAAAATTACAAAAAAAAAGAGTCAAAGGTAATTGGTAATATATAGATGTTGACGTATTTTATAACTATATATAAATAATTTGATCATTTTTATTTTGTATAACGATAACAAAAAATATATGTAGATTGAAGTTATTCAATATATGATATAAAAATTGAGAAGCCACTAAAAAAGATAAAATAAAAAATATAGAATTTTTTAAAATATGGTGTTGAAATATTAAATAAGAGTATTCTAGAAAAGGTTTTCAAAAATAAATTGGTGAAGAATATCAATGATTTTTAAAATAGAAACACTTCTCAGAAATAATAAAATTATTGGAACAATAACATTAAATATATTTATATTACAAGTGATGATCTGAGTAGATTAATAAATTTAACTATGTAAAATAAGATTTTTCTAGTCATCTTCTAAAAATTTTATTCATAGAAATGAATTAAGGATAAAGACTAAAATATTTTATAATAATTGGAATTTACTTCTAGATAGGGAGAATTATTCAAAGGGGTTCCCTAATTTAATGGATAATATTGGTTTTGAAGAGGCATTAGTATCACAACCCTGCTCTTCATTACAAACATTAATATGATTTATTACATAATATTTCACTTAAGACAACAATGAGGATCGAAATTTCTAGTGTCCTAGGAAATTAGTAACATTATGTAACATCTTAGAACATACAATAGAACATCTATATTGAAAACATATTTTACATGACCACAACATTTATTCGTACTTTGCATTGCATGGGATAACATGAGAACATTAGTTATAAAAGGGTGATCTTTAAAGGATAGTTAGGGAATAACAAGGAATAAAAAAAAGATTACATTACTTTTTAGGCAATAGGAATACCAATGGATCACTATAGAAACCTGAACAAAAAGGCATAATATAGCATGATTATCATAACATGGAAACGTGGAAACAGCATTTAACATGATATTATCATGATAAAGTGCTCCTTTCACATGGATCATGAGTAAACCCTAATTACACATGAATTATCAAGAGTAAACCCTCATTTAACTTGATAAATCAGGACATAAATGATTACCCAATGCATTAGAGCACTATCAGGATGCACCCTTTATAATAATTTCATTTCAAGCATAAGTGTGCCACATAGATCATTCAACATGGATTCATTAAATGTCATAATTAATTCCATGAATAATATATGTGGAATATGTCAATTTAATTCCTAAACAAATTAGTACATGTTCATATTAGTGAAACCCCTTGATAGGGAAAAGGGTATGATATTCACTTACATAATAATTTTGGCATCAAAAATATTTTTTGTATTTTCGGTAGAATAACAACGTCATTAGAAATAGTAAAATGGGTTGATGACATTGAATGAGGTCTCTCTTAACTTATACATGAAATGGACAGTAAGTGGGTCAGGGAACAGAATCTACAAAAATATGTAATGGAATATTGATGCATAATATAAATGAATTGATTGAAAGTAAATGATGATAGAGAAATCCTTTATCGAATATTGGAATGGTAATGGGTGTTCATGGGAGGCATTACTGAGATAGAAATGGGTATCTAATCATTAAAACATATGGAGGGAGGTAAAGGGGAGGTGTGAAATCATACCCCAATATTTTTAATTAAAAATAAAACAGCATAATTATATAAGGGAACTTGCACATAAATAAGGAAGGAAGGTGAGGATCCCTTATTTGGAAGAGTGATAAAAAAGGCTTAGGAGAGGCTTGAGAGAGTCTTTTTGGTAGCATGGGGAACCTTGGGGGGTTTCTAGAGGGAGGATAGAAGAGGTTGGTTGGGCTCCAAATGGTTTTAGTGATGATTAATGGGAGGTTGATTGGGATTATATAGAAAAGTAGAGGGAATTATTAATTGATTAGGTTTTGGACACTACACATTAAACTAATCAAAACCACAAACCAAACCATTGTTTTCTTCCATTTTTTCTACCAATGTTGAGTGGAAATCATTATTTTATAAGGACAATTCCAAAACATAAAAAAAATATGGCTGGCTTATGCGGAGGTGGATCACACTCTCAAGGAATCAATTTTAAAATATTAAAATATTTTATAAGACATGGAGGGTATACTAAGGCATTGTAAATTTAATTAAACAAAAATAAAATAACATTATTATAAATGTACAACATATATTTTCTTAAAACCTATTTTATAGTATTTTATTACATCTCTATTGGGTCATTATGATGACATTAAACCCATTATATATTTAAATTGTATTTGATTTTTACCCAAATAATCTACTTTCATAAAAATATAAAAACATTCCTATTAGCTAATTTCGACATCCTGAATCCAAAAATAATATTTACTTTATCTAAATATTTTTCAAAATATGTGAATCTTCTCTTTTAAAATAAAAATAGTCATTTATCAAAAATTCAAGGTTTTTGACAAAAACAGATTTGAAACAACAATAAAAATTACAATTATATTCATAGAAATTATACTATAATTTATATTTAATAAATATTAATTTAGTAATAATATTTTATTAAAATATTATTTAATTCAAAAATCCATTAATTCATCAAAAGATATATCATAAATGAACTAAAATATTAACTAAAAATACTACTAGTTATTTAAAAACCATTTACAAAGTAAAATTAAAAAAATGAATGTATATTATTTAACTAAAATTAATTAACATAATCCTAATGATAGGGTCTCATAACATACCCCCTTGCAACACCCTCATAAGATCTAAGGGTAAGGTGTGTGATGGATAACAACTCTTGGGGTGCTCAGATAACATTATTCTTGTGGTAATCTCTATTAACTCCCACTTCTCCCATTGGCAGTTCTTTTTAAGATTAACATGTTGGAGCTTGGCATGGTCTTAGTCAAGAGTGCATCCCAGTGACACTACATCCATTCCATGCTCTGATAAATCGGATTCGTATAGGGAATTTCTACAGGATGAGGCCATCACTTCATTGGTCTATGTAAATTTCATTTATTAAATCCTTATATTTAAAATAATCATGTGATCCCTATTAATGAATATATTAGAAACAGTGACAATTACTAAATGAATTTTAATAAAAAAATACATAAAACTAAGTAAGTGCATATGTTTTATATTAACATTTTACAAAATAAGACATTTAATTTGTTCAAGAGGAATTTTATTTAATACAATTATTTTTTATTAAAATCATCCCCCTTAAGAAGTTTTTCCCTCAAAATTTCCTTTTCCCACACTAAAACTGATTTGTGTAACTAGGATTGAGCACTTCCTAGGATTTCCATGTTTCTTATTCAAACATTTGATGAGGGGAACTGTATTATTTCATAGAACATTTTCCCTTTGATCTATGATCTTCAATATATTCTCTTCATAAGAGAGGTTTTTCACCCAGGGTACCCCTTATAGATTTAGTACATGTGATGGGTCAGATATGTACTTCCTCATGTGTGATACAGGGAATACATATTGTACTCGAGGAAGGATTAGTGGATGTGCTAGTCGATAGGATATTGCTCCAATGCGATCAAGGATCTCAAAAGGGAAGATGTACCATGGAATAAGATTTCACTTCATCCCAAATCTCATAATAATTTTCCATGGTGATATGCGAAGAAATACCATGTCTGCAATGTTAAACTCTATTTATCATCGAAGATTATCATCATTTCGTTTTTTGACTCTCGGAAGAATTATTATGTTTCTATATAGTCTAAACTTTCTCCACCGTTTCTTTGACTATTTCTGGACCTAGGAGTTTTCTCTCCCCAACATTATCCCAACATGCTTGTGTTCTACATCACTTCCTAGAAAGGGATTTATTTTGATCCATTTGGCGGATTGGTTGGAAAATTTTATTTTAAGAGTACTCAACCAGAAGAAGTTATTGATTCAATCCTCCTTTGAAGTCCATTCAGCATGCTCTCAAAAGTCCTCAACTATTTGGGTAGCCCACATATATTGAACACCAGTTTGAGGATGATAAGATATTTTTATGTTCTGTTCAGTATTAAGAGCATGTTGGTGACTCTTCCCAAAAATATGGGTGAATCATTGATATCGGTCAAATACAACCATTAGTGGTACTCCCTACTGCCTTATCATTTATCTACTGTATATCAATGCTATTTGATCTAAGAAGAAAACCTCTCAAATTTCAATTACATGTACAGTATTTGTAAGATGATCCAGAACAACATAGATATAATTGTTTACTTTGTATTTCGTTGAAAGTCTTGTGAAATAGTTTATGGTTATAATCTCACATTTACATGTTGGTGTGGGAAATTGTTGCATCATCCCTATAGACATATTCCTCTAAACCTTCACATTCTGACATACCAGGCCCATTGATGTATAATCAGTAATCTCCTTCTTCATGGTACCCCACTGATAATTCTCTCGTAGATCTCGATATATCTTTGTGTTTCCTCGGTGAATGCAGAAATTTCAACTATGTGAATCTTCCAAAAGGTCATTCTTTATCTCCATATTTGATGGAACATACATTCTTGTCCCAATCATCACAATTCATTCTTTGTTAACATTAAACTCTATGGATTTATATTTTCTGAGAGTTTTTATATTCTTCTGAATTCCCACACCATACTTTTGATCATCATTTAAACAATACAAAATAGATAGTTAAACAATAATTTGTGAAAGGATTGATGATGTTCCATTATTTATTATTCCTACGTCCATCTTCATCAAATCTATTATGATTGGTTCCTTTTCAATTATTATCAATGATAGAATTGGTGGTTTTTTTTCTACATAGAGAATCTTCCACCTTGTTTTATTTACAAGGGTTGTAATGGATTGAGCAGTCATAGTCTTTGATTAAATATAACCATCTTTGTTTCAGAATGTTAAACTATTTCTCTTTAATATATACTTAATGCTTTTGTAATTCGTGTATATTTTACACTTCTATCCAAAGAGCTAATGTCACCAAATTTGTAATGCAATGATTACTTCAGCCAACTCTAGATCATGTGTTGAATATTTTTTCCCACGAAAATTCAATTTTCTTGAATCATAGGCAAGGAATTTGTCATTATTCTTCAACATACAACCCTGGTCCTTTTTTGAATCATCATTGAATACCCCAAAAAGTGTTCTAATTGTATTTAGTGTGAGTATGGGAACATTGATAATCCTACTTTTTAATTACATTAAGCCCTCTTCTCATTGAATACTCCATGAAAACATGAATCCCTTCCAAGTTATGTTGGTAATAGGGGATGAAAATCATTGGAAATTTATCAAAAATCAGATATAATATCCAAAGAACCCTAGGAACCTATGGATATATATCACAGATGTTAGCCATGGTCATCCGTCAATTGCATTTGTCTTTTTGGGATCCACAGATATCCCATTACTTGTGATGATAGGACCCAATAATGAGACCTCTGTAAACTAGAACAAATTCTTGCTATACTTTTCAAAGATCTTCTCCATTAAAAAGGTCTCTAGTAAAGTGCATAGATACTCTTCATGATCCTCCTTGTCTTTTGAGTATATTAGAATATAGTCTATAAAGACTACAACAAATTTTTTGAGGTAATCTCTAAAGACTATGTTCATCATGTCCATGATGTTTGTAGGAGTATTAGTGAGTCCGAAAGTTATTATTATTAATTCATAGAGCCAGTACCTTGAACAAAACTCAGTATTGGGGAAATTTTACTTATTCAAACTTGGTGATATCTCGATCTTAGATCCTCCATGGAGAATTATTGTGCTCTATGTAGATGATTGAATGAGTCATTAATTTGAGGAAAATGATACTTGTTCTTTATCGTGATTTTGTTGATCTCGCGATAATAAATACAAAGTCTTATTAACCCATCCTTCTTCTTGAAAAAGCTGACTAGTACACCCTATGGTGAATCACTTGGTCATATAACCCCATTATCATGATTCCAGTATAGTTGTTTATTTATCCTCTCAAGCTCCATAACAACCATTCTATATAGAGTATTGGATAGTGGAAATTCCCTAGGTATAATATCAATAGATAATTCAACATCTTTTTAAGAGGAAGACAATAAAATTCCTTGGGAGACACTTTAGTGAATTCCCTTGCAATAATAATTTCTTTAAAGATGGTTTCCTCCTTAGATTCTATCATTTGAGTAAGATACACATTCTCACAGGGTAGTAATATTCATGCTTGAGATGATGGTCTTGAAGAAGATCCATCATACTCCTTGGATTTGTATAGAATCAGGGGTTGATTCACCATATGGATTGAGATTTTCCACTCACATCAATTCATGTTTGATCTATATTAGGAAAGAAAATCCATGCTAAGAATTGCATCGAACTCTACTAGAGGGAGCATGATGAGTTTTTTTGGGATGTCCAGACATCAAATTTTGATAGGGGAGGAGTTATATTCATAGGATGCAATAATTGCCCATTTTTTGTTACCACCAACACCTCTAGTTGCACGATTTGTGGTGGTGTTGTGATTATTCTACTAAACATTCGGGATATAAACGAATGTGTCAAACCAGAATAAAAAATTACATTTTCTATTATTGAACTAATAACTAGCGTACCTGTCACCACATCATTGTCATGGTTCTCTTTGACAGTTGTGATGGAAAAATATCACCCTTACTGCCTTGGAGGTTGTTGGTTGCCTCAAAAAAACCATTCGAATAGGGAACTTGTTGGAAAAGTTCCATGATTCATTGCAGTTAGACCAATGAACAATGCGTTGACGGTCTAACATAGTGTTCCTTTCCTCTGTAGTAGTAGAGGGTTTTTCTTATTGGGAATTAATAGCCAGGTACCCTTATCATCCACACCTAAATCATTTCCTTGTCTCATTTAGTCAATTTCTGGGGGGCTTCTTTCCACACCATTGGAATATGGGGAGAGAGAATTTTTTATCACATATGGATTTATCCATAGGGCTTCCATAATTTAACTCCACTTTCCACTTCATTTACCCATGATACCCACAAGATTCTCCAATCTCTATTTTTAATTTGAGGGAACATCATACAATTTCCTCATTACAATCAAAGTCAGGGATCACTAGGGCATTCTTTAGGCTTGGTTTTAGCCCCCCAAAGAAGCGTTCAACCATGCATTCAGGGGTAACGACAAAGACGGAGGTGTATCTTGCAAGCCTTGTGATTATTTCTTCATATGCTCCAATGGATTCAAAGTATTTTTTAGGGGAAGGAACCCTCCTACTATCTTATACCGGATGGAGTGGGGAAAATATTTATTGAGAAATAGTTTTTGGAAATAATTGCCTTCCAACACCTCGATCTCTTCCGCAAGCTTCATATTTTTGATAAATGACCACCATTGATCAGATTCACCCTCCATATAATAAGTATCCAAAATTCGATTCTCTTGATTTGAACCATTACGAATGGAGAAGATATTTTCAATGAAGCTGAAACATTGTTCAATGATTGAGGGATTTGATGATCTGTTAAAAGTATGAGGTATTTAACTCTTGAAGCTCTCTTTTGAGGATTGTAATTTCTTAGGGGGGGTTGGATATTCCACATGGCCCATATTTTTATTCAAAATGTGAGTTAACTATGAGAGTATCATGAGAATTTTTTCCACTGACATTCCCATCAGATTAGTTATCTCACTAGAATATTCATCACATGGATCTTCGCATCGGTTGTTAGCCCGGGTCCTCCTATTACCTGCCATCGGCTGGAATTAAAGGATTGTTTGTGGTTACACATAAAGGGGAATCCAATGACAGAAAGGAATATCTTATAAATTACATTTTTTCCTTAACATATAAATTTATAGGCTTCAATATATGTTATCCAGGATCTACATATCAATATATATTCTTAAATAATTTTTTTTATTCCCATAATAATGGTTCATAATGAACATATGATTTTACCAAAGCATATCCCCCTGGATAGTCGAACCAATAGTGCAGCAAGGCCCGTTTTCTTGAACCAGTTCCTGTTCGAGTCTAGCTCAAACATAATTTTTCATGGATTACCCCTAGATACATTTATACCAGAGCCACCCAAACATATTATTATCAAGAAAATGATATATTTTCTTGATAAACCACTTACTATATACTCACTAAATTTTAGGGATGTTTTTATAATACATTGTCTTATCCCTGAGGATTTCACTAGGGTTTTATAATCCTAATCCCAAAAATATCTAAACATATCATTTTATATCAACTATAACAACCCTTCACTTTATTACACACTTTAACATGATTTATTACATAATATTTTACATAATACAACTCTGGTGATCAAGAGTTATAGTTTTTTGTGCAATTAGGAACATTAAATAAATACATATAACATAAAATATAACATATTTATTGAAAACATATTTTACATGACCACAACATTATTTCATACGTAGCATTGTGTGAAATAAAATGATAACATGCATAAGAAAAGGATGAGCTATAAAGCCGAGTAAAATAGTAACAATGAATAACACGAAGAATATCGTACATGTTATGCAATGGTCATATCAATGGAGAAAAATTGAAACATGAACATAAATGCATGATATAGAATGATTTCCATAACATTGAAATGTGTCAACCTCATTTCACATGATATTAGAATGAGCTATATCTCATTGCACATTGAGAATGAGTAAACCATCATTTCACTTTAATTAGTATGATTAAACCCTCATTACATATGACTTAACATGATACTCATCTTTACCCAATGCATTGGAGTGCTCTTAGGGCACAACATTTGTAATAATTTCATTTCATGCATAAGTTTGACACATAGATCATACATCATTAAATATTTAATGTTCATAATTTATTTAAAAAATAAGAGATGTGGAATACATAAATTTATGTGCTCAATAAATTTGTACATGTTATTAATGGTGAATACCCTTGATACAGAAATTGTTATGGTATTGTTTTACCTAATGATTTTGGAATGCAAAATATTGGTGTATTTTTTGATGCATAATGACGTCAAATATAAATTTTAAAATGGGTTCATGAGATAGAAATAAGTCCCAAATAATTTATACATTAATTGAGTATAATGGGGTCCATGGAACATAAAATCCCAACAAATTTAAGGGAATTTAAATATATAATATGAAATTATTACTTGAATGTAAATAATGAGAGAAGAAACCATTACAGAATCATTACATGGAAACATGTGTCCATTGGAGGCATTAATGAGATAGAAAGGGGTCTATAGTCAGTAAAGCGTAATTAGGGAAGTATAAAAGATTTTAGAAATAATACCCAAAAATTTTTAATTGATAATTAAAGGGAATAAAAATATATGGAATCTTGGAACTAAATAAGGAATTATGGAATGTGAGGATCCATTACATGGTACTGTGATCCAAAAGGCATGAGAGAGGCTTTAGAGTGACTTCTTGGGATCATGGGGTCCCTTTGGATGATTCTATGTTTATTAGGGCATAGTTTGGTCAAGATAAAAATAGTTTTAGTGAAGAGGAATTGGAGTTTGAGTGGTTTAATATAGGAAAGGAGATGGAATATAAGGCTTTCTTAAGTGGAGTTGAGTCACACTCTCAAAGAAACCATTTTAAAATGATAGAATATTTTAATAGTCTTGGAGGGTCCACTAAGGAACTGAAATAACAACCAAATAGATATAAAATTTCCATATTTTAAATTAAAAACATATATTGTCCAATGATTAATTTTATATTACATTATTACATCACTTATGAGTCATTATTTTGTAATAAAATACATTATATATTTAAAGGGAATTTAATTTTTATCCAAAAAATTTGAATGACTCAAAAAATTATAAAAATTCACCGTTAGATAATTTCTTAATCCTGAATCCAAAAATAATGTTAATTTTATCTTAATAATTTTTTAACTATGTGACATTTTACATTCAAAATGAAAACTGCCATTTATCAAGAATTCATGGGTTTTGACAAAAATAGCATTCAATGAAAAATAAAAATTACTATTATATTCATTAAATTTATGATCATTTATATTTATTAAAAATTAATTTATTAATAATAATTTTTTAAAATATTATCTAATTCAAAAATATATTAATTCATCCAAATATATTTCTTAATTGAATTTAAATATTAACTAGAAACACTATTTGGGCTTTAAAACCCATTTACAAAGTGACTATAATAAAATAAATGTATATTATTTATACAAAAATAATGTACATAATAATAGTGCTAGGGTCATGTTAGATTAACCCTTATAACAGCTGCATAAGACCTAAGGGTAATGTGTCTAATGGTTATAGACTCTTTGGGTGGCTCAGGTAACATCACTAAGTTAGTAATCTCTATTAACTTCTACATCTCTAGTAGGTGGTTCCGTTCAATATTAACGTGTTAAAGCATAGATTGGGCTTTGTAAAGATGGAATCCTAGTGAAACTACCTCATTTCTGAGTTCCAACAAATGGGATTCTATGGATTAATTAAACTAGATGATGTTATCGCTTCTATTGTCAGAGTAAATAGTATTTTTTAAAGCCTCATATTAATATTAATCATGTGATCACTGTTCAAGGAGTATATTGTCAAAGGTAACCATTCATAATGGTATTTTAAAATCCAAAAACATAAACCAAGTATGGTTATAGGTTTTATATAACCATTTAACATCACTAGACATTTAATTACATCAAGAAGAATTTTCATTAAGAAATGTTTGGGTCATTACACATTAGTCTAATGGAATGCATATATTTTCTCAATTGTCAATATTCATATGAGGCTAGAAGATATAGAAGATTGTGACATGGGGGAATAAAATCCTCTTTAAGAATTAATATTTACAGATAATGTAAAATTGTTTTACTAATAGTTAAAAAAATGTTTCAATCATTTAATGAATAGTTTGGAATATATTACAAACTATGTCACATTACTGAATCTCTACATAGTATTTATATTCACTACTAAATTTTAGGTTTCAAAATCATAATTCATAAAACAATAAATTTAATGGAAATGATAAGGTTGTAGTTATTTTTGTATCAAACAAAATCTATTAAAATGGATATCTATGGATAAAAAATATTGGATTCTCTTCACATATGATTTGATATTTCTAATTCTTGAAACATATTCAAATATTCAATGAAGTATCAGTGATCATCTAAAATTATGGGACACGTAATAAAAAATATATTTTTGTTTATTACTCATTAGGGATGAATACATGATGTTGAAAACATATAATCCATTGATGTATTTAAATATGTATTATTAAGTTTGTCCTAATAACAATAAAAAGGAAATCGATTTTTTTATGATAAATATTTTTTCATTGATGTGGAGGGAATATAGATTAGTATTATTGAATGTGTAGCAATTAATTAGAAATTTATTTTACAATGGTGACTCTGAAAATTCATGATACCAAATCATTAAGGAATAAAATTATTTGTATCATTTAGTAATTTACTACACTGGTCAATAAAAGTTCAAAAATAATATATGATCTCTATAATAAAAAACTGACTGTTCATGAATTCTCGGTACAAGATTGCGTATTTAAAATGTTTATGGGTATAAGAATAAATAATAAACGGTTGTTGATAAATATTTTATTTATTTTTATTATTATATCACTCATATTAAATTTATTATTATTATTACAAATAATCTAGATACCTTAATGATGTTTAAAGTTTTTTAAAAAATAAAATTAATTGATTTCATTGTCAACATGAAAATATTATAGATATAAATTGGTGTTCAGTATATACTTTAACTATTCAAAGAAACTATTTTATATAAATATATTCCTCATGAATTTAAAATATTATATACCCACCTCCCAAATTAATTTCGTAAAATAATTAAAAAGGAAATAATATTAATGTATCACACCATTTTGGTGAAGCGTGATATATACTTATTTTTCTAGAGAAAGGGATTGGTATATTGATTTAGTTATTGAAACATTTTTTATTCCTAGTCAATTTATAAATAATTCTTGTTGAAGATGTCTTAAAAGATATCCACATGCTATAAAATGTTTATGGTCTTTAGAATGAATATTATTATCAAGGAGAATGGTGAAAATAAATAACATCCTCAGATATGGGTAATTTAAGGTAGCATCATTTATTTTAATCTAAATACAAGAGGATATCATTTTCAAAACAATGTGAATGGAATATTATGTGTAGTTCTAAGTTGAAGGTATTGGGATATAGAAATAATAATATTACACAACAAGAGGAATGTGTCATAAGTAAATATAATGAAATTTAGTTTTTACATAATAAGAATTATGTTTCTTGAAATAAAAATTATTTTTATCAAATTGTATGTTAATGATGATAATTTAAATATTTTTAATTCTAGATAATTACATTTATTAAGTCATTGAAGGCTGTGAAAGTAACTGTAGGTGAAAAATGTTATAATAGGTCACCAAAAACTGATTCAAAATTAGAGAACATTATGTAAAACATCATAGAATAAAGTTGTCAAAATTGTACATCAAAAAGATATTGATGAATACATAGAGATTCAATATATGATTAATGATATAAATATAGAGTGTGATTATATTTATAAGACTGATACATGTGGTTTGGTATCCTACCATAATAACAATAATTTTAATGTAACAATATGGGTCCTCTATAAAGTGTTGAATGAAAAAGAAAAGTTGATGTGAAATAAGGCATGAATCGTACATAAATGATGTACAAATATTGAAGGAATCAAATTTTGTAATAATTTCACACTGGTTTCTATGATTGATAACACTATGATATTTTATACAATTTATGTATAATAATGATAAAAATTCTTTTAGATTGATGTCAAAATTTCCTTTGAATAAATATAGTTGGATGGGGAAGTGTACACTGGGAAATTTTATTCATTTCATCGATATTTTGGTAATAAAGAGTCAAAATAATACCTATTAAAATAATCTAAATAGGTCATTATAGTTATTATTACACAAATGTATGATAATATATTTACTAAAAATAATTAATATATTTATGAGGCCTTTGATTTTATGATAAATAAAATGTTTAAAAATTATATGTGTGGAGAGGTGATGTTTTTCATGGGTATGAAAATTTATCAATATAAAGTTAAAAGATTACATTCTATACGAAAGTATGCCCATTAACCATTGATGAATTTACGAATATAAATGAAAATGTAATTTTTTTCTACCCTAATATCTATGGAATCAATCCATGAATTATTTAGTCGGAAGAGATATTGATACACTATAATTCAAAAATATATATTTTGAGTTTTTTATATAGTATTTCTTTAAGAGAATATATAATATATGTTTCTATTATTTTTGGAATATTTTAAATTGCCGAAAAAGAATCACGTATTATGGATACAGAAAGAATTATTTTTATAGGGGAAGGATGAGATCTAGTACAGGAGAACAAGTATCATTTATTAAATAGAAGTAGAAATATAAAAAATATCTGAGAACCTTTTACAATAGTCACCCTGAAAGAATGGAGAAATATTATATAATTAGATGTTTTTTCTTATGAGATAAACAATTAACCCCTATGTATACAATTCTATTAGGAAAACAATTTATATAATTCTAGTGAACCATTATTAACATACATGGATATTACATAGTTTTATATTAATATACATCACATTAAAAAAGAATATGTCGGACGAATATGATATTTTAGGGACATTGGAAATTGATAAAAATAAATCTAATTTGGTTTTTCAAAAGTTTGGGACCGAATCCTCATTTATTATTAAATCAAAGAAAAGACCTCTTTTGACTGTTTTGAGGGAGACCCATTACATAGGTTGAAGGAAGAGTGGGATTTTATCCCATTACATGGCCCGTAGGCCCAAATCCCATTAATCTAATTTGGTGAATGGCCATAAACATATAATTTGAAGATCAACCCCTTTTTTACTCCTACTAAAAACTATTATTTATAACTCGGTGAATGGAAATATAAGAAAGAGTGAGCTCAATTCCTCAATAATCATAAAAAAAAATATGAATACATAAGAAAAACATAGACATAAGAGTATTTTAATAGGATAATTCCATTTGAAGATTATGCTATGTATATCAATGATTATAACCATGATTCATATCATAAATATTATTAGTTCATAATATTTGACTCAAAATATAATCAAGAGTATAAACCAGGAAATCATAACATATGAGTAAGACTGGGTGTTTTTGGAATAAACATATCAATATAAAATAATTCCCTATAAGTCAAGGCCCATTTCCAAAACATTTCAAGGCACTTCATGGGAGATGTACCTATTGGGAGGGACACACCACCATCCACAGTCACAATCCTTTCCTTATACTAGATGAGGTAACACCTCATTTCTATAGTGTACCAGGTTTCCCCATCTTCCCATAGTGTATCATATTTCCCCTATTCCCATAGTGGAACAGTTTTCCCTTTATTCCCATAGTGGATGAGTATTCCCCATCTTCCCATAGTGGATCATGTTTCCCCTTCTTCTCATAGTCGATTAACCCAACAATGTATTTTTCATCATTATATCATTAGATATAAATCATTACCCAATTCATTGCAGGTAGAAATAGGTCTCACTTGTCACAAGATGAAATCATATATATGTGTGCCACTAGATAATATACATTATTCATATCATAACCCATAAAAATGGATGAGTTTGATAAAAAGTATAACATAATTGATGAAATAAATTGGGTATAATAAACATTTCAACATTTTATAACCTATGTAAATGATATAGGTTTCATAATTTCTTCATCCAGTAATTACCAATTTAATGAATATTATTTCAAAAGAATTTATTAGGGTATAACCCAGGGAAGGGAAAATGTATCATAAACATCATGCCATCAAAACATAAACCATTCATAGAGAAAATATAAATAATATCATAAATAATATACATTATATAACATAAAATACATCAATTAATCTCATCTTATATGGAGAAGGATTTTGAAATATCACCTGGAACATCTCTTTTGGAAAATATCCTTTATTTTTAAAATTCACTTGATAAAAAATATTCAAAAATAATTTTTGTATAATTCTAGGAGACATTATATAAAACAATTCTTTAGTGAAATATCCATTAAACATGGGAATATATTTTAAAATCCTATAACATTTTGAAAAAAAAAATTATTTTCAAAATATATTTGAAAACTTATAAAGCATGGTTTCATAAATATTATGATCACTTTTTAAAAGATAAAAAAAATTGAGACCCATTAAATTAAAAAACCACATTAATGCAATAAATTTCTAGATTATTATGGAAAAAATCATTAAAATTACTTTTTATTATCTTAAATGAATTTTCTAGGAAATGATGGTCATAAATGTGTGAAAATCTGTATGTATTAAACATTCCTTTTTCACTAAAGTTTTTTAGAAAAGTGACTTCATATGAAAACAAAAAACATATTTCCTTTAAAAATAATTATTTATAAAATATAAAACATGGTTAATATTTTCATTGAAAAATATTAAGATATTAATTGGACATTTTTAGAAATCAATTTTAGAAGGTATGGTTTTCGAAGAAAACCTATTTCCAACTGAAAAACAGAAAATGTTGGATTTAATTAAATAGATTTTAATTATTATCTTAAGTCACAATGAGTGGAAATATGGTACCATTACAATAATATATCATGAAATAATTGAGGACTAGGTAATTCATGAGTGCTATAAGGATATGAATCAAAATATTTAATTAATGAAGAATAATCATAAACAATCCTGATAAATGATGAGATTATTGCAATAGAGTCTTACGACTTTTGTATCGTATAATCATAATCCCCCTGAAAAAATAAAATTACATAATGATTAAAATATCATGAAAATAACGATTTTCAAGAAAAATCATGTCAAATGGATGTAAATAAACCTCATAAATGGATATAGTTGCATAAAATAACATGTATCTCAAATAAGGAAAATTGAGACAAAAAGTATCTTACAGTTTTTTGTAAATTTATTTTCATAAAAACCATAGAGGAGAGATCATAAAATGGAATTTTAAATACAAATATATTTAATTATAATAAAAAAATATTAAATTCATGGAAATTATATACACTGCATAGAGTAAATTAGTGGTAAATAAGGCATAAGTCTTAGAGAAATAAAATTGATACTAGAAATCCCCTTACTACTTGAGTAGCTTTTTAATCATGTGATCTATGAAACAATGAAATAACATGGAACATTAAATATATTTAACTAAATTACATTAAGGATATTTCTTGTAATAGGTCAATATATACAACACACAACAAGAATAAATGTTGAATATTACTTGTATCTCATTGAAATAAAAGTGAGACTAGAAAACCAATACCTTAAGTCTTGAAATTCTTCATACATGTTAAAACATCTTGTATAATAAATATAATATTATTATAAATCTACCAAAAAACTATATTCTTCAATATCAAACCATATATGATTTTAAAATTATGTTTTATTACTAATATATTAAATATTCAAGGTTAATTTTATGTTTGATTTAATAACCACGTTGTTTTTATATATATTTTTGACATCTTATTCTTGATCTAGTAACACATATCATTATTTACATATTTCTATATTCTAAACCATGATATAATTATCATATATATTCATTTTTAAATTATTATTAATATTACATAAAATATGTAAACATGAAATGGAATACACCATTCATGGAGACAGTAGGTCGTACGTACACTTGCACTTTATTGCTATTTTCATATCATATTCAACGTATGAAAGTTAATTGAATATATGTATATATATTAACATTAAATATTTATTTTTATGACTTATTTGTCATTTATTTTTAATAAACTCATGTTTTATACATTTCATTTAATATTTAAATGAATCACACTACTTTTAGGAGTTGGTAGTCCACACGTCCACAAACGAAGTTATCATATTCTCAAAAAATGGAATGCATGATACTATGTGTTATATAAAAATATTAGAAGAATAAAAACATAATAAATATTGTATATATATAATATAAAAATATAAATAAGACCATTATTACCAATCATGAATGTTTTCAATGGAATAACTAATGACATATGCTCATGAGGCGGTAGTCTATCATACACACGAATGATGATTGGGTATCACATTTGATGGTAGTGTGCATGAGTGTGGGTATTAACATTATAATGAAAACATATCAATATTTTTATGATAAATTGTTGTTATATAATCATTTAAAAATTAAAATTTATGTGGAAAAAAAAACAAAAGTGCTTGTTGAAGGATGTTGTGAATTCTTTGGGTAACTTTTCATGGTTTTCCCCAAAGGAATTCCTTTGTTGGATTTATTCCCAAAGTCAGTCCTTCAAGATTAGGGGGTGATATTGGGAGTTTATGTAGAATGGTTTTGGGTGATAACAAATGTATTTGGAGTTGGGAAGTTTGGGGGATGATATGAAGCCTTTAATAAGTTGGGAAAAGACACATTGAGTATTCTTGAAAATATTTTAATGTTCCCCACATTTTACTTGTCTAGCAAGGGATATTAATCAAAACATCTTTACCCATATAGTTTTAATGGTCAAAATATGACTATTAAATAATTTTTATACATGTTTTGAGTAATTTTTACACCTAATATTTAATGTTTAGTCATTATTAAAACTCATTTTTACCTTCATCAATATAATTAATTTTAATAACATTCCCTAATTTTTTGGGTGAAAAAATGCTCCTTATTATAAATTATTGATTATTATGATTATAAATATGAAATCTATTTTTGAAGATTCTAATTACAGTAGTTGTAGGAAATAATTTAAAATTAATCTCACATATGGGATCAGACGATGGGTTTTTAATGTTTAAATGTTCAAATGTTCGACTTGTTTTTTATCCAATTTCAATATGATATTGAATCCAATGAAAAAATTGTTATTATACTAATAATTTTTATAAATATAATTTTAATCCAATTTAACATATTATTTTACTATATAAATAAATTAGATGAAAGAAAATTATCAATTAAATTTCAGAGATTTTCATTATTCATCAAAAATTAAAACTTCTTATAAGAATATAAAAAATACCCTAAAGTAAATTTTGATATTATTCATTCAAAAATAAATATTTTTTTAATATAAAAATTTTAATTTTTTTACATTTTATATTAATATTAGGTTTGATTTTAAAATGTGTTCAAATTTCCTTTTAAAAAGGCATTTCTTTTTATTCATGTAGTTTTATTTATTCTTATATTATTCCAATGAAACATATTATATAAGTGTCAAAAAAAATTTGAATAAAAAATATATAAATTTTATTGAAAAAATTCATTAGAAAAAGTTTTTTTATTTTATTGAGATGAAATGGTGTATTCACATAGTGAAATAGTATTCATAGAAAAATTATTTCTTTATGATTAAATAGTTTTTAATATCATTTATAACTAATTACTAACATAAGTAATCATTATATATACATGTGTGGATAATATTTTTATAATTTAGTTAATATAGTTTTTAACATCCATTCAAAAAGGTTTGTCGTAACGATACTAATATTTTAATAAAAATATTAGTAGTATATTGTTGTTCAATAAAAATATTCCTTGTGTGATTCACAAGTTATCGAAGGAAGATAGTACTGTGTGTAACAAAATAAAATTATAGTGTTTTTTGTAAATAAAGATAATATAATTATTTATTGTAATGTAAGATTAACTTTTTTTGAATGTAATGAAATTTAAACATAGTGATTTCATATAACAGAAGCATAATTTAATGGTCAGTGAAATGAAAAATATTAAAAAGTTAAAATTAATTCATAAAATATGTTTCAATAAATCTAGGTGTGTAAAATTGTTCCTCTCTTAAAATAAAATTTACCCTCTATATTTTTCTAATTTATTATAGGATTAATACCTAAAATATCCTTTCATAAAAACCCACATTGTATTAATAAAAACTATTTTTTTAAATGAAATGTTGGAAACATACCAGTTACCCATATTATCAAATAACAAGGTTTCTATATAGGATTAAATAGGTTTAATGCAAAAACACATACAAGTAATCGAAATATAATTGTCATGTTTTATTAGAGAGTTATAGAGAATGTGGTCAACATAAATTTAACAATCACAAACCCATAAATCTGTGATGATCTATGGGACCATATGATTCCTTAAAAATAACAGTACTTGTAAAAAAAATTTGTTTCAGTAACCGTTTCATAAAATTTAATAACACTCACAATAATATTAAATTATTTTATTTCATCATAGTATCACCCTATGGTAGTTTCTTGGGATATATCCACATCATATCAGAATCCATAAATGAAGGTGAATTTGTTGTGCCAAATGAACAAAAAGACCATACAATCCATAATGGTCTATAAGTCATTCCAACTACCATTAGTTAATATCAAAGAAATATGATTAACATGTGTTATCCAATATCCATAAATCCTCATGTGGTGAGATAATAATTTAATCTCTAAATTCATATATAAAATCAATCTTAATCCATTTCATAAATAGTTAACCATATAACCCTTATGAAAGATGAAAAATTAAATAAAAATAAGGTCACTAAATTTCTAAAAACCGGTTCAACATTGATTTCTTATATATCATATAGTATCTCTTGATTTTACCACGCTAAACATAAGAATATCTTTTTCAAGTATTCTCTATAAATATTGTAATAACCAGTATTACCATAATTCTTTATTAAAAGAAATCATTCTTTCTTATTCCAAATAATATTGGATATATTCTATAAATCCAAAAAAATCATAAACTCTCTCTAGGATAGCATAAAAAGTTTTAAAATAATCATTTATTATTTTTGAGTTTAGTGATACTAAATTTATTCAAATAAAGAATCTCTTTCATAAGATAAAAATAATTTTCTCAATACCAGGATAACAATAAGGTTTACCTTCCCATAATAAAAATATCACCATTCCCATAAATTATGTTTCTTTGTCATTAGAATCATCCAACATATCCTTTTAAATCCGTAAATAAAAACATATACTTCATGATTTATATAATATAATTATTGAATTTCAATATATATACACTTCAATTATCAGTCATTATTCATAAACCATTACATAGGATTCATGATCATATTTCTTTATAACCCTTTGTAAAAATAATTAATATTAATCATTTATTAAGGATCCTCAACCAAAAACTAATCTTTCTACAAACATTTAATATAAAAAAAATTTATATGTTTCAATACTTTTAACATTTTTGGTCAGAGTGGATACTCAAGAGGGGGGTGAATTGATTTCCAATTACAATTTCTGTTAAAAACTTTTAGGATTAAGATCCCCCAAATTAGAACAACCCAGTCAATTAAGGCAGTAGAGATATATGTGAGCTATTGTTTAACAGGTTTCTCAAAGGTTGATTACTCCTCTGTTGAATCAGTATGAGAACTAATTCGACTTTTGAAACAGGTTTACTAAACAACTCAGATATACACACTAACCAGAACTAACTATCAGAGTGAATGTAAAAATAGATTTTTGTCTTTGAAAATATAAGCTAAGCGGATAGATGTTAAACATAGTAAATCAAAGATGAACACAACAAATTTAAACAAGATGTTTAGTCTTAAGTCAATACCTAATCCTCTCCACTTGGTGATCACCTTCCACCAAGTAGTTATATTAAAAAGTTATACACAACATGTATCGGGCTTTACAACAGCTTTCACAAACTATCCAGGTTTTGCAAACTCTACCACAATTCATTGTGGGAATGAAATAATCTACCAAGACACACCAGGCTTCTTCCACATTTATATGTGGGAATTAAATAAACTACCAAGCAACACTGGGCTTCTTCCACAGTTATACGTGGGAACAAATGAAAATATAGTTTGGTATGGGGATTTTCAGTATCCATCAGTTCAAGAACAAGAGTCAGTGTGTGTAACACATACACACTGCTCACAAATGTAATGTATTTAAACACAGTAGAGCTAAATATAGTAGGGATATGTTTGGAATTCTCTATTGTTTTGGCAGATCATATATGGACTTGTTGGATTGAATGAAATGAAGATTTTGTCCTTCTCTACAAGTTGCCTCCAAAACAGAGTGTCGTAACTTCGAGGTTGTGACTTCCAGATGTAGAGATAACCAACATCTATGATTCAAAAACTATTTACAGCACAAATAGATTGTAGAAGGTTCTTTAAATAGATCTTTGTGATGCTCTTATTCTTCTTAATGAGTGATTTAGAGTTACTTTCTTCTTTCCAGTATATTCGGGGTCTCTCAATCGATGTCTCTCTTTTGTGTCTTTTATATAGTCTCTTGTTTTTTTGTGTTTTTTTTCATTAGGGGCCGACAAGAGAAATGTTTCAACCACGCGTTGTCTTCCTCGTACATCCTACTCTCTCCTAATATCCCTGAAAATAACATTAAATAATTTCAGGTGCATTAATTTGTCCAGACATGACCGTTATAATATTTTTAATAAAATAGGTAAATAAAGAGTGGAATATCATTACCCTGGTATCAGATGCATGTCACACGGTAGAATTCAATCTCTACAACTATGGACTTAATCGGTAGACTGTTCAGCTGAGGGATTCAACTGTGGTCTTTCCAACTGTGAACTGTAGTCTTTCCATCTATGAACTTTAACTGTAGTCTTTCCATCTATAGACTTCAACTGTAGTCTTTTAACGGTATCTGTTTATTCTTTGTAACATTGGATCCTCATCAGTGAAATCCATATGTAGGATTAACAGTATACTTTTAACAGTAAGCTTCTAATCGGTAGTTCTGTAAAATTAGACTACTTCAACAGTAGCCTTTCCAACTACAGACTTGTACAGAGAATTTCCCAATAGAATACCTGAGAAAGAGTTTGATAGTGGACATCTAGCAGAAAGCTTGTTACAATAGTGACCTAATTATAATAAGTCTTTGTCTGTGATCTTTGATAAGTAGATCATCAGTAGGTTTGTGATAGTAACCGTGTACCGATAGCTTCCAACAGAGACTATAAATCTTCAACAGTGATCTTCTAGCAATAGTGACTTAAGGTGATAGTAAGCTATAACTGTGACTTTGAACAGAAGGCTCTTACCAGTAGCCTCTAATACTGAGCTTATATGTAGATAAATATGTACTATATGTTTATGCAGCAAAGGAATGAGTCTTAATAATATACATTGTTGAGAGAAAGATAATTGTATATGTAGATTAATTTTATTAAAGACTAACTTAATATATTATGATCAATATTTAACAATGATTTGTGATTATAAAAACAGGTGAGTCCAAAAATATCCCCCTTTTGGATAATCACAACTTATGTCAGTATGTATTAAAATTTTCCAAGTATGAGAGATTAATAAGCACAGTATTTCGAGAGTTAGCACAATATTTTCATATTAGTTTCTCAAATAGCACAGTAAGAATAGTAAGAATAGTATATCAGCCTTTTTTGATTAGAAAAAATAAATACAAATGAGAGAAAAACTGAGAAGGCTTATATTAATAACACAATACATTTCATGACCAAAAAGAAGACAGAGTCCCAATAAAAAGACATAAACAAAATCAATCCACAGCATCCGTAGGTAAGGGGTCTTTCTCTTTGGAAGAAGAATATATAGAAGTAGCTAGTGGATCAGTAGGTTTAGGAATGGCTGTAGGAATGACTGGAGGGGCAGCAACAGAAGCTCTTATGGGTCAATAGTGGGTAGATTTCTGAGGGATCAGTGGAGTAAGGCTCCTTGATAGCTTCAGCAGGAGACATAATGGAAGAAGAACCACTGGGTTGAGATATATGTAAGGCAGGTGGGATAATGATAGGGGTGTAGTTCACATGGACAAAGGGGAGAAGAATATTTCTGAAATCCATAATAATGCTTCCTCCACTTTCCATAGCAGATAAGAAATCATCTTTATTTTCCAAAAACTTATCCAAAGAAGGATCCAATTCTCTCAGCTTGCTGACCTGATCCCTAAATGCGTGAGTCACTAAAGGCAACTTCATATTCTATATCAAGAGCTTGAAGTGGTTGGTCATTTGATTCTTGGTATATACCTTCTCAAAGAAGGCATACACTTTAATCTTAATGGACTTTTGAGAAGCAGTAGCTACCCGTAGGTGGTCACAAACAAAACTGCTGACTTCCCTAGTGGTAGCAAGTATCTGAGTATCAGAGGTGACACTGGTACTGGCCTTAGACAACTCTTCCTGGATCACAGTTCTGGTCTGGTCAAGGTTCATAGTGGAGCTAGATGAGGGAAGGGGTTTTAATGAGAAAGATGCTATCTCTTTGAAAGACTGTGTCAAATTACTAACCACCTTCTGAACTAGTGAATCTTAAATATTCAAATGTTCTTTGACAGATGTATTAAAAGCCTTAAATACTTCCACAAAATGCTTGACTACTTTTTTGATATAACTAATATCAGCATTCATTTGGGTTTGAGAACTGTTCATAGCAGTCAATGAAGCAATCGATTGGCTTAGAGAAACCACAGCTCATGGCCAACTCTCAATTTGAGTATGGAATACTTTAACTTCATCCATCATTTCCTTCACTTGACTAGACATAGCACATCCCATATATATCTGATGGGATTTCTCCACACTCCTCATCTCTTCAACCAGGCTTTTCTTCAAATCTACCACTTAATCTCTCAGTGCTTCTTTCATTTCAGCCTTTAAGGACTTAAGGTCCTCCTTGGTTTCTAAATTGTCAGCCACAACATGTAGGATAACTGAATCCCTTTGGGGCTAGTCTTCCTCATCATATTCTCCATAATTGATTCTATGTACCATATATCCTGGATCTAATGACCAACCTCAATGTCATACAATAGATAAACTGAACCAAGATGATCCCCCTCTGTTAGAGCATTCTCCTGAGGAATCTCCCCTAACTGTTCTTCTTGAGGTCACTCTAAATCCTCCTCTACCACTTCAGCAGATGAAAACTCCACTTTCACTAATAGTTCAATAGTAGGATTAGTGATATCCTTTTCCGAGTCATCAATGATTCTCTCATAAATGGTAGTAGATTCTAGTCCTGCTTCCGGATCAGGTACTATCTTGTCTGTATTATCAATCAAAGGGATCAAACTGAGCTCTTCTTCTTCATTTCCCTCATAATCTACTTTAGCAACAGACTCCTTTTCTTCATGAGTAAAATGTTCTGAATCAGTTGGCTCATCCTCTTCAGAGGTGTCCTTGAAAACATTCTGATATGCTTCATCTTCTTCTTCAGTGGTCTCAGTGTCACTGTCCTTCGGAACAGTATCTCTCCTATGTAGTTATTTTCGAGGGATAGCTGCTCCAAAAGCTACAGTCCTTATAGGACTATGAGGTAAATCAGGATCACTCCCATCATCAAAGGGGTTGTTCTCTCTTTGAGGGTCCACAGCTCCTTCATCCTCGTCCTCGTCAGAATAAACCAGTTCTAGCTCATCAGGCTTCAGGCCTGGATCTCTTTTGTCTTTTGGCCTAGTTGAATGAGTGCTAGGGTCAAACATTTCTTATACTTTTCCATCATCATTCACCCATGTCATCTTATAAGGATTCCATCAAATATTCATGAACTCTCAAATTACCTTGGAGATGCAGACGATGTTCTTGGATACTAAAATTTCTTCTTGATTTCTAGCCACACCCTTCACCTTTAGCATAATTGAAATAATCTTGGCATGGAATAAGGCATTGGACTTCGCACATGCCTGGGTCATATCTTCCAATTGTACCATCAGTAACCTACATAGGTTAATCTTGTTTCCATGCTTCAGTAAGTACATCAGGAATATGTCCTGGTACTTCATTACAACAAAGTCTCCTCTCCTCGGACAAAGTACATGCTGAATGAATTTGAATAAGAGCATGTCTTCTGCATTCATCTCAGCTGTAATGATCCTTCTTGATTTTCCATCAACTTTAAGTTATTCCATAGCATTTTCATACTCAAAAATATCACTGTCTGGAGGATCTAATCCAGAGTAGTAATCAAATATTCCTTCTTGAGGAACTCTCAAACAGGTAGCCCACTCAGCAGGTGGGAAACTAACTTCATTGCCATTGACTCTGGACATTAGCTTATGAACATACTCTTCCTCTTCGAATGTCAGATATTCATAGAATTATTTCACAAGATTCGGGTAGTAAGGTCCATTGTTATTGGAAAAACATTTGGTCCAACCTTGGGCATCTAGTACATTCAGTACAAATAACTTTCTCAACAACATCCATTCTTCATATAACTCCTTCTCTGCAAAGATTTGTCTCTTGGTCAGATGTGGGTTTATAGGCCCCAACGGGGTGTTACTGGTACCATTGGATTCGGCTCATGTTCTATTAGTCCTTGGCACATCCTCATTGACAGTTGGGGGTCGCTTGGTTATGGCCATATAGATTGAAAGAGGTTTGAGGTCCCAGGTGAAGGGTTAGGGTTTAAGAATTTCTAGAGAAAGGTTCAAGATTGGGAGAGGAAGGTGGATATAAATGTGTTCATTGCCTTTGATTTTATCATTTAGGGATTAAAATAGAATAAAAATATAAATAATAAAAATAAATTAAACGGTTCTAATTCCCACAAAAAACAAACAAACTGCGAGGTATCCAACCGTGAGATGTATCAGTGAGGTACACCAGTGAGGTGCAGCAGTGAGGTATAACAGTAAAGTCGCACTGTGAGGTCTAATCAGTGAGGTTTGACTGTGAGGTATAATAGTGAGGTTCGACTGTGAAGCCTAACAGTGAGTTTCGAATGTGAGGTGTAACAATGACATTCGACTGTGAGGTCTAATAGTGAGGTTCGGCTGTGAGGGTTTATATGCTGAAATTAATCATACCTAACTCATGTTTAACGTAATTTAACTTCTCAGAATTCAAAGGCTTTGTGAATATATCACCCAATTGTTGTTCAGTGCCAATTAATTCAAGAGTGATATCACCCTTTTGATAAGGATCCCTCAAAAAGTGATGTCTCACATCAATATTCTTTATCCTAGCATGAGATACTAGATTTTTGGAAATGTTAATAGCACTTGTATTGTCACACTTTATAGAGACATGTTTGAATTGAAATCCATAGTCCGGTAAAGTATGTTTCATCCACAGAATTTGGGTTCAACAACTACCAGTAGCTATGTACTCATCTTCGGCAGTAGATAATGCAACATAATTCTACTTTTTACTACACCGAGATACTAGTGACTTGCCTAAAATGTGACATGTCCCAGAGGTTCATTTTCTATCTAACTTAAAACTGGAAAAATCAGCATCAGAATAACTGTTCAAATAAAATGATTGTCCATTTGGATAGAATAATCCTAACTTGGGAGTATGTTGGAGATATTTAGAAATTCTTTTCATAGAAGTTAAATGAGACTCTTTTGGATTGGCTTTAAAGCGAGCACACATGAATACACTAAACATGATGTCAGGTCTACTAGCTGTAAGATAGAGTAGACTCCCTATCATACCTCTGTAGATGGTTTGATACACTAGTTCTCTAGCTTCATCTGTATCCAACTTATAGGTGGTACTCATAGGTGTGTCACTACCTTTAATACCATCCAAAGAAATACTTTTTAAAAGATCCTTAATATATTTTATTTGATTCAAAACAATGCCATTTTTATTTTGTATGATCTCAAATCCAAGGAGAAATTTGAGTTCTCCCATTAAACTCATTTCAAACTCATTTTGCATCATTTTTGAAAAATCAGTACATAATGAATTTTTAGAAGATCCAAAAATAATATAATCCACATAAATGTGTACTATCAAAACAACTTTAGAAATATATTTAATGAAAAGAGTGGGATCATCTATCCTTTTTTTAAAACATTTTGAAATAAGAAAAGAGCAGAGCCTATCATACCATTCTCTTGGAGATTTTTTTAAGCCATACAAAGCTTAAGACAGTTTGAAAACATGATTGGAAAAATTGGGATTTGTAAAACTAGGGGGTTATTCAACAAACACATCATCAACTATGTATCCATTTAGAAAAGAACTTTTAACATCCATTTGATAAAGCTTGAATTTCAGATGAGCTGTATAGGAAAGTAGTATCCTAATGGATTTTAGTCTAGCTACAGGTTAAAAGGTCTCCTCATGGTCTATTCATTGTTCTTGGATATATCCTTGTGCAACTAGCCTAGATTTATTTCTAACTATATCCCCAGACTCATCTACTTTTTTTCTAAACACCCATTTAGTGCCTATGGTTATGGTGTCCTTAGGTCTTTCCACTAATTACCATACTTTGTTTCTTTAGAACTGATTTAGTTCTTCTTACATAGCCATTCCCCAAAATTCATCATTGATTGCATCATCAATATTTTTGGGTTCAAGCTGTGAAAGAAAAGATTGATGTTCAACCTGGTTTCTTAGAGAAGCTCTGGATTGTGTTCCTCTATTTAAATCGCCTACAACAGCATGTAGAGGATGATTTTTGAGTGTCCTAATACCTATAGGAAGGGTTGAACTAGATTCTTCATAGTTGTCTGTTGGTTCAAAATCAGCAGGTGAAAATTCTGGAAAATTTCTAGAACTGACTATTTTTATAGGGGATTCACTATTTTTATCATTAAGGGTAAAATTTGATAAATCTTCCTCAAGATTTTCATGAGAAGCTTTAGGCTCATGTGGATTAGTCTCATCAAATTTGATATGAACTGATTCTTCCACACATTTAGTTTTCTTATTTAACACTCTATAGGCTTTACATGAAATAAAATAACCCAGGAAAATTACTTCATCACGTTTGGGAGCATATTTGTCATGATTATATTTAGTATTAAGAATAAAGACTTTACAACCAAAAGCACTAAATTAATTATCCTTAGTCTTCCTATTATTCTAATGTTCATAAGGAGTCCTTTTTAGAATAGGTCTAATTAAGACTCTATTAATAATGTAACAAGCTATATTTACAGCTTCAGCCCAAAAATAAATAGGTATTTCATACTCATTAAGCATAGTCCTTTCAATTTCTTGAAGGGTCCTATTTCTTCTTTCTACAACTCCATTTTTTTGGGGTGTCCTAGGGGAAAAGGTTTTTAATATAGCCATTATGTGAGTAGTAGGATTCAAACTCATGATTCTCAAACTCACGGCCATGATCACTTCTTAGGGTTTTAATCTTAAGTCCACTAAGGTTTTCTATAGACTTAGAATATTTGACCAAGTATGAACAAGCTTCACTTTTGTGAGCTAGAAAGTGTACCCATGTATACCTAGAAAAGGCATCTACAAGAAAATAAACATAGTGATTCCCATTTAAACTTGAAACTCTTGATGGTCCAAACAAATCCCTATGAACCAACTCAAGTGGTTGAGAAGTTGAGACATATTTCTTTGGTATGAATGAAACATTGTGTTGTTTTCCCTTTTGACAGGAATTACTCAATTTATCATTTGGGAATTCCAATTTAGGCAGGTCTCTAACTAAGCATTTCATAGATAGCTTCCTAAGTGAGTCCACATTACAGTGTCCTAATCTTCTATGCCCAAACCAAGATTCTTTATGAAAATTATTTAAACAAGAAACACTTTGTTTAGCTATGAAGTTTAAATCAACAGCATATACATTCTCATTTCTACGTGTAGTGAAAACTAAGTCATTCTTTGAATTAGAAACATTTCATGAATCATTTTCCAATTTAAAATTAAGACCATAATCACATAACTGAGATATGCTAAGTAAATTATATTTTAATCCATCATCAAAAAGTAATTTAGAAATTAATATTGTATTAGGGTTACCAATCTAGCCTAAGCTGATGACTTTTGATCTTGCATTGTCACCAAAGGTGACATGCCCACCATAAACTTTAATTAGACTCTTAAAGCACAAATAGTCTCATGTCATATGTCTTGAACATCCACAGTACAAATACCATAGAGTGTTACAGGAACTCTTTAAACAACTTCCCTGCAAAACAGATTAAACATGGGATAAATTTGTTACCCATATCATCTTGGGTCCAGAAAGGTTAGCTAATAATACTTTGGGAACCCATATTTTCTTTATAGAATTTATGAAATCAACAAATATATGTTGAGTAATAAATACTTTGTTTGGTCCTTTAGAAAAGTGTTTCTCAAAATATTTTCTAGAATTAGTAGTGAACTTTCCATGTTTTGGAACAAATTTGGTTTTCCTAATGTGTCTCTATCCAGGCTAATATCCTAGACCAGTTGTATATTTTGGAGAAATATGTCTTCCTAGAAACTGTGTCAGGGTATCCCTACCAGCATTGAACATCTCAATATCCTTTCTCAATTGTTCGTTTGATAATTTGAGCTGAGTATTTTCTTTCAACAATTGAGCATTCTTTTCTTTTTCTACACTTATATTAGTTTTAATATTACTAGTCAATTCATGTTGTTTCATCATGGATTTGTATTTATCATTTAGTTCATTACAGGTATCTTCCATTATATTTCAATATTCAAACAGTTCATCCTTAGATATATTTGCATCATTATCTGAGTCACTGTTATCTTCAAAATAATTATCATTTAGAATAGGGGAAACAGGTACATCATATATGTTAGTCATGAAGCACATGTTGGCAGGATTATTTTCAGAGTCAGTAGCTTGTGATTCACTTGGGCTGTCTTCCGAAGTACTCCAGGTTTCTTTCATGGATTTCTTGTACTTCTTGTCCTTATAATCATATTTCTTTTTGAATTTCAACATCGGACAGTGATCCTTGATGTGTCCTTTCCTCTTGCATTCATAGAAGACTATATCATCTTCCTTATCAGATTTATTCCAATCCTTCTTCCACATACCTTGTTGATCATACTTACCCTTGTATTTTGGATTTCTGAAAAACTTTTTCTTCCTCTAGAACCTCTTAAATATCCTGTCTATTTGGGCCATTTATTCATCATAGTATGAATTTGAATCTTCACAAGTTGAAATTACAGTAGGTACATGTATTTTCTCCCTGTCTTTACTCTTAGAGGTAGTAGACTTAAATGCTATAGAGTTTCTTTTGGGTTCATCATCTTCTTCTTTGTTCACCTTCAATTCCTTTTTATACATCATTAGTTTACCAAAAAATTCCCTAACCGATTTCTTGCTGATGTCACATGACTCTCAGATAGACATAGAAGTTCCTATCAATCTGTCAAGAAAACATCTCAGTATTCTCATGATCTGCTCATTTTCTGGAACAACTTTTCCCAGTGAACTCATGGTGTTGACAATCTGATTGAACCTTAGATACATATCAGAAAAGGGTTCATTATGTCTCATCTTAAAATTATCATATTTAATATTATAAATATTTAATCTCATTTCTTTCACATTGGTTGTTCCTTCATGAGAAAAAGCCAAGGTGTCCCAGATTTCATGAGCTGTTTTACGTGCAGAAATTCCGTTAAATTCCTCATATCCTAAAGATAAGTAAAGGGAATTTATAGCTTTTTAGTTATTATTATAGTCAGACTTTGTAGCATCATCCTAGGTAGATCTATAAAATTTGGGAAATTCATATTCTGATTGTTTAGAAGACCAAATATCAAAACCAAATCTTTCTAAATTAATTTTTATTTTAATTTTCCATTGACCATAATTCACACCATTAATGAAAGGTGGCCTATTAATAGCAGCACCTTCTAGTCTATTGTCCATAACTATATTTTAGAAAATATTTTATAGAGAGAAAATTTAGAAAAATAACAGAAATTCATGATCTTTAAGTAAATCTAAAATCACAGTATGAAAACAGAGGGTTTGAAAACCTTTTATTTATAAATAAGAATTAATCCCCTGATACAAAATGTTGGTCGGAGTGGATACAAAAGAGGGGGTGAATGGAGTTCCAATTAAAATTTCTGTTAAAAAATTTTGGGATTAAGATCCCCCAAATTAGAACAGCCTAGTCAATTAAGGCAGTAGAGATATAAGTGAGTTATTGTTTAACAGGTTTCTCAAAGGTTGATTACTCCTCAGTTGAATCAGTATGACAACTAATTCAGCTTTTGAAATAGGTTTACTAAACAACTCAGATATACAAACTAACCAGAACTATCAGAGTGAATGTAAAAACAAATTTCTGTCTTTAAAAATACAAGCACAGCGGATAGATGCTAAACATAGTAAATAAAAGATGAACACAACAAATTTAAACAAGAGGTTCAGTCTTAAGTCAAGACCTAATCCTATCCACATGGTGATCACCTTCCACCAAGAAGTTATATTATAAAGTGATACACAACCTGTATTGGGCTTTACAATAGCTCTCACAAACTGTCCAGGTTTTGCAACCTCTACCACAGTTCTTCGTGGGAATGAAATAATCTAAAAATCCACACCATGATTCGTCCACAGTTATATGTGGGAATGAAATAAACTTACAAGCCACACCAGGCTTCTTCCACAGTTATATTTGGGAACAAATGAAAATATAGTTTTGAATGGGGATTTTCAGTATCCCTCAGTTCAAGAACAAGAGTCAGTGTGTGTAACACATACACACTGCTCCCAAATGTAACGTATTTAAACACAGTAGAGCTAAATATAGTAAGGATAAGTTTGGAATTCTTTATTACATTGGAAGATCTGCTCTTCCCTCATTGGAATGAAGGAAATGAAGCTTTTGTCCTTCTCTGCAAGTTGCCTCTAAAACAGAGTGTCGCAACTTCCAGGTTGTGACTTCCAGATGTTGAGATGACCTGCTTCTATGATTCAAAAACTCTTTACAACACAAAAAGATTTTAGAAGGTTCTTTCAATAGATCTTCATGAAGCTCTTGTTCTTCTGAATAAGTTCTTTAGAGTTCCCTTCTTCTTTCCAGTATGTTTGGGGTCTCTCTAAATGTGTCTCACTTCTGTGCCTTTTATATAGTCTCTTGTTTTTTTGTGTTTTGTTGTCCAATAGGGGCCGAAAAGAGAAATGTTTCAACCACATCTGGTCTTCCTCGTACATCGTATTGTCTCCCGATATCCCTGCAAATAACATTAAATAATGTCAAGTGAATTAATTTTTCCAGACATTACCATTATAATATTATTAATAAAATAGGTAAAGAAAAGATTGGAAAATCATTAGACTGGCAGCAAATGCATGTCACATGGTAGAATTCATTCTCTATATCTATGGACATCATCAGAACACTGTTAAGCTGAGGGCTTCAACTGTGGTATTTCCAACAGTGAACTGTAGTATTTCCATCTGTGAACTTTAACTGTAGTATTTCCATCTGTAGACTTCAACTGTAGTATTTTAATGGTAGCTGTTTATTATTTGTAACAGTGGGTCATCATCAGTGAACACCATTGGTAGTCTCAACAGTATACTTTAAATAGTACGCTTCTAATTGGTAGTTATGTAACATCAGACTACTTCAATAGTAACCTTTCCAACTACAGACTTGAACAGAGAATTTCTCAAGAGAAGACTTGAGAAAGAGTCTGACAGTTGACTTTTAGCAGAAACCTTGTTACAGCAGTGACCTTATGACAGAAACTATTTGTTTTTGAGATTTGATAAGTGGATCATTAGTAGGATTGTAACAGTAACCGTGTACCGGTAGCTTCCAACAGTGACTATAAATCTTCAATAGTGATCTTCTAGAAATAGTGACTTAAGGTGATAATCAGCTATAATGGTGACTTTGAACAGAAAGCTCTTACTATTAGCCTTTAACAGTGAGCTTATATTTAGATAAATATGGACTATAAGTTGACTCAGCAAAGTCATGAGTCTTAACAATATACATTGTTATAATAAGATAATTTTATATGTAGATTAAAAGGATTAAATACTGACTTAATATATTATGATCAATATTTAAACATGATTTGTGATTATTAAAATAGGTGAGTCCAACAAACATGTCATTCAAGATCACTTTATATTCAACAGTACAACCAATAATCATTCCACCCTACAAATTCCCTTAATGAAATTTTTACATAGGAAATCGATTTTCATATTTCATATACCTTCAACATCTATAAAATTTAATGGAAACAGTGTTTATTCATATTCCATCCATTGACTAAAACTAGAAATCATAGTTTGAGAAACACTAATCATAGTAGAAAACCCCAGAATCATAAAATAATTTATATGATATCTAATTTATTTCTTATATTTCCTCAATAATAGACACATTAGATTTATCCTATGTTATTAATGTTAATATTTAAATTTAAATCCATCATGATGGTTCTTAAATAGTTTTTGATTTCCCAAATCACATCCTTTGGGGGTGTGAATCCAGGGGTGCGGTAAGGCCCATTGTCGTGTACCAGTTCTTGATTGAGTGTAACTCAATACGTTTTTTCTAGGTCTGTTACCCATATGTACATTTGTTCTAGAGACTCATCTATTTTTCATAACTATAGAGGGATTTAATTTCATGGAATCCACTATCTCAATACTTGACCAACGTTCCAAGACATTTTACTATACATTTATTCATCCTTAGACATATCTATAAAGGAATCCCTAAACACATACTTTGAAATATCCATTCGAATATCACTAAATAGTTTTCATCCTAGTTACTAAAGGTTATCTAAAATTATCCATTGATACCAGCTATAGTGACCAATTAATATGATTCTTGGATACTACATCATTTTAGATGAATATTTATCACATTAAAAATGTGCATTCATGAGGACCTTTATAGATTAGCGTATTTGGATACAAGGAACACATTATTCTTTTTGCTGACGGATCTCCACTATCTCTCATATTTATATTCCACTTAATTACTCACACCTAAAACTATTCTTCATAACCTCTAGAAAAGAAAAATAGGAAACAGTAATCACATATTCTCACTAACAGTAACAATTAAAGATATACACAAGCATAACATAGGAAAAAGCATATGAGAACATTGGAATATCATTGTTAGATTATACCCTTCATATCAATGATTGGAATCATGAGTCATGGAATAAATATTGGTAGTTTAGAAGACTTGAAACATAATGTAATAACGAGCATAATCAATGAATAAATAATAGAGTAGTCAAATAAAGAATTTGTGGAAGAAAGATAATCATATAAAATACTTCCCTATAATATAAGTCTCATTTACAAAGAATATTAGGACACTTCATGGGGGCTTCACCTACTAGGTGTGACAAACCACCATCCACAGTCACAATATATTCTTTTTGTGGATTAGGTTACCCCTTTTTTCTACACTGAATATTTTTTCCTATCTTCGTATAGTTTATTGGGTTTTTACTTATTCCCATTCGAGATGGGTTTCTCAATCTTTCAACAGTGGATATGGTTTCCCATTCTTCCCATTGTGGACTGAGATTCCCTTACTAACTATAGAGGATCAATATCATTAACTTTTTTCCGATTATTATATAATGAGATAAAAATTAATCCCAATGCATTCTAGGTGTATATTGGTACCTCCCATTACAAAATGGAATTGTACATACGTTCTCCACAAAATAATAATAATTTAACAAATCATAACCCATAAAAAGAGATGGGTTTTATAAATAGCATATCATAACCCCGAAAATAAAATTGATAAAATAAATATTCCATTATATCTTAACCTATGTGAAAGATATTGTTTTCAGAATCACATCATCCTAGAATAACCCATGAATGTAAATGGGTTTCTTACGAATTTATAAGGTTATAATCTATAGAAATGGAAACAACTTCTGAAAACATCATGTCATCAAAACATAAACAATTTATTGAAATAATATTAATGGTATGCTTGGATCATATCCATAGTAATTCATAAACTATATAAAATTATTTCTAATTATATACAGATATATTTTGAATGATCACATTGAACTTTATTTTAAATAACCATTCATTGAAAATCCCTTGCATAAAACATGTTAAAAAATATTTTTATTATAAATCATAGAAATTTATTTTAAACAAAATTCATGAGGAAAATATCCATTAAAATTTTAAAACAACACTTAAATCATAAATCGTTTTCAATACCTTTTTATTCGATAATATATTTTAAAACATAAAATTTAAGTTATTATAACAATTTTTTACACTCTTCAATATATAAAACATATTTGAAAACAATTTTATTTGAAAAAAAATTAAAATATTGAATTTAAAAAATATTCAGAAAATAATTATCTTTATAAATAACCTTCTGTGATTTAAATGTAACATTTCATTGAAATTATTGTCATAAATTTGAAGGGTAAATCTATACATTTTGATAATTTTTTTACATATTATAGTGTTTAGAGAAGTGCCACTGTCAGAAAATGAAAAATAGATCACATTTTAAAAATAAATTTTTAAAAATGAAAAACATGAGTAATAATATATTTTAAAAACAATTTTATAGTAATATAACATTTTTTATAAAACATTTTTACACAACATTGTTTTTTTAGATAAAATAGAGTTCTGACTAAAGAGAAATTGACTGTTATATTTTCTAATAAACATATTATTAATTGTTTGACGTAAATATTTTTGGGAAAATGGTACCATTACGTGAATACACCATTAATAAAAATATGAAAATAAAATAAATGAGATTTTATGATCTATGGTTCATAATAAATCATTAATGGAAGCATAATTTTAAAATAAAACTCGATAAATGATGAGATTGTATCAATAGACTCATACAAATTTGGTAACATTGAATCATAATCACCATGGAAGAATAAAATTACATAAATCAAAAAATAATTATAATAATAATTTCCATGATAAATCATTGTAGTGGGATGTATATAAAACTCATAAAAATAAAGATTCATAAAATAACTTGTGTCTTTTAGAATGAACCTTGTGACCAAATTACCTTACCTATTTGGAGACTTTTGAACTGTAAACCAAATGGATGATAGATCATAAAATAAATATGTATATACACATAAATTTATGTATAAAATATATTTAATACATTCATGAGTATTATTTCCACCACAAAACAACTATGTTGTGAATAAGACGTAAGTCTCAAATAAATAAAAGTGAGACAAGAAATCGCCTTACTACTTGAGAAAATTTTGAATCATGAGATCTATGAAATAATAAAATCAATTGGAAATTTTGATATCATAAAATATGTTAAATTTGTTAAATAATATTTCATTGGTAATTATATAGTCCGCACAACACAAATATGTATCGGATAGAGAATATATCTCATAGAAATAAATGAGAGAAGAGAAAAACCTTACATTAAGTGTTGACTTTATTCGTACACATTCTAAACTCTTGTATAATAAATATATCATTATTATGAAATGTAAGAAACCATATTATTTTACTTTATAACATAAATAGTGTGAATATTACTTTATATTACCTGTTTATTGACATTTCTATGTTAATTATATTTTCAGGCTTTTACACCTTTATTTTTCATATAGGTTTTGACTTCGTATTCTTGATCCACATACATATATCATGATTTAATTATTTAAATAATGTAAAAAATGATATAAATATAAAATATATTCATAATATTAGTTTTTATTTTTATATAAACATATATAAATATGAAAGGGAATACAAAGTTTATTGAGATGGTAGTTCATACATACACATGAACATTGATTATATTTTCCTGTCGTATTGAAATAAATAAGGTAAACAACATATATGTATATTTATTTTATAATTAAATTACAATTATTATATCATATATATCATATAAATTTACTAAAATCACCTTTAATCCAATCCATGTAATGTTTTAATGAAACACATCACTATTAGGAAGTATTAGTCCACACGTCCACAAACGAAAATATCATATTTTCAAAATGTAAATCCTGATGGGATGATTAATATAATACATTAAAAAGAAAATATATTTAATAATAATCAAATATAAAATAAAAAAAATTAATCCTATCATTAATCCCAATAATGACCCGACCATAAACAATACATTATCTTTAATTAAGTTAATAATTCTTATAGGGATCTTTTCAAGATTAGATTTTTAGAGAATTAGGCCAAAACTATTACATTACATATCAAATATTACAATGTAGACACTTCTATTAAGTATCCATTTTATCATAAAATAAATTGTCTTGAAAAAAATAGTCATGTCTAGTTCCATATTTTATACAGTACGACTTTTCTATGATCCCATCCTTGACCCAATTCAACATTATGTTCGGTGAAAAAAAATCAAAAAACATGCGATGAGCATAAAAAACTCAGTAACAGTTATAAAATAAGGAAAGAAAACATTAGTATATCATGACAAAAAAACATTATCTCTTTAAAAAACCTCATTAAATCAAAATATTTATGTATAACACATAGTAATCACAAATCATAAAGTTAACTTGGGACATCCACAACATACTTAAGTTGTATCATTCACAACTACATAAGTATTTACATTTTGAAAATCCATCACAATATATTCTCGATATCTCTTAGGAGAAACATTTACCTTTACCTCTATCATGTTACCCAGTAAATTGGAGGGATATCTTAGGATCACCCAGCCTATATTTATTATAGATTCACCCACATTCGTAAATAATTCCCAAGAAGCATGACATATTCATAACACATAAAACAAACATAATAGAAAGATAACATTTCCACATTGCAATTATAATATATCATGTAAATATATTTACATAATCAATCCATTATCAAAACCAATTTCAATACCAAAATATGTAAATTAGAATATGTTATTTATTTTCCATTTAAAACCTTTATGGCTTGTTAAGGAAGCCAAAAAAAATAACGCTCACGGTGGTGGAAAGGTTGTTATCACTACATACATTAAAAAGAGACATTCATTTTTTTCATTTAGTAAAGCACTTCGTAGAAAAAAAATTCCCTTTGAATGAAATTAAAATTCAAAGGGATCAATAGACCATATAAAATAATCTCGTTTATAAGTCAAAATATTTCTCAATGAAATGAGATTAAGACGAAGTCCCTCCCCTCGTGTCTGGCTTGACTCGTTCATTATTTAATCACTAAAATAATAAACTAAAATTAATTTATACTTTCTTAAAAATCTATTTCAATTTTATAATTCCTCTTGTATTACTTATGACCATGTTATAAACATTACATAATCATTTATGTTAATAACAGTCAATTTTTTTATATTTAGAACTTGAGTCAAAAATGTACATCCTATAATTCAAAATTGTCAATGAGGTAAAAAATCCATAATATCCAACATGATATTCATTTTTTATATATAATATATATCATATATATCATATATATCATATATATCTATTATATATATGTATTTAGAATAGTACATAACATTTGGAGATAAGGAATGAAATGCACTATTCATGGAGACGTTAAGTTGTATGTACGTATGAATGCTACTTACATTTATGTTTCATATTTAATGGAATAAATCATAATGATACATAGGTATATTATAATTCTATTATAATATAAAATATAATTTCACTAAATCCATAAATTACACGTTCCACGTATGGCATTAATGAGTCATATCACTTGGAGGGGCGATAGTCTGCACTTCCCCATGTAAATTTATTGTACTTACCCATTATGGAAACCATAAAGATATGTAAATAATAGAAAATACAGAATCATAGAGGAAATATAAATATTATATATATCTCATATAAATAAATTTCTATCATAATGGCCACCATGAGATGTGGTAGGAGATAATCGAACAATCATCATATCATGAGACAACAGTTCACCGTACAAAGAAATGGTATGTTCATATCCACTAGATGGAGGTGTGTATATGTGTATTTTTAATACATATCATAAAAACAACCTATAATATGGTGGATACTGGTGTTGTTATTTTAAAAAGTGAATAATTAGAGCATTGGAAGTGATAAAGTAAAATAAAATAAAAGAACTTGAGTGAAGACGATGCCTTTAAATCAGTTAGTTTGAACCAAAATCCATTCTTGAAGTGCTTTCCGCATTAATTTAGGCTTCTAGGAGGAATATAGGGATCGTGAGAGCTTTTTTCAGAGTTTAGATGATCCAAGGGGGCATGAGAGGTGTGAGTAAGGGTTAGAGGTGATGGTTTTTTATAAGGTGGATGAGGGGCTCTTTAAGAATGTTTGAAAATATTATTTAATTATATAATTATTTTCTATTTATAAAGGTCCAAAACATATTTACTTTGATGATATGGTGTATATAAGTATAAATAAAATCATCCAATAATAATTGTATAGGTTTTGAATATTTTTTATTCCTTATATAGATTATTTAACCCTTTGATAACTAATTAAACTTTTACCAAGTCCTCTAATATATTCATACTATATAGTTCATATATTATCTATAAAATTTCAAGAGGCCCAAAATGGATCATTAATGACATTCGAAACATTATATATATCATTTTGAATTATTTTATTTTTTTGAATATTTTATCTTTTAATAAAATAATGACTGATTTAAAAAATATTTTATGTCATTTTTCATACTATTCATATCGTGAATTTTAAAAATATCCAAACATACTTTATTCTTTTGAAAAACCTTCATTAATTCAAATATAAAAAGACATATTATACTATAAAAGTATTGTATGGAATAGAAAGCTTCAAAATAAATTTATTTTATTATTTATAATGTCATTTATTTTAATCCCTTATTAATGAAATAATTACTACATCACCATTGTGTCATAAATAAATTTATTTATTTAATTTTCAACAATTATAACTAAAATACCATGGTGCAGGAAATAATTTAAAATTTGAAAATAATATTTATATTAAAATAGATATCTTATATAACCCCATATAAAAAAAATTTAGTAAAACTATTCATGTTGACATTATGTTTGTCCTTACTTTAAATTATTTAATATAAAGTGTCATTATCACTCTCAAGTGGCTCCATGGGGTCCCAAAATTTTTCTAAGGATGACCATTGTCATAAATGTATTATATAATTGGGGTAGGATAAGTGTAAGGGTAATTTAATATTATTATAATATTATTTTTCACCCTTACTCTCTAGATTTACAATTTAACCACAGTAAATAAAATATTTAGAAAAATAAATATTCATAATGTCTAAAAATAAAAGTTACCAAATTACACAATTTGGACCTCCTGATTCAAAATATGGTATCAATTTTTCCAAATTCAAAACACAGAATTAAAATAAGTAAATTTAAAATTAATTACCATTGTGAAAACAAAAAAGCGTATTTTTACGAAATAATAACTATCAAAAGATTTACCTTTGTTTATATAAATATTAAGAGTGAAATTACTTCCAATGACCAAAATTGGATTAAATGGGAAATATATAATCCAATTACACATTAAAAACAATTAAAATAAGAATATAAATATATAAATAATTTAAATTAAAAGGATGTTTAGAATTAAAATGCAGTATTTTTCACTATTCGTTGAAAAATGAACATTATAAGAGAAATACCAAAATTTCATCCAATGTAAATTTTGTCTTCTTTATTCTTATGAAAAATATTATTTTTTCAAATAGAACACATAAAAGTGACAAAAAATATATTTAAATAGGGTTCCCCGTTAAAATGTTGTAAATTGACCTTTTAATGAATATTAGAGTGTTTATACTTAAAATTGGATTCATTCACATTTTAAGAATCTTACATTTATTGGATAAATGAAAAAACATTTAACAGACGTGTATAATCATATTATAGTAAGTTATGTTTATTCCCACTAGTTCAATGACTATGAGTTAACTACCATTTAAAATAATAATAATATTATATTATTTTTTAGTGTAACTCAATTTTGTGTGCAACGTAAGATTTCAAAGAAACTCGTTGTTGCGTGTTAGTAACTTCATCCTGCATAGCATCCCATTTATTTTAAAATTAATATTTAATTCAAAATTATTAATGAATATGAAAATTTCATATTCTTTATTTACCTAGGATGTTACATTATTCCCCCATTTTTTAAATTGTGTCCCTACAATTTTATTCACTTATCAAATAAATGATAGTATTCATCCCTCATAGCATTATCAAATTCCCATGTTGCCTCTTCAAACATATGGTTTTTCCAAAAAATACTTTACCCTGTAGAGTACCTTATTCTGCAATACATTCTCTCTGCGGTCAAGAATTTGGATTGTTTGTTCCTCATAAAACAGATTATCCTCTAACTAAACTACCTCTACACTGAAAACATGAGATGGATCCGACATATACATTCTCAACATTGAAATACGAAAAAAAATTATGTATATCTGATAAAAATGGAGGTAAAGAATGTCTGTAATCCACTGATCCAAAATAAAAGAACCTTTCTCTGGTTACCCGCATAACTTTTCTGCTTGCTCTGAGCTGTTGTCATGCACTTCTGAATCAATTTAAATTTTTCGACCATCTCTTCTACCAACTTTTGTCCCATAAATTTCCTTTAAACTAATTCATTCCTAAAAGCTAATGTTCGACATATCTTTCAATTAAAAGCCTCAAATTGTCCCATATGTACACTAGAATGAAAACTTGTATAATAAGAAAATTAATCCAAAGAAAGATGTGGGTCCCAACACCCTTCGTAATCCATTGAGAAATCATGTAACATATCTTCTTATGACTATATTGTTCATTTTTACTACCCATCCGATTGAGGATGAAAAGTTGTACTACAATTTTAATTCCTTACCCAATTAGTTTAGAAGGCCTTTCTAAAAGATAGAAGTAAACCTGGGTCATGATTAGATGCAATGGAGATGGAAACTCCATGCAATCAGACTCTCTCTTTAACATACAACTGAGAAATTTGATCTAGAGAAAATGTATCTCTAATAGGAAGGAAATGAGTAAATTTTTTCAATCGATCAACAATTACCCAGATTGCATTGTTAGCTCGATATGTTTTTCGGTAATCCTACAACTAAGTCCTTGAATATATTTTCCCATTTCTTCCTCGGCATTAATCAAGGGTAAAGCATCCTTTTCAGTAACTATCACTCTACCTTAACATGTTTACATGTCAAACACTTCACAAAAAAGTCAACAATATCTATTTTCATTCCATCCCACCAATAATACTCCCCAAGATCACTGTACATCTTAGTGCTTCCAGGATGAACTAAAAAATGGAGAACTATGATCATTACATAAAAACTCTTTCTTTAACTGTGAATCACAAGGCACACATAATCTCTTTCCAAATCACAAATCACAATCATTATCAATGATAAATTCAAGAAACATACCCTTCTGAACCAACCATACCTTTTTCTACAACTCACTGTCTTCCTTCTGTGCTTGATTAATTTGTTCTGATAGATATGATTTCACTGACACCTAAATCAAAACAGAGGAATATACTACACCAACAACATCTATGTAATTGTTTATCAAAACATTAATCAGAGGATCCTATTCCAAACGTAACATGGTTAATGAAGAATTAATCTTTTAAATCAATGAATCAACCACTTTATTTTCCTTTCCTAGATGGTAATGGATCATGAAATCATAATCGTTGAATAATTCCAACCATCTCCCCTATCTCATGTTCAATTTATTCTATGTAAATATATATCTCAAAATTATGTGGTCAATATAATTTTCATATTTTACTCTATACAGATGATTCCTCCAAATATTTAAATGAAAAACAACAGCTGCTAATTTAAAATCATGTGTAGGGTAATCTAAATCATGAATCTTCAACTGACGCGAAGCAAAATAAATTTCTTGATCATTCTAAATTATTACACAATTGAGTCATTTCATTGAAGAATCACTATAGAAAAAAATCACAATTTCTGGATACCAGTTCCAAAACTCGAGCATTCACCCATATTCTTTTTAATTCCTGAAAGCAATCAATACATTCTTTTCTCCAAATGAACTTCAAACCTTCTTGAGTTAACTTAGCCATTGGTCATGATAACCATGAAAAATTTTCAACAAACCTCCAGTAATAATAATCAAAACCAAGAAAACTATGTATCATTTTTATATTGGTAGGTCATGGTCATTATTAAACAACTTATTTTTAGAAGGATCAATATATATTCAATTTTTTTAAATAATGTGACCATGGAAAAAAATATTTGTAACCAAAACTCAAACTTCCTGAATTTCCTATACATTTTTTTTCTTTTAAGGTTTGTAAGATAACCCTTAAATGACTATGATGTTCCTTTTTTTACTTTTGCTATAATCCAAAATATCATTATTGAAAAAAGCAATAATCTTATCTTGGAACTCACGTAAAATTATATTCGTAAGATCCTTGAATACAACAGGTGCATTAGTTAACCCAAAAGGGATAAATACAAATTTATAATGGCCATATCTAGTACCAAATGTGGTCTTCAGAATGTATACATCATTTAATTTAAACTAATGCTACCCCAACCACAAGTAAATAACAATAAATGTTGAGATCCCTTGAGATGATCAAACAATTCATTGATATGAGGTAAAGGATACATATTCTTAACAGTGATGTTTTTTAGTGATCTATAATCAATGAAAAGTCTCATAGAACAATCTTTATTTTTAATAAACAATACAGAATAACCCCATGGTGATATGCGAGGTCAAATAAAACCCTTATATAATAAATCTAAAAATTTCATCGTTAACTCTAAATGTTCGATTTGAGACTTTGGATAAGGGGGATTTGAAATTGGATTAGCATCAGGAACTAAGTCAATAGTAAATTCAACTTCTGGATCAGCTATTATACAAGGAAACTCATCAGGAAAAAAATCAAGATGCTCATTAACCACTAGTACAACATTGATCTAAACAATTTTTTTATTTTAAAACATATGTGCAATGTTGAATTCATTTCACTCTTTGACTAGTTTCTCATATTCCTGATATTTTATCAAAATTAAGGGTTCATTCTTGTACACAAAATTAAATTCTTTCTGAAAAAAACATTTTTATTATTGCATTTAGTCTTTTCATTTCAAACAAAAACCCAATACATACCCAAAATAATATCAAACTATACTAGAGGAAAAACATTAGGGATTTTAGGTAGATTATTTCAACACATAAAGACATGAAGGTTATTATAATTTCTTTTTGTATCAATATTTCCTCCCAGTGTTTTTACCATAAGTTCATGACTTGTACCTCGAGATGGAATTACCAATTTAGTAGAAAATTACTCAGAAGTAAAAGAGTGTGTATACCTTGAATAAAATAACACAATGGCATAATCTGAATAAACAAACAGAATACTTGATACTACTTCATTTAATGGCCCAACATCTGCTGATATTGTTGCAGAGGATACCAACACCCCTTTTTGTATGTACATTGACCGCTTTCCCTTAGTTGACTTCATCATTGGACACTCATTTTCATAATGATCAATTTCATTGCACTAAAAACATTTTACTGACATTAAATCATAATTTCTCTTACCAATACCCTGATCTTTTTCAGTACAATTACGAGCCTTATGTCCCATTATACTAAATTGTTAGAACTTACTAGAATTCAAATGACATTCCCAAGCATGATTTTTTTCCACAATATTCACAAATTGTAAACTTTAGTTTCTTACCATCATACTTTTTTGAAGAGTTCTTCCCTTTTTTCTACCACCTCTACCTCTTATTCCATTGTTTTCCAAAGAACACTTGTTCATCTTTAAACTCCATTTCAACATTCTCCGCACATCGAACAAGTTTTTCATAACCTTTGATCCCAAGCGAAGCTAAATCCCTTCAATAATTTTTCATTAATACTATGTAAAACTGATTTATTTTACAATCAAGATCTCATATGAAATTTGGAGAATATCTATCTAGTCAAGTGAGTTTTTCTTCATAAGTACCCATGAGTCCTCTTGCTACCTCAATTCCAAGAATTGTTTTCCCATTCTAAGAAAAAACACCATAGAAACAATTTTATCAAGAAAAATACCTTTCAATTCATCACAATAAAGATCATCATTCCCCTCAATATCCATGATATTTTTCACTTTCAAAAACCACTGATCAGATTTACCTTCAAAACAGAAAATAACAAGACTAACATTGTGATTTTTGAACACCCCATGACAGAAAAAATAGTCTCTAGTGCTTTAATCCACCCTCAAGATTGAACATGGTCATATGAGCCTCCAAATGATGTGGGATGTTGCCTCATGAAGTACTCCACTACTGACATGTTTTTCTATGGTTGTTCTGGCTGATCTTGTGAATGGATACCACCACCATTTATAGCCTGATTCAAATGTGACATCATTTCAACAAATTTTTCAGTTCTAATTCCGACCATCTCATGTTACTAATTTGAAAGGTTGTCTTCATATTGGTGTCATCCCATAATAGCTTCCATATTTCCTCTCTAGAAAAACATTATGAAAACAGAAATATATTAGGTGAAGAAATATGGAATTATTTAAATTATATATCATTTCAATATTAACATAAATTAATTTATTGATATTAATTTTCTAAAACCCAAACTCTTAAAGTTGTCTAAACGGAACTTTGATACCAACTATACGGACTCGACCATAAACAATACATAATATTGAATAAAATTAATAATTCACATTGGTATCTTATCAGGTTTATAGTTTTAGGGAATCAAGCTATAACTATTACATTATATATCAAATATTACAAAGTAGACATTTCTACTCAGTATCTTTTTTTCATAAAATTAAAACTCTTGAAAAAAATTTCGTGTCTAGTTCTATATTTTAGATAGCAAGACATTTCCATGATCCCATCCATGACCTTATTCATATTTATGTCTTATGAAAAACATTTCAAAAAACATGGCATGAACATAACAACCTCAGTAAGGGTTATAAAGTAAAGAAATAAAACATTATCATATCATTACATACAAAACACAAGATCATTAACATGCCTTATGAAATCAAAAGATTTATGAATAACACATAGTAATCACAAATCATAAAGGTATCTTATGACATCCATAACATAATTACGTTGTGTCTTTCACATCTACATAGGGAGTCACATTTTGAATACCCATCATAATATATTCCATAAATCTATTAAGAGAAACATTTATGTTTACCTCTATCACATTAGCCAATGCATTGGACAACTATCTCAGGCTCTCCCATCCTAGTTTTATCATGGGAACACTTGTATACAGAAACTATTTTCAAGAGCCCTGACATATTCATAATACATAAAAACATAATGGAAATATAACATTTACACATTTCAATCACAATATATCATTTAAATATATTAAAAGAATCATTCCATTATCAAAACCATTTTCAATACCAAAATGCATAAAAGATTATAGAGAATTTATTTTCCATTAAAAAAAATTAGATCTTGTTATGGAATCCAAATATCAAATAACGCTCACGGCGGCAGAAATGTCATTGTTACTACATACGATAAAAATAAATATTCCATTTTGTCATTTAGTAAAATTCATCATAGATAAATGATTACATTTTCAATGAAATTAAAAGTCAAATTGGTTTAGACACCATATAAAATAAATTCTTGTATAAATCAAAATATGCTTCAATGAAAGGAGATTACGACGAAGTCTCTTACCTAATGTCTGACTTGACTCGTTCATTCCTTAATCTCCTAAATAATAAACTAAATTTAATTTCTAATTGATTAAGAACCTTTTTCAAGTTTATTATTCCTTTTATATTACTTATTAACATGTTATTAACATTACATAATCATTTATGTTAATAATAGTTATTTTGATGATATTTGGTACTTGAGTCAAAAAATGAACATCCTATAATAAAAAGTTGTCCCTGTGGTGAAAAGTACATTATCTCCAAGATGATATTGATGACTTTAATTTCATATTTATCATATATATATATATATATATATATTTTATGTATTTATAAAAGTACATAACATTTTGAGATAAGAAATGAAATGCACCGTTCATGAAGAAGGTAAGTTGTACATACACAATAATGCTACTTTCATTTACCTTTCGTATTTAATGGAATGAAAACATTATGTTACATAGGTATATTATAATTATATTATAATTTCGGATATATAATTTTAGTAACACTTTTATTTACACCTTTTATTTATGGAATGATGGAGTTATATCACTTTGAAGGGGCAATAGTATGCACTCCCTCAAATGAAAATATGGTATTTACCCCTTATGGAAACCATAAAGGTATGTAATATATAAAAAATACAGAAGAATAAATAAAATATAAATAAAATATATATCACATATAAAAACAATTCCACCTTAATGGACACTATTATATGTTGTTGGAGATAATCGAACAATCATCGTTTCGTGAGACAGTAGTTCACCATACACAGAAATAGTATGTTCGTATCCATTAGATGGAGGTGAGTCTAAGTGTTGTTTGAATCCTTCTCAAAAAAAAACCTAGAATATTGAGGATACTAGTTTTTTTATGTAAACAAATAATAAGAAGATAATAGGTAGTGAAGAAGTAAAATAAATGAAGAGAACTTGAGGGAAGACATTACCATTAAATCGGGTAACTCCGTTTGGTTTGAACCAAAAAGCATTCTTCAAGTGATATCTTCATAATGTAAGGATTATAAGAATAAGATAGGGATCCTGAGAGACTATTTGGGTAGTGTTTCGTTAGTCCAATGGGTATTAATAGGTGTGATTAAGGGTTAGAGGTGATGGATTTTTCTAAGGGGAGGTTGGGATCTTTAGTAATGTTTTATAATATTATATTATTATATAATTATTATCATTTTATAAAGGTCTAAAACTTATTTAATTCGAATATAAGGTGTATATTAGTCCAAATATAATAATTGAATAAAAATTGGATTAGTTATGGATATTTTTTTAATTCTAATATTTTTTATTTAACCCTTTGTTAACTTATTTAACTTTTACCATGTCCCATTATATATTTACACTATATGGTTAATATATATACAATGAAATTCCAAGTGACCCAAACTGAATCATTAATGACACTTTTATCATCTTTTATTTCATTTTTATGAATCATATAATTTTAGGACTATTTTATCATTTAATAAAATATTGATTGATTAAAAATCTTATATATGTTAGTTTTAATATTATTCATATCAGGACTTTTAAAAAAATCCAAACCAACTTTATTCTCTAGAAAAACATTCATTAAGTAAAATATAACATGTCATACTAATATATAAAATTATTGGATGGCATAAACTGGTTCAAAATAAATTTATTCTATTATTTATAATATCACTTATTTAAATATTTTATTCATGAAGTAATTACTACCTCACCATTGTGTCATAAGTAAATTTATTTATATATTGTTTAACAATTAAAAAAATATCATATTATAGGAAATAGTTATTTATTTCAAATATATATTTATAGTTTATGAGATAATTTAATAACTACATATAATTCTTTTTGTAAAAAGATTCTTGTTTATGTTATTTCTATCATTGCTTTATATTAATTAATATAATGTTCCAATATCACTCCCATGTGGCTCCATGGGGTCCCAAAATCGACCCAAGGATTCCCATGGTCATAGATGTATCATAAAATTGTGTTTAGACAAGTGTAAAGGTAATTTAATATTTTAATAATATTATTTTTCTCCCTTATTTACTAGATTTACGGGTTATCCACATTAATTACAATATTTACTGAAGTAAATATTCATATTTTCTGAAAATAAATGTTACATGTTTACCCAATTTGAAATTCTTGGATCAAAATAATGAATAATTTTTTCCGAATTCAAAAAACAAAAGTGGAATAAGTTAATTTAAAATTAATTCTTGATGTCAAAACAAAAGAGAGTTTTTAAGAAATAATAACTATCAATGGATTAACTTTTGTTTATGTCCAAATTAAGAGTCAATTTAATTATAATGAGAAACATTTGATTAAATGGTAATAATATTAATCCAATAAAACATTAAAACCAATTAAAATAAGAATCTATCTATATAAATAAATTAAATTAAATTAAAAAATTTATTTAAAATGCAGCATTATTCACTATTAATTACAAAATAAAAAGTATCATAAAAATAGAAATATTTCATCCAAAGAAAATTTTGATGTCCCAATTCTAAATAAGATTATTATTTTGTGAAATAGAACATATAAAAGTGAAAAAAATATATTTGAAAAAGCATTATTCATCAGAATGTGGTAAATCATCCTTTTAAAGAATATTAGAGTGTTTATTCTTAAAATAGGATTCATTCAAATTTTACTCTTCTAACATTTATTGGAAAAAAGTAAATTCATTTAAGAAATATGTATAATAATATTTTAGTTTGTTCTATTTATTACTGCCAATACAAAATCTATGTGTTAAATACCATTTAAAATTATAATAATATTATATTATTTTTCGATATAACTCAACGTTTTTGCAACATAAGATTTCAATGAAACCCGTTATTGCGTGTCGGGTACGCCATAAAACATTGTATCCAATTTAATATAATATTAATATTTAATTAAAAATTATTATTAAATATTAAAATTTCATATTCATTATTTACCTATGATGATACATTCTGAACCCTGTACATGTGAATGGAAAAATTATTGACATCTGTTTGTGAGGTGGTAGCTTGTCGTAAATATGAGTGGTGGTTGTGTATCCTATTTAATTGAAGTGTGTGTGAGTTTATGTTATAACATAAACATAAAAAATAATCATAATATTTAGGATATTATAGTTATTATATAAGCATGGAAGGATATGAATTGAGTGGGTGTGAAGATAAATAAAATAAAATCCCTAGTTATAGAATGATACCTCTTCTTTGGGTAACTATTTTTGGTTTTCACCAAAGATCTACTTTTGATGGATTAATTCCCACTATGTTGCTTACAAGATGAAGGAATTCATTTTGGAGTTTATTTTGGGAGATATGTAATGAGAAAAAATGGATTGGGATGAGAGGTGATAGGGGGATTGGAGGAGGAATTTTATAAGTGTAGAAAAGGAAATAGTGGGTATTCTTGAAAAGAGTTGAGCTCTCCCCATGTTTGAGTTCTCCCCTGAAGTGTTACAAAAATAATATTCAAAATACATAGTGTTTTAATGTTTGAAATAAGGATATAATATAATTTTTAAATATGTTGAGGGTCATTTTTACACCTTACATTCGAAGCTCGGTCATTTATTTTTTCCATTTTTACCATAATTAATTTAATTATTTTTCATTACTTCCACAAATATTTTTAGAAAAATATATTTTGAACTTATTCTAAATTATATATTTTTCTTATTCTTATTATGTAATAAATTTATTAAAAATAGAATCAAAGATATGGTATAAATTAATATAAAAATTTTTTGGCATACAGGATGAGATGATAGGTTTTAAGTGAAAAAATTCAAAAGTTTGATTTGTATTTATATCAAATTTTAAAAACATATTGATTAATATAAAACAAATTAAATTAATATATGTATAAATTATCAAAGTATACTTTAAATCTAAATAAATATAATTTAAAATATAATTCAAATATATAAATACTTTAGATGAAAAAACTGTTTTCAATTAAAATTCATAGTTGTTTAATGTTCATAAAAAATGAACCTTTTCAAAAAAAATACAAACATTCACCCAATGTAAATTTTTATATTATTATTTTAAAAAATTATCTTCATTTTTCAAAATAAGGCTTATAAAAGTCTCCAAAATAATACGTAAAAATTTAATCTTCATTAAAAGTTGGTAATATTTCCTCTTAGAAAAAAACATTTTTTTGAATATTATAATTGTAATTATTATCATATAATGCCTATAGAACAAATTGGTTGTATGTGAATATTTTTATTGAATATAAAATATAAAATTTTTTAGAAATAATTCATCAACATTTTTTATTTAATCTATTGAGATAAAATTATGTTTTAACAAATAGAAATAGTTTTCATAGAAATAGAATTTCATTATTTTAAAATAGTTCTTTCTTTCATTTATAAATAATTCATAACCAAATGAATAATTTTACATACCTATGTAAATAATATTCTCACAATTTCATTAATCGTATTTTTAAATTATATTATAATGGATAGGTGGTAACCATAATAATATATTAAAAACAATATTAATAGTATATTGTAGTTTTCTAAAACTCAGCCTTACATGTAACAAAAGCTATCAAATGGACTCAAATTTTTTTATAACATAGTCCAATAATAGTTTTTCATGTAATAAAAGATAATCTATTTATTTTTTTTAATTTATGATTAAATTACTTTTGCATCTACCTAAACTAGGCTTAATTCATTCATATAACACAATCTATATTCAGTACTACGAGATATGAAAAATATCGAAATGATTAAATATATTAAAATAAATAAATATTTCAAAAAATCTCATGGTTTTACATACATCTATTTCATGAGTGATGATATATTTCTTGAATGAGGTATATTACAAAATTTTAATCATTATGGTAGTGAGTTTTCACGAATGATTGATGTAATAATTTCTTATAGATTTTTTGATACTATTAGAGTCATATTCCATCCACAAATTTTCCAAAATCATTTCCTTGACATTTACATCACATTAAAAATTCCATGAATTTATAAATTAATTGATGAAACTACTCCACATGTTCTATAATTGGATCACATGACATCTCCATTATGATTCCGAAAGACAACTGTAAAATCCAAAGATATGGAATTCCCTCTTAATGACCCATCCAATATGCATTATTCCAATCCGAGAAATGAACAATTTTATATAATATAAAAATTTTTAAAAGAAGGGTGGATATTACCTATAATTATAACACATTAAATAACTAAAAACCTATTAATAGAGTTATGATACTAACTGTTTTGAAGATAATTTCCATTTATCTTTACAACCAAAATCTATATAAGGAGAGTTTGAAGAATACTTGAAACATAATCGTGTATTATATTGTTTAACCTTTTTTATAATACATGAACCATTTCTTTTCTAAGTATATGAAATAGGTTTCATACCTATGTATATAGAGGAAAACAAAGAAATTCATTAATATTATACTCGATAGAGGCAGTCTGAGGAGGCCATATAAGAACATATAAAAAACAATATTCTAGGAAAAGGTTTTTAAAATCATCCTTGTGTTGGTTTTATAGACCACATTGAAAACATAGTGTTATACATAAAATGTATATAAATAAAATATTAATATTTGTTTACTATAAATGAAAATTGGTATTGGGTTTTGGATGATATATTTTGAGCATCGGGGGTAGTTTTCTTTTATAACGTGTGGTGTGTATCGTCAAACATAATGAGAAAAATGCATTTTTACCTCAAGTACTATCGATGAATATTATGTTGATATAACAAAATATAATCCCCAATTGATATTGATAAAAAAGAAATTATAATTTATCAAGGTGTATTTTAACATTCCACTACTAATTATATGTGATTATTAATGTTTTATTTATTTGTTTAGAAAATATTTAAATATTATTCCTTGATGAAAATATATATAATACAGCAATAGCTGGTGGAGAACGAAAAATTAAATACAGTTTATATTGAAACCATTTGAAAAAATAGGGTATGTGTTCCCAAATACATTATTGAAGGATTCATTAAATAATTAGGTTTATGATGGTATTATACTAATAATTAATTCATGGATATAGTATGGTGATTCCATCCATTCTCATCATGTACTTGGATATTTGTCATTAAAGGGGAACTAAATCATATAAATTGAATATAATGTTTTTTCTAAGGGTATTAACATATTTATATGTAGTTTTTAAAATTGGAATGCTATCAAATATGTAGGTGTGTGTGGGATAGGGAAGATAGTGAATTTTAATAATACTTTTTAGTGATCTGGTTTTTAAAAATGTTTTGTTTGAAACATGACAGAATATTTTGTTAGCATAAATATGAAATGAAATGTGATGTGGTAGAACATATTATTGGAAAAAAATAGTTCCATAAGGGATACCTTTATCATCAATATTCATAGTTTGGGTTTCCTACAATGACATCATTCACATTGACATATAGTGTTTTTGAATTTTCCTATAGTTATATAAAATGTGTCCCCAAACATTGAAGTGATATTTGAAAAATAAGTTTAGTGTGAATTTCATTTAATAGTTATTTTTTTATATATTTTTTATTTTATTGTCAAATCACTGACATAATGTTTCTATTGAGGAACCATATTCAATCTCATGTCATTAATGGATCTTTAGTTTATGTGATGGTTTTCTCAAAGTTTATATGATCCATAAAGAATATTTTTTGATAAAAATGTAGTTTATGGATGTTATGGAGTTTTTTATGAAATCATTTTGTGTTGTATTTGATCACATAACAATTCACAATGTTTACCAATAATATATGCTACTACAATATTGAACTATGTCAAAATCATGGACTTCAAGACCTAACACATATTGTATACGAAAAAAATAAATAATTATTATGATTAAAATATTATTTCATAATATTAAATCATTTCTTGATGAATATTTTTTAATTTTGTTTCATTTGGTAATGTTTAAGTTTGCATCAGGAAGGGGGACTTTAATATAATGATGTTTTTGAACTACTTTTAATGTGCAGAAAATCACACCATAATAATTATTTTTCCATCATAAATTTCGCACTCAAACAATAATTAGGAGAAAATGAGATATCATATATCTTATAGATGGGATGTTCTAAGAATCCCAATCATAGTAGAGTTTCTCACATTTTGCTACACATGGAAGAAGATTTCAATCATTTTAATAAAAATGATGCTACATATTAAAGAGGTGAATATACCATGACCAGTCTTATATAAGGTAAAACATAGTGGATATACGATTAATATATTGTGATATGTTATTTATTATATTTTAAAGGTAGTGACCACATTGAAATAGGTTTGGTATTTTAGTAAATATTGGTATATATTAATGTAACTTTTTAACTGTCATTCCATAGCGATTAAGTCATGGGAATTCTATATATTTATTTATTTGAAAAAGAAATTGATCACACCATAGTGAATAATAATATTTCAAAATGAAATAGGTAGTTTTAAATTGTTAGTGAAAAATTAGTAGATCTAACTAAGAAAGTATTGAAAATTCTGCACAGGTGATGGCCACACCACAATAGTAATTTTCACTCATTTATAAAGAAAATAATGAATTTCAATTCTTAAAAATGTGGACCATAGAGGGATAAACTAGAAATTATTGGTGATAATTTTAGGGAACTCAATAATATTGTTTTGGGGAATAAAATAATAAATATATTCTATAAGGAAAAAATATTTAGAATATTTTGAATCTGAAGTTATCACTTAATTGTTTGTTGTAATTTAGATTTTTAAGGTAGAAAAAGAGTTCATTTTATAGTGAAATTGTTGTAAATGAAGAAGATGTAAAAAATATATAGTGAAATTAATATAGTGAAATTAATATTTCATATCCTCATTTGGTTTAATATCCTGACCTTCCTAGAGGATTCCATCAGGATACAAGAGAAATATTTTGATACTTTCATCATTGAAAAATTCCATTAATAAATTAAAATCATAATTTTTTGATGATTTCCATCTATTTAATAATGTTAATGATATTTTTATTCAATTTATTTGGTGAATCATTCATCCAAAAAAGCATTGTTTCATCCTACACTCCGAGTTTCATATGGGTTGCTCAAATCCTTTAGGATTCACAATGAATCGTTCCTTCTCCAAATAATAATGAAGGAAATATTTTTTTAGATCAAGTTGTTCAATATGACACAAATAATTTTAAACTATTTCAAACATGACATTAAATTTTTTATCATTGAAATATATAAAATATATATCTATAAAATCGAAACCCTTTTTTAAAATCATTTCACAACTACCCTTACATTGTACCATTTCCTACCATCTATGTTTTCTATCAGTGGGTAAACACACTTGTTCTAAACTCACCTTTCCACTAGGGAATGATCTATTATATCCCAAATTTCAGAATCATGAATGGAGTTAATATAAACTTATATTTCTAACTAAATCAATTTTTTTCACATATACATTCAAACTTTATCACGAATTTCATGCCTTCTACCATCTTTTAGAAGTATTGATGATGTATTCGGAACAATATATTTAGTTATTTAATCCTATTATACCTAATAAATAGAAACTATGGTCCAAATACATATAATACCACTACAATCAAAACTCTTCCATGAGATTCCAACGTTTTATATTATTTAGGTACATTGAAACTTGAAAACAATTCAATAGCATCCAGCCATACTAAAATAAAAAATATATTAAGTATTATTTTAATGTAAATAATCTCACACTCAGTTGATTCATTCAAATCAATCACATCACCTACCCAATTTTGACTCATCCACAAGAAATTCTAATTGAATAGGTCACTCTATGAACCGGTTTCCTGCCACTAGTAATTATTTCAGTTCCAAAATCCAAATATTACATTATCTTACCAAATAATGAATCATGGTTTCAATTTTTATTCCCAATTTATCTTTTTCCTAGAATCAATATTTTTCGTACATTACACATTTGAAAATTTTCATTGATAAAACATCAACTAATCATAAGATAAAGAGTTCCACTAAAATTCATATCCTTAAAAGTAATAAAGGCTCCAATTTATGACTAATTTCATAAAGAAAAATACTTATGTCCAAATTTCCATTGGGAAAACTACATATTACCTCTTTATTTGGGTTCATTCATTCACTATACATTTCATATATTCTAACACACTATTTTACATTATTTCCCTAGTCATGTGTTCAAAAATCAAATTCCCTTCATTCATAAAAATCCTTGTAAGTCTGTATATCTATTCCCACCTCTATTTATATACTATGAGAAATTTTTCATTACAATATAATCCATTTACAGCATTTATCTATGTATGATGAATATTAAAACACGCCCAATTCATCATAGGTAAAAATAAAAATTGGTTTGATATTTGTATAATTTCTTAAGGAATCATATTACAATGACAACCCATGATAAAGATTATGTTTTTTTCATAAATATTTATATATAAATTTTCTAATATTCAAACAAAAGGATTCCATATATTAAAAAAATGACACATTTTTGTTCTTCATAATGTTATAAATATCACATGTCTCATACCCAATTTAACAAATACTCTATACACCCTTAGCAATCAAGACCCCCATATTATTCTCACTCATGGTAATAAAATATAGATTCCAAAATTCATCATTTTTGAAAAAAAATTTCCAACTTGTTTCTACATATGACTATCCCACTATATAAAATAACGTATCATAAATAATAACAACCCAAGATTTCAATATGTAATTATTCATTCATTATACATTGTGTTTAATAGCTTCTGATACACGCATCACCAAACTAAAGTGAATAATAATTATTTAAAATGAAAGTAAATCATTAATAAATTTTAAATATGCAATGTTTAAACAATTAAATTTATACACATTGGTAGTTGATATGAAATATTGTTAAGAATAATTAATGCTTACACATTAAATTTCCTATAAAATAATTATTCAATATATTTTATGAATTTATTTGAAATATATATTCCCTAAGTTTAGATGCTGAATTTGATAAATTTAAATTCATTTTGAAACATAGAATATAAAAATTACATTAGATATATTTTTATGATTTTTTTAATAAGATTTCATTTTGTGTGACTTGTGAAAAAATTCATTTTTCTCAAAATATTTGATCTTTTATGTCACCATGATGATACTAGAATGACATATAATTTTTTAAATCATTTTTCATACAAAAAATATGTGTTTATGTATTGAAATTAAAATTTTTAAATATTATATTGAATTAAGAAACAAATGTTCGACATTCTCTAACCTAAAAGTGTTATATTCTTTCAAAATGGCTATTCTTTTCCTTTTCAGTAATATTATTACTATAAGGTAACATTGTGTTTTAGATTTTTTATAATGTCAAATAACACAATTTTGATTAATTATAATCCAATTAATTTAATTTTGTCAATTTTATATATATTTTTGTGTAAATATAGTTTTAGGTATAAAAATTTGTTTTTATAAAAAAAATCTTATTTGCATAATTAAATTTGATATAATTATTATCAAAGTTAGAAATTAAAAATTTATAAATTATTACATATTTAGATTCATCCTATTAAATTTTTTTAACATGTTCTATTAAATTTTTTCATAATGACTAGTTAACATTGAAATTGTTAGTCATCACAGTAAAGGAAAAAATGATTAACAAGGGGTGAGAACTAAGAGATAAAGACTAAAATATTAAATTAATATGTATAAATCTGATTATATGAGTGCATTTCAACACACCCTTATCATATAATTGAATAATTTGTCATTTATTTCCACATTACAATGAAAATGAATTTCTATTATTCTTAATGTTTAGAATAATTAAAAATGTTCTACTCCCATCACACATAAAAGATCCCAACTATATTCAGTTCTCAACATATATTTATCACTATATATATTATAATATGTTTCCTAGCCACATATAAAAAATCTAATACATTTCCTATTGGTTCATCTCCCATCAAAATATCAACAAAAATGGATTGTGGAGAGTTTCAAATGAGGATATCCCAAAGAAGAGGTTATTATAATCACTGAATTATTTCATGTTTCACTATTCGAAACCACCTGCAAGTAAACTATAAAAAAAAGATATAATTTAATTATTATTATTAAACAAAAAATTTGTTATTTCAATAGAAACATCATCATATTCCTACATTCCATTAATTATTAAATGGAAAGCATCATTGTAGTGAATATTTGGACTACCTCCATGAAAATTTGAAAAATGGAAAATTAAATAGATGTATTTAATGAATAAAATTAATATTTTTAAATAATTATGATTATAAGAAAAATAAGCATTAGAAATCATCCTTAATTAAAACTGAATGAAAACCAAAAATGTTGCATGTGAAAGCTTATGGACTACCAGATTCATGAATGACATGTTTCATTTTTCATCACCTCCGGACATTCTGATACAATATATGAATTTAATGAATAAATTTTATATTTATATCCTAATTATGTTAAAATTTTTATTTTTTCCTACTATTTTAAAAAAACATTGAAAATAAATGGTCATCATAAAATTTACCTTTTCAAAATGAGATTACCAACCAAAATTTCTTAATGTGAATTTTGTTTTCTACATAATTTTAGACCAATAAAAAATTTGGTTGCTATATATTTTATGAAGTAAAATCCCTACAAAATATTAAATTATTAAACTATTACATAACACCATTTAACATAGTTAATTTAATGAATCATACTTGGAATAATTTACTGAGAACCTCAAGTGTCCAAAGTAAGGAAAAAATATTCAGTAAGTGAATAATAGAAGATAATAAATGAACCATAAATCAATAAATATAAATGATAAAATCTCAATAAATCATTTACGAAATTTATTATTATTAGTCAAGAGGTTATAATTATTGAAAAAAAGTAGAAATTTAAGGTAAGTGTATCTAGCCTCAAGAATCCTTCTTTGAGACATTTTTTTTACTATACACATATTCCCATTATATGGGATTTATGATGCCTCATTCAAATATTATATAAATATTTAGTTTTAATCATATAATTTAATCTTAATTTAAAATTATCTCTTTAAGGATGTTTTGATTCATGTACTATAAGATTAGTGAAGGGTTTTTCATCTCAAAATACATTCATTATGAACTTTTTTGATTTATAGAATGACATTAATTATATGGTGTCCATGATACCACAATAGAATATTATAAAATGATCCCATACTTATTGTGGTAATTTATATACCATTTCAAAATATATACATTATTTGGTTTTTATTCAAGTATTATAATATTTATAAGAGTTTTTTTCATAAAATTCCATCTTTGAGACATGTTTTTAATGACTCGCATATTTACAATATATGAATTATATGATTCTTCATTGAGTTATTTTATAAAGATATAATTTTAGTAATGAAATTAATGTTACTTTTCATCTAATAATATTTAATAGTTTTTATTCATGTATTATTAAAATAATATGTTTTCATGGTCTCAATTTCAATTTCGAGATACATGTTTCATAATGAGCATCCCGATTTTGATTTTATGGTGTAATTAAATCCTCAAGAATAAAATTTTATATAATATTTCATGTGATTAATAGGATTTATATAACAATATCATTTTATAAATTTATAATTATTTTGACTTGATTTCTACCACATTCTTACAGTTTTCTTTTAAAATCTAACTTTTGTACGGAATAATTAAGTTTCAATTTCCATTCTGGTACGATTTCTAGTTTTCTACACTCCAAAAACCCTTTTATTATCATCAAATGTTGTTATTTATAGTAATTTCAATTTCCTTTCCCATTTTTCATCTATTTGGTAGTCAAAACCACCAGTTGAATATATATATTAAAATCAAACCTTATTTATCATATTTTCATCAAGAATGTTTATCTTCCATGTTAATATTTCTTATATACTACAAATAATGTATAATTTGTTTACATTAATTATTTGTTAAGTTTATTTTTTTATATCTTTTACATTATATTAAAATATTCAAAAGGAATCAGAACAAAGTTTAAAAAAAATAATTTTATACATTCTTTACAAAAGTGTCAAAGGAATCACTTTTTAACAATTTTCAGTATGAACACCCTTTCCAATTTTTAAGACCTTTGTTAATTATTTAGCTTATTTTCCATGATTTTGTGGTTTTCCAAATAAATATATATTCCCATTAGATTATGAATTTTGTAAAATAAAAGGATAGTACTGAATTAAATTTTTTGAAAAGGGAATTCATTCCACATATGTATCTTTTAATCATTTATTTTTAACTTTATTTATTTCACATAATTTATTTTATTGATTCTTTTATAATTAATTATTTTAAAAAAATCATTAATATCTTTCTTGACACCCAATGAAATGAATTTTCAATTATATATTTAACTTTTTTTTAAATAATGTTCTATAACATTTCATGGAAAACTTTTTTTAAAATCATCGCTTCCATTTCTCCATATACTTTCTGATGTACATATCTATAATATAACAGCTTCATTTCTATTGAATGAAAACTATCATTTATGCATCATTTATTTTTTACTATAGATGGAATATAAATAATTTATATTATTAACTTGAAAAAATTATCATTACTCTATTTATAGAAAACACACTATTTCATATAAATCATAATGGTGTTTTTTACCATGAAAGATATAAACATTATATATAAAAGAAATCTTGGAAAAAAATTTACCTATTTATTCTATGATTTTGTTTGCTGACATCAATTTAGGCAGAAAATGTGTTGGGGAATTAATGAAGTTTTGTATACATGATTCAATAGTGATACTTATGGATTAATAAGGAATGTTGGGGATGTATTGTATATGATGAATATATAAGAAACATGTAATTTATTATTGGGTAATGTTATATCGATTAGATGAATTGGGTAAGATCTCATGATACAGATAATAAAAGGTATTTTTTGTGTATATTATCACAAATAGTGTAAGATTTCTTTATATAGGGATATGAAGTTATATAAATGAATTGACACGATTCCTTGATGAAATGATCATGATATCATGGATTGAGGACTTTAATGTAAGATTATAATGTCTTGGATCCAGGAATAAGATATTAAGAATTATAAATTCTATCAAAATGAAATCATTTATTGTTTTCCTAGTGATTATTTATACTGTAAGGTAATATTTGGATATATTTCATGATTATGTAAATTATTATATAAAATATCTGTGTTTTATTTACTATACCATATTACTCAATATATATTTTCCTATGAAATATTACTTTCAATGATACCCTTACATGGAATTTTAACATACCCATAATATTATTAAATTCTCCCATATAATGAAAGGAAGTGGTATATATGATATATATAATAAGGTATTATGTATGGGTAATTTTTGTGGGATTTGAAAGACATAATTTTTAATAATAAAATATTGAATCTATGGGTAAAAATTTAATTTAGTGAGAATGATGTTTATTTTGTAATGATTTGGTTTAACATATTATATAAATATACATACCTAAAATGTTTGTGGGTATGTATTTCACTTAGTAATTTATTTAGATGTTCTAATTATTGAAGGTCGATCATAAATTCAAAGTCATATATACCTTTTGGAGGTCTTAAATAACTACATTTTAATATTATTAATGTGATTATGGGAGATTATTGAAGTAAAATATATCATATTATTTGATATTTGATTTAGTAATTTTTTATATAGGATTTAATATTTTAATGGATTTCTGTAACTATCTGAAATATTAAACTATGAAAATCATATTCAATAGTGTGTCTGATGCATAACACCAATCCTTGAATGGAATATAAAATACTAAGTCATTAACATATATTTACAATTTTAAAAACATTAAACAAATTATATTGATTTCAATTCTCTTAAATGATTTTAGCTTGATTTATAAAGACAATTATTTTCTTTAATAGTTGGCAGTACACACATGATCTAGATTTACATAAGTACAATATAATATTAATAATATTGTTTAATATGACAGTATTCACCTATCCATTTAAATATAGGTTAATAATTGTATTTACTAACTTATTAATATATTATGTTTTCACACATTTATTGGTTATCTGTTAATTATAAGTAAAAATAATCATTTAAAATAAAATGTAACAGTTTATGAAAAACTATATTTTAAAAAATTATGGTTTAATATCAAATTTTAAAAATAATTTGAAATTATTTTTTTCAAATTTTAGATTAATTATATGAAAAAATGGGGGACCTCAATTCTATTCACAAATATCAATTGTGTCTCTCTCCAACATATAAAAGTCTACACCCTCTCCCTTATTCTTCACACCTTAAAACCACTTTGGTTTAGAAATTAACTGAATAATTCCCCATTATAATGACATACACTCATCCAAGAAACCATATTTTGGCCATAAATCAATCATATTAAAGCATCAGTGAAAACCAATAGAGGATGCCCAAAGAAAAGGTAATGTTCTTTAACATGCATCTTTATTTTATTTCGTCGTCCACTTCCATAGAATAATATTAAACCATTATTATATAATAACCTCAGTATATTACATATAATATGATGTATTAATAAATATTTAATTATAGAAAACCATATCCACTTCCACCAAATGGGTTAAGAAATCGCCATTCATGTGTACAGTGGACTACCGCCTTGTGAACGGATGTTGATCAATTTTTCATTACCACATATCGACGTTGGGTATGATAATGTATATAAAGTATATATATTATATTTATCACATAATTATTATTTTGGAGTCATTATATAATATATATCAATTTTCCTTCCATTCTATATGATATATTGTAGCTTTGCCCATGTGTATAGAAGACTACCACCTGACAAAGTGATATGATTTTTCATTCACTAACACTTCACATGGAAGGTGATACTGTTATATCTAATAATTATATGTGATATAAATGAAATAATTATAAAATTATTGACATATTTAACATTATATAATTATTATATATTTTCTTTCCTTTAATTCCTTTTCACCAACATAATGATTAAAATATCATCCGTGTATGTTTAGACTATCACCTTCAGAAAGCGGTGGGACTCTCTTTTCATCACTACATAACATAGATTATATATATATATAATATTTTATATATGATATTATTATCATTATTTAGAGTTAAAATATTATCTAACTCATTTTCATAATTATCATTAAAAAATTAAAATTTTATTATTGTATACGTACGACCTGTCATGTCCATAATCGTAATAGACATCATTTTTCATAACCATCCTTCATGACTAATATTAAAAGTAAAATTTCTTTAATAATATAAATTTCTTTTACGATTATTATTTTTTAGAAGATAGAAATATATAATAAGTGTTTGAACCATATCTTTTATAAAGAATCACGCATGAGGAAACTGGGAAATTAATACAAGAAACAGTTAAAATATTGAATGTTTATTAATAAAAAAGTAATAAAAATTATTAAAAATATCATATATGATATTGAAAATATAAAAAAAATTTGTAGTAAGTTAATAACCAGTTTAAATCCACTACACATTATTTTAATGAATTTTCAACCAAAATAAAGAATATGGAAAGGGATTTAGTCTCAATATCATTTAATTGTAGACTATTATAATTTTAAAAATATAATTTCGTATATATAGTCTATATACATCCCCATTGTAATTTAATATCATGAATAATTCAATATTGATGGTATATTATTCTCAATTTGAATTATTTCCTCTAATGGGATAAGAATTAAATGTTACCATGTGGAAAATAATTTCATTACTCTATTAATTTTGATTGAGTTATATTACTTCTTCATTGTCATTCATATTCTAATATTATGTGTAAAAATTAATTTTTATTTTCATATATTTTATTAAAACATGTTTAATTAGGAATTATATTTTATAAAAGTAATCAATTCATTGGTTGATTCTCATTTAAACATTATTTTAATTTTAATGGTTTAATTCATAATATTATTTTATTCATGATTGCTTATTATAGAATATCAATTGAAGTATATTATTAGATATTTTCTTACTAAAAAAATATTATTCCCCCAAATTGTTTCATTATATTTTCAAATAATTTTACTCTTTTCTACCCTTTGGTATTTTAATTGAAAAAAATGGTTTTATTAAAATCCATCTTCATTTCTCTGAAAATGTGGAAGTATATTTTCTTCCAGAATATTCATTTAAAATATTTCTTCAATTTTTTTATAATTTTATTAAATGTATCTCCCCGAAATTATGAAGTATTAAAATTTTATTTGATATCATTTATGACTAACAACACCATGTATTCTAGGGAATATAATATCTAGTGATATTATAGTATATTTATTATTTAATATTAATTCAATAAATGATATGTGTTTCAATGAATATGATACGAGTAATATTTAATCTCGTAAAAAAATACATTATTTAGGTGATTACATTATAGGTAAGACCACATTTTATCAAAAAACAATATAAATATAAAATATTATTATTGAATATAAACAGATATAACATAGCCGTTAAATAGGAGGGAATGAACAGTAGTAAAAAATTATGAATTTTTTTATATATTCAATAAAATTTAATTAATTTAATCCAAATGATTGTATAGTCATAAGATAATAATGAATCCAATTTAAAATATAAAATAGGATGTTTTTTGAATAGTAGTTTTATAGACATTTGATGGAACACTTATTTTTAATCTAGTATTTCCCAATATTGTAAATACTATATGAAAATTTTATCTTCATATTTGAAAATTTAAAATAAAAATTTGATTTTATTTAATTTTTCATATTTTTGATAAGTTTCATGTTCCAATGAATAGTAATAAAATTACATATTTTTAATTTTAAACAATTTTTTATACTAAATGATATATAGTGTTAAATATTTTATATTTTAATTTTTAATTTTATATAGGTCTGTTTTATTTCAGTTAATCTAAATTAGAATATTGGAATAAATTTCACATTGATTTCGTATGTAAAAACATTTCCATATTTTGAATGTTTTCACTATAAAAACATGTTTTCTCATTTAGTCAACATGATTAATTTTAAATTAATTAATTAAACATTTATTTTGTATATTTTGAAAAATGGATTGCATATTTTTAACAGATGGGTACATATTATGTATATAGGATCCTTTTATTTTTTGACTCTATATATGCAATAATTTGTAATTTTTTATTAACACATTTCAAGGTAAATAAAGTAACTAAAGCTAAATAAAATATTAATAATATTATATCTTTACCCAAAAACATGTCCTTATATTATTGGATGAATTATTTTTGACTAAAATCTTCATTGGTGTGATTTTATGACCACTTTTATGCAATATAAGTACGTAAAAAATTTAGTATTTTTTTGTATGGATAATACAATATGTCATACTCATGTTTCTAATAAGTATTACTTTTTTATATGATGTTATTTTGAATAAATACTCAATTTGTAATACTCCTTTAAAATATAAATTTTTTCATATTATTCGTTATAATTTCTTTTAAATTTTTAGTAATTAAAAAGTTACCTTAAAATATTACACAATGATGATTCACTAACTGTTTAACTAATCAAAATATCAAATAATTGATATTACAAATATTAATATAAATATTATTTTTGATAATTAATATCATACAATATAATTATAAATGAACTATTCATATTATACATTTAATAATTATTTGGTTTAGATATATAATGTTTTTATGATATTTGAAAACATTAATGTAATTAATTGTCTCAAAATTTACATTGAAGATATAATAAAATAAAAAATATTTTATTGAATGATATAATACTAATAAAATTAGAAACTTTAGAAAACAAAATTATGATAAGGTTAAATATTTCATTAATGATCCATTAATGTTTCATTTTTTATTTTAGAGTAAATATATTAAACATTAGGGAATACAAATATATGTTTTCATGGGAAGAGTTATAGATATTAAATAATGGATTAATCAAAGATATAAGGCTAATAATGTTTTATAAACATGTAAAAGAAATTATTTGATGAGGGTATTTCATCCCATCATAATATTATATTATAACTATCTCACTTTTAATCCATTTGGAATTTCAAATTTATTATTATTAATGTAATATTTTTAGAATTTAAAAAATACCCCTTACATCAATTATAGAACGGAATCATCTCCATAAATTCATCACACAACTTTGTGCTTCCTAGGTCATCCAATTATTGTCCAAATAATATCTAAACATACCTATCCAAATTATATATTCCCCCCTTTAGGCATAAATTTAATTGAAGAAGTCGGTTGGTATAAAAAAATGAGTCACCTGAATTATAGATATAATTCTTCAACGATAATTTTAGTTTCATCTACATCCTCATCCATTAAATTTTTTCTATACCATTCATATTTAATAATCTCACTGAATCATATATATATTGAGATATTATTATTCTATGAGTTCCTCCTACCCTTTAACACACATACATCAAAATGGGATACACAATCATCATTTGTGTGTAAGACTGACTACCGCCTCCCGAACTGATGTTGTTTGTTTATCCATTTACAATCATTAAAGGTCAGAAATTTGAAAGGATTTGTATTTTATATATATTATATATATTTATATATTGTATTTATTATATTTATAATGTATTTATTCTTGAATAATTTTTTCATATAATTCAAGCCTTCAAGATTTTCATTTTATAGGAATACAAAAACATCATTTGTGGATGTGTTTACGACCTGCTCCTAAATGTGATGTGATTCATTCACACTATAGAGGGAACATATAGTGTATGGTTTTAATAATCCTTTTTGAAATATATTACATTAATTTTATAATAGTCTTATTAGAGAGAGAGATATATATATACATATATATTATATTATATTTCATTTTTTAAATATGAAAATGATATGGATGTAACGTTCATGCGTACATACGGCCAATCATCTCTATGAATGGTTCGTTTCATTTCCTATCTCCAAATTGTATTGATTATTTTAAATATATATATAATGGATATTTATGATATTTAAATCAAATTTTTCATTCTATAGATAATGAAATTCTGATTTATATAATAAGACCAAAAATAAAAAGTCACAACATACTCGATATACTATGAAATTAAAACCCAAAATAGTGAAAAAATGAAAGATGATTAAAAATATGAAATAAGATATTATAATAATATCATATATGATATTATAAATACGGTAAATATTATGATATATGTTACTAAAATGTTTAAAATAATTATAAAGAAGGGGAAATGACGTTCATCCGAAAGGAAACACAAGGTTAAGGACGTCATCTTAATCTACATTCATTGTGTCATAATAAAATGTTATACCCTCACATTATTTTATGTTGTGTACCAGAATCCCCATTATATATATCATGGAATAAATTTATTTACAATACTTTTTTTAATGTTTTGTTAAATTTTCTTCTTTCATGGGGCTGTGATATAAATATTCAAAGTGATATGGGACACCTTTATTGTTTAGTGATTTAATTTTCAAATATTTTTATCCATATAAATGTTATTAATATTATGTTATTTATTATATTATATAGATATATATGTTATATAATGGATATTTTATGGCTTTTTTTAATTCCATTAAAAGGCTTTCAAAGGAAAACATTTCACATGGCTTATACAGAACGTTTTGGAAAACAATAAATGGAAGGTTCTATTTTTATGTACACGATGACGTAGACTTTCATGCCACTATAACTATTTTATAACTTCTATATTCCATTGAAATATTATATAACATCTTAAACAAAATACTATATTTCATTATTTTTGGGATATTGGGGATTAAAAATTGTAATTTTTAAAAGAAATGTCTATTTTCAGAGGAAAGTGTTTTTCATATGGGTTTAATAAGAGTTTTTACACCATAATTTTTTAATTATCTTATTTATATTATTTTTATATATGTAAAAATCTTTTTTTGAATCATGTAATTCCTTCAGTTTTACATCTTTTGGTACCATCCTCAACACATTATTAAATTCATTTTGGTCAGTTTTACTAGAAAAATATTGATAAATGTCTATTCTTAATTTAATAAAGATATTTGATATGGAACATTATTTATTAATTAAATCGAATATTTGATTTGATTAATGATGTGGACAACAAATTATATGTGGGGATCATACATTATATATCCCCTCGATGCATCGACCGGTTATCCAGATTCAAATTAATTACATAAATTGAATAGTTTTCTTCATGTTGCTTTAAAAAATATTGTGAAAGTTATAGACGATATTGGTTTTCATGTTCCATAGACATGGTGTCCAAAAATTAAGAATTTCATTAATCCATAATTCAGTTATTACAATTATTTATCCATGATATTTTTTATTTGACATTATATATGGATTATCTTCATTATTGTCTTACTGATAAAATAGGAATGTGTTCCGGTTAATTTTTTTCCATATTTATTATGCCTTATCCATTTATTTTAATAGCATTTTTTATTACATATTTATCTATCCATGTTGATTTATACTCATAAATTCATTATTTATTCTATTTTATATACCCTTACTAAGAATTTTAAGTCACCCTTATTTTTTCCTTCACTATTAATCTATGAAATATACTTCGAATGATATTTAATGATAATCTAGAAGGAATAAAGTTATCCATGAAAGAAAATATTATGTTGTAATTAGTATATTCATTTATAATTCAATAATCTTGTATGTCATTGGTTTTCCAAAACTACTAAACTATTATGTCCTTCATGAATTTATTCCTTGTAATCATGATTATGTATTGGTAGTAGACACCGACTTTTGGCATACTCAGTTAGAGTCACTATAGTTGGTAACAGAGGAAGTTTAGTAAAATTATTGAAAAACATATTTAGGAAAACATAGATTTGATAACATAACCCTAAGGAATAATTTTAGGATAAGTATATGAAATCATCTTAATGTTTAAGTCAGATCGATATTATATGTTTTCCAAAGAAGTTCATCCCAATCAGGATACTAAATGTGGACGTGGTTCTAGAACATATATACATAAGGGTGAAAAATCTAAAATGGTGCATTGGGGTGGACTCGAGCATTTCTAGGTATAAAATAACAAGGCTTAATAAATACCCGAATTGACACTCCCACGTGATATTCTTAGGATAATTCAAATATTCATTACAATGCATTATGATGGATTTTAATATATGAATAAAATAAATAAACTAGGTTCAAACTATGGTGTTTTAGATTGAAAATTAGATTTCATGATATTATATAAATGATTATACATTTTTCTAACTATGATTATTGTTACTCACACTATATTATCTGGTTCTAATCAATGACTGGAACTCAAAAGGGTAATTTAATATTGAAATTGATAGAAAAGGGTGTGGAAATTATCAACAAAATGGGATATTGATAGGAGTTAAGTTATCATTTCAATTCCTAATCAGGTTTCCAGAAAAAAACTATTAACAACATATGGCTTAACCAACTCATAATATCACTAAATTAGAGAAATATAGAGTTTTTTAAGAGCTCTTGTGGTGGAGACCATAGAAAAAATAAGGTTTGATTTCTACCATGCGATATATGTAGATGGAGAAACCTAAGAAATTGCCTAAATTTAATGGAGAAACTTTTATGTATAAGATATAAGGATACAAAAAATTAATTATTGAGAAAAATGAAGTGTGCGGTGATATGAAATAAAACTCATCCTATAAGGCCCCAGCCTTAAACCTTACTTAATCTTGAGTTATTACAAGATTACACATTGAGGATCTTTTCAGGTTTACAGTTTTAGAGAATTAGATCATGAACCTTGCATTACATTCCACATTTAAACAAAGTGGTTACATAAAAGACAGTATTCATTCTTCCCATCAACGTGAACATATTTAAAATATAACACGGATTCTTTCTTGACACATCCTTGACACTATCATCACATCATGTACCTTTCCCTTTACCTGTGAAAAACATTTCAAAAACTTGGGATGAGCATAAAAAGCTCAGTAAGAGTTATAAAAATATGGAAAGGAAATATGAGTTCATATATACATAAGAATGAAATCATACTTTACCCATAAAACAAAGGCACTTTAACATACCTCATCAAACCATGAATAAATCATAGAAATCATAATACATAAAGGTAACTTGAGGCATTCATAAAATTCTTACGTAGGGAGTAACCCTCTTGGTTACGTTTGGAATACCCATCACAGTAAATTCCCTAAAATCTCTTCGTAGAAACCTTAACGTTTCACTCCTTCGCGTTACCCAATGCATTGAAGAGATATATCGGGATCACCCGCCCTTAGTTTATCACGGAACCACCCGTTCTTCATAACAATGCCCAAGAACCATAACATAATCGTATCACATAAAACATGAATAAAGGAAACATAACATTTCCACATTTCAATCACAATATAACATTTTAGGATATTGAAATAATGAATCCATTCAAAAAGAAACCATTTCCAAAACCATTTAAAACATTTAATAAAGAGATTTTTGAATCAAAGTGTCCCATACCACCTTGATGCTTTTAAAATTTTAAACCATTAATATCCATATAAATAAATCCTTAAAACCATTTTGAAAACATGGACTTTAATAAGAACAAATAATTAAAACATTTAAAACGATATTCTGGTAAAAGGGGTTTCACCAAAATTAGAGACACGTGAATACAATAATTGAGGAATAACATTTAGTCATAACTTTATAATATCATGATAATAAAAGGATTCATGATATAATACTCCAAAGGACAGTATATACACCATATAAGAGTGAATTTGTGAATAACAACAATGAACCCTCAATAGAAATGTCAAATGTGATGAAATCCATTATAAAGAAGGTATACTTAAATTAATGACAAATCAATCTCAAAATATGTGTGACAAATATAAATACACCCAATATAAGTGGATATTAAGTGTAAAACAATAAAAGGTCATTCATACATATTCAATGGATGACATATTCAATGACTACAAGATGAACCCAAAGAAATCGAAATTGGGTTAAAAAGTTTCCTTGACAGCCTAACGACATCACATCAAAATGAGTTGATGAGAGATAAAAAGTGTATATCATCACTTGGACATAAAATTTACATCAAAAAGGATGTATGAGAACATATCCCAACATAAAAATATGTAAATTAAAAGACCCAATAAAAAGAAGTCTTTTAAAAAAGAGGTGGGTGAAAGGTTCCCTTACCAACTTGGGTATCTTTCAAAACATACACCCCATGAAAGAAAGACAATAGGTCATTGATGTAAATACTCATAAACGAAAGTATATTACACAAAGAGTAGAATAATGGGCAGTACATACACCACTCAATGGAATTTGTGGCAAATGTAGCATAAATCTCACGGGAATAAAAGTGAGATAAAAAATCCCTTATGAAAACTCGGCAGCCTAACGGCGCCACATAAAACTTCCGAATATGGATTGATGAGATAAAATAGAGTATCCCATAATATTACAATAGAATTTACAGCAAGTGGAATATAAAAGAAAATCCCCCAAAATTGCAAGGAGGAGTTTAAAAGAAGTGACATAAAGGAGAGTACTTAAAAAGAAAGAGAGAGGTTAGATCTCTTACGAAAGTTCGGCAGTCTAACGGCGCCACTCAAAACTTCCAAAATGGATTGATGAGAGAGAATAGGGTCTCTCATAACATGAACATAAAAATTACAGTAAATGTAATATAAAAGAATATCCCAATCATAAGAAAGATGAGCTTAAAATAAATGACATAAAAGAGTGTACTTAAAAAGAAAGAGAGTTGTAGGATCCCTTACCTCGGGTCCGACTTGACTCGATCATTCTTTAATCTCCTGAATAATAAACTTGAGTTAATATCTAATTCCGTAAGAACCCTTTTTCAAGTTCACTATTACTTTTATACCACTTATTACCATGTCACAAACATTATGTAATCATTTAAGTTAATAATATTTGTTTTGCCGATATTTGGTTCTTAAGTCGAAAGTGGTCTTCTTACAATTACATGTTGTTCGTGTGGCCAAATTTTTATTATATCCAGAATTTTATTCATTATGTAGATATCATATATTTCATATATATCCAGTACATGCATGCATTTATAACATTACATAATCATTTAGAGGTAAGAAATGAAATGCACCGTTCATGGAGACGGTAAGCCGTACGTACGCATGAACGCTACTTTCATTTCTATTTCGTATTTTATAGAATGAAATAATAATGATATAAAGGTATATTATAATTCCATTATAATATCATATATAATATCATATTTCCATCCTTTATACATCCCACATATGGTATTTAACGAATCAAATCACTTTGAGGGGGCGGTAGTCCGCACTTCCTTAAATGAAGATATCGCGTATACCCATAATGGAAGCCATAAAGGTAAGACAAAAATGAAAAATACAGAAGCATAAATAAAACATAAACATATTATATATCATATATAAAAATAGTTACATCATAATGGCCACCCTTGAAGGTGTTAAATGAGTATTGAACAATCATCGTTTCGGGAGGCAGAATTTCACCATCCACGGAAACCGTTTGTTCTTTAACAATTTGATGTAGTTGTGTGAGAGTGTAGCTCGAATAAATCTTATAAAAACATCCTAGTATATTGAAGATACTTGTGTTGTTAAAAAATAAGTAAATAAAAAGAGTTTAGGGGGTTGGAGAAGCAAAATAAAACAAATGAACATGAGAGAATGAATTACCTTTAAAAGTGTAACTCCTTTTGATTTAAGCCTAAAGGCTTCCTTTGAAAGGATTCTGCCCAAAGGGAGTCCTCTAGGATGAGGAGGGGGATGTGTACAGAGTACATGGGCAGGGGTTGGCTGAGCCAAAGGCTTGAGGTGTGTGTCAAATGAGGTAGAGGTGGGGGCCTTTTATAAGAGGAGAGGAGGGGCACTTTTGGAAAGTAAAGAAATATTACTTTATTTTAAAATGTGTTTCGGTTTTAAAAGGTCCCAAATTGATATAATTAGTTTATAAGTCGATACGGCTTCGAAATACACTCATCCAATTTGTTTTGGACATGTGTAGTTCTTAGATTTTACATTATCTTTCCATTTTATTTAAATCGTCAAATAATGATGTCATCGCTCCATCATTATTATTTCATAAATAATTTATTTTATTTGATGTCTAAAAATTATAAAAAAATTACTATGTTGTAGGAAATCGTTTTATATTTCCAATGAATACTTATAATCAAAATTTGGACTTGTGTAACCCCACTTAAAAACTATTTTAGTAAAACAATTTATGTTAGTGTCATTTTCACTATAACATTAAATAAAAATATATTAATGTCATTTTCCAACTAAAGTGGCTCCATGGGGTCCCCAAGTTGGACCATGGCTTGTATTGGTCTGCCATGACTCACCCAATAGGTGTAGGACAAGTGTCATGGTGTTTTCACATTCTTATAATATCATTTTTACCTTAAACTACACTAATTACCACTAATCGCGATTAAAAACTTCATAAGTTACTATTCACCAAAAAATTATTTTAATCTCATTGAACCACATTTTACTTCTTAATGAAAACCATGTATGTCGGATTTTTTAAAAATCAAAACACAATTATGGAAAATTTTCATTTAAATGAAAAATCAGTTATTATAAGTACCACTTAGTGGTTTCACTATTCATCAAAAATTGAAGTTTTTCAGAAAATTACCAAAACTTCACCCTAAGCTATATTTGATATTCCAAATTAAAAAATGAAGTCTATTTTACAAAATTCAAAACATATTACTCACATTAATTAATTTAATAATTAATTCCCGCTGTCAGAGCAAATAGCTTGTTTTTATAAAACAATAAGTATCAAAAGATTGACACTAGTTTAAGTCTGATTTCAAAGTGAAATTAATTCCAATGACCACTATTGGATTTAATGGTAAAAATATTTTCTAATTTCACTTTAAAACCAATTCAAAATATTATCTAAACATATAAATAAATTAGATTAAAAAGTGGTTTTGAATTAAAATACAACATTTTACACTATTCATTAAAAATGAACTTTATCAGAAAGATACCAAAAATTTACACAAAGTAAATTTTGATGTCCCGATTCTTAATAAGAGTTTTATTTGGTCCAAAAGAATGTTTAAGAGTGAAAAAAAATATATTTAATGACGTTTCTCCGTCAAAAGGTGATAAGTGAACCTTTAGTGAAAACTAGGGCATATACGCCAAAAATTGAATTCTTTCCGTATTTTAAGCCTTTATCTTTTATTATATAAATGTAAAAATATTTAAGTACATATATAATCATATTTTAGTTATTTCTATCCATTCCCGCCAATACAACGGATACATGTTAACTATCATTTAAAATAATATTATTTTATTATTAGAGTGCAACGTAAGATTCCCAAGAAACTCGTTGTTGCGTGTTCGGTACGCCATCGAGCATAGCGTCCCCTTTAAAGTCATATTAATATTTTATTCACAAATATGGATAAATATGAAAATTTCATATTCATTATTTACCTGGGGTGTTACATCCTTCCCCCATTTTGGGAATTACGTCCTCGCAATTTTAAAATTGCGCTTAAAAACATCCTTGAAAGTCCTACATCGGAACAAAAGTCGGTAAAACAAACACTTTAAAATAAAGAAAGATAAGTACAAAGGTCACCCGAGTTAACCCATACTAGGACTCCATGTAGGAAAACATGGACATGGAGGAGAAAACATAGGGTCATGTTCTGATGGAGAGTGATAGAAAACATGTTTAGGAGAAAGTTAACAATGAGAAAATCACAAACTTGTGATGGGTTAAACGGTGTTGGGTTCCCCAATAGGAAAAGTTAATAGACAACATTTTTGTTTTAAGTTACTTTTTATTGAGGAATTTATTCATAAGGAAACATAATCACTTATCATATTGACTTTCAACTTTTATTAGATTCCTTACACAAACTCATATTTTCTCCAAAAGACGAGTATTTAGGAAGACTTGTTCACATTAAGAGTACTATAATCAACTTCTAGAGAATCACCTAATCCACAAAAGAGAACTATATACATCCCTTGTCTTTAGAATTTAACCAAAACCAAAACCAAAAAGGCTAGTACAAGATCAGATAATCTACAAAAGGATAACCCTTTATAAAAAAAAATCTATTCTTAATCTCCAAAATTTGTCAAACAAAACCCAAAGTTCAACAAGGATCATCCGATAAACAATTTGTCCATAAAATTCTTCAAAGTAATCCAAACTAAGATTGAAACCCAAATATTTGAAGGATTTAGTCACATAGTCTTCCAAGTTAAATCGTAACATTTATCTCCAAACAACATCAGTCTCTCCTAAAGTCTCGTACTGAAAAGTAATTAACCTAATCGCATATCCTCCATGATAGGTTAATCATTTTTATAAATAACCCAAAATCAACTTACTCTTAATTCATAAAATCATATAACTAGAATTAATCAGTCAAACTAACCAGGGACTTCACGTAGTCCAGTGGTAGGCGATAAATACCAGTCGCACTTTGGTTGTGGGTTCGATTCTCGCAGCTTTGTCCGATGCGACGGGTTGTCACACGGTCTGTGTGTTGTCCTTTTTTCAAAACTATATAATTCTCAAAACATTCCCCAAAACGAGATAAAATATTCAAAAATAATCATAACATATTTTAACCTCAAGTTTATCTCATCACTTTCATTTTCCATCGTATCATAGAGTAACCCATAATTACCTAAATATTAAGTATCATATAAACCCTAATGGTTACCTTAATAATTATTACCTGAATTTCCACATCGAATTGGCCATCTCATACCTGATGCATTAGAGAACTCACCAAGGTTGAAGTGGTTGATCATGACTCCTTGATATTTGGTTTAGAACAACCACGAGTTTCCTCATTGAATTCTTCATTTTATCTAGTATCTTAATCAGAGAACCACCACAGTTTCCTTCAAACCTGTTAACTCTTTGGTGCCTGCAAGATCCATCCATTCACTAAAAATAGAAATGTCAGTGTGAGTATATCAACAAAACCATCATGTACTAATGAGTAAGATAGACAATAAGATATACTTACTCATTCACTTTATCTAAAACTAAGACTCTTTCTGAAATCCTAACCATTATGGTAATTGTCAATTATGCTTAAAGAATACCCTAACCTCTAAAGTTATCAAAACCGACCTCTGATACCAACTATAAGGCCCCAGCCTTAAACCTTACTTAATCTTGAGTTATTACAAGATTACACATTGAGGATCTTTTCAGGTTTAGAGTTTTAGAGAATTAGATCATGAAACTTGCATTACATTCCACATTTAAACAAAGTGGTTACATAAAAGAGAGTATTCATTCTTCCCATCAACGGGAACATATTTAAAATATAACACAGATTCTTTCTTGACACGTCCTTGACACTATCATCACATCATGTACCTTTCCCTTGACCTGTGAAAAACATTTCAAAAACTTGGGATGAGCATAAAAAGCTCAGTAAGAGTTATAAAAATATAGAAAGGAAATATGAGTTCATATATACATAAGAATGAAATCATACTTTACCCACAAAACAAAGGCACTTTAACATACCTCATCAAACCATGAATAAATCATAGAAATCATAAGACATAAAGGTAACTTGAGGCATTCATAACATTCTTACGTAGGGAGTAACCCTCTTGGTTACGTTTGGAATACCCATCACAGTATATTCCCTAAATTCTCTTCGGAGAAACATTAACGTTTCACTCCTTCGCGTTACCCAATGCATTGGATAGCTATATCGGGCTCACCCGCCCTTAGTTTATCACGGAACCACCCGTTCTTCATAACAATGCCCAAGAACCATAACATAATCGTATCACATAAAACATGAATAAAGGAAACATAAAATTTCCACATTTCAATCACAATATAACATTTTAAAATATTGAAATAATGAATCCATTCAAAAAGAAACAATTTACAAAACCATTTAAAACATTTAATAAAGATATTTTTGAATCAAAGTGTCCCATACCACCTTGAAGATTTTAAAATTTTAAACCATTAATATCCATATAAATAAATCCTTAAAACCATTTTGAAAACATGGATATTAATAAGAACAAATAATTAAAACATTTAAAACGATATTCTGGTAAAAGGGGTTTCACCAAAATTAGAGACACTTGAATACAATAATTGAGGAATAACATTTAGTCAGAACTTTATAATGTCATGAGAATAAAAGAATTCATGATATAATACTCTAAAGGACAGTATATACACCATATAAGAGTGAATTGGTGCATAACAACAATGAACCCTCAATAGAAATGTCAAATGTGATTAAATCCCTTATAAAGAAGGTATCCTTAAATTAAGGACAAATCAATCTCAAAATATGTGTGAAAAATATAAATACACCCAATATAAGTGGATATTAAGTGTAAAACAATAAAAGGTCATTCACACATATTCAATGGATGACATATTCAATGACTACAAGTTGAACCCAAAGAAATCGAAATTGGGTTAAAAAGTTCCCTTGACAGCCTAACGGCATCACATCAAAAAGAGTTGATGAGAGATAAAAAGTGTATCTAATCACTTGGAAATAAAATTTACATCAATAAGGATGTATGAGAACATATCCCAACATAAAAATATGTAAATTAAAAGACCCAATAAAAGAAGTCTTTTAAAAAAGAGGAGGGTTAAAGGTTCCCTTACCGACTTGGGTATCTTTCAAAACATACACCCCATGAAAGAAAGAAAATAGGTCATTGATGTAAATACTCATAAACGAAATTATATTACACAAAGAGTAGAATAATGGGCAGTACATGCACCACTAAATGGAATTTTTGGCAAATGTATCATAAATCTCATGGGAATAAAAGTGAGATGACAAATCCCTTACGAAAACTCAGCAGCCTAACGACGCCACATAAAACTTCTGAATATGGATTGATGGGATCAAATAGAGTATCCCATCATATTAAAATAGAATTTACAGAAAGTGGAATATAAAAGAAAATCGCCCAAAATTGCAAGGAGGAGTTTAAAAGAAGTGACATAAAGGAGAGTACTTAAAAAGAAAGAGAGAGGTTAGATCTCTTACGAAAGTTCGACAGCCTAACGGCGCCACTCAAAACTTCCAAAATGGATTGATGAGAGAGAATAGGGTCTCTCATCACATGAACATAAAAATTACAGTAAATGTAATATAAAATAATATCCCAATCATAAGAAAGATGAGCTTAAAATAAATGACATAATAGAGTGTACTTAAAAAGAAAGAGAGTTGTAGGATCCCTTACCTCGGGTCCGACTTGACTCGATCGTTCTTTAATCTCATGAATAATAAACTTGAGTTAATTTCTAATTCCTTAATAACCCTTTTTCAAGTTCATTATTAATTTTATACCACTTATTACCATGTCACAAACATTATGTAATCATTTATGTTAATAATATTTGTTTTGCCGATATTTGGTTCTTAAGTCGAAAGTGGTCTTCTTACAATTACATGTTGTTTGTGTGGAAAAATGTTTATTATATCCAGAATTGTATTCATTATGTAGATATCATATATTTCATATATTTCTAGTACATTCATTCATTTATAACATTACATAATCATTTAGAGGTAAGAAATGAAATGCACCGTTCATGGAGACGGTAAGCCGTACGTACGCATGAACGCTACTTTCATTTCTATTTCGTATTTTATAGAATGGAATAATAATGATATAAAGGTATATTATAATTCCAGTATAATATCATATATAATATCATATTTCCATCCTTTATACATCCCACATATGGTATTTAACGAATCAAATCACTTTGAGGGGGTGGTAGTCCGCACTTCCTTAAATGAAGATATCGCGTATACCCATAATGGAAGCCATAGAAGTAAGACAAAAATGAAAAATACAGAAGCATAAATAAAACATAAACATATTATATATCATATATAAAAATAGTGACATCATAATGGCCACCTTTGAAGGTGTTAAATGAGTATTGAACAATCATCGTTTCGGGAGGCAGAATTTCACCATCCACGGAAACCGTATGTTCTTTAACCATTTGATGTAGTTTTGTGAGAGTGTAGCTCGAATAAATCTTATAAAAACATCCTAGTATATTTAAGATACTGTTGTTGTTACAAAAGAAGTAAATAAAAAGAGTTTAGTGGGTTTGAAAAGAAAAATAAAACAAATGAACATTAGAGAATGAATTACCTTTAAAAGTTTAACTCCTTTTGATTTAAGCCTAAAGGCTTCCTTTGAAAGGATTCTGCCCAAAGGGAGTCCTCTAGGATGAGGAGAGGGATGTGGAGAGAGTAAATGGGCAGTTTTTGGCCGAGCCAAAGGCTTTAGGAGTGTGTTAAATGAGGTAGAGGTGGGGGCCTTTTATAAGAGGAGAGGAGGGGCACTTTTGGAAAGTAAAGAAATATTACTTTATTTGAAAATGTGTTTCGGTTTTAAAAGGTCCCACATTGATATAATTCGTGGATAAGGTGATAAGGCTTCGAAATCCACTCATCCAATTGATTTTGGACATGTGTAGTTCTTAGAGTTTACATTATCTTTCCATTTTATTTAAATCGTCAAATAATGATGTCATCGCTCCATCATTATTATGTCATAAATAATTTATTTTATTTGATGTATAAAAATTATAAAAAAATTACTATGTTGTAGGAAATATTTTTATATTTCCAATGAATATTTATAATCAAAATTGGGACTCGTGTTACCCCACTTAAAAACTGTTTTCGTAAAACAATTAATGTGAGTGTCATTTTCACTTTAACATTAAAAAAATATATATTAATGTCATTTTCCAACTAAAGTGGCTCCATGGGGTCCTCAAGTTGTCTCATGGCTTGTCTTGGTCGGCCATGACTCACACAACAGGTGTAGGACAATTTTCATGGTGTTTTCACATTCTTATAATATCATTTTTACCTTAAACTACACTAATTACCACTAATCGCGATTAAAAACTTAATAAGTTACTATTCATCGAAAAATTATTTTAACCTCATTGAACCACATTTTACTTCTTAATGACAACCATGTATGTCGGATTTTTGAAAATAAAAACACAATTATGGAAAAATTTCATTTAAATGAAAAATCAGTTTTTATAAGTACCACTTAGTGGTTTCACTATTCATCAAAAATTGAAGTTTTTCAGAAAATTACCAAAAATTCACCCTAAGATATATTTGATATTCCAAATTCAAAAATGAAGTCTATTTTACAAAATTCAAAACATATTAGTCACATTAATTAATTTAATAATTAATTTCTGCTGTCAGAGCAAATAGCGTGTTTTTATAAAACAATAAGTATCAAAAGATTGACACTAGTTTAAGTCTGATTTCAAAGTGAAATTAATTCCAATGACCACTATTGGATTTAATGGTAAAAATATTTTCTAATTTCACTTTAAAACAAATTCAAAATATTATCTAATCATATAAATAAATTAGATTAAAAAGTTGTTTTGAATTAAAATACAACATTTTACACTATTCATTAAAAATGAACTTTATCAGAAAGATACCAAAAATTTACACAAAGTATATTTTGATGTCCCGATTCTTAATAAGAGTTTTATTTGGTCCAAAATAATTTTTAAGAGTGACTAAAACTATATTTAATGACGGTTCTCCATCAAAAGGTGATAAGTGAACCTTTAGTGAAAACTAGGGCATATACGCCAAAAATTGAATTCTTTCTGTATTTTAAGCCTTTATCTTTTATTGTATAAATGTAAACATATTTAAGTACATATATAATCATATTTTAGTTATTTCTATCCATTCCCGCCAATACAACGGCTACATGTTAATTACCATTTAAAATAATATTATTTTATTATTAGAGTGCAACGTAAGATTCCCAAGAAACTCGTTGTTGCGTGTTGGGTACGCCATCGAGCATAGCGTCCCCATTAAGGTCATATTAATATTTTATTCACAAATATGGATAAATATGAAAATTTCATATTCAATATTTACCTGGGGTGTTACACATCCAATGAATCCATTTATAGTCCACTCCCACAAATGTGATGAACATTGTCATTACCCAAGTAAATGACCTCTTCTATACGATAAAATATAGACCATAGAAGGACCTATGTGGAAATAAATGGATTATGTATTTATGTATTAATGTTTTCTGAAAACATAGTTAAAAAGATATTTACTGATTAACATTATTTCATGAATTTCTATCAAATTTATCATAGAAGTATTATTAGTATGATATTATAAAAAATCAAAATTTTTGTTAGGTAAAAAACCATAAAATTTTAAAATAATATGGGACATTATACCATGACTAAAGAATGATAATAATTTCATGACTCCCACTGGCCTATATGATGCCCTGGTTAATTTTTCTTTGTTTTGAGTTAGACAATTTGACAAAAAATAGTAATAATATGCTAGTAGTATAATTTTTTATATTTAGAGATTAATTAATTAACCATATTAGGTATATAAAATATTTATATAAACACATCAAACGTTTTTTTATAGATCTAACCATACATAAGTATTAAATTGTAATGCTTTGTAAATAATAATAAAAATAATTTTAGGATGTCCATTTCATGGTGTAAAGAATTTATTAGAGTTTGACAGAATCTTAGACAAAAGATGAAACTGTTTATATTAAATAGAGAACTATCTTGTATGTAAATTTTTGTTTAATAAAAGGACTCCTAAACATAATTAAATGGGTCTTAAAAGAATAATTTTTTCAAAATACCTCTATTTTCATGAACCGATGTTCTTGTAAATGATGAATGATTATTGTATTTGAGGCCCTCAACATTCAATTGATCTATCAATTTTTTTGGGATCTATGACCTCAAAACACTAAAAAATTATTTATGTTTTTCTTCCATGTAAATATTTTCACTATCCCTAAATGTTATCCTACATATAAACCTGGTTATATGTTATTCTATGTTACATTTGTACTTCTCATACGCTTTTATTAAAATGATATTTGACAAACTCTTTTAAGATGTGAGTTGTTCAATAATTGGGTCTTTAAATTTGAAACCGTAAATTACTAGGATCATGTTTAAATTGAAAGTACACAATTTAATATTGGTGTGTTAAAAGAAAATCACCAATATTTTAAAGTAAAATATTGTATTTGATAGTGTGTGTGGCAGCCAACACCAACATAAGGGAATATAATATCCTGGGACATTACAATTTATATAAGATAATATAAATTAAATATATAATATAGAGTTAAATTTATGTGATACTAATTTAGCTTGTGATGCATGAAACAACTCATTTCTTTGATTAATTCTATTACACTCAAGACTGCATTTCACCGAATAATTATATATTATTAAATATTATTATTTAATATAATAAGATAGAATGAATCCATTAAATTGTCGTGAATGAATATTAAAACAAATTTTGAAATTTTTATATTATTTATTCAATAAATTTTTTTATATTCATAAAAATTATTTTATAAGCATATGTTATGTAGGAATCAAATTTTACACATTAAAAGCCTATATCTTTTTATTTGCAGTTTTACCACCTTTTGATGGGGCTATTGTTTTAAATATTGTTTTTGAAATATTGAAAAACATTATTTGGGAAAATAAACTTCTTCTTTTAAGTAATTATATCACAATTATATTTCTTTTATGAAATTTTTTTGATAGGTTCCATGTTTTGATGAATAGTGAAACAACACAGAATTTTATTTGAGAACATATTTTTTGTCTAAATAATATATTGACATAATTATATATTTTTTTGGTTTTAAATTTAAATAAAATAAATTTTTTATCAGATAATCTAATCTATTCTATTGTAATCTATTTCCCAATGTATTTTAATATAAAAACATTTCCTTCTTTTTATAGTTTTCACATTAAAAAGACATTTTATTGTTCAATAAACAAGATTAAATTTATATTAATTACATATATTTATATGATTTGAATTTTGAAAAGATGGATTCGATACATGGAACTAGTGGTTCAAGACTATGTAAATAGGTTCTCTTTTTTTAATTATGAATTTTAACTTTAGTAAAGTATTATTAACATGCTTTAAGTTTAATCGAGTAATTAATGGTAAAAAAATTATAAAAAATAAAATATTGGACTAACACACATCCTATTTTTACTCGACATTTGATTTTAAATCAAAAATATCTTTTGGTATATTCTATGGATTCTCAGATCCAATTGGATTAATTTATTCTTTTTTTATTATTTTATTTCATGGAATGTGCAACATGTCATAATCCTGCTTTTAATAATTATTACAATTTGTGTATCTAGTTATTCAGAATATATATTAAAATATAAATATTATATTTAAATATAAAATGTTAATCTTCGTAATGATAATTTATTTTTTATTTTTAGGAAATATATAATTACCTTTAATGGTTGAACAATGATGATGCAGTAATTGTTTAATGAATAAAAATATAAAATAAATGATACTAGAAATAATTTTATAAATATAATTTGAGATAAAAACTTTCATCAATTTATTTATAGATGAAATAGAAATATTATGTATGTATTTAAAAAATCAATGATATCATTGTTTATGAAATTTTTAAAAATTCATGCACTGATGACTATCAAAAGTGATATTTATTATATTTTAAATTAAATAATATTTTATTAAACGATTTATAATTTATAAAAAATTACAAATCATCAAATGTATTGTAATAAGGGTAAAAATATAATAAATTATCCATTTATGGTTCCTTTGGAATTTTATTATAAATATATTAACTCTAAATAATAAAAACAAATGTTATCAAGGAAAGAGTTAAAGGTTTTAAATAATGGTTAAATCTAATGTACAAGAAGTAATAATATGACATAAACTAGTACAAAAATTATATGATGGGATAATTTTTACCTGTCCTTATTATATTTTAAATAACTCACTTTTGTTAAAATTAGATTGAAATTTAATTTATAATAATTTAATATTTTTAGAGTTTGGAAATTAACCCCATTCCTAAATTATAAATGTGCTCCACCTACCTTACTTCCTTGAACAACATTGAGCCTTCTAAATCATAAAAAACAATCCAAAATAAGCACCCAAATTTCATCCCCACATACTAGAAGAATCTCTTTCAGAATAAATACAACCATGGAATTTTTTTGGTATAAACCAAAAGGGGCTACCGCAACAAGATGTAACATTATTCATCGATCAATTTGTTTCATTTACTTCTCCACCCCTTAAATTAAATTTATATAATTCTTAAATAATATCCTCAGTATAATAAACATTATTATATGTTAATATTCTAATATTTTTACAAACATTTTCACATTATTCCATCAAAATGGGAAATGCAATCATCGTTCGTGTGTACAAAGGACTACCGCCTCATGAACTAATGTCCTTCGTTCTTCTTTTTAACACATTTCAAGGATGGAAGTATTGAAGGATTTATAGTTTATATATGATATATATATATATATTATTTATAATTTATTTTTTCTACTTTAATTTTTTATATAACACATAAATTCATGATTTCCAATTTGTGAGAATATGATAAAATCATTTGTGGACATATATACTATTACCTCCTCAAAATGATGTGATTTGTTCGCACAATACATAGAAAGTATAAATGAAGGTTTTAATAAATCAATGGGACATATATGACCTTAATATGATAATATAATTATAATATACATATATATATATGTCATTCAATTATCATTATTCTAAATATGATAGGGATATGGAAGTTGCGTGCAAGAAAACGTACGACCTATCATCTCCAAGAACTGTGCAATTTGTGGTTATCTATAAAATGCATGGATTATTTTAGATACATATATTATGAATATATTTGATATTTAAATCCTATTTTAGATCCTACATATTATAAAATCATGAACTATACAAGAATAAAAAAAATTAAAGTCAAAACATACGTGAAAAACTAGGCAATAAACCCCCAAAATAATGAAAATAATGATTGATTATTAACATGCATAGAATAAGACATTATAACAGAATCATATATGATATAATAAATATCAGTATATTAATTATATAATTTATTGAAATATTTAATACAATTATGCATTAGTTTATAGGATTTTCACAAGTAATGAAACCTAATGTATGAGACATCATCGTATTCTCATTACATTGAGGCATAGTTTTGTTTTATATACCCACCTTAATTTATGAGGAAAATGTATAGAACATGTAACTTGTCATTTTATATATTTATTTAGTATCATTTTAGTTATTATTTTTTAAAATTTATTATTTCATTCTGATTATTATTTAAATATTCAATGTGGTTTGGTATTCAATGTGGTTTGGGACACCCTGAATGTATAATGATTTATTTATCAAATATTTATCTCTATGTAAATTTTGTTGATATTATTTTACATAATTATTAAAATGGATATAAAATGATTAAAAATGAAATTTTATGTCTATTTTAATTTTATTCAAAGATATTTCAAAATGAATCTTCTTAAATATCATATATGGAATGTTTTGACAAAAGACAAAAGGAAAGTTCAATTTTTAACATACACGATGGCAATGAATTTCCAACAATCATGACTAATTTTTTATTTCTAGCTTCCCTTTCAAGATTAAAAATTTGGTTAAATTAAAAACCATATTCCCTTTTTTTGGGATATTTTATATTTAAGATGGCTTTTTTTAAAATAAAATGTTATTTTAATAGGAAATTTTTTTTCATATGTGCAAAATAACATTTTTCCCTTAATAAATTTTCAGTGATCTCATTTATATTATGTTCATATTTTTCAACCTACTTTTTTGGATCTTGTACATAATTTAGTTTTATCTCTTTTGATACCATATTCCATAATTTAGTAAAATTTTTGTGGTTAGTTTTACTAAGGAAATATTGATAAATCTATATTCTTTTTTCAATATGGATATTTGATAAGTAAAATTACTTATTAAATAAATTGATTATAATATATGAGAAATTACTCAGACTAGAACTAATGGGTGGGCCGATAAATTATAAATCCTCTTGATGCATCTATATGTTCTCATGAAAAAAATAAGTTTCTATAATCAAAAGGGTTTCTACCTATTGTTTTATAACATCTTATGAATTGTCTTGATGGAAGGAGTTCTCATGTGCCTCATACATGACATCCAAAAATTAAGTATTACCTTCAATCCGAATATAGTTATCATTATTATTTCTCTAAGATATTTTTTTTCTTCCACATTATCTATGGATGCACATAATTTTTATATTATTGTCTAAATGACATGCGTTTCCGTTAATTACCTTTCCACATTCATTATTTACTATCCAATTATTTAAATGGAATGTGTTATCTTTTATTTAACATTCCATGTTGATTTATTCTAATTAATTCATTTTTTATTCCATTTTACATACCATTATTTTACATTTTATCTCAACCTTAACTTGGTTTCATCACCATTAATCTAATATGTTTACTATAAAAGATATGAAAGGACACACTAGTTGGAATAATTTTATCCTTGAAATAAAAATATTGTGTTGTAGTTAGTGTATTCATTTCTTATACAAGACACATGTATTTATCTAGTTTTTAGAAAATTCTCAACTATTATGTCCTTCATGAAATTATTCCTTTTAATAATTGTAATGTAATGGTTTTCGAAAAATTATCTTATCTTATAGGGTTTGGGTCGATACGTTAAATTTATTTTTAAATATAGTTTTACCAATTTTTACATATTATAAAATTTATTCATAGAAATATTTTTCTTTTTTTCAAAACAACGAACATTTTAATTTTTCAAAATATGTGAATGAAATATGTTTTCAATTACGAGAATGAAATTTCCTAAACATTGTACATTGGAAAAAGATATATTATTTTTTACTTTCACATTATGTATGGAATTACCTTCATCCATGAGCATTATTTCATTAAATCATGGATTACATTTTTATGAGGATATTTTAAATGAAAATACTTTTAATTATGATTCTCGATGAAATTTATATTAAAATAAATATATATTAAAATTATATATTAATCAAGATTGTTTTAAGAACATTATAATATATTTTGATTTATCAATTATAAAAACCCTATATTCTTACTCCAATGGGTATATGTTGACATAATCTATATTATTCCTTTAGACTATTTTTGATTAATTTTGAACTTGAATAGTATGGATAATAAATTATTTATTTTATTTTGATATATTAACTTCTTGATGATCATTATAAATTAAAGATAAACTAAATATCCATATTGTTGATCAATTATATACTTGTTGCTTAAATTTTATCTCATTTATACATTTGGGGTTTTACTATGAATGTTCGTTTTTTAGGGAAACTTTGATAAATTTGTATCCCTTACACAATTAATATATTTGATTATAAGAAAAATTATTTATGAAATAAATTTATTATTAAATATTGGAGGAATTATTTAGACCAACAGACAGATGATGGGCCCCTTTAGTAGTATCCCCCCAATGCATTGCAGGGTCGTTGGATGAATTTGTTGTTTAGCCATTGATAAATGGGTTTCAACTCATCGGTTTTAATTTTCATTGGCACTAAATCTTGATAGTAAATGTATAATGTTCTTAGAAAATATGTAATAAAATAATTAAAATTTACTTCATTGTGATTTTGATTCTTATTGTCCAATAGATTTTTTATATGATATTATCTCTAGATTGATTTTATTTTAATCTAATTGTTAAACTTTCATGACATTTAGTTATTTACCTTAATATATTGGTTATTATTTATGCATTTATTTAAATGGAATGATTTTTTTGTTATATTTTTTTCCATATTGATTATTCCTAATCCCTGTATTGAAATGGCATGTGCTTCAGTTATTTACCATTTAATATTGATTATTCCTTATCTAGTTATTTAAATTGAATGTCTACTAGGTCATTTAACATGTAATTTTGATTATATATATGGATTAATGATATCATCCATGGTATATAACCCTTAATTTCTTTTGAGATCACTACCATTTTTTTCTATTGGATCCCATGAAGAGTACTATGTCTGATGTGAAAGGATGTGCTATAGGGAATTATTGTATTTTTGTATAATAACTAATTTTTAGATTTTTTATTAAAATGTATTTTATGACTCAAGTAAGAATCCATTTCACTATGAAAACTATAATTTTATATCCTTTGGGATGTGATAATTATATAAGAACATCATAATGTTTTGGTAAAGAAGATACCAATTGGGTTTTCCACGAAAAAACGTCCATGTCAGGATACTATATGTTATCATGGTTAAAGAAAAAATAAACTAAGGTGTAATAACTCTAAAAAGGTTTCATTGGGCTTGAATGAATTTTCACATGGTGCACACAATGGTGTTTATGCTCACCTCATTTGACACTCTATATATATATGATTTGGATAATTTAAATTATATTTACAAACCATTATGAAGGGTTTGAATTGATAATAAAAATGAATGACTAATTTTAAACCCCGAAAGAATAAAATACCAATGTGTAAATAAAATAGATGATTTATTTATTTATTTGGATTCAAAAACATTAAATTTTATAAGTATCTATATCAATGGTATTTTTTTAAAATAATCACGAACCATCTAAAGACGATTATTAATATTAGAATAATATATTTCATAATTAACATAAGAGTTATGGATACCATCATGGGATTATTAGTTTATGATTGATCATAAATTCAAAGTCTTGAAACCCATTTTTATATTTTATGTGTTTGGATTATACAATTATTACTGAAATTTTGGTGAAATTAATGGAATGTATATATTTTAATGAAAAAGTTATTTGTGGAATAAATCATTTATATTTTATACACACAAGTTTAAAGATATTGGAAACCTTTATAGTTAATATGTTTATTAATGAAATATCAATAATATTAAAAAAATATGATTAGATGTATTTGAAAAAAAGTTGTATTGAAATCCTTAATCAAATGGTTATTTTGTGATTGATTTTATTTCAAGGATTTCCTCATAATTTTTTTGCGAAGTGTTTATGAATTATGGTTTTCGAAAAAATATCACATATATATCGAGTGGAAACCCTTAATTTATGGAAAGTATGTGGGGCCTAAACAGATCACATAATGATAATAAGGTTTTTGTTCCTACCATTGGCCTATGCAATGTCCACGTTAAATTTTCTTGGTTTTTAGTTAAACTATTTAAAAAAATTAATAATGAACCAGTTGTGTTAATTTTTTGGTTTAGAGGTTGATTTATTAATTGTATAACTTGTGTTTACCATATGAGTTTTTTTTAAATAGTTAGTGATATATTAAAATATTTTTCAATCCTTTATGGATCTTATGATTCGTTAAATGTAATTTTTAGTGTCTCATACATCCGAGATTCATATTTAGAATATTTATTTATTAAATAAGAGATGAATTTGAAATTGATTAAAGATCAACCAGAGTATAAAACTGTTATTATGAATTACAAACATATCATATATATTTCATTAAATTATTGGACAATAAAATAATTATTCATATTTAGTAAAAGGATCGTGAAATTAAAAAGGTATCCAATTACATACATATCTAATTAATGATGTCTACTTTATAATCATCATATATTTTTGGGCTTTGTGGCCCTCCCCATTCAAATGAAAATTCAATATTTTGTGATGAATTACCTCAATAAATCCCTATAAATATTTACACTTGTATTCCATATTCACATCTACACATTCCCCTAATGATCTCTTACATTAAAACCTATATATGTGTTATTCTATATTACCTTTCTACTTCCTTTTCTATCTTATTAATGGGGTATTTTATTAACTCCTTTATGATATGTGTTTTTCATCAATTTTATCTGAAAATTTAAAACCATAAATTTTTAGATCAATATTAATTGTTTAGGACACATTTTGTTTTAGGTTTGGATTATGTAACACCCTAAAATTTTAAAATATGAACATTATATTTTATGGAATGTATTTTATGAAACACCAAGTTTATAAAGAACTAAAACATCCTAAGACATTATGATATATTTAATATTTTAAATGCAGTAAATACATTATATCTATTTCAATTCATGAATAAATTATTTTACCATGTGTTACGCACACCAATTAGTTTCTTTGATATCTTTCACTGCACTGATGATCGATTTTTATCAAGCCACTATAAACTATTTATACAATTATTTAATATTATAGTTATCAACAAGATGTTGGAATAGTGGGAATTAATTTTATTAACTAAATTATAAAAATATATCTTATAAGCACATTTTTTTGTTATATATTGTAACACCCCGAGATTTTATGAAAAATATTATTTTTAATTTCATTAATGTCTTGTGTTGTATGATACACCAAAAGGATCTTTCACAACACACATCCTTGACTTTCCTTGCATTACACGCAATCGCGACCTTCCTCGATAGTGTGTGTAGTACGCAATACCGAGTTTCACTAAACAACGATATACTATTAAAATATTATTAAAAAATAGCCGTTATGAATAGTAATAAACACTTTTTGAAATTTTATAAATTTTATTTTTCAAAATGGATATCATTTTTGGATTTGGAATATCGAAATTAGCTTAGGGTGAAATTTTGGTACTTTTCGGATAACTTTCATATTCGGATGAATAGTGAAAATTACTAAATTTTAATTAAAAACAACTTTTTTAATCGAAATAATTTATAGTGATAAATTATTAATTTGAGTTGTTTTAAAGTATATTTAGAATATATTTTTACAATTTAATACAATGTTGGTCATTTGATGTAATTTCACCTTTAAACCAGTCATAAACAAGTGTCAATCTTTTAATAGTTATTATCTCTTAAGAACACGCTATTTGTTTTGACGAAGGGATTTAATTTTTAAATTAATTAATGCAACTGATATGTTTTTAATTTGATAAAATAGACATCATTTTTGAATTCATAATATCAAAAATATCTTAGATCTAATTTTTGGTATTTTTCTGGAAACTTTCATTTTTTGATGAATAGTGAAACCACTAAGTGGTAGTTAAAAAACTGAATTTTTTATAAAATATAATTTTACCGCTTCTGTGAGTGGCATTTCAAAAATCCTAGAGACATGGTTGATGTCAGTAAGTAAAATGTGGTTCAATGAGATGAAAATAATTTTTTGGTGAATTGTAACTTTTTACTTTTTTTTACCACGGTTAAAAGTAAATAGGGTAATTAAGGGTAAAAATGACATTATTATTACCCTAACACATTTCCTAATTATATTGGACAAATTTAATTTGACCAAAAACTACCTTAGGAAAAACAATATGACCATTTAGGCCCAATTGGATTAGATTAGGACATTTATTATTAATTTATTTAAAGAAGGGTTAAAATAGTTAAAATCAAAGTTTAATAAGTAAAGCATTTTTAATATAGGGTTATACATAAGATAAATTCAACTATAAATATTCATTAGAAATCTAAAACTATTTCCTATATAATGTTAATTTATTTGTAATTTTTAGACATTAAATAATTTAATTTATTTATGACACAACAATGATGCCGTAATTATCTTATTAATGATATATTGACATAATTGATGTTATAAATACCCAAATAAATATAAATTGACACTTTTTATGAATTCCACTAGATTTATAAGTTAATATGACATGTTAGTATTGATTCAATTAACGTTTTTCGAACTTATCATTCTGTTATGATTTTCACAAAAATCAATTACTAAATAGTGTCAAAATTGACATAAAATAGTTTTTAAAACAAATATTATATTATTAATTGTTATTTTATTCCTAAAAATCTAAGGTTCGGCCGAATGACTTAGATAAGATTATATATATTAATAATTAACAACTTGGGGTTCGTTTGGCTTGTTACAGTAAGTTTATTAACCTTATAGTGTAAGAACACAAGAAGACATAGTAAAAGTAAAATTATATAACTTAATGTTAAATCTAAATGATAAGGTTAAAATAGGAACCTAAACTTGTCTAAATTATATTGGATGATAGGATTTCGACCCATCCCCACTTTATCCTCTAAATAAATCAATTTTGAGCTATTTAAAACCGAACATGACTTTATAATAAAATAATATTTTTAGTTATTCCAAAGGCACCCCTCTCCTCCCTTATAAAAGGGCACCTCCTCCCTCTCTTCCTCACACAACTTTGAGTCTTCAAGATCTGCCAACCTCTGCCAAATTCTCTTCTCCACTTACCTAGAAACATCCTAGAGGTTCTGGTCTTCCTCAAAGTCCAATTTTGGTATCCTAAGAGGAGGTCTCAAAGAGGCGCTTCAAAGAAGAGGTAATTTCCGTTACCAATTCATTCACCTTTATTTCTTCTTCCACTTCTTCTACTAAGGTTGTTTCATTATGAAGTAATAACATCAGTATCACTCATATACTGATATGTTTTTATAAGTATGAAACAACCATATTTCACCATCTATCTATCCTACGGAAAACGAAATCACCGTGCGTGCGTACGTACGGAATACCGTCTCCACGCTGTGGTGTAATCTGCTTTTCCACCAACACCTTACATGGATGGGTATTATGGTGTAAAGAATAACTATATATAGTTATTATAACATAATAAGGATTATGATATATTGTATCATCCACTCCAATTCAATTCAATAATTATGGAAACGATATCATCGCTCGTGTGTACGTACGGACTACAGTCTCCACGACGTGATGAGATTCATTCTCCACTTTAACCATTCATGAATGATTATAAAGTATATATAAAAGTAATCATGAAATATATGACATAATAATGATACTGGATTTATGTGTATATATATGTATTTCATCTACTTAATTCCGTTCAACTCAATAAGGAAACGAAAACAGCGTTCATGCGTACGTACGGCCTACCGTCTCCATGAGCGGTGTATTTCATTCCATTTACTGATTTATTATATATATGTATATTCTGAATATATATATATAAATCATGTTTTATATTCTGGAATTAAGTAATCATGATCTAAGTAATCATATGAATAATTACAAGTCAAATCATGGATGACAAATGAAACAATTTTACCCAAAACGCTCTTTAACATGGAATTTACAAAAGAACGGGTAATATAAATTCATAAGTGAACCATATATGATATCATAACAATTAATATGATTCTGTAATAAGTCAATGGAATTATTTAAATAATTATACAGGAGGTTCGGACACTTACGAAGCAAATCAGACCTAAGGTAAGGGAAATATCACAATCTCATTTTTATCCGAGATTGTTTATACTTTGAAATTTACTGGGGTGTATTTTATCATCCACATCCATGTTTCCGCAATATGTAATATTTATATCCTTATACAATATTTATATCAAATTTTACCCTTCAGTGTGTTTTTAGTAAAAGATATGAAATGAGTCTTTTGTCGTTTTTCGTACGAGGTACTTTTTTGACTTTTCTGACAAAAGTATGAGAAGAATGTTTTTTTAACTTATACGGCATGAATGAATTTTTAAAACATTATTTCCAAGAATCTTCCTTTACATGTTTTCAAGTTCATTTTTAATCAACTTATTTTAGTTTAAAATTGTATGACATGTTAAGAAAGGAAAATGTTTTTGAAGAAGAAATGATATTTTCCTCAAGAATGGAGTTCAAGTGTTTTATCAAAATTATTTTCCATCTAAGATAATAAAGGTTTCTGTTTCTATACCTATTATTACATTGATTTGATTATGTTGTGATGGAATTATTTTTATGAATTTCTTTATATTATATGAATTGTTTTATGATGTCACGATGTTTAAGATTCCCATTTTTATTACATGGGTTATGCTATGATGTATGGTTTATTTTTTTGTGGCACACATAAGAATGGTATCATTATGAGATGGGTGGGACCTATATCTCCCTCAAATGCATTGGGTAAAGATTTTATATCTCATGAGATAGACATGGCTGGAATGGTAGGTTATACCGGTTCAGTGAAACAGGACTGAAACGAGGGTGACTTGGTTTAGAAATGGACTTTGTCCACTAAGATAGTCTTGGCAATGACTCTTGACTAATAAGATATGATTCTCTATGATTATGTGTGTATGCCACTAAGTTTCATGTTTTAAGTTATGATTATTGGGATTACATTTCACTACTATTATTTATCCCATGTTATGAAATGATGCTCTCTTTTACAGGTTAAGATTTCCAAAATGTTATGTTCTTATTAATATGATGTGATTGATATTTATTTTGTTTACCCTTACTGAGAATTTGAGCTCACCCTTTTATGTTTTCTTTTCCCCAGGATATAAAGAAAGGTTTTAGGTTAAAAAAGGGGAAGATCTTTATGGAAGATTTTGAAGATCTTTCACCACGATTAGAAGATTATATTCCGAGTTTCCAAAGACACTAAACTATTATGATCCTTGTGTGTGTGTTTTTGTTATGTACTAAGTAATCTGCAAAACTAATGTAATTTCCATGTACGTCAAGATTCGGGTCTCTACATATATTTATTATAAAAAAATAATAAGTTTCATTTAAAATTAAATTAACGGTTTTCAATAAAATAGTATATTCTAAAAGACGGTTTCGTCATAATTTGGAACATAATTTATAAATCATTTTTAAGAATTTCCTAAAATTTATTTTAAAAATAAAATTTATTTATTAAATCATAATATCTAAATTTTATTAGGATTATATATTGGTATTTTTCTAAAATATATCCTTATTTGATGAAAACTAAAAAATTATTGATTTTAACCAAAAACTTCATGTTGAACTAAATAATTTATAAGGTGACATTATAATTTGAATTTGTCTTAAATTAATATTAGATAAATTTTATAAACATTAATACAATTTAAATCAATATAACTATATTCATATTTATTCATATATGAAAACATTGTAATATTATGAACATTTACCCTTTAAAAACTCGCATTCATGTCATGTATATAGTGTTAATTTTTAATTAAAATTTTACAATTATTTAAATTTAATTTTAAATAATGGATTCCATATTTAGAAGATAAAAAAACAATATCTCTAATATATTCCACTTCTGTTTTACCAAAATTAATAGTAAACGTATTAAAAATTAATTACTGTAGTTAATGTAAAAATTTGTTTATCGTGGGCTAAACTAGAAAGATAAGGTTACAAATTACCTATAAAATTTTCTAGATAATATTGGCTGAAATTAATTATACTTTTACATCTCTGTTTTTTATAATACTCAATATTTTACTTTTGTGAAAAATGAATAACATTGGAGAAATCAATTCATTTCCAAGAAATATTAATAGTGTGCTCTCCCCATATAAAAATTATCAACCCTCCCCTCTCATATTCACACCTTAAAAACACATTAATTCAGACACAAAACCCCCAAATAACTTTCATAACTTGATCATTTCATCCTATAAGACTTATTTTGGACAAAAATAAAACCAAGGAAGGAATTAATGAATACCTAATGAGGGTATTCGAAGAAGCGGTATTGTTTTTCAACCTGCATATTTATTTTATTTCATCCTCCACCAACATCAATTATTAGTAAACCATTATTAAATAATAACATAATTATATTACCTATAATAAGATTTTTTTTCATTATATTTTCATTACCTGTAACCATCTCCACTTATGTCAAATAGGTTATGGATTTATTGTTCATGTCTATGACATACTACTATATCGTGAAATAATTTCATTCATTTTTTCATTAACACAATAAATAGTTTTATATTATAAAATATCTAAAGTGTATATGTGATATTTATAACATAGTTATACCGATATGGTCATTATATAATATATACTTCTACCATGAATTCCTTATGAGATACAATAACATTGCGTGTGTGTATAGTGGACTACCGCCTTACGAAGCGATGTGATTTATCTTCCACTAAAACATCACATTGTTGGTGATAAGGATAAATATAATGATTATATTTGATATAAATTAATTAATTATGATATTAATGACATATATATCATTCTTTTAATATAAAATATTTATTTATTTCATTATTTTTCACACATGTATTGATGATAACATCATTAGTGTATATGTGGACTACCACCTTCAAAAATTAATGTCACACTCTTATCATCACCACATCACATGGATGATATATATAAATATATAATTTTTTATATATGCTCTTATAATCATTCTAGGGAGGTTAAATATTAATTACCTCCTTTTTACAAGGATCATTGAAAAATGAAAGTGTTACACATGCTTACGTACAACCTATCATCACCATAATCACATCGTACCTCATTTTTAAAAACCATTATTAATTATTGGTTTTACATGTAATATTTGAATACAAATATGGAAATTAGGTCATTATTATCATTCTGGAGATGATATAACAAAATAATTTGTGCCGTAATTAGATCTTTCATGATGAAACATCTATAAAAAACATGTCAGTTAATGCACGATATAATGAAAATAATGAAATATTTTAAATGAAAGATTAATAATATGTTTTAAAATGATAATATATGACATTATAAATATCAATATGGTTATCGAATAAGAAAATATATCTTTTAAAGAAACCATAAAGGCATTCAAGCCATGGTCATCCAAAATGGACTGTATGGTATTTGATTTCATCGCAATTACATTTCATTTAACAATATTATAATGTCATTCACCCAATTTATTTTATATGGGGTATATAATACCCCTTTTACATATAATATCTTGAATAATTCATATTTCATGGTATATTAAATTTTAATTTCAATTAGTTCATGTAAGGGGATCTGAATTATTATTTACTATGTGGTAAATAATTTCATAACTCAATTTCTTCTCCTTAGGTTATATTCTTTCTCCGTTGTCATTGATAATATATGATTATGTGTATAATTACTTTTTTATTATTCTATATTTAAAACTGTTTTATATTAGTTTTTTTTATGTACAAAATTAATTCAATGGTTTATTATGAATAGAGTGTTATGATGTTTTCAAGTTGTTGATTCATAATCTCATTTTAATTGAGATTGTATATTTTTTGAATTTAAATATTAAGAAATTACTTTATATTTGATTAATATATAATTTAATTTAATTATTATACTTTTATTTATTTTATATTAATAAAATATTAAAATTTTCCAAAAATAATTAATAAAAATAATTTCTATTTTGTTTAAATAAATTCTGAATTTATCTCAATCTTCGGTTTCAAAATTGTATTTTTTTTAAACCCATGTTTTATGAAATTATTTTAAAAATTAAAAATATTTAAAAAAAATATTAATGTAATTTTACCCATTATTTATTGTTGCAAAATAGTTTCAAAGGAATAGTTAGTTCTTTATCAAAACAATTCCCATTTGAATTTTATAAAAAATGTGAATGGAATCTTCTTGACATTTTCTAAATAAAGAACATTACAACGTAAAAAAATGTTCATTTTCACATTGATAGCATATAATTGTTTATCCATCATCATTAAAATCATTTCATTAAATTTTATTTTGAATATTTATGATGCCATTTTTAAAGAAACTACTTTTAAATGATATTTTCAAGGAAAATTATTTTCAAAATGTTTCCCAAAATGAAAACAATATTTTCTGAAGGAATGTTTTTAAATATATTTTTATGGTATCTCAATTCATTAATGAAAACTCCTATTATTATTACTCAAATTATAATATGATGAAAACATCATTATTCATCCATTAGAAAATTTATGATTATTTTGGAATAGGATAGTATTGACAATAATATCTATATTATATTTCAAATTATTCACTCTCATGTGATCATTAGACATTAATATTCCACAAAATAACCATATTATTTATCATTTATATACATATTTCTTAATCTGTTTCTAAATTATACATTATTTGTTTTACATTGAACGTAGTTTTTTTACTCTAGAAATGTTGATAAATCTAATTTCTTATTCAATATAGTTATATGATTATAAGGCACACTCTTTAGGAATTAAATCCATTATTTTATATATGAGGAATGATTTTCATCTATAGAAATGGATGGTAATCAGTTATTGATAACACCTAAATTCATTAGAGGTGTCATGAGGCGAATCAGTTATCCAACCTTAGAAAAATTGTTTTATACTGATCATTTTAAAAATTTCATTAGAATTAATCTTTAGGGGAAAGGAATCATGTGATTGGGAAACATGAACTCTAATAATTCAAAATTTCTTTCTTTAAGAGAAAGTTCATTGTTCTCTAGATGATTGAAAATGTTATATTATCTCTTGATGCATTTCATTTTCAATTTATTTACTAAATATCACGAGTTTCTATTATTTACCATTCCATATTTATTAGGTCATATCAATTTATTTAAATATCATATGTGTTCAGTGATTTAACATTCTATATTAATTATCCCACATCCAGTTACTTACAATTAATGTGTGCCATTTATTTACCTTTCCAAATTGACTATTCCTTGTAATGTTATTCCAATGAAATTAGTGCTCTATTATTTACCTTTCCTTATTGATTATTCTTATTGACTCAAGATAATGTTTGTTTTACTTAACCCTTTACTAGGATTTTGAGCTCACCCTTATTTGTTTCCTTTTCCCCAGGATTCCATGAAGAGTAACATTTCTGATAATAAATTATATTATAAAATAAATAATTATATTCTCTAGAAACATAATGATGTAATTTGTATATTAAAATGTAATGTAAGACACATGTATGTATCTTGTTTACCAAGACTACTAAACATTTTGGTCATTTGTAATGTGATTCGTTTTATCTTATACTAGATTAATAATTGAGACTCCTGCTTCGGGATTACTGGGGTTTGGTCTCCAAATATTTGATGAGTGGTTTTTAGTAAAAACCTAAACGACAAGTGTATATATAGTAAAGTATCCTAATATTCTCATAAATAACAAGTGTGAAAATTCTTAATATTAATTTACATATATAGAGAAAAAAAATGGTTGAAGGATTTGGGAAATATATAAAATAGGGTAATGACCCTGAAAAACATTGGTTGGGCATTAAACCCCTATTAACATGGTGTGTAACAAGTGAACATTACAAAACACCTGGATTTAAACTTCATGGGTATATTATTTTGCAAATTTTCAAACACTCTATGAATCTTTATAAATGATTTCAATGCATTTTTTATAGATTTTATATTATTATAAGAATGTTTAGAAAAGAAAATGGGTAAATTATTATTGGTAATATAGTTTGATATGTATGAATAAACTAGAGTATGTAATTCATGTATGATGTTAATAAAATTTAGATTATTTTGAGATAGAATTATATATCTCCTTGGTGTATATATATTAATAAATTTTTGAAATATTTTTAATGATTGATTATGATTATTTATTTCTAATATTATGGTTATGATGATTAACTATTTATGGTTTTTTTTTGTTTTTAATTTTTTCATTAATATTTTGGGGGGTTTTAAGGATGCTTTTTGCTAAAATTTGAGTGTTTTTATTATGGTTTTTAAAATTATATTACTTCTTCTTTGTATAAATTTTTTTCATAATGAGTATTTCCATAACTTGTGATAAAAAATTTAGTTTCAGAATATATCTAGATATAATACAAATAAATTATCATCTCTTTTTGATATTTTGGTAAATAAAAAGTTAATTTGGATGATTTATGAATTAAATAACTGTCATGGTAACTTATCATTTAGAATATGTGATACATCACAAATAGAAAATAGATCAAAAACATTAAAATGAAGAAATTATTTTTATATAATGATAATATTTCATGTCTTTTTTCCAATTTTATCTATATTGATGGTAAGATGATTTTTCAATATCCAGAAATATGAACAAAAATCTATTGATCCTTATGTAAAAAATATTCCTCAGTAAAAAAGGTATTAGTTTAATTTTTTTTTCAAAATATGAGACTTAAAATTGTACATACATGGTTTTAGAAAGAATTTAATTATAAGACACTAAGATTTCTAGTTGTATATTTGAATTTTTTATCATGATTAAATATACATCTAATATTATATATATTTTAATATTAAATATTTATATAAATAAAAGAAATAAAATTTTTGGGACATAATTTATTGAAAAGAGAATTTAGCACCCTGTCATTTCAATATAAAATTTTTCTTTAAAATTTTTTTTATTTATAATTAGAGATATGAATCACATAACTAAATTGAATTAAATTTTTTTTAAATTAATGTTAATTATAAATAAATAATAAATATATAATGATCAAACAAATAAATTAAAAAATGTTGGAAATTGATATGAAATAAGGATAATAAGTCATGGTGTTTAAGAAGTTAATTTTCTATGATACAGTTTTTAAAATATTTTATCTATTTTTATAATATAAAATCAAAATATTTAAATTTTAATTTATTTAAACTGACATAAATTTTTAATTTTCCATATCTATATTATCTTAGTTTACATCTTTATCATTTTTTTAATAAATTAGGATTTCGGTGAGAATAATGGAAAATAAATTTTTTATAAATACTATCATCTTTATGAAAACATAATTATATAATCATGAAAAAATTTATGATACAACTATTCAAGAAAAATTATCTATTAATGATAAATTTAAAAAAAATTAAATATACTGTGTTAAATTTAGAAATCTATAATAAACATTTTTGAAACCTAAGAGATGTTTTATTCTTATTAAAAAAAATTTATCATATTCTTCAATAATGTAATTAAAAGGTTACATTTTTTATTCAATTGTGTTTAAAGTCACATAACATAGTATTTTTAAATAATAATATAGATAATTTTATGAGAATTAATTTTATACATGATTTTGGAATAAATCCATTACAATGCTTAAAAAATAATTTTCTACTAAACAATTTATCATTACATTCTCATAATTATATTTTTATGTAATTTTATACCACAACATAAATGGAATATGGTAGAATGGATTCCATATTTTGAATCATAATATTCCAATTATGTAAATGTTTCTAGTTTTTTATTAGTTATAATTAGTTGTTTAAATAGTAAAGGTTAGTCACCACGGTAAGGGTAAAAAAATTTACCAAAGGGATAAAGTGAGAGATATAGATTAAAATAAAATAGTAAACTATATAAATATGATTGGATGAATATATATCAACCATAATCATTATTATATTCGAAATAGTTTCTATTAAGTAACATTTTTTTGTGAAAATTACTTTATATGATTTTAATGCATAGAATATCTATATACATGCTACTCACCTTGATTATTAAGTGACATACAGTATCTTATACTTTGGACACAATTTCTTCACATAATAATATCCAAATTCTTCTAAATGACATCCCAACACCATTATCACCATTCTAGAGGCTTTAGTTTCACAAAAAGGCCAACTTAAGAATGAAATATGAGATATTCTATAGCGGATACACAAGAAATAGGTAGTTTTTTCCACCAAATTATTTCATGTTTCATTACTTATTATCTTAAATAAAATGATATATATCCTTTAAAATATAATAATGTAAATATAATTTGGTTTAGTGACCTGGTGCGGGTGTCTATTTCGTTAAATTAGCATTATATAGAATGAATCAAATCCTGAAGGACTGAACAGTTTAGTAGTTATGGTAAAATGTGTATTTACATGAAATTATCATTACATTTGAAGTCATAAAATAAAAAAGTGTTTTATATTATAATTGTTATATTAATTATAGTGTGTCCCTTTATATCAATCACAAATACCTTCTACTTATCATGGGGATAAAAAAATAAAAAAATGTTGATCTCAGATACTCATTACGGGTAGGATTACAAAGTTAGTTATCATGAATAAATAATAATAATCAATATGGGAATGTAAATATATAAAACCAATTCAATTTAATGAATAAACTAATAAAAATATTGATAAAATTAATTATTATCAAATAAATCCATATAAATAATCCCTTGAGCATAAAACATATCCGTATATATTTTAAAAAATAGAATAATCATGTGGACATCAATAAATTATCCCATAATTATGTAGTTCCACATTTAGTAAATCATAATAATACCTTCAAGACCACATGAAAAAAAATATTACAGTCAATGCCTCTTTGAAACATGCATTATTGTTGAGCACACTTGGAGGGAAGGAAATTATTTGTTGGATCTTTTGACTAGAAAGGGGAATCTATGTGAAGGAATCAACGTGTTTTGTTTTAATTATTCCATACCTAATTTTTTCCACCACATTTTAAGAGATTATTCTCTCATAATGAATCATCCCCCCCCAATTTGGGCCCTCTGTTTTCTCTTTATTGTTTAAATAAATAAGAAATTGAATGAATGAGACCTATTGATGCATTAAGGGGAAATGTAATTTCAGGACCCACTAGTTAGATAATAAGTCAAATGAAATCTTCATATGATTTTAGTGAAGAATAATTAATATAAACATTCATATTGAAAAACTAACATATGAGATGTTAATATATACACCATTAAATAAGCATAATCATAAACAATCCAAAGTAATATGGTGAATATTAATAAAATTATACATCCACATTCAAAATGATATTAAATTATCTAGAAGAAAATTAGGATGGTATCAATAAAACATATCCATAGTGTTTCATAATTTGAATAAATGTTTTAGGTCACTTATTACTAAAAATAACATAAATATTTCATTAAGAACAAGTTTTATGGAAAATTAAAATTTTACATTGAATCCATTTTAAAAAACATTCAAAAATTATTTTGAAACTAATATTATTTTAAATAAAAATGGAAAAATTTAATTATAATCTATAAAACATTCATTTTTCGTGAATAAGGAAAATTAAATTCAACTAGTACACATTAAAATGATGCATCCTTTCAAATTTTTAGTAAAATCCAAACCGACCTTGTTTGGAAAACAAAATGATTTTTCATTTAAAAAAAAATTAATAGTCAATATATATATATATCTTCAATAACTCATTTATAAAACTAATTTTGTTTAAAGAATATTTTTAGAGAAAATGGATTTTGATTAAAATTTATTTTTAACTAATGAGAGAAATAAGCTCAAATTTTATTATGAGAAATTTCTCAAGAATTTTAGGTACAATTGAGGGTGGAAATGGTAATATTAACATAAATATATTGTTAATAACAATATTATAATAATATATATATTTTATAATATAGAAATATATTATAATTAAACCAAGGGAGAAATAAAAATATAACCTGAATAATGGTGAGATTGCAAAATAAACCCTTACAACTTTCATAACATTGAATCATAATCACCATGAAGGAAATTACATAACATTTATCATGAAATAAAATTTATATAAATATATTCCTGATATAACATATAAAATGTGACATTATATACACCACACAAAGGAATAATTGGTTATTATATTGTTGGAATCAAGAAATTATACGAGGGACGAGAAATACTTACCACTAATTCGAATTCATTCATATGTTTACAAACCTAGTTTATATTAAATTTAAATTTACTAAAAACCATTATAGAACCATACTAATATACTTAATACCATATATTATTTACTTATAATATTTTATCAGATGTTTACTAGCAATTTGATGATGAAATCACTCTTTCATTTGATAATTTATTCATTTTTGGTGTTTGTTAAGTTTCAGTAATAATATTCCTTTTAATTGGATCATTGATGAATCATATACATAATATTCACCATGAAATAAATTTAAAATATTTTTATTATATGTTTATTTATATTAATCAATACTGGTTATAGATGGAAAATGGATTACGTGGGTCATGGAGACAGTTGGTTGTAGGTACACATAAATGTTATTTCCATTTTTTTGACAGATTAAATGAAAATAATAAAATATTAACTAACAATTAAGGAATAATTATTTTATTATAAATTTTATTTTTATTAAGATAATATATCCTTATTACCATCCATGTAAAAATAAAATGGAAAATATTTCACATCGCTCTGTGGAGGCGGTAGTCCACAGTAATGAATGAGGGAGGTTATTTTTTCCAATGGATTGGAAGGTAATAATTTATATGTTATATTTCATTTCAATATGTATATTTATATAACAAATATCACATATATTAATTATATTTTGTCTTTACTATATTCCACGTATAGTGTATGAGAAAAACGAATCAGATCGCTTTATGAGGTGGTAGTTCGTCATATACATGAGAAAAGTTATCTTATACATCACACAATAAAAAGTAAAAATGTATATGTGACCTGATAAATAAATAAGTATAAAATAGAATATATATCATATACATATTTTAAATCCATTATTACATCTAGCCATGAAATTTGGTGATGGAAAACAAAATACAATGGTTCATGAGGAGGTAGTTCGCCAAACACCCGATCAAAATGTTTTTTCCCATTTGATGGATGTATAGAATTATATATGTTATTACATTATAATAATAAAATATAATTATATCCATTATATTGGTTTCATTATTTTTTAGATTTTGGAAAATATTAAAAGGAGATATAACAAGAAGTAAAATGAAAATGCTTAGTTACAAATGTCACCTCTTCTTTGAGAAACATTTTGTGGTTTAACCTAAGACCTTCATGTATTATCATTTAGATATAAGGTGTATTAGATTTGGGGGCGTATTTAAGATAAATATTTTGGAAGGAAAGTTTCAACCCAAAGTTATTCTGGCGTGTGAAGAGAGGAGGAGAGTATTTGGAATCTAATAATTGGGGGAGATGATACACTTTGTATTTTTGAAATGAATCTATTGAACTAACTTTTATATCATGAAAAAAGAGACAAGAATGGGTCATTATCAAAAAAATTAGAATATATGGTTGAAATATTCCCAATAAATTAATGTTTTAAATGTTATTAAGTAATTTTAAAACATAATGTTTTAGTTTTACCACATAATAATCTAATTTTATTTTAAATAACAAAAATTATCCTTATTGTTTAATTTTCATAATCATGAAAAATTAATTTAATATTATTATATAATAGAAAATATTCTGATTCTAAATATTTAATTGACTTTTTAAAATTCATTTCACATAATTGGTAGAATCCAATTGAAAATGATAACCACAAATGTGATGAAAAAAAGAGGTTTCCATAGGGATAGTTTGTACAGTTATAGAATGTGTTAATTTAAAAAATCAAAACAAAATTGATTCTAATAACCTAGTTTAGATAAATTTTAACAAAACAGAACTACGTTTTCATCAATCCCAATATAAAATATAAATTAACGTTATAAATTTTGTATATGAAATTGCGGTTTTCAAAATAAATTCATAATTTTTCACTATTTCTCAAAATTTTAATATTTTAAAAAAAAATTATAAGAAATTCACAAAATACAAATACTGACACATATATTTATAAAATTTTCACTATTTTTAATATACATTTTTCAAATTTCAGGAAATTAGTTTTTAAACTATTTCCACACTATGTGATAAATTGTACAATAATAAAAATATTGATTTTCAGAAAACATTCATTTCTTTTTCATAATGTTAATTTTTAATAATAATATATAGATAAATATTTAATTTGATTTATATATTTTTAATACATATAAATTTAATTATTTAGTTAGTACAATTCATACCTTCCAAGTTAAAAACTAGGTTATAATGGTCATGTTTAAAGAATAATATTTCAATAGTGTGTCATGTTTCATTTATTCTCAGTGGTGTGTGTGCTGAAATTTAACAAAGAGATTTAATTTATATAAAAATTAATATATCCTAACGTTTTAGGTAATTATATTTTCTTCTTTCCATTTTTTGTGTCACATACACTATCTGACATGATGTTCCTATTTTATAATGTCGAAGTATTAAAATATACACACTTAAATAAATTATATCTTCATAATTTAATATTTATCACAATTTTCAATGGATTGAAATTTAAAAAATTTATTATTAAAATCCAACATAATGGGAATTGTTGATAAAACATTCACTTTAATATATATATATATATATATATTGTAATTGTGATGGTAGTCATAAATAATAACATAACTGGGTTTCAAAATAAGAGAACATATGTGAGAAGTGATAACTTTGACATGGAAGAAATGAATAATCCCAAAATAATAACTTATGTTGATATATTTTATTGATTTAAATAATATTATTGATCAATATAAATTCAAAAAATACATAGTTTACGAGTTAATGGCCCATTTGATCAATTTTAAAAGAATGAAATTAGGTATCATTTTTGTTCCCAGATCCTTTTCCAATAGTTATGGAATTCCATTAATATATAGGCATAGGACACATTAATATACCCATGATTGCTATATTTCTATTATATAGGCATAATTTCATCATTTTGTTGTGTTTTTATCATTTCCAAAATCATTTTTTACTCTAATAAATGAATATAAAAAATGAATTTTTATGCTCTAAGATCATTTAACTAGTCATTAATATACCAGTTCATTCCTCCTATCTATCGATATTTTACAAAATAAAATTGGTTAGAACCCTTTCCCAAATAACACCCTATGTTAAAATTAATATTTTCCTTATTAATGTTATCTAAATACTTTTCCAAATATATTTTTCTCTAAATTAAAAGTCCAAAAAATTAGAAGGAAGGTTACTAAATCAACATTATGTTCATTAAAAAATATCAAGTGTCTCTCAATATCACATTCCAAATATTTTAATACCATAATTACCATAAAATATTAATGAAAATATTCATTATTAATAAAATAATATTTTATGTTGTTAAATATATTCCCAAGAACCCAACATGTAGTAAACTATAATAAATTTAACATAAAACATAAAATCTCTAACTAATTTCAAGTTCACCAATACAATAAAATAAACAGATATTTTTCATTATAATCTCAACATAAAGCACATATTGAGGGTTATATTATGTTAATCATGGGTTTCCCCCAATTATCATCTTTCCACTAAATCACTTTTTTTGATACCATTAAATGAAATCATTCAAATCCCTATTTAAATACTACAATAGTACAATCCATATACATTTCATGATTATAATCATGATATTATCATCAATAAGGTACTTTTGCAACTTATTTATTATATCCATATACACAAGCATTGTAATCATTCCACGTCAGCATTATTAATTGAATAAGATTCACCATGACCTCATAGATTATTCAAAGGTATATTCCTTTCATGCTTAGGGAATTTTTTTGACGATTTCCCCATCCCCATTAATTTAAATAAATATATGATTAGGGATAATCTCCAGCCCATTAATTCCAGAGCATGTTGTAATTGTTTCCACACATTAAGAATTTTTTTTCCTTTTATAAATATACCAAGGAACCTCCTTATATACCTATAACTTATAGGGAAATCCTTCTTTTCCTTCATCCCTTTAAAAAAAATTCTATGTTTTCTTCTTCTTTAATTACATCCCTTTGAATCCATAAGGATTGGGTAATTATTTGTTTATCTTAATAGCACATGATTTTATATCCTTATATGATGTGAATGATTTAGAAACCAGTACCTTATGAATGGATTAGTTTAGGCCCATAAAATAAATGGTCAATATTATTCTTTGGATTACATATGTACTCTTTATAATGCCTTTATATTGTTGTCAATTTTGAATAATTCTTTGAAACATTTTCAATTTTTTTCTATCATATACATATGAACTTTCTTTCCTTATCTTCTCACTGTTAATGAGAAAAAAGTTTTTTTGAAAAGAGTACCTTGAATTCTATTAGATCTATGTTTTCTATTTCTTGCTTATCTGTAGTCTTATAAATCAATAATCACAATTTATCTATACTATTTAAGAGAAAATAAACATACATGAAATCATTATCAATTTCATTATTTCTGAGAGAATTAAATTTAATTTATATGGAACATACATGTTTCTCATCTAAAAATGGAATTTTAGTCTCATTTAATAATTGAGTTTATTTAATAATTATGTGGTTTAACATTTTTATACCATTTCGTGGATCAGTATGATACTCTATACGAGAAAGGTTATTAATTATAATAGGAGTCATCCACAATAATGTGGTTATAATTTGATTAGTTCTAGATGCATCATCATTTCCAGAATCATTTTATTTTTTATGAGGTTAGTCAATACATAGTGTTTTTAATTAATATATATTCATTTCCTTCCATTATATTGTATTTCTATTTAACATAATACTATAGACTGTATCATAACATTATGAAAGAGAGTGTATAATCCTAAGTCTAGTAAAATGATTATCATAAATTGAAATTTTTTATTCATTTCTAATCTCATAACAAAAACAAGTTTTCTTTGGTAATAACTTTATTTTCAAACCCTTGATAACGGTGTTTAATAGAATGTGAAATATCAGAAGCATATCCCATAGGACTATGAGACCAAGTGTATAGTAAGGCTTGTTTCCAAGCACATGTGATATTTTGGTCTTGTCTAATGTTACCTTTTCTTTTTTATTAACCCTAGTTACATCTATACAATAACCAATCCCACTTATAATATACATACATGAATGTATTTCTAGTAATAACCACATAATGTCTTAATCACCAAAACATCAAGAAATGTTTCCCTATACATGTTGAAAGTGAATCATTTGGTTATGTTCCACAGTATATTTTACTTCAATCTTTTTCTTATTTTTAATAATAAAATACATAAAATAATCACTATTTCAACCTCATCCCTAATAACCCAGAGATTTCATCCACTTTATTAAATTTCCATAATATACAAGGAATCCAATCCTAAATGTCTTAATATAGTTTTATTCATGGAAAACTAGACACATACTTTAAAATATCATTATAATTAAAAACATAAATTACATAAAGGGTATTATTTGAGAACACTATTATCCCATATAGTATATCCATACATATCTTTCACGAAACACTTCTTAGAATCCCAATATAATAAAACATATAAAATGGGTGATCCTGGTTTCTTAGAAATTGTAAGAGTACCATAAATGATATCATGAATAAATAATAAAATTAAATTTGGAATGGTAAATAATGGAATCACATCACATTCAATTAATAAACACAACACAATATAAAAGAAATAAATTATGATCTAATAAATCATAAAAATTAAAACATAACCTAGAAACATATTTATATATATTTTTTCTAATCAATTAACAATATAAAAATCAATAAATGATCTCATAATGGGGGAATGAAGAATTACTGTCATCATAATGTTACGGTCAAGGCCTCATTCCAATAATTTTTTAACATTGTGGCCTCATTCTAACACATATTCCATAAATTGGTAAGGCCTCTTCCAAATATGTAAACTAATTTCTCTCAAGAGACCCACCGATGCATTGAGTGTATATAAAATTTTCGGCCTTACCCATCACATAATAAGTCCAATTAATTCCTCATATAAACGTAGTGAAACATAATCTACAAAAACAACCATATTGAAAAACTATCGTAAAAAATATTAATACTTACTCCAATAAATAAATTAAATCTTAAACCATCTAGAAGAATATGGTGAATGGTAATGAAATTATACATCCCATGAAAAAATGGACATTACCCATCTAATAAACAAAAAATGTGGTATCAATAAAACATATCCCCACTAGATCTTATTGGGAAAAAAATCATTGGACTCATTGATGAATATAAAAACCATAAAAATGTCATTATAACATATTTTATGAAACTAGCCTTTTAACATTAAAAAAATTAATAACAAAAGATCAAAAAATAGTTTGACAATTATTTTCCCAAAAAAAACCTTTTTAATTTCATATAATATTCTTTAAAACATATTTGGTATAGAATAGAAACATTTGGTTCATGACTTACATATTAAAATAAATATTACTTTTGAATTTTTTTTAAATCAAAAGATAGATTATTTTTAAAATGGCAAGAAGATTCTATTAAAAACGTTTTTTAAGTATTAAAAATGGGTTATATTTATTTAATAAAACATTTTTTAAATGATAAAAAAAATTTATACATGATAAAATCATTTTTTGATTACATTTTTAGTAATGATGGAATTTTTTCATGAAATACATTCAACCAAAGAGAGAAATAATGAAAAAAGTTTCATAAAAACATTTTATCATTCATATTCAAAACAATAGAGTGTGAAAATGGAACTATTAATTGAAAAATTAATAAATAACTAATTTACATGAGAATATATTCATTTTTATATATAAATATTATATAATATCATCATAATGGGCTTAAAAACAATGAACAAATAACATAAATGGAACATTTAAATAACACGATGTTAAATAGTATAATTATATAACATATATATAGGGAAAATATTTAAACATCATAATGGAATAAGTGTTGATTATGGTTTATGTCTCAAGGAGGTAAATATTAGTAGATAGCCCCTTAATACCTGTTCAAATTCTATAATATGTGTTTGAACCTCATTTTATGAAAAATATACGTTTATTAAAAATATTTTAAATAACCATACTCATATATATAATATACCATATATTTTTTACTAATAGTATTTTAGCACTTGTTCATTAGATATTATTTCTTAAAAACATTATTTTGGGTTATAATTGCTTCAATTATGATGTATGTTTTGTTTAGGTAAATTTGGATATATTAATTTGGTCATAATTACATAATATATAGAATAATAACCATGATACAAATACGACATATATTAATTTTATTTTTATTTGGAGTAATCTATAAAATTTATAGATATAAAATGGATTATATCATTCATAGAGAGAGTATGTCATACATACACATGAATGTGATTACCATTTTCCTCGAGGGGTTGAATGAATGGGAAAAAATTAATTAACATGAAAATAATAATAAATACTTTATAAGAATAATTCATACTAAAATATATATATTTATTACCATATAAATAAAAACTAAACGAATTACATTTGACATCGTTATTTGGAGGTGGTTGTCCACACGTAGACACAAGCGACGTTATTATTTTCCAATGGAAGAGAAGGTAATAAGTTAGATATGATATTATATTTATAGAATCATGATAATATGACAAATGTAAAATATATTAAGTAAATTGTATCCTAACAACAGTCTTTGAAACGTGTAAAAAATTAATGAATCACGTCACTTCGTGAGGCAACAGTCTAACATACTCATGAGCGACATTATTGTTTCCCTCACATAACAGAATTTAAGAAGTTATATATGACTTAATAATTTCAAAAAATAATGAAATAATAAATAAATTATATATATATATATATATGAAATATTTTATTATTTCCTTCCTTGAAAGGTTGTGATGGAAAATTAACCACATCAGTTGGTAATGAGGTATTCTTCAGTATACATGATAGATTCTGTCATTTTTTATTTGATTCTAGTATAGAATGATCTATGTTATTCCATTAACAATATATTAAATAATTATGTAGGATATAAATGTTTTTTTTGGGGGATAGTTGGAAAAATATTAAAAAGAGTTATAAGAAGAGTAAAAATAAAAATGTATAATTTAAAACAATCCCTCTTCTTTGAGTAACCTCTTTGGGTTTAAACTAAATCCTTCCTAGATAAGTTTTTTTATCTATCCAATTCATCTATATTTTTGGAAGGTTTTTTAGGAATATATTTTAGTAGGTCTTGTTTGATCCAATGGTATTTTAGAGTGTGAATATGCATGGAGAGGGGATGGCCTTTTCTAAGTATGGGCTAGGAGACACTTGGTATTTTTGAAAAGAATCAATTACACTAAATTTATTACAACTCCAAATACAAAAAAACAAATAATTATAAACCCATGGATATAAAAGAGATTACATATGACCGTAGAACGTGTTTGGTAATTCTTTATGGCCATTTTAACCCATATCTGTTTAGTTTAAGTGCCCAAAAACCCATTTTTTCAATCATTAGAGAAAATAATTTTTTCTATTTTTAATGTTTATAATGTAAAAAGTAATTTTACACTTATTATATAATATAAACTACATTGATTATAAATTTTTAATCCATTTTTTTAATTTGTTTCTTTTATGTGGTATAATAATATTCAAAATTATACCTATAGACATGAAGAAAAAAGTGGGTTTCTAAATAAAAAATATTCAAAATTGTAGAATTTTTTAATAACAAAAGTAAATAATAAATTTATTAAAAATATATATATTAGAAAAATTATAATAATATTATATGAATTTTACATTAATTATTATTCAAAATATAATCTAAATTTTTAAATAATTTGTATAGGAAGGCATTTTTAAATTAAAATTTAGAGTTTTCCACTATTCATAAAAAAATTATCTTTTCAAATAATTCACAAAATTTCATTACATTATTAAAATTACCTAAAGAGTTATGAAAAATAATTTCATGTTGAAAAAAATATTTTATGTTTTGTAAAAATTAATTCTAAATTGTTTCTCAAATTATGAATTATCTACCATTTAAAAATATATAATTTTTCATAAATAATTTCATTCTCATTCAAAGGGTTGTTATTTCATTTATAATATATATATAAGAATTTAATTTATTTCATACATGTGTAAACCATAAAATTTCAATATTTGATTTATTACTATTCAAACCAAGGAATATAACCTCTATTTTATAGTGTTCATGTTTAAAGAATAATTTTTTAATTGAGTTTCACATTTCATTTAATGCTGGAGACATGTGAAACATAGGTTATCAAAGATATAGAATTTATTTTAAAAAAATGTCACAATGTGTTAAGGTGTAATTTTTTCTTTTAATCTTGGTTTTTCATTTCATATATTCTATTTAACATGATGTAACTATTTTTGAATCTTTTTTTGTTACATTCATATATTGAAATGTTATATTTTTTAAAAACATCAACATATACCATCATTCTGTCAATTGGATTAATAAAATAATAACTAATGAGTACGTGTGGACTACTGCCTCTAGGAATTGTGTATTTCATTTTTCATTGCCACCTTGTATAAAAAACTAAAAAAATGATTTTTTAATTACTAAATAAAATATTGAAGAAAAAAATTATTTTTTAAAAAATTATTTTATTTCTACCTTACATCCCTCCAATTCATTAGAAGGTGAAGATGTTACCTAATGTGTACATGTGATCTAAAACCTCTCAGAATGATAGGTTTCATATACACGACATTCTAACATAAAAGGGTATGCAAATAATATTTTTAAATATGATATTTATAATATCATAAGGTTTGGGAATGCCAATTTTTCAACCATATTAACAATATTAACGAAAAATGTTCACAGTTTGATTTATCATATTTTAATGTAAATAATGAGATACTTAATTTGAATTCAAATTAAAAAACAACTAATTTTTATTATTTAAATTTAAATTAAATGACAAGATATGTCTTAAAATATATATTTAAATATATTATTTCATAATTATATTATCCAATGTAATCATACCAAATCAGTATTGGAAATATCTGTACAAAGTCATTATGTTGTCCATATAATACAATAATATTTTTTAAATGAATAAAATAAGACAATAAATTGAACTATAATAAATAAAATATATATTATTAGGTTTTATAATCCAAAAATACATAATTATATTTTTATTATTAGTGATTTTATAAGGTATTTGACTATGTAGAAATCATTAGTAAGGGTGTCGTATCTCAAACACCCTTCTTTGATACATGTTTTTAATTATAAATTTATATCAATTACATGATGTATTTAATGCCTCTTTCAAATATTATATCATGATCAACCATTAATCAAGGTAATTAATGTTTCATTTCATTTTAAAATTTTAGAGGGTCTTCATTGATGAATTATAAGATCACTTAGTGATTCTCATCTCAAATATATTTTCTTTTGACATGATTTAATCTACCTATGTATTGAAATTGTATATTTTATATGTGTTCTATTATAAATATTACATCAAAATACAAATTTCATCATATTTTTTAATTTTATAGTTATATTTTTATTTTTTCATTTTATTTTGATTAATGTTTTATAATATATAAAACGGTTTCTCTTCGAAGAGATTATTTATTGAGATGTGTTTTGAATTCTGAAACTATTAGATTATATAGTTTATGTACTTCCTCAGTATAAATATTTTCCATGATCCATTTTTAATCATGGTAATAAATAATCTATTTCAATTTCCCTATTTCAATAGATTTTAATTCAATTATTACAATATATTTTAGAGTTCTTAGTCTTAATGATGATTTCTTGAGACATGTTTCATGTTAATAACAATGATTTCATTTTTATGGTTTACATATTTCCTCTTCAAAATAATTTCACATGATATTTTATTTATTTAATGGGATTTACATAACGATATCATGTTATATAATTCCCTTTTTTATTCTAATGTTACTCAATAAATATTGGTTAATTTTAGAATATCCCTTTAATCAGTGTTCTTTATATTCTAATTTCCATTCGGAAAATGTATATGTAATTTCCTCCATAAAAAAATATATTTTCTTCTAATAATTTAATATATATGGGGTTTAATTTTAATTATAATTTTTCAAATCATTGGTACTAAAAACTATTGAGACAATGTTTATATAAATGATATATTACATATATTTATCATCAATATCCATTATATTCTATATCCATATTAATTGTTTTGTTTGAAGAATGTTTTTTTCTTATAATTCAATTAATTTTTATGGTCATTTTTTTATCTCTTAGTTTCCATAAAAAATTTAAAAATGTAATTTTTAACAATTTATTAATAAAGTATTTTTTTTAATATTCATTACAAATGTGGGAATATAATCATATTTAAATCATTTGAGTATGAATGATGTTTCCCACCATGATGATCCTTCCCAATTATTTTTCATCCTTTCTATTATTTTACGGTTTTACTAATTAACATATATTCTAATTAAACTATAGATATCTCAAAATAAAAATATATTATTTTCATAAATATTATAAAAAATTATTTCCACTTACATAAATTTTTTTCTTTTAGTTCACCTTTTCATAATTAAGTATAATGTTTTTCTATAATTTAATTATTTCAAATTTTTTAACAAATACGGATTTATAGTTTTCAGATATTTATCAACAAAATAGTTTTTAAAGTGGCTTATAAAATTGATTTTTTGTGAATGATATTATATAATCATTAAATAAAATCACTTTCCAAAAGTTTTTCCTCAATATTCCTCTATTCCAAAGAACTTGTATATAAAGAAATGCCTTCAATTTTATAAATTTATGGTTTCCTTTTTATTAATGTTTTATTTTTTCCAATATGAAACACTTATTTTTATAGTTTTTACATAACCATATAATCACTACTATATACATAATAAACAACCTATTTTACATAAATTATAATCTAGTTATTCAGTAAAAAATATGTTTTATTTATTGACTAGGGAATAAATATAAATCTATATAGGTACATGTTTTATACATTTTATTACTAAATACGATGAAAGGTTGACTATATACAATGAAATTATCACCATTCTACATAGTTGATTCAATATGAATATATATTGATTTATAAGGAACATTTTCCTTTTATTATATGTGATTAAATGTTAGAAAAGTGTAACTGATGGCCAGGGTCTCTCAACGAACATTAATAAATCATCTAATGTCTTTTGGACCAAACAAAAATAGATATATCATGGTATATTTTGACCCATTACATGAAATATATATTATTATAAAGCCTTAATGATATGTAATATTACCTAGATTGATTATTTTATAGTAGGATTATGATGTATTGGAATAAAGCCTTGATGGTAAAATCCTGAGGTCTTAGACCAAGGATTAAGATGTTTGAAAATATTTATAAAATCATTATGAAATTCATTATTATTGTTAATCTAATTATTTATATCATATTTTTATACATAGATATAGTTTTTATCATGTAATTGATTTTATGACACATTTATTGATCATTTACTCAGCCACATTACTGCAGTTCTAATTTTCTATGTAAGCTTCCATAAAATGATATCCACATTGAGCATTTGATCACATCATTCAAATGTTAATATTTTCTTTGGTAATTCAGATGACTAATATATATGATATATCAAAATAGGTATCATTTTTGTTGAGTTTTTTAGATGATAAACACATATTATATAATAATAAAATTTGGGTGTAATGGGGAAAGTCAATTTGCAGATAATGATATGGGTTTTGTTATTTAATGGTTAAAAAAAATTTCTAAATATATAAAACTAAAATTGTATTGGGTTATTAACTAACATAAGAATTTTTTGGATGATATAATTATGGATGGTTAAATTTGATTGTTATTTGTTAGAAACAAGCCAATATTTCAAAAATGTTTTTTTAATACTAGATATAGGTTTATGGGTATTTCATATGACATTAAACCCTTCATAATGAATCATAGATCCTCATGTGATCATCTACACACCAACCAAAATGTTTTATAAAAATCAAAATTATCAAAATTATATAATTAGAATATATTTTTTTGTAAACCCAATATATTCCATAACCCTTAATATTTCATCAATATTATTTTATTGTGTCATACTTATACAACACAATATCCCATAGCTTTAGGTGATTCATTACCAATAAAAGGTACCTTTATGAACTATCATGATACATGGTTTACCAATATAGAACCCCTAGACTGATGTACCTGAACTTTTATTTCTGTATTCAATGGCCCCATATTGAATGTGTTATATTTCATGAGGTTCTAAAGGGTTTTTAACTGTTTGAGGATTTTATAAAGGTTCAACATTTAAGAGTGGTTTTTATAATACATGAATCACTTTTAGGAAACTGTATAAGTGAGTATAGTCGGAACTGGTTAGGTGCATGGTTGGAAAATAGTTTATCCAAATTGTGCAAGTTTTCTGGAGAAAGCATGAGAGCATATTGTCAATTGATACAGTATCACTTCACGTTTGGTGAACATATTTTATAAAATCGAGGGTGCGTATGATAAACCATGTGAGATAATTTTCCATTAAGAGGTATCAATATATAGATGGCGAATATTTTTCCAAAACAATGTATCCTAACCATTCATAATTTAGTTGTATTTATGAAAATATTGGATCGAACTCAAATTAATTCATTATAACCCTTTTAATTTATCAATATTTTATAACCACAATTTCCTTTCCCTTCCAGGTTTTGAGAAGTGATTACCTTTGATCCAAGAGATTGTTTAATGTAATTTAAATCCCATTAAAGATCTAGATTCTTGGCTTAGTGGTTGTTCTTCTATGTTCTTTTAAGATCCAAGGTTCTTTTATCTATCAAATAACCATATATCAATTCTATTATAGATAGTTCTATGCGTTTTGGATTATTTTTATGATGAATTATTATTGGATCTAATGAATAGAATGTGGTAGATTATCTGATATCGATAATTATTATTCTATTATTCTTTTTTTAATCCATTTTGAGCAATGTGAATATTTATTACAATTTCACTTGATAAGAACATGATGTCTAATCTTGAAGTAAATTTGTTTTATAGAAATGATGTTTACATTCATGTGTGATTACTATTAGAATCCACTTTTCTGTTTGTTTTGAAAAAAAATTAAAATTTTATCGTTTCATAGAAAATACTATATTATGGTAATATTATAATGGTGCTTTTAAAAATATGGTTTCTTTTCAAACATGGAAAGTGGATGTTGAAATATTTTAAAGAATGAAATGTTTTATATGAATTTTTTTGGAATACATTTTGGAATTTATTATTTTTCTGAGATCATTTTCATTAGTTGCGACCATGTGGAAAGGGGAATTTTCCATTAGGGCACCTGATATTGCATACAATGTGAAGATAAGGTATATTTAAGATAATAACCTTATGAGTATGGAAATACTAGATGGGGATTCATGTTTGGATATATGGATATTTGGAAAGACATAATACATATTCCAAATAGAATTGAGAAATGTATTAATGCCTTTTTTTAGTTATTTACATGGAAAACTTTTTTGTCTTTGATATAAACTATATAAAATATTTTATTCTATTTTATATAAATTTTTTCAGTAGTTTATACAATTAATGTTTGTTAGGAAATCATTGGGTAAATCCTAAAAATATTAGAATCACGGTATTCTTGGTAACTATATTGAATTTTTGGATTTCATCTACGAGGATATAGTTAAGGGTAAGGTATATTAATTTTGTAGCGATTATTCTTGATACCATTGAATGGTTTTTTGAGTTGGATCATAGATAATGTTGGGAGTTAATGGTTTGATCATACTCAGGCTTCTTTGAGTTTTCATGTTATTTTTTTTATTTTTATTATTTCTATTAGTTTCCTCTTTTATTATTATATTGTTATAATTTTTTATTATGAATTGTGTTTTAGATTCATGAATTATATAGTGCTTTAGTTGTTTATGATTACCTTTTTCTCCATAAAAGGGAAAATATTCAACCAAATATTCATGAGTACTTTGGAATTTTCTTACATAATTCGTTGTCTTGGGTATATCATGAAAATCTAGTAACACAACTGCCTCTTTCCAAGCCAATGGATGAGGGGTAGTATGATTCAAATGGTATCATCATGTTTAGTCCTTGGAATGAAAATTGTATAATTTTATCTCCAGGGATAGTAAAAAATAGATAGGATTATGGGTACTTGAAATATGGAGAATAAAAATGCTTATCTATTTTATTTATGTTGATCCTTAAGATACTATGTATTTTTGGTATTTTACTGTTTTACACACTTCTTAGTTAGTTACCATCTCATCCTAATGGGGTTATCCAATCAGTGTTGCATAAATTAATCTGTAGTATGATTTACCACTAGAAAAAACCATTTTCCTTATTTAGTTAATTATTTAATGAAATTGTAAGAAGAAATTCATTTTGAAAATTGTAAAATTATTTTTTAGATGGTTTGATTTTTAAAAGACATAATGGGGGTATATTGAAAATGGTAAAAATATATTATTGTGAATAAACATGATCATGTATATTTTTGAAATGGTAATTCAAAATATCTAAAACATTAGTTTACAATGAGTTAGACTAAATGGATTTTTTATTATAGTGAATGAAACCAAGTAAAAGTCATATTAAAAAATTAATAGGATGTTGAGAATGTGGTTTCACCTAATCCATAAGTGAACGAGTAGCTGGTTCACTATATTGTCCATATATTTTAGGTTTTGGATAAGAATATCATGAATAATGAACCACACTAAGTAGACCATTTAGATCAGTTCTAAAGAATAACCCATCCAAATTTTATGGGGATTCCATGACTGAAAAGGAAAAGGTCTCATTAAATAGGATGAATCAAATCATTTATTTGTATGGGTCGAAAAAAGAGTTAAAACTGAAGATGGAAATGTATATATTAGAAGAATTAGAATTCTTATAGTGGGAGTTATCTTTTCAGGCTAAATTTTACCATGGTATGGAATGTAAGTATATTAAATAATATTTAAAAAATAAATTATATCCTCACACCAATTAGAATAAATGAACAATACACTTCTTCATTTTTGGGAAGGGGAATCTATTAGTAATAGAGTATGTTGATAATTTTCTGAATTGATTCCACCTTACACCTAATGTTGTTGCAAGTGAATCATTAACAGAAATTGTTTTTATCCATGTTTGAAACAAAAAATCCAGTCAATGAATTTTTTTCTATTTATATTAGTTTCTACATAAATGGTGAATATAGTGATGGCCTCATAAATATATATCTCAGCAAAAATGATTGGAGGAAGAATTTATATTCCTATTTTAATAGGTGGAAACACCAATAATGGGAACAAGTGAATTTGACAGACCTAATACCAAGAGAGTTGTAAATATAATAGTTAGACCATGTTTTGGATCATATTTCTACCTTTACGGAAGATTAATCCATTATGTCTTCAGTGTGTTTTTTTGAGAATATAAACCATGATTGAACGGAACCACCTTGAAAATGTCACAATTTCAACTATATGGGACATATTTAGTGAAACTATTAGTGTTCTAAAATGTTGGCTTCTCGATACAAATCTTATACATCTCATTCACAGTATGATCTTATAGGATGAGTGAAGTAAAATAACACTCATCAATTGTACCAGGTGATTCATTATGGTTTTGATCACACTATGACTCTTCACCCAATACAATCTCAGAAAGGTAATAATGTGTAAAATGAATGAGTAATAAATTTTAAAGATATAATTAACTGATCATGTATAATCAATCAAGACCTTCGATTGTGATAGGTACAATTATTTGTAATTATAATACTATAAAAATGTTGTCAGCTTTGTGTTTTTCCTGTTCATTAATTACATCTTGTTTCATTCATATTACTACATTAAATGTTGAAATGATGCCTTATTTTTTGAAAATACAATCACCTTTAGAAAAAAGATGGTATTGACCCTTAAAATGTGCATTGTGTTTCATAACAATCGATGAAATAGATTTGGTATTGGATTTCACTATGATAGATATTTATGTATATAAATTCATTATGGTAATGTATTGGATGAATAACATTGAGTCACATATCAATTTTTATCCATTCTTGGTGAGTTTTAAATATTCTAATGGTGTTAGACATCTCATTAAAGGATATTTGGATGTTTATGACAATAGAGAAAGACACTTAGAATCGGTGGTTGCAATAATCTCTAATAAGTTGATGGTATTTTATTTTTCATCGGTATATGAGATCATAAATATATATATTTTAACAATATAGGAACAATTCCCTGATGTTTTTTTGTAAATTTCACAATGTTTTGCCTGAAAGGTAAGTAGAGTTTATGATCAATATCATAGGATGGGTACCCATCCCATTTCACTTCCATTTTATCATATATAACCAATAAAATGTGGTAATTGATAGATAAATAGAAAGAGTTTGAATGTAAAGGGTTAATCTAACTAAGTATGTCTCTAAGGGAAGAACCATTTCTATTTTTGATCAATGTTAATGGAACTCTTGGATTGGTGTATATAATTGTATTATTATTCAATTTATTATATGTAATGGATATCCTCTTCCTTTCATTGATGATTTGATTGATAAATTAAGGGACCCAAATGGTTCCCTAAAATTGACTTATATTCATGATACCACTAACCACATCTTCAGATGGACTATATTCGAAAGAAAACATTTTAAAGAAGATATTTCCATTATGATTTTATTTTTAGTCCTTTTCTCTTATATATTCATTATCCATCTTTAGGGAATTTATGAATTTGATATTTAAAACGTAACTAGATTACATTATGGTGGTGTTTGTGGATTATCTATTGTTGTATTCTATGATCAAGGTGGATCATGAGAAACAGATGTCTATAGTGTTGGGTATCTTCAGTGAGCAACATATGTATTTCAAGTCATATATGGGTGATTTAGGTATATACTAGATATATTCCAAAGACCATGGCATTTCTTAAAAAGTCATTTATGATGATCCATAAATGACTGATGTTATTATATGTTGGAAACATCTGCAGAATTTATTTGAGATACAGAATTTCATTGGCCAGGTATGATACTATAAACATTTTCTACATGACATTTATAGTTTTTCATTAGAGATAATGTCTCTGATGAGGAATTATTAACCTTTCCAATGGTATGAGTAATGTAATAAATACATTCAATAACATAATTTTATAACTATATCATAACATGTCCTTATGTTTCCATAGTTTGGAAGGTAAAATGTAGAGTATTATGATGTGTTGGTATCTAGGTTGGGATGAGGGCTTATAAATAGAGATCATGTTGTTTTTTATGTTTCACAATAGTGATATCATCATGAAAATAACCACCCAAAACATGAATTGGAATTTTCTATTGTAGTTCAAGGGTTGAATAAATAGTTTCATTATCTTTTAGGTGCTAAATTTATTGTGTTTATATATCATAAATGTTTCAAAAAAATATCATAAATATATTTCAATCTAATGAAAATAAAATATATGGAATACCATAAAATGTTGGACATCAACATAATTAATACACCAGGTAAATTAAAATTTTTGGTAGATGAATTAAGAATAAAGTTGTATAATTATTTTTCTAAAGAAGCCTCATATTAGTGTCAATTAATGTCATTCATTGTAGGCATGAAACTAGATTATTCAGGTGAGGGTGATGTTGTATTTTTCTATTTTCTGTTATCATTTATAAATGATTTATTTCAATATGTGAAATAAGGTAAGATATTTATTTTTGAATGTGTTAACATGTTGTCAAAACTAAAATGGGGGGAGACCATTGAGGGATGGAAGATAGATGGGTGTTTATGTTTTTCATTCATTGAATTCATCATGGTAGTAATGTTTTTGATGGAAAATTATTTAATGGTTACCACCATTAAATATTAGTTGTTCTTATAGACTTTAAAAATATATATCATGTTATGAAATAAAATTTTAAGTGGTTTGGCCAGAATTGGGTGGTGATGGAGTATTTTTTAAGATAAATCACATATCATCGGGTCAAGGAGGAATTCCAAAAACTAACAGGATGGTTTTCGTCTTTTCCAATTACTATGTGGAAGTGAGAACAAATAGCCATAGATTTTGTAACATGTCTACTAAGGATGGTTAGGAAACCCGATTTCATATGGGTAAATGTGGATCAGATCATGTAGTCAACAAATTTTATCCATGTCATTGAATCACACACAGTCAAGTAAATGTCAAGAATCAATATAATATAATGCTTAAAGTTTAACAACATTACAATATTTATTGTATAAGGTGGATACCCTAGGTTTATATATTATTATTTTTTTAAATAATTACGGAAATCTCCTATGACTCCATCGAATAAAAGTACGCCGTATAACCCTAAAATGTATTGATAATATGAAAGGACTATCAAACTATTGGAGTATATTCCTTTTCTTTCTTTGAATAAATTTTTATTTTACATTAATGAAGAACATATCCTTAGTATATTACTAGTACAATAATGGTTACCATGCCTCGATACATATACGGAATTTTGAAGCATTGTAAGCGAGTCCATTTCGTTCTCTACTTTGTTGGGTGGAAACATTTTAGAATTCAGTAATTGGACCCAACCTTCTGATATAGACTACAGATAAGATTAATTTGATCATAATGATAAAGGGAATGGATCAGAGTTATTAGAAATCGTATTCAAATCATCACTGAAGAAAGTTGTAGTTTGTGGTGAGTGATCACGTGCTCCGGAGAATCTATTCTAGGGTTGGGCATAAATATTTTGGTATGAATTGGAATTTATACCCTCAATAGAAACTCACTATTGAGATATATGAATTACTGGGGGAGAGAATATATTATCAGGATTTTCTTCCCAAGTTATGTTTAGCACATTATGTGTTTCATATGTGTCAATGGAAAAAGGTATATCCTTCACATAACCATGTGATTCGATGGGATAATGTAGATCTAGATTAAGATGTTATGTTCATTCATGTTAGGGTATTGATTTTTTTTATTCAAGAGAAATTCTTAAATTTGGAAAATCATCAGTCTACAGTGGGTTTATGGAAATATGGGCAGACCCAATAAGAAATGTGGGAACATTAAAAGGAAATGATGAAGAGATTGACAACACTCTTCCAGGAAAACACAATTTTTGTAATTATTTAGGACAAAATTACTAATGGTGGGGGAAATTAAAAACACCTTATTTTATTTTCTGGACCATTTACCATTATATTTAAAGGGTATATAATGATTAGGTTATTTTTTGGGTTAACATGTTGGTTTTTCACTTTTTGAAGGATTTTCATGAGGTGCATAGATTGATTATGTTTAACAGAAACCATGAATTACTTATAAAAACTCATCAAAGGGATGATATTGGGAACTATGAAAATTAATTCTTGGAACACATTTTATCTGAATTGTGTGCATGGTTAAGGGAAACCATGTGATTCAGCTATCATTTGAGATTGTATCATTTCACGATTCATCCATGATTTGGAAAAACTGTGTGTGTTTTCAAGAGAACACATAAGGATTTATTTTGAGTTGAGATAGTATCAATGCATAGTTTTTTCATGTTTTTTCAAACTGTGTAGCCAAACCATGTTGTCTATAGTTTTATATACAAAATTTGAGAATATAACTCAGATTAAGTCTTAAGACCTCTATTAATTTCTTAATATATCATAATCCTAAATTCATTTTCCACTTAAGTCATCAGAAACGATCCCCTTCGATCTATAATTATGTTTTCAGTTATTCACACATCATTAGAGATGTGAAATCACTAATAATTTTTTGTTCTTCACTATTATTCTTAGATCAAAGGATATTACCTCTCTTATGACCATATATATATATTCCTATGTGGATATATCTATAAAATGATTATTCTTTTCAGAATAATTCATTTTGAATCTAATAATGGGAATCTGTTCATGATAGGATCTATGGAATCATTTTTCTTTTATTTTTTCAACTATTGTGAGGTAGTTGGACACTCTCCTGATTTCACATTACTAGAAATTGACGGATTAGCTTGAAATAAACTTTTCTTAGAATTATTATTAAATTTAGGTTATATTATTATTGTAAACAAAATTAGTGATGGTTTCAAGAGATTTTATAAATGGTATGATTTTGCGATAAAATTCTCTATGATGATAATTTTAATATCGTGATTTTATAGTTGGGGTTTTAATTTAATATTTTGGAAATTATTGTTGAAATATTATAAGGAATGATATTTTATAAAGGTAATGGCATGTATATTGGTATACATGGTCGGTGTGGGATAATTATCATTAGAAATGACACTATTTAAGGGGAATTTTCTGTAGGGTAAACTCATATTGGTAGCCTTGTGACAAATGGGTAGGTTGATGAGAGACTTCTCATGAGTTTGAAACATTCATCGGGGCATGCATTTCTTATTTTGTGGCTATGTGGAAACATGGAATATGTATAAATAATGTAATTGACAAATGTTTTAATGGATTTTTTTATTTCATTCCATGGAAGATTATTTTTTTAAAAACTATTTTATCTTATTAAAGTTAGTATATATAAATGTCATAATAAGTTTTTTCCAAGTGGAATAAGTTGGGAAGAAATTGGAGAAATTCTAAAGTTGTTAGACTCACCCTTTTTTGGTAACTATTGTGTGTTTTTGGACTCCATCTATAGAGACACAGGTAAATAAAATAAGTCTCAGTTATTTATTAATTCTTCTTGATACAATGGAATTCCTTTTGAATTAGGATCTTTGAATAAATTTGGGTGTTTCTAGTTTCTTGTTACTTGTACATCATGGAGTTTCCATGGAATTTTGGTGTCTGGTGATTAGCTAATTGGTATTATCTTTCACTCAAAGATGGGTAATGTTTTTCTTATGATAGGGTTTTTTTATATTCATGCATCATATAGAGGTTTTTTTTTCTAGTTCACATATTTTTGTTGTTTCATCTTAAAAATAGAAATCATCACTCACATTTTCATGAGTACATTTAAATTTTTTAGCAACATTGGGTATCATGGGGATGTCATATAAGGTTTTTAATAAAACTACCACATTCCAAGACAATGGGTGAGGGGTAAGATGTTAAATGAAAGATCCAAAACACAAAAATAGGGTCTAAAATGCCATGGAATCAATAAATCATGAGAGAAAAAAAAATATTTAATCTTTATAAGAATATTTTTCCCTCTATATATATTATGTTTATATAATATCTATAGGAAAATATTTCAAAAATATACCTCCATTATCTAGGTTCCCTTTTCAATTTCCCATTTATCCAACTTTATAAGAATACAGGTTCGGGACCAGCTGATTTCTCTAAGGTCTTATTCTTCTTTACTTCTTCATTCATCTAACTTTTCCACTGATCCATATATGCTCAACCTTCAAAGTAATTTTTTTCTAGAAAATTTTTTATACTTCATTCCACCTAGTCTCTTCATTCAGAATATGATTCGGAACATTATAACTCATTTTTTCAATCTTTAAACATGTGTAAAAATTTTTAACCATTATGTCCCATGCCTCCAAGAGTGATAAAAGAAAAATCAAAGCCTACACCAAACCATATAAATATCTCTCAAACTAATTCAAACTAACCATATTATATTGAATTCAATAACTTGATCATTTATAGGCTTTACAGTGTCTATATTTTGAATAAATTAACTATTCATTATAAAAACAACATTCATAGACATTGTATTCTCATACTTACCAAAAAAATTCATTATTTATATAGTAAGGTTTTACTATAATGATGGAATTAAAAATAATAATCTAAATGAATTTTCACCTCTCCTTGTTCCCTCAATTCCAGTTTTAACATTTTAACATTTCAATTTGTTATATTTTTATTCCGAGTAGTTCAATATTGATAACTCTCTTGAAAAAATAGTTATCAGAATTTATATTCCTAAAACTAAAATATTTCCCCAAAAATATATCAATTCAAACATTGCCTTATCCCAATTACATCCTCTAAATATAAATCTGATTAATGAAAAACATCAATGAAATATAGGTTATAGAATATAGATTGTAAAACTAATGGATCTGATACAATTTATTATACAAATAAATATTGTTTTTTGAAAATATTTAATAGCCTAACATATGGAAAATGAATAGTATAAGTGAAATGAAAAATTACAGTAATATATTATCTATAAAAATGACTAATAAAATATCACACACTAAATCGCCACATAGATATAGAGAAAACTTTTAGAATGCAATGATAAAGAAAAAAATTCACATATAATGTTAATACAGAAGTTTATATAATCAAGAACTGACATTAATAACCATTAGATACACAACTGATTTATTTGAAAAGAAATAATATAAGTAAAATCTATGAGTGATAAGATACCTAATTATCATAATACTAATTGGGACTAAATAGATGGATATTGGTATATTTATTAACCAAAAAGATAATTGACGCATTTTTTCTTCTACGGAATATTCCTTTTAGTACTTCATATTCCACTAACATATGATCATTTATCTCTACACAATATATTTATAAAATGACATTTAATAGACAACAGCATATATTTTATAGACCCATAACCTTATAAAATAAGGATCCATACTTCTAAATATTATCCTTTTAAATCTTCCTAACTATTATATTGCTTAATCTCTGAATTCTACACCTTTAAAAAAAATGGGTTTTTTAATCTCCATACTAAGTCAATTAGATTATATGTATATTTTTTGAGCTCAAAAATAAGTATCAAAACATTTCTTAACTCTATAAAAATGAATTTTAATGGTGTGTTCAAAGGGTATATAGACAAAAAAAAATATAAATATTCATGGTTGAGAACGGTTTTAGATTTTTATTTGATGATGAGGTATGAAAAATATAACAACTAAATGAAACATGGAGAGTCCTTGTTCATTAAAATACCTTAATGTACTAAGGGGTATTTAGAGAATGAGGACTCAGGGCAAGCCTCGAAATTAATGTATTCCTATAGTATCAGAACAAAGGTGTTTTTAGAGCCCAATATATCATAGTTTATTTATCTTATAAAACAATATGATTAAGATAACCAAGCCATGGTTCTTAAAAAATCATCCCCGTCAGATTTCCTAGCTAATTATGGTCCACTAAAAGAAATATTCATCTCAGATTTTATAGTTGTGGAGGAATGTGGTCCCAATAATGATCCCAATTTAAATGCAGAAAGCAATTATATTTTAGAATTCTTTTAAAATTGTATTTCGACTTAGATTAATAGAACCGCTATAATATAATTAAGATATACATTTGAATCTCATTTATACTTTTTATAGTCATACACAATAGAAGGCATGATTACCAAGTACTCCTTGAAATTTTCATAGAGGATCTAAGGGTTTACAAGTGATTGATTATCTTGTTAACTAATATTGTATCCCTTTTATCATTTCAAAATCAATGGAAGTGTAATCATTTATTGAATAATTAATTTTCAATAAATAAAACACACATTTCCTGTTTTTTAATTTAATATGTGCTTGAGGTATTACATTAATCTAGTTGTAGTGATATTTAATCTATGTAGTGTCTTCTTATAAGGTATAGATTCATAATTATATGAATGAAATTTTCCATTATAGGTAGACAAATATCCCACGTATCACATTAAAAATGGGTGAAATTTTGTTGAGGAAGAAGAAAATTGGATTTTTAAATCATAATTTTGTATAAATGATTCATGGATAGAGTGTAGTGTATTGATAATACAATTATATTTTATTGATGTGTTCTTGAATGGGTATATAGATTTTATGTATTTGTAGTTGGTTTAATGTTCATAAACTGAGGTAAGTCTATCAAACAAATTAAAATCGATCAATTTCAACTCATACATTTATAAATGGATGGGTATGAGTAGGTATAATATGGTTCACATATTCCATTATTGTGAGCAATAGTGGATGTGTTTTGATATTTTTTAATGTTTATTTTAAAAACTAAACCATCTATCAATGTAAACAATGATTGTTAATAAATGTATTGATTAAGCTCTATGTACTTTCTATAGAGGTTCGATAATAGACTATTAGATTAATTTAATTTCCCTTTTAAAAAAGAATGTAATATACACAGGGGATGTGTAAAAATGTAAATAACAATTGACCAAGAAAAAACAATGTAATCTAATATATTGTTTAAAAGGGGTGTTATCCTTCTTTAGATTGATACCCACTTTCAAGGGAAAATAATGTTTTCCAAGTTTGTATAAACTTACATACTGCCACAATAATGTAATTTAAAACCAGAACTGTTTGAAAGAAGATTATCAATCAATATATCTTGATCATATCCTAAAATAATCATGCACCTATAATATTTCTTAACAATTCATAATAAAAGACTTGAGTTTTTAGTTCCATGGTGTTATGTGTTGCAACAATATCACTAGTCCTAGAAGATATTAGATTGGTATTGACATGAGTAAATTTCTATTGTTATCACTTAAGAGTATTTAGGATTTTATCCTTCTACACTACCTATAACATAGGAAATAATGTTATATCTTACGTTTATAGTGTAATTTTAACACTCTTTTTTTAGTTGTGATCACTGAAAAATTATTAGTGGAAATATTTGGACTACTTGTGTATTTTTTTCATAATCTCTCACTAAATTACCTACCCAAACAACTAATCCATTCACTGTCAATGACGAAAGAAATTTGATTCAAATAAATAATAATAAACCACATAATACATGAATTATTTAAAAATATTATTCAATTAAAATAAATTATGATATTAAATATGAACAACCCATTCAACCACAAAACAATTTTATATGACTGTATATAATATGATAGACATAACATCGGGGATCCCATAAATAATTTAGCCTCATATTAATTAATATGATATATTCCTCATGATCATGAATATTCTAGAAAATATCCCTTAGTTTTTTTAAACTCTTTACTCTAGTTTTTTTATATTATACTCTCTTTGTTTAAGGGATCATATTTCATTCCTTTGTAACACTTTTACTCAGAATTATCACCTCCCATTTCCTAATTTATTGATATCACAAATGACAGCCTCTTAGAAATTGTTGTGAAAGTAATATTTCTAAATGAATAATATAATTCATTCTTTCAAACTAATCATCAATTTTAGCACCCATCCATTTGATTTTCTCTTCTCATCTCTTTCAAGGATCTACATATAGGTGGCTGGTCTATTAAATTATTATATTATTTTATTATATTATTTTCCTAGAAGGTGATTTTGATCAACACAATAATTGAATGTATCTTATGTTTATTTTAAATAATATTCAAGACCATTATTATACTTTTGATCCTTTATAAATATCCCATATATTTGATGATAGTTCAATAATAAAATATTTTACATGGGTAATAGAAATAGTGAATCACAATGAAATTTTAACACATTGGTTATTATTCAAAGGATTCTATGTTGAGTGTATATTCCCAATACATTGGTATGTCGTCAATTTCTATCATGGAATCATATAAACCATTGTTATTTTATGTTTAAAAAATTAAAATGACAATATAAATTATTTAATGGATATTTTTTAAATTTCCTATATATTGTCAATTGGATATTTGTAGAATTTTTCTCTAAAACTATTCAATTTTATTTAATATAACTATTTATAAAACTCTTTACAATCAATTGGGTTAAAGATGTGTTACTTATTTTCCTCATATATCAGAATAGGGTCCCTTTACAGATAGTTAATTCCCATATTGTCTATAATTGAAATATATTTAGGTGTTGAAACTAGTTCATGTTGGAATTATGATTATTCACTATATTTTAAAATAATGAGATATACCTCAATGTATACTATAATATTTTAAAATGGAAATTTTATATTTTTTATGTAATGACCTGGAATTTTATCAAAATAATTTTCCTTATGAATATATAATGGTTTCTTATTTTATGATATAATATTATATCATTCACACAAATTGCATAATAAAACCATCCACATTTTATTTTCTTCCTTTAAAAATTATATTTAGAGAGTAAATTTATCTATAGGATTTGAAAGTGTTATAATGGGATAAAATAAAAAATTAATAAAACAATAATATAAAAATTGGTATATCCTTACTCATCCATAATAATCACACTAATGAACAACACTATATAAATAACATTTAATATTTGTAACGTAATATGAATTTTAAAAATGAATATATATATATATATAATAAAAAAGAAGTTAAAAATAAATAAATAAAATATAAATTATTTAATTTATATAGTGAATTTATATGAACATTAAAAATTTGGATATAGGAATATTAATCTAATTATATTAATATCAAACTAGGGAATATAATTTTCCAAACCCCTCTAATACCATTTTAATTAGTCAAATATTTTAATTAAAATATTAGACTAAACTTTTTTAATTTTATTATTATACCACCACCACCATATGTTCTACGTAAACCAAGAAATAGTGATTTTAGTATCTAAAATATATAGATAATTTATTATTTTGGTGGATTATAGATCCTTTACTGTAAACTAAATTTATACTAAAATGAATGTGTTTATCATAATATGGTTGGAATGCCACCACCACAATTGATGCACATAATTTTTCTCCACCACCTTTAGGCCTATTTATAAAAACAATATTGTGGATAAATATTAATATTATAATTACATATAAATTGATTGAGGTATTTAATGGTGTAATAATCATCAATATAATAAGACTAATCTAGTTCATTATGGTTTGTAAAACAGACTAAATTTAATAACCATATAATGTTTACCTTTTTACTAAATAATTCATCAAATATGGGAACACATATGGGTATTTGGGATCATTTAATTTTTTTTTATATAAATACCATTTTATTTCAAATTTGTAGTTGTAGTCCCATTTTTAAAGACCATCAATAAATATCCACAACTGATCAGACCATGAGAATATGAAACGAATTCCCTTAGAACAAATTAATTTATCATTATATCTAATTGAAATTGTTGTGAATGAACATAATAAATTAATAACAATAAAAATATTGATTTAAATGGTCTTATTTTAATTATTTAATTAAATTAATTTTATTATTTGGTACATTCTCTGCATGTGTGAAATGATTCTAGAACATATGGTAAGGTATCTCTCTAAACCACCCTTTTACTATGGGTTATGACCTTTCTCTATCTATCTCACATTCTATCATTATATGATGTTATAGAATGATTAAATAATATATATATATATATGTGTGTGTCTCTTACGTATTTAAATATGTTATTATCCCCTCTATTTAATGGTTAATACATGCCTTATGTTCATTTCTGAAATACCTTCTTTAATATCAAATATGATTAAAGGTAATTTATCTATCCCTTAAACCTTTTATGTGATTATCAATTAAATTCTATATTCCCATTAATTATTTAATTAAATAATAAAAATTTTTATAACCATTCTAGTTTAGCCCTCGGTTTCATAGAAAATAACAATCTTTTTATTTCTCTAAAATTCACTAACTGATTCCATAAAATAATGTTTTAAACGATCATTCCAATACCAAATTCGCAACTAATTATCATGAAATCATTACAAATTGCCACAAAATTTTCAGATTTTTGATTATGTAAAAAATTATAAATTTCCAAAAATACTTAATTACATCTGTATGAAATCATTAAGAAATATCACTTAATTATGATATAATGTATGATTATATAACCCTTTCATTTCCATGGGAAATTTTTATGTTTATTCCTCATGCATGATTTCCTTTTATAGAACACATAATCATGTACATGATATGATGTCTAAACCCATACAGAACTTTATTAAAGTTGTCAATTTTTTTTCTCCTGATATGGTATGTATGATATTAGGGAGTAAATGTAACCAATAACGGATCTTTGTCCACCTTGTGATGTTTTCAAGGAATTTAACCATAGCTCATTCTTATTTCATGTTTTATGTTATGTCCACTATCTTAGGTTTCTATGATATTATGATAACCTACCTTTCATTTTCAACACCCATTTGATATTTCATGATCCTTATCTTTTATGATATCAAGTTATCATGTTTAACTCATGTGTTATGCTTCGTTATCTTGTTCAATACATTATAATTCTTCATATCCCACCACTTTTTCTATTTAATCCTCAGGTTATCAATCTAATGTTTTAGGAGGTCAATGGAAATTTGGATGAAATTATAAATATTATAATAAATATGTTTTATTTAAGTTACATGTTAATAATTTATGTACCTAGTCTTCCAAATACATAGCTCCTTTTAAACCATAGATTATAGTGTATAGAAATTTATGTTAGCATTCATTAAATAATATGTTTGAAAGGATTATGTTTCAATAGATTCTATTATCTAAATTTAAATTTTTTTACTCAATATAATAAAAGTATTTAGTTTGATAATAAATAAAAACTATAAGTAAATAAGTTACTATATTATAATAGATTATATGAATAAAAACTACACAGACTCCCAATTCCCAATCGGACAAATCCACTATTCCCCCCAAAGGCCAAACCCACCCCCAATGTATCCTCGCACACACCCTAAACAGGTCTCAAATCCCTCTAAAAGAGATAATAGGATTTACAAATATGTCTCATATTCCCTAGATGAAATCCCGTTCGAAACATGATATTTATTTCATTTTGGGACTCTCTAATATAATATCTATGAATTTTATTATTTCCACTATTGTTCTTATTACAGTATTGATAATTTTTTTCTTTAAAAACTTATTAATGTATCCTATACATAAATAATAACATGGTATTATTATCTAAAATCATACTACATTATACCATTATGATATAAAAACACAAATATAATTAAATAATATTTTTTAAATATAATGAATTCAAATAATATGCAATTAATATGAATAAATATATCCCAATTAATATTATCAGTTCTGAAATTTTATTTTTTGTAAATTTTATGATTTATTATTTTATATAAATAATGTAAGATATGAAATAAACTCATTTCATATGAATATCAATATTTAAGGCACTAAAATTTTCCAATTGATAATAATAAAATAATTTTGTAATAAAATCTATAATATTTATGAAAAAAATATGGAAGATTTTTGAAAATTATTTTCTTACTACTTTTAAAATGTATAAAATTCTATTAGTTCATAAGAAAATCGAAGTACATATGCCAACTATAAGTGTAGTGAAATAAAATTCATTGTGAGTTAATATCATCCCTTTATACATTGAATGATAATAATGATATACTTTACTCAATTCATAATGTTATCATGGTGGAAGGAATGATTTTCTAAATAGGGGATTAGATACTCAAAGTTAGAATCTCATTACCCATTTTATTTTATATTGTATTAAATGTAATATAGAAAATTGAATTGATATAATTATTAACCTTGGCTTCATTATTTGATGAGAATTTATTAACCTTTTATGGGGCTTAATATTGGTCATACGACAGTTTTTTCCTTTTATCCCATAATAGTATCCACATTTTCTAATGATTTAAGCATAGAAGTGGGAGGATAGAGTTTTACATAGGTTTTCCTTTTATCTTTTCCAACCTAATGAGAATTATGTATCTTCTTATGTAGTTTAGGATCATACAATTTATACAATCAAGTATATGAGGTTTGAGTTTTCCTACTATTAACCATATGGGAGTCCATAAGATTGGGGTAACTATTATGAACAAGCCTAGGTCACATAGAAGTGGGGAATCAATCATGCCAATGGATGTGCCTAGAGGAAATTCCTGATCCCAGTAGGAAATCAACAACAAATATGGAATCAATAATATATCATTTGGATCCACAAAATAAAATATTTTAAATTAATAAATAAGCCTTAGTGGTAAAACGAGACAGGGAAATACAATAAATAATTATAACCTAATAAATCATCCAACAAGATACAAGATCCTAGATACAAGGACAATGGTCGATACAACTAGAAATAAGGAAATAAAAATAAAAAAATAATCACCACCATATCTCTATGTGAAAGTTCTAAAACACCACTCGCACCTCAATCAAACATATATCAAGAGATCTATGAATTTCTTTTATATCCAAAAATCCTGCTAATATTTAAAACATTTTTGTGAACTAGAATTCTTATTATGTCTACCAGTCACTACCCCAAAACATAACCGTTAAATTTAATTCAATTTCATGCTTGTTTGAAAATATATATTCCAAATATGTGCCAATTATTTTCTCATTTAAAAAAAGTACAAGTTAGATTCCTTTGTAAAACCCCACACATTCACAAATACATGAATTTTCCATGTAGAGAATCAATTTATTTCCTTTAACTGAGTCATTAATTTAAACAATATAATACACATTTAGGAAAAAAGTGATAATAACTTGAATACACATTCCAAAACCTCAATAATCCATACATTATAAAATATAACATTATCATGGAATCGTAGTTTATTAATGTGAATAATCATTAGAAGATCCATATGGCTCATAAATGAGACAAATTGTTTTCATTAGAAAACGTATACATACAAATCAAACCTAAAAAATCCATAGTATCCCCCTCACTAGTCTAACTAGGTATTACTATTTTGAGCAATAATGAAAACAATTTCACATGTCTACTAAGATATAATCCATTCCTTACCATTTTTTCCCCTGGAATATATAGAGAGGTTAAAATTTCAATGTAAAATAATAATACCATATAATCATATTATAAAACAATCATTTAACTCACCCACACCACCAGAAACCCCAATTGAAACATCCCCTTTATCCAACAATAACAAAAAATAAAATCATCTTCTCCTATAGGGAGACAAATTAAAAGAATTCAAATTTCTATGTTATCTATCACATATAGAGGGAAATGTGTATGGTTTTTCATCTATAAGAAATCATTAAAAAATTAACCATTACAATAAATCATTATTTAAGTATAACTGTGTTAAAAAAAACCTTTTAAATCTAACCACATAATTATCATTTAATTACATTGATAAATAGATGTTCTCAAATCATTCTAAAATTTGAATAACTCTACCAAAAATTTGAAAAATCCTTTTTCCCATAATTTTAAAAAATATGTATCATATGAAATTTTAAATTGAATCTATCAAAATTTCAACATGGAACTTTAACATCAAAAATAAGGGATTGTTCATTTTAATGTGTTTTAACATCAAACCATATGAAACCCATATTTTTTAAAATTATATAAACAACTCAATGAAAATAATTATTTCATATAGATACTAAATATAAGTGGAAACATTTACATACATTTTAAATCACATTTTGAGTGAACAAGAAATACAAAATTTAGTTTTAAAAATAAAAACATGGGACACCTGCCTCAATTTTCATCAATATCAAGGACTATAAAGGTTATTTTCTATTACACCACCCAAGATTCCTTAAAAAATAAGAGGGCTTAAAAAAACATAAAACATTCAAAATAAATTAATAACAACCCTAAATATTATATTTAACCACTATAGATTATAGGGTCTAGTATATTAGAAGCAGAAGAGATAGATCAATATAATATCTCGCCTTAAAGAAGAAACATCAAATCTCGAAAACACTTGAATGATCCACCCTAGAGGAAGAAAGAAACAATTAAGATACATTTGGGAATCATAGTTTTATAATGATTAATACTAAGACCACAAATTAATTAAACACTATTATTTAAAATTGTAAAAGTACCATTACTAAAATTGGAGTTGCTGCATTTACATCATGGAACACATGTGACAACATGAATGGAATTATCCCTGAACACTCCAAGTGTGAACATTATTTATCACTATATAATCACATTTTGGAGTACCCAAACATAGAATTAATGTTTTATTCCCAAAAATAATATGTCTATGATATTGAATAGATGTGAAAAATGTTTACTTGTTTCATTTTGTGACATTATTTTTCATGGCATGAACTAAAATAGTTTGTTTTTTTCAGAAATAAAACTGCTCTCATGCCACCAAATCACACAAAAACAACAAAATAAGAGGTTTATAAGGTAAACACCCATAAATAATTAAATAAATTTAAAATTAATGATTGGGAAAGAAATTTTATCCACATAATAAAACTTTATTTCCCTATATACTCTCAAGGAAAATGGTTTACCATGTGGAAAATGAAACACTCATCTTAAGGGAAAAAACAACAACCAAGATGACACTTCTAATACAAAACACCAATAAAAACCCCCAAGAAACTATAGAGATTCCACACTCATAAACAGTAACTGACAGTGATTTTATACTAGACGATGTGAGAAACTAATATAGTCAAAAAAACATTAATGTTATAATAAAAACACTTTAAATCCACAAAAATAGGCCACAAAAATGTAACACCCCAAATCATGGATAAACCCAATAGAGAATATATCTTCCCCAAAACCACGAAGGTTAATACTAAAACTAATAGAGTACCATGAAATCATATTATGGTATTGTTATATAAAAACAATAAAATGGATTATGTAGAGACATGCATACCTAATTAGAACCTAGGAAAGAATGTATAAGGATAAAATAAATAATTATCTTATTTCGGATCCACAAATACATACCTTTTAATCCTTGATATATACTATAATAAGTCACATAAACATGATAGAGACAAAGATTTTTCTCTTAAATTATAATAGAACTCCATAACAACACTGGTTCCTCTAAAACTACAAGCATTTCCCTAATAATTGTTAACAGAACAAAACTCAAGGAAGATAAAATTGTGCTATTTTTTCACTAACTTCTCACGCTTACTTATACTGATAAAGGATCCCCTACTATAAAATAATATTGGATCCATCAACAATATAGTTAAACCATGAATCCATCACAACCATTGATCCTTTGAAATTATATATATTAAGAGACATAAAGACATTACCACCAGAAGACAATAATACAAGGTCAATTATGCAAGAAAACAACTAAAATAATAATAAATTCACAACATGGAATCATGAATCATCAAGAACTACTAATTTTCCCTTCGTTCTTGTGAGAGTAACCACAATCCATTATTATTTAATAATACCTACAATTGAATTTAACCAAACATTAAACAATAACGAACATAAAATCTTAGTCTCCCCACCACCTTCCCAAGATATCTAATAAATAATAAATAATAAGAAATGTATCTCCACAAATATGAAAATTCACTTAATGTGGAAAACAAAAATCAATAAAGATTGAGTATTTCCAATGACACCACATCTTATAGGGGATATTCAATGGAACACTCAAGAATATAATCAAGGAAAAAACACCTCAATGGTTTTATCATCGCTAGTACAAAATCTATTTATTCCCCAATGATTTTATAAAACATTACAATTAATAAGAACCTATCCAAGGAATGGACTATACTAAAGTTGAATCCAATGGTAGTAATTCTAATATTCCCTAATTTTATTTAAAGGGAAAACCTAGAAAAACACATCCCATCAACTTGAAAAAAAAAATCCTAAACATAAACCATTGAGTAACTCATAAAAAAACTCCCAAAACAAATGCATTACAAAAATATAATTTTCCATTAATACCTCTTAGGAAGAAGATCAATTTTTTGAAACCACCTTTATGGAATAATGTATACAAAAAAACTATTCATCCCATTTACAAGAAAATGATATCATTCAATAAACTAAAAAAGAATCCAAATTTTTTTAATAAAAACCACTAGAATCAAATTAAAAATTTCATAACCCCTTTCATATAGAAACACACACATAGGAAAAAATTCATCCTATAAGAAACTATTTAATATGTTACATTATAAAAAATGTTTAGGTCCTAATTTTTATATTGAAACAAATAGAATTATAAAAAAATATGTGGGATTGGAATATTTTTATACATAAAGTTTAAATTCCAATCCAAATAATATATTATAAAATACATTCAAATTTATAAATAACCGATTAAAATTTATATAAATAAAATTTTAAAACATCTTCAAAATTAAAGTATCATTTTTATCCTATTTCGTAATGTATATATAGTCAAATAAAAATCTAAATTATGAATCATTTAAAAATAATGTTGAATATTTTTAAAATATCCTATCACTAAAACACAACTTCTAAAAATAAAGAACAATATAAACAACATTGTTCCCTATAACATTATAATGGAATACTTTTGAAATTATAATAATGTTTGAGAATAAAAAATGAATATAATAAAACAATTAATTTTAAATCTAAAGAACCCAATGATATAAAAATACACAAATTAAAGAAATACATACAATTCAATTTCATGAACATCAAATTCAAGCTTGAAATTATTTCAAACAATGCTTGTTATTTTGTAATTCACCTCATTTGATTTAAAAAAAACAAAATTCATTCCTATTAATTTTATGTTAAATTCCTTACTATTCATTTATAAAATTAATTATTAACAATTAAATCTAAATTTCTTCTCAAATCACAAATATTCACATTAAACTAATTTATATCCACAAATTACCTTCCTTTTCAAAATAACAAAGTTAAAATCAACACATACCTTAAAAATCAAAAGAAGATTTCCAGAAACACAGTTGCATTCAAAATTCCCAAATTCATTTAAAATTATTTTCAAATTTTCAAAAACAACATAATACATTTTGATATAATCCACCCTTATAAAGGAGTTTCAAAAACACATTAACCTAGTTTCAAAAACCAACAACCACTTTTAAAAATTAGATACCACATGAAAAATCCAAATGTGAGACACCAATAATAGTGTTAATGGTCTATCACCATGAGTAATCATACTATGATGTGCCCATTCCATGTATAAATTTGTTATGTCTAGAAATGTAACGGTTTTGAGATGTTATTAATGAGATATATATAAAAATGGTATCCAATGATACACCACATGTCATAGTGTAAATGATTAAAATTTGTAGCTTCCAACATCAGAAACTCTCTTAGTCCCTTTAAAACTCATGGAAACCAAAGAATAAATTTATAAAAAAATTGATATTTCATAATTTATAAGATTCATATATAACATTTAAATCCCATTTATTGTTACAATGGATGGTTTCCATGTCCCTACTCATGATTTACCTCCAGAGTCCAAATGAACCTAACAAATTTAGTTGAATTCCCCATATAATATGGTATCTGGGTCATTGATACCATTTTTCATGAAATAGATTAAGTGACTTCAAAGAATACCCTAAAATATAGCCCAGATACAGTAATTTTTCAGTTGAATCTAATTAAATTCCAATCATATGAAATTTTATTATTTAATAATAAAAAATCAAATTATGAGTTTCAATTTACAAAATGTTGGATTATTTCATTAAGATGAATATAAGATCAAACTCTCAGAAAACCCAATTTGTTAATTATTTTCCAAGGTATAATAAATAATAATTCTTCGATAAAAATATTATATTTATTTATAAATTTAAATGTTTCTTAAAAATCCCTTAAATAACATATAATTATAAATTTCATTTTAAATAGAAATTCATTAGAAACATACCTCAAATATCATTGATATTAATGATCATAGAGGTAATCCAACTCGAAACAACCCAATATACTCAGTGAAACAAATAGGGATTCAAAATCACTATAAAATATTATACCCCCAATGAATAAAATCAACAGATCACAGATTCAACAACCACTACTTATAGGGATAGTGTTGATATAATCACTAGAACATAGAAAAGAGAATATATTATCATGAATAACAAAACTATGGACATAAATAAATACAAACGACCCCACATATCAGAGGATATTAAAAAATCATTTGCCTCTTGGAGTAATGAGTGTGTAATTATTGAGGCAATGACCCAAAAAAATGGTTAAAATTGATATGGGGTATTTTTTAAAACCCAAATATTAAAATAGGATTAAAAAAATTCCCTAATTGACATATAAGTCCCTGTGTGGATATAATACTACCAAAAAAATCATAGTTTAACACTTAGAATCTAGTAAATATGTTCTAGTGTTTATAGAATTACATTACTACATGATATAATGGACCCCACCAAGTGGGATCGATCATCTTAGAAATTATAGAAAACAAGATACAAACATGTATCCTATATTACATTTGAAATTTAAAAACATATCCTAATAAACATTATTTTATCCCTGAAGTAATTCAAATTTTCATTATTCACATCTGAGGGTAGGTAAATAAAATAATGGATAATTTATGATTCTTGTTATGGATTACCTATAATGGAAACTATAATGGTAAAATAGGAAATAATCAATATGACAAAGTGAATAATAAAAACACATTCCATTCAATCAAGATCATTATATTAATGAAATTCCATGGATAAAATCAACATTTAAATGAAATGGAAAATTTAAAATCGATTGTTAATAATGTAAAAGAATACATTAATGCGTTCCTGATCTTTCCATCAAGGCCTTTTCCATGTTAACCTGATAATGTTTATGAAATACTCCTCAAAGACATCATTATTTATAAATTTTTATGTGTAAAATAGATTCCCATTTAATATGGAATGTCTGTTATTTTGACTCATAAGATTTATTGATCTATTAAGTAGATATCTACAACCATGCCACTCTGATTACATGAAATTATAATACCTTAAATATATATATATTGAATGATCAAAATAACTTATCACCAATGTGGCTTCAAATCAACAATAATCCAAACTGGATCATGAATTTTTAATATTTCCCCAATTAATAGAATTACATTATTAATGAACTTAATTAAATTCCTAACATATATAGGAATGGGAGACGGTTGAGATATGTAAAATATAATAGAAATGATACTGAATTAATCTTTGATATTGAAAATAAGGATAGGAAGAAGATGAATGATGATACATTATTAATAGAGAGTAGTAGAGAACATGTACCAAGAAATTGGATGATCTCAAAATAATGTATAATCCATTACCTTTAAAGAATGGTATAATATCATTGATTCCTAAAAAATTACTACTTTATAGTAAAACTAAAAAATTAATAACCCAAATTTATGAAATACAATATAATTAAATCATTGATTAATTTTTTGGGAATATATTTAAAAATTAATCTTCAAAATTCATTTCATTAATTTAAGAAAATAGTAGTTTTTTAATTTCAAATCAATTTGAATAAAAATTAAAAAATTATTTAGAAAATTACTTTCTTTAAAATTAATCAAGGAAACATGTAAATTATGTTTTAAATGAATTAGTATTCATTATGATACAAAATTTAATTCAATTTGTAAATGTTAAAATATTTATTTCTTTCAATTTTTTGTAAAACTGTTAAAAATTACTCATTTGGAAAAAAAACATGAAGATTTATTTTAGAAAATTGTAAATAAAGTAAAATATATTTAAAGATAATTTAAATTTATTATTAGTTTTTTTAGAAAAATATTCTTGAAATAATTTATAATAGCATTCATGTTGAAGGAAAATAGTTTTTGAAAGCGAGATTTATATTCTAGATTTCTTTAAAGTAGATTCCCCTACTTGAATCTCACATTATGATTCTTGAAACAACATAAGAAGAAGTGAAAAATGAAAATGAATTTCCCAAGAATAAATGTTTTATACTATTATAGATGGGGTATTAGAGACTAGGATCATATAATTTTCTGAATGGAAATTTCAATATAAGTTATCCCATAATAAAATGATATATTAATAGAAATTCCTAACCTTATATAGTTGCTTAGTCATAAATGATTAATTTTTCCTTCAACGAATATAAATTTATAAAATACATTCTTATGAAAATTTTCCATCAATATTAAATTTTTTAAGGCCCTATTATAATAATTTGAAATCCAATCATTAAATAGTTCTTGCTTTTATCAACCACATTAAGGTTATTCTGTCAATTTTGCCAATCATTCTTTGGTATAATGTTAATGGTTAGAGGATTTATGTGCAATGTCCTAGAATAAGTCACTATGAGTAGTAATCACATTGTTTCACCGTATGACCAAAGACTCACTACCTCATATTCCAAATGCTAATAATAAGAAGTGGGTGTCTAAGGTTGTACTTCAATGAGACTATACCCCCATATGAAACTCTAAAATAAATGAAAATTAAACTAAACATCAAATACATCTATTATAATCAAAGTAAGCATACAAAATATACCAAATGAACATGATATAAAAAAATAAAATATATTAGACATATTTAAATGGTTATTATCATATATAAAAACTAATGACCGATAGGATTGATCGCATATACAAGATAAAAAAATATAAAAAATAAAGTCTTCATTATTACTATAAATCATATAAAATACCTAATCCCAAAAAAAATTATTAGATACACCAGCTTGATAATTAGACACTATATTATTAAATCATCTAGAACATATAATCATGCACCTCTTTCCAATATAATTCCTCTTATTCATTACTTGAGTGAAGACACTACGTTATCAAAATGAAGTGAACGTGATTTTATGGAAAAATGATTATTAAGAAGTGAACCCCAACCATTAACCTATAAAATACTATCATAAGTGAATTCTAGTTCAATGTGCTCTTCCTATTAAATAAAAAAATTTAATAAAACAATTAATTAAACTTAATTTCAATAGTAAGGTTCTACCACATAACCCTATTGACACAAACCAATACCCACCAATACTGGAATGTCTATAAGCATGGCATAGTGAATGTTCCAACCATAGTAACTACTCAATCATAAGTTTACCCATATATAGCCTATTCAATTCCCAATAATCATCATTGGTCTTTAGGTTTATGATGGAAATCAATCATATATGCTTCATCTAACTCTAGAATATAACACAATATGAAAATTACCTCAGGGGACCACACTGCATGCACTAAATATCCCATGATCAAACCACCCCTGTTGAGTATATGTACCTAGAGTGTCCCTAGGAATTAACACCCCGCCTAAAGCACATAGGATGAACCATGAAGTATTATATTAGAATTATAGATTTTAGGTTATCGTCTATTTCCTATAATATGTTAACCCTAGGATAACATATATATCTATTCCTGAATAATTCATTGGAGACCAAAAAAATAAATGAAAATATGCTCTCTAGATCACATGTATCGTATAACGTACCTAAAATATCTCATTGATATTTAGTTAAAAAATAACATGTGAATCCTTCCATTCATAGGTGGTACCCTCTGTATCAAATTAGGGGAAACAACACTCATCCTATAGATTCCATCATCCAGGATTGGGAATATATTCTCATTGACATTGCGTAAAACAATTGAAATCCCAAGAATCACTATTACTATCAATGTTATATTGGTATCTCTATTTTAATTTCAACACCATGGAATTCACAATGGTGTCAAACTTTCAAATAAACCCCTCTCATCATAAGTATTCATTTATATACACGGTCACACAAGCTCTAATAGAGGATCCTATTTACCATCACTAGGAACACACTCTTACAGAAACCATATATCTGGATTTTAACCTCTCTTGGAATCCGCCCCAAAAATATCAAGTGACCAAATCCCAATATATGAGGTTTCCTATGGTCTTATGTATCTTAGTAAGTGATTCTTGGAAATCTCAAGCAATCTCATTAGTTAAACGACTGGTAGCTGATTCCCAGGGATCCTAGGAAGTAAAATGTCCTAAAAAATAAATACAGAATTGAATAAATATATCACAATAGTAGGAAATCATCCCACACTCACCCCCCCAATCTATATCCCCTCAAAATCACATGTTCATTTTGAGTTCCATGTTACACCCAAGTCATCTCTACCAGAATACATGGGCCACCTCTCCGGGTCATCTTATGGAGGAGAACCCATCGGGGATTCATATGATAACTTTTATGCTGAGGCATCCCTTTGGAATTATAGGAGTCGGTATACAAGTGGTGGAATCTCATTGGAGAACATTGTTGTATAAATATAAGAATATTTTCACTCTTTAGATATGTTTTACTAAAACATAAGTGAATGCATCGATTTTTTTGATCACCTATCACTATATAGTCTATCATTCCAATACAGTTCACTCAGGGGTAGTGTATCTGATAAACCAATCTCTAATATATCATGACCTCAAATTCCAAATTGGGAAAACACATATGTGAGATGGGATCATGGCCATATCCTCTTCAAGTCACTATAGGTCGGCCAAAACACCCATCCCATCGGCCTCCTCAAATCGTAACCTAGTCCTACTTACCAAATACATTTCCATGAATTATAAATTGACGAATGTTTTGATCACATATCATTCCCTCTAATCATTCTTAAGACCCTCGCATGGTAATCATCTAATTAATCTATTTAGAAACTTATATTTCCATCTGATGGAGGAATATCCTCATCATTGTATTTTTTCTCCCTAAACCACAAATTATATATCCTTCAAAACGAAAGGGTTCCAGAATTTCATTCAATGTGTAATTACTCAAAATAAACTCTAATTAAGAATATTTCCCACTTCAACTCCCAAAATCATCAAAATCACTTTAAAGTGAATAGTATAATGTATGAACTCCCAAATCCATTCCATGAAAAATAGTTTTACACAGCTGAGACACAGTCACCATCATTATGTGTAATACTACATATCTCAGGCACACGTAGTGTTTCTTTATCTACTACCGCATGGTCATATACCTCACAAATTCACTATATGAACAAGTAAATAACCACATGGCCATGTCCTAATACATATTGTATACTCAAAAATTTATATTTTATAGTACCCATAAATTCATTTACCATTAATTCGAATAATACAAGGTTTATGTTCATTAATCCACATGTCGTGTGATCTGGTTTTTCAAATGGGAACCCCCTACAAATCACTTGAAACCCCAATATATTACTAATGTTTATATTTTGTCCCCAATAGGGTCCCCAAAAACCTTAAAAGTTGATTAATAAGAAAAACATCTGTTGATCTATAGGTATTCACGTCTTAAATATGAGTTAGGAATACCTCATAGTGAAAATCATGAATCTTCAAGTACAAAACCGCATGGTCGTATACCCCATCAGTTTTCTTATCATTTGAACAACCGATGTTATTTTTACCATCTATTGATTGGTCCCAAATCATCCACAAATAATCAACATGGGAGAAATTCAATTAGGATTGACTTGATGCTACCCATTATAGGATTATCCTTTTCATCTCCCCATAACATGTGCCAAAATTAATGACCTACACACTATCCATCATTGAATATAATTCATACATGTAGAAATATCAATCACACCAGAGTTTTAATATGAAAAAAAATCCTTGGATCACCATGAATGAAAATTTTTTGCTTAGAAAACTAATTAAAATGTGGATCACACCCTCCAATGACAAATGGAGAACTCCCCACCCCCCCCCCCCCCCAAAGCCTTTCCAAACACTAATTCGTTAAGGTAGAGCACAATATGTCCACCAAAGCTACATAACATGGGTTTACATGGGATCAAAACAATGACAATAGACCCATATAGGTTCTAACAGATACTATCAGAAACACCCACAAGCATTATTTCACCCAACATGGATTTTACAATAAATACAACTCAACCACCACTCTCCTCTTTAATGTAGAGTTCTTCACAATGAAGCTATCATAGGTTATGACACCCAAATTTGAGATAAACTAGTACCTGAGGATATCACAACTAAGCCATTTACTATACTTCACACGAATTTTAGTTCCAACAAGTCTCATCACCCAAAACCCTCCTCATAAAAATCAGATATACCACCTATTTTACACATAAATACACACTTATCCACCATGAAATGAAATTAAAAGTCAAAATAATCCATCCACTCTCATAGTTATATCACAACATTCATCCCAAAAATGGTCCAACAACTCGAGTAGTCTTTATCTCAAAGATTACTTTGATCCCAATGCACTAATGGTTAGACAGATTCAATGTTATCAGCAATCAAGGATTCAATATCATAAACTCTCAAGGAATGATTATTTTGATACAAAAAACTCTATTCATCCTCTCATGAATCAATCTAAAAAGCTATCACATACAAGGGATGCATACCATAAAGGAACATGAAAACTCGATCCAACCATCTCATGTGTTTCCCTCGGTCACTGAAAAATATATAACTCACTAAACACATAGTATCATCTAAAGGAATATATGTCTCCCACCTATCCCAAAGTTTATGTCTCATTGAACATCACTTTTCATGGGAAACAACTATGGGTTCCCATATTAATCATTCCCTGGAATCCAAAATGTAAAATCCCCTCTCAAGGGACACATGACTATAGTGATATCTCATGCCAAACAATCTATGAGGTCAATGATTATCAACAACAAATGACCTATGGGGAAGAACCCATGAGAATAAAAACTTATGGGTCACCACTATCATATATAATTAAATAATTTTAGATGATCCATACTAATAGAACCCATAATCACTTGCTTTTAAAAGTTGATTTTCATTTCATGATATATGGAAAAAAAACATTATTTTTTATCACTGGAACATTATATAACTGAGAATATAGTCCTAATCTATAGTCATAATCACTAAAAAATATAAACATTAGATGTTCCATACCATATTATCTTTAAATTATGTTTGTTATGATAACATTTCATTCCAATATATATGGGGGAAAACCATATAGCTGGTATTTAGAATATTGGATAACCAAGTGTTTGGTCCTACCTTAATGATATAATCACTCAACTGGTATCACCCTCTGATGATCTATAACAAAAAACCATGAACATGATGTTCAATAAGACATAATTTCATACCAATATATATCATAAAATATATAAAATATCAAACATGTACTTTAATTAATCAAGGCTATAAAATACATTCAACTGGCATCTCCCTAATACTATATGATTTCCATAAACCCCCATCACTCAGTATAATTATGTATATTTTGATTCCAATTTATATAAGATAACACCAAATAAATTTTTATGAGAAATATAAATTATTTGTCTTGTGAAATTGATTCCCACTAGTGGTTTCCAACTATATAACCATGTTCCACAGGGACCAACTAGAATCATTGCACCACATATTTATATAGATTATTCTATTGACATGAAGGGCCTCACCATAGAACCACATGATCATCCCTTAGTAGAAGATACATAAAAATTTAGTACAGGTGAGAAGAATTCCACCATGTACTTATACAAGAAAATTTCATATGATCAGTTGGTGAGACATTGAATAGTTTAACCTCATTCAGTGAGAAAATATCACACTAGTAGGACACAACATGTCACGTGAATCCAACATTCCTAGTATGATGCATGATACACCTTTTACCTTAATGGCCAAGAATCAAAAACAGAATAGGACTTTATCCAATGAGATAAGATCTGAGAATAAAAAAAGCATAAACATCAAACATCATGAGCATCACATAAGGTGATACCCATGTAACTGTAACATTTTCACTAAAAAATAAATCACTTCCTTGGAAAACATGAAATCCAACCAGTAATTATGTTCATGATGCTTATGCCATGTATCTAACATAGTTTCTCACAAAACCTTATAAATCTTTAATACAATATACAAAAAATAAATTCATATTAAAATACTTATGATATCACTTAATAATGTATTGTACTAGCTCACTATAAAAATAAAATAGATCAGTTCACCATGTGACCTCAGGTATTCCTCCTCATATACTAGTAGCTGACAACATGTACTGGGGATCTAAGGTGGTCTGTTTATGAAACTATTCCACCATATCAGAGGAACAACAACATTAATGTAAAACAAAATCACCCACATCCACAAGTATCATATTATGTAAAAACAAAAAAAATCATCAAAATTATACAATAAAATAAAATAAAATAAACATATTAGAAAATTCATTATCACATAAAATAACTATTTACCCACTATGTCACAAATCATCCCTGATACCCTGATACCCTGATACCTGATCCAGCACTGACATAGGCTGAAGGACCTTCTGGATCCCCAAATGCTAGAAACTAAAACCTAACATTAAAGAAAATAAATGTTGAAATTAATTTTATACAAACATTGAGGAATAAAATGATACATATAAATATTCTCAAAGGAAACTCCCCATGGAGAATGTTCCCGAAGAATATGTAGGTATAGAAAAAACCAAATAGTACATCATAAAGTACTCAAAAAATGAGATAAAACTCTAACATTCTTAAGGTACCCACCCTCTATGTGAAATGGTTCAAGAACATCCAACTCCCCTGGAGAGACACCTTCCCTTTAATCAAACCTATTAGAAGATAGTTTTAACACCCCTAAAGGAAAAAGTAGTGTGTGAGCTAAAATCCCAATAGGGTCTCACTAAGTTTTCCATAATAAAATTCCATAATAAATTGATCAAATCATTAGTTCAATTTTATTAAAAAATGGCATGGTAGTAAAATTATATATTTCAAACAAAACATGCTTTTATTTTAAATAATGAAAACATTTAAAATATAGGATTAATGAAAATGTTATATAAAACATATTTTATAAATAAAATTGGCATGAGTAAAATGGTCTCCCAATAATTGGAACTAATATATATATAAAAAATTACAACAAGAAGCATGGTCATCTTCCCCTATTATATGATAGTTTCTATTTATGTGATCCTCCCACAATCATTACTCTGATCACATAAATAACAAAACATGTCCCTCAGGATTAGGCTGAAAATGTCCCATCCTTATCCCAATAAGAATATGATCTACTGAACACAGTTTATATAATAGTTGTAATGAATGAATCCATTACTAGGGAATTGCAATCCAAACATGCTTATCCCAAAATATCCACTAACTACCCTGGTTGGTAGGTTATCAATTAATCCGACAATTGGGAATATAATTTCAAAAAAAATTAAAATAAAATCATTTCCTTTATTGTTTCAATATGACAATTTAACTTTTAAAATCAAAATATATGGTTTTAATAATTTATTATATTTTTCAAGATAAAACCAACTATAGGATCTTTTAAAATCATTTTTAGTCAACTTTCACAGAATAGAATTTCAGAAATAAATTTTACAATATTGATCAAATTCAAATCACACCACATTTTCAAATTCCATTTGTATTTGAAGATCTCTCCAACATTCATGGAAATCCAATTTCAAATTCCATTTCACAATAATTTTTTTTCCATATTATTATTTAAATAAATGCAAGTCATTAAATAAACTTAATGGATTGTTAAAGGGTAAATTTCAATGGAACCACGCACTTTTTATCATAGAGGTAACTTAACACAATAATCACAATAGAATTTTGCGACAAAGAATGAAGGAAATGGAGACCGTCGAATAAAACCATGATTATGGATAAAAAAACTAATAGACATTACATGAATAAAAATTATAATTATCTACCAAATCTTATGGATTAAATAAATATGGAGGGAAATAATGAATGGGAGAATATATCTTACGAGAAATGAATCAAAAGAGGTTCAAAAAGATTTTTTCTACCTAGGAATGGATTTGTAGGAGAAAAAACTGATGATTTAGAGCCCCATAGACCAAGGAATTATTGATATCTATATTTAGGGTCAAGCAGGAGGTAGGAATGAGGTTTTGAGAAATTTTAATTTATTATTATATATAAAAATTCATGTGTTCATGGATAGATAAAAAGGGCCACACCGTTTTTCAAATTTTGGGCCCTAGCTATAATCCCTACTATGAGGGTGACAAGTTTCTACTTGGTAGGTGCATGGGGTTTTTATAACTTTTCACAAACATGAAAACAAAAAAAAGACCTCATTTTTATGGTTTACACTGGGTTGGTGAATAGTTTGGGTAAACCATACCCTAACCGTGCACAGCCTAGAATCATCTAAAAAATTAAAAATTTCACCAGAAAAAAACAGAAACAAACCATAACCAAATCATGAATAAAAGGAGGGTCATGGACAACAAGAAAAATATAACCAAATTTTAAAAAATCTCCACAATAGAAACATTTCCCCCCTTAATACTATCAAGATGTTCCCATATCAAAAAGCTATGGTCGATGCACTTTCATCAGTAACTATTTATCAAATATCTCATGAGTATAAGAATGTTTCTTCCTTATTACATGAACCAAAGGTATCATCCATGAATGAAGTTTATTTTTTATTGAATCAAATATCCTGGCATGATTCTTAGTCATCGATATATCAGGATCAACATCAAGATCAATCTATCATAGAACATGAGTTGGATCCGAAAGATACTTGAACACCTTTGATACATGGAACAAGTTATATAAAACCATCATGTATGTAGGAATTAAAAAATGTTAATCCACTTTCCCCACCTTCTTAAAAGCCTCATAATGTCCTAAAACATTAGGATAAATATTCCCTTGTCTTCTATGCCATCGATGACCCAAACAAGGTGAAACTTTTATGAATACCTAATCACCAACTGAGAATTCCAACGCTTTATGTTGATGATCAGCATAATATATATATTGTCTTTATTTCATTAGTATCATATTATGAATGAATGTAATCCTTATTTCATCATATAAACCATGATCGGTCTAACAATGGACCATTCACCATCCTCATGAAACACAATGAATATTTACAAAGCCATCTATACAAGGCCCCAAAAGGGTCAACTCTGATCGCAGATTGTTATTTATTTTTATAATAAAAATTAACCAACCAAAAATGGTCATCCTAATATCCTCAAAATATGAGTATTCACCTATGATGAATATCGTTAAGAATTTATATATCCATCTCTTTCGGTCCATCCTTCCGATGAGGATAGGTCATACTCAGAAAATCTAAGAACCTAGTGCCTTCTACAGGCATTTCAAAATGTAAGTAAAATTAGTGTCCCTATAAAATAATATATAATACAAAACTCCATAAAAATGAACTATATCTTTCACATAGTTATTTCCTAGGTCGTTAACATAGTTTTTAAGAAGAATGAGGATAAAGTGAGCTGATTAGGTTAGCTTATCGATCAAAACCCATATCAAATTATTCTTTCTTAAGGAATGAAGAAACCCTATCTCAAAGTCCATAGAAGTATCATCACACTACCCTGTTGGCACTGGTTGTGGTCGAAGAATCATGATGGTCTCTTGAGTTAGGCCCAAAAATTTTGTAATGTCTAACAATGAGAAATAAAATCAGCAATGTATCACCTCATTTCTTGTTTCCAGAAATATCATTGCTTGTAATAAAACATATTTTTAGTTCATGGGTGCACTTCCAAATGGGAATTGTGGAAATATACCATCACAACATTTCTTAGAAGTATTGGAACACTAAACTGACCCTAAAAACATAGATTACACTTTATGGAGAATAACCACTCAAAAACGATCGCCCCACTATGAAGAGAGTCTCTAATTATTTGTAACTCACCATAAAGATGATTTTCATAAAAAATAATCTTGGGTATAGATAAGGTCAACGTAATAATATACAAGAAAACATCAGCCCCGGTTTCTAGAACACCAATATAAAACAAGGAAAAAAGGTCAATCTAGTTCTAGTCAATGGGCGATTCTTCCACAACCGAGTTAAGAATATTTGTACTCAATCTATCTAGAATGAAATTACCTTTCCACTATTTATAAAAAATATGAAATTAAATATATTTTAGGTACACCATTCAAGGCCTTTGGATGATATTAAACTGTATTTTATTGAAGATATAACTCAAGATCTTGTGGTTGAAATACATGGTAAACCATTTTGGGAAATCTTAGTTCTTTCAACTCTTAAGTGCATGCATCACAACTACAAGTTCAATGTCATCGGTTGCATAATTGTTATTATGTTATCTGAGCTACAGAGAGCTATAGTTAATTATGTGGTCATCCTATATAAGTAAACATACTAATGATAAACCTAATGCATCATAAAACACCACGTAACCATTCATGACCACTAGGAGATTCAACACCAGTGGAGATTCAAGATTAATTTTATCTCAACAGATTAACTCATAAATTTATCATAAAAAAGAAATAATTACTCTTTTTTGAGATAAAGAAATCATAGGACAATATAACATTGATAGATCCGATATAAACTAGCAATAACACCAATTGAATCCTATGAAACTCTGAATCTCAAAAACATTTCACACCTACTCCCATTTCATAACAGCTTTCACCTTTTTCAGATCATATAATAGACAATTTTATAACACCATATGTAAAAATAAAATCAATTCAAAATCAAAAAACCAAATTTTATTAACATGAAATACATTTGGTTATTTTTAAAAAAATGATAAACTACATAGAGACGATGCACATGATCAGCCTTAGAAAGATATTAAACAAGGATTCCATCAATAAAGACTACCATGAAAGCATCATGATAGATGTGGAAGATCATATTCAAGAATGTTCTAAAGGTTTCAAGAGTATTTCTTAAACCAAAATGAATTCCAATATAATGATAAATGATATACATACTCTAGAATGAGGTTCTATAAATGTCAAATTCTTATATTCTCAAATGGGGATAATTGAAAAAATATAAATATTTGAAAACTAATTCCCCCCTTTCAATAAGTCAAATAGATCATCAATATGTGGAATAATATAATTTTTCTTTACCGTAACTCGATTGAGTTTCTAAAAATTAACACATTGGTGAATTTTTCCATCATCTTTTTCAGAAAATAGAAAATGAACCATCCAATGTGACACACTCTGGCATATAATTCATTTCATTAACAGATCTCCCAACTCAGCCTTCAACACTTTCATTTTAGCTGATTCCATATGGATAGAAAGTGTATAACTTGTTGAGTTCTCAAAAATAAATAAATAGAAAACACAACATCTATTATTATTGGAAAACGACATATGTCAGAAGAAAAAACATTGGTAAAATCGATGAATACTATAGTGATATGAACACTCAATGACTCTCAACCAAGTTCAAAAGAAAAAATGATATTAATTTCACAAACTATGCATAATACTATCTGTCTCTACTCGATCTCATTTCTCATTCACAATGAAAGTTACATCACGACCCATTGAGAATAATAAAGGAGACCGATTAAAGATAAAAATAAATTCATATATATTATAAATGATCCAATACAGCCTAAAAATTATACTAATAGGTTTATTGTTGAAAACCAGAACATCCCTAGTAAGATCAATATTTGATAAAAATAAAATTAAATCAGAATAATGAATACTATACTCTCTATTAATTCAAAAGGGTATAGTAATATATCTTACATAAGATAAAATCTCCATATGAAGATTTAATAAATAAAAAATATGAGTATAAATGAATTAATGAAATTAACTAATTTCAAATAATGTAGTCACTAATGATGAAGCTATAGTGATGGTTCCTCTTACAGTATGTGGACCCCAATATTCTTCTTCTAGAGACACTTCCATTGCATGATGTATAATCATTCTTGATATCTATAGAGGGAAACACATAGTTCTTGAAACATTTGATTTCATTTTAGTTCTTTTATGAACTAAATATGCCAGACATTATATGGAGCCATGTTTAAAGGACATATCATTTTAAAGTAATTTGATCATCCACAAGAACCTCATATATTGGGTGCCATAGTGGAAACATGTTTTGAGACGCTAGGCTTGAAACATTGGTACAAAATCAAAGGGACTCTTCCTAGAACTATAGGATTTCTAGAAGAACCATGACGTAAAAACCCACCATGAGACTCATCACGATTTCTCATTATTTAGACGGAACTCACATAACTACAACTTAGAGAAAATGGAACTATAATTAACCTAGACATACCATCCAGGTCTAGTTAAACCATTAATTATCTATCCATAAAATCAACATAATAATAGATCATCAGGAAAAAAATATTAGAAAGAATACCATATCAAAGTACCATATTGTACCTCTGAGTCTTCATCCTCTCATTTGATACAATCTTTGGTTCGAACTGCACAATCTCATATGTTCACATATTCTATTGTGATTCTAGTAGGCTTCTCAAGTTTGATAAACTCTATTGCCTTATCCACCAATATAAAATCTATATTGAACTGGTCTGTGAAAGAACATTCCTTCCACTATAAACCCCCATTCTTCTTCCCCATCACCATTGAGTCCCGCCATATCCTTCAAGGTCCCTCTATCTTTAAGGTGGAATATTTCACCTTGATTTCATGAGGAGTTTCTAAGAACTGAAATAAAAAATATCACCCTGTTCAACCAATCCTCCTCCTATTTAGGATCATTATATCATTCTAACAATTGTGAATTTTAGAGAACATAATCCTAAGCATGGATTAGGAGTTCATTCCTTTTAGGTTCCACAGTTAGATCCTAAAGAGTAATGGGTCCAGGTTCCTATCCAAAATCCTAGACAACACACACAATAACATTAATTAGATCATGTTCTATGGGAGGACTCACACGTTGTGGTTCATCAGTAGCTTCCTCCCATATCTAATTCACATGTCTTCTTGGAGTCATGATAATTTATAATTTCAGTAAAAACATTGAATTCCTCCAAATATTAGTCATATCAATGCACAAAAAATATAAATATGTAAATTACTCCCACCAGATAAGAAAAAAAACCAATATTTCTACACGTCTTTTTTAAAAGTAGGAAAATACAAGATATAAGCACGAAAATCTCTTTCACCAACCACCCACGGTTACTTAAGGTTCATTATGATGTGAGATGGATAGGAACTCACTCAGAACTACCTCATATGTCCTAAGAAGATCTCTAAATATACATACTAACATCAAGGAATGTTGCACAACATGGAAATGAGTGAATATTTTCTTGATCCATCCCAAATTCCATGGTACCCTAATACCCGATCCAACACTGACATATCCTAAATAGAATACATATCCATATTGCTTGGTGACTAGATCCATCCATCACACAAAATTAACGTGGGAATGAATTTTCCATAAACAAAATGGAAGAAACATGTATATGAAAACATTCTCAAGTAAAACTCCCAAATGTGATAGTAATAGATGAATAAGAAGGTATATGAAATCTTAAACATTACATATTTAGTACTCAAAAAATTGAGTTAAAACTCAAACATCTGGAAGGTATCAACACTCCAAGCACTTGTGATCCTGAAAATCCACCTCCTCTTATTGGGTCCTTCCCTTTACATGGACCTGGTAGAAGATAATCTACAAATAGCCTATGGAAAATGTAGAGTTTGAGATAACATCCTTTTAGTGTCTCACCAAGTGTTTCATAATAAGATTTCATAAAAATTGATCAAACCATGATTACAATATTATAAAAAATATACATATAAGTATAATTTCACAATTAATAGAATACATTATTCTCATTTTAAATGACGAAAAAAATTAAAATAATGGATTAACGAACATTTTTTATAAAATAATTTATATAAATCAACTAGTCATGAGTAAAACATTTTCACAATTATTTGAACTAATATATCAAAAAATAATAGAAACAATCATGGACGACTTCCTTATGATAACGTATTTTCTAGTTAAGGGATCCTCGCTAACCTATTACAATGACCATAGTAATGTGAACACATGTCTCTTGGGAATGGTATTAATAGGATCTATCAGTATCCCACTGGGGATAAGATTGGTTGATCAAGTTTTATGTTGAAGTTGTAAAGAATCAATCCCTTACTCTGGTGTTACCATCCCAGTATGATTTCCCAAATTAACCCACTAATTTCTTAATCACACAAGTACCCAATAATTCTACCAATAATATGAAACTTATTTCCCAATAGATTAAAATAAAATCTCCCCATTTCTAGTTTCAATATTCAAATTTTGAGTTAAAAAAATATAGGTTTTTATTCAATTCATTCATTTTCAATATATATATACCATAGGATATTATCAAATCAATTTAATGCATTTTTCTCTTAATTAGATTTAAAAAATATATTATATAATTTCTATCATATTCAAATCACAACCTAATTTCCAATTCTAATAGAATTGGGGGGTTTTCCACAAAATATATGCAAATCTAATTTCAAATTTCAATTCACAATGAATTTGGTTTTAATAATTTGTTTGAACAGGATCAAAATTAGTAAATAAAATAAATTGTTTATAAAATTAAAATATCAACAGAACCACCTAATTTCAATCATATTGATGAGTTAAAAAAGCACCCATAATGGTAATTTCTAATAACTAACAATTATAACTAAGATTTAGAATCAATCCTTGATTCAAGATCCAAAACAATGGAGTTTGGAACATCGAACACATGATGGTTTAAAAAACCTATGGATGGATGAATGAGAGAAAGAGATAGATTTAATGGGAGTAGTTTCCTTATTAGATAGGAATCAACCAAGGTTCTATGTGATTTTATCTGCATAATAAGTTGGTTCGTGGATCAAAATGGTTCTTGAATGCTCTATGGACATAGGAATTCCTGATATTGTGATTTTAGGTTGATCATGACGTATAAGGTGGGTTTGGTAATTTTATTTTTATTTTTTAAAATTAAAATGTATCAGCTACATAGTTAGATAGGAAGGGACACACAATATATAAAACAGTGTGCCTTAACCCTGAACCACTATGGTGGGGTGCACAGTTTTTACTCGGTGGGAACATGTTTTTTCAAATCATTTAGAAATAATGAAATATTCCAATATTTATCTTTTCAGGGTTTATACTAGATTACCATATTGTTTTCCCAAACTCTACACCCATTGTGTAAATCCTAGAATCATACAAAAATTATAAAATTCACTGAAATAAACTCGAGATGAACCCTAACCGATGCATGAAAAATAATTAGGGCTGAGGATTACCTAAATACTATATCATGATGTTACCCACTGTACATAATAGATGTAGAGGATGAACCAAAGAAATTACATAAAAAGTATCCACTAATAATCTAGTCCATACTTCAAAATTTATATTTATATCTCCTTAGATATGCTCGAACAACATCATATGATTCTATATGAGTGATTTCTCTCAGTAGGGTAATCTTATTCTTTTTCTCAATCCACTACACCCCATTCTAAACATGAATGTTGTAATCAAGTATAAACACACAAAAAATTTCACATACAGGGTATGAGAAATGAATCTCAATAGGACACCCACAATGGTAAACCTATAACATAATATTATAATTATATGAAAAGTAAATATTCTCATCTTATCAGATGAATTATTAAAATACGATTAATAATAAAACCCATCACGATTCATAGTTTCTATTATAGAACTTGATCATCCCAAAATTAATTCATCTTATGATAGAATGTATCGAATAATATAATGTGGACCTCTCCAAAAAAAGTAAAATATAAACCCCTAAGTATTCTATAAATAACTAGGGATAGGACCATTACTCTTAATTATCCATTAACTAGATGACATCGATCAACCATACTTTCTTTGGCCAATATAAGAATGTATGTGAGCGTGAGAATCACCATAGGGGACCTCTATCATCTCTCTAGGGATATCATGCTGACACCTCCACTAAATAGTACTGTAAACTAGAGAATCACTATTAATTTCTCACCATTACCGGTGGCTCATGTTATACAAAATATAGATCAAAATATAAAAATGAGGGGGTGAAGTGTTTCTTTCAAAACATCTTGAGAAATATTGATGATAATGAATCATTTCCTGCTATATTTATCATATTATTTATCCATTGGAAATAAATATATATCAGGATGAAAATATTTAGAGTGGTTCGGGGCACAAAAATCCACTAGTTCACTCCACCAACGCTCTCTTCTATGAGCTTGGTAATTTTCACTAGTCGTTCCACTTTTCATGAGACCATCCACAACTGAATGCATGCAGTTAAGAACATTACAGTATAAGGTTAAAATAGATCCTTCTAGTTCTAAACACATATCTAATCTAATAGTGTGGTATGATAAACCAATACTAAAAATAAAATAGATTTTTTTTGAAAATAATTTCTGATTAATCTTCACAGCTGCAGCAGTACACAACTGACAGTAAATGGATTGTCATATTCAGAATGGTTTTCTTCAGATAAGTGTAGTACGGAATTGATCTAGTTGCAATTGATCTTGAAATATATTTTGCAACAAATCAGCAGTAAATTCACTATTGTTCTCCAATGTAGAACAAGTAAATATTTACCATTTTTCTTTCTGATAAAAAACAGAATCTGGTCGTTCGTTGTAGCAGCAGATCTATAGAATATCTTTTTAAAGAATAAGAAAATTATTTTTTTTATGAAACTCGAATATCTCAATATTCGAATTTTTTAATCCAAAAAAATTAAAAGATACCATTTTACCCATGTCATATATAGAATACAGATACACAAAATATATTGAATAAAGATAAGTGCTTTATTCATAAATTTAGATCCACAAAATTCTCCTCACCGATCACAATATTCAAAATGATTGAATAACAGGGTTGTCTTAACTTCCCTTAATAATTATAATTAAATAATTATCTTAAATTGATACATTTAATTATGAATAAATAGATTAATTCGGTCAAATATGCACTTTTAAAATGGTATTTGAATTGAGCATGAAATCAGGCAGATATTTCACAAAAGACAATTATAAAATAAAGTCTGCAATTCAAATCTCCAAAGATGGAAGAAGTTAAATGTAGGGTCCTAAATGTAATGTTGATTACAAACTTAAGGATGATGATATATACATTTTTCATAGACATTCAAACATATGGTGTATGATCCAGACTTTTCTTTTCTTCAGAACATATGGTATATGATTCATACTTTTTGTTAAAATTTAAGGTTCAAAAAAATGTAGTGTTAATGATTAATACTTTTGTGATGAAAATTTAAGGTACCATACATATGTAAGGTTCATCATCCATACTTCTCTCATATAACAAACGTTATATTCCTTCCAAACATAGGGTTCTTTTACCATAAATTTTTATTAACTTGGGGTTGATTAACTATACTGTTCTAAACTCTTGTAAGATAAATGTTGGATATAATCCTTACACTATGCTATATAACATAGAGTATGAATAGTATTTCTGGAACATGCTGAATTAAGTTTCAAACACTTTTGACAAAATTTCACATGAATAATATTTTTTAATATTATTAAAAAATTAGGAATATAAAGAATATTAATATCCGAAAATTTACATAATGTAAAATCAAAAGAATAACATGTAATGGTATCTGTGAGCATAAAAATAATCATAAAAATTAGAGTATTATTGAAAAAATACATGCTCAAAAATCTCTAACCTTTTTATGATCACAAAACCCAAAAAATTATTTACATAAAATTTTTCAAGGATAAAAACAACATTAAAATTTTACTTTCAAATACCTCTTTAAAACTATAAAACTGGGGTTTATCAAATTTCTTCTTCAAAGATTCTCTAAAAAAAATTGTCCCCTAAAATTATATTTAAAAACAATGTTAAATTTCATGTTTATCCATATTTCTCCCCCTTTTTGTGATGTCAAAAGGATTGATATAATATGATATATAAAACATGTATTGTAGTATTGAACATGTAAAATATGTGATGATAATCTTTTTATCAACAATGGAAGCTATAATTTTTAATCAAGTCTAACATAGACATAATAAAAGTAAAAAATATATATGATAAAAAATAAATTTCATTAATAAAACAATATAAAAGAACTTGAATGATCAGGAATAAAGGTTGTTTGGGTAAAGGTTGGAAAAAGGGTACCTTAGTGATTCTGAATTACATCCTTAAACTTGGAAAACTATAACTTTAATCTCTTCATTACTCCATATCCCAGTTGAATTATTAGGTCTCTCCCTTCTTGAGTTAGATGAATATCGTCAATTAGTTTAACTATAAAAAACTCATGAAATATCTATTTCTTCTCTATAAACTGATTGAGCTTCTATTTGAATATGATCATTAATTCTCTAATACCCAATTAATATGAGGTATGCTGATAATCATAATGTTTCTGATTTTCTAACAGAACAGAAAAAAGAGTGAAATTAAATTCTAAATACCAAAACCTCTCATTCATGTTGCTCATTACAGTGGTAATGGCTTGTAATCTCTTGATAAAATTAGATGATGTACCTAATGTACTTTCTTTACATCCTCTGACAGTTGCACATTTTTTCTCCATAAAACTTTTCAGTTCTACCAAATCTGATTACAATAAAACTACAGATTTTTTTGTACCCTCTTCCATAAATTCTTTTTTAAAATAATCAACATATTTCTTTGAAAGATAACTATCTTTTAGATTTTTAAATATCAAATTCTCTTTCTATAACCCTATTCTTAAACCATCATTCTCTACATTGTCTCTATTACATTTTATGACATGTTCTTTAACATGATCCGACATAGAATTACAGGCACCCAGTTCTTGATTGACAATTGGATTTACAATGAATAGTGGTAATGATTGAGAATCTGATTTCCCTTCTTCATCCTACTCCACTGGTTGCTCAACTTATTTTTCTCCATAAATCTCAACTAATAATGATTCATTCATAACTCTTATGCGAATTTAAAAATAAATTTCATGAACAGGTAGATCTTCAATCTCAACTTCTAAAGATAGGTGCTCTTCCTGATCAATTTGTTTGGAAGTATTTTCTTTAATTTGATGTACAAAGTCAATATGATCCATTGATTGATCTATAATATCCATTTCGTGTGATTTTCCATCTGAGGAACCTCCTGTGTTCTTGTCTCTACCACGGCTAGACGAATAACATCAACCTGTTCTTGAGAAGCAGCTTCCTCTTTCTTTTCTTCATGAATATATTTTCCCACAAAATTATAACATAAAATATATCTTGTTTCAAGAATTTTATATATAGTAGGTTCCTTACCAACTGTTCTCTTCCTTGAACTAATAAGTCCTCCCTAACTTTCTTCATCTACAGTTACATATTCTATTTCAAATATGATTTTCCTAGATGTCTTTGAAACTTCCCATCTTTTGGATTCAGTCATACCTTCTTTAGATTTTGTAGGTTACTCCCCCTAAGTAGGTTTCGGATCCTCTTTAGCTCCAACAGGCATGACTTTACCTTTTACTATGCTTCAAAAAAGTCCATGATTTTTCAATGTTCCACCATTCAACACATTACTATAATGGAATCTGAATTTTACATCAATCAGTCTTTCCATATAATTCAAAATAAAAACATTGAAAAAATTATTCCATGAGGATATAAATTCACTTAACCCTCAGGTTGATAGCATTAATTCAAATATTTAATCATGTATTTTGGAAAATTCTGCTTTATGTCACGTAAAAATAGTAACATTATATACATATTTGGAAAAACAATCTTCTCTATCCCAGACATACTTTGGGATATCCCAGTTTGAATAAACATATCAAAATTTTCTGATCTAGATCTAAATATTTCACCATCATTTTCCTGATTTATGAAGAACCAAACATAGAAAACATAATATCCTCATATTTATGATTTTTATCCCTGATTGACTTTCAGTCAAAAAGAAAAACTCCCTCATGAGGGCAGTTCAAGAAATTTTATATTTCAATAGAAGATATTGATAACTCCATGTCTTCAATATTTGAAACAATAGAATCTTCTCTATCTCCCAAACTAAATTAAACAATTTTAAAAAACTTCTCAACTCAACATCATAACAAAATTCAGTATAGTCTTCAATGAATTTCATATAAATACCTTGAAACGATAACTCTTTGTTAAACATAATATTCATTTGATAGAGTTATTCTTGATCAATGACTTTTCCCTAAAGGATTTTCTTTTCAGTTGAACAATGACGCTTCACGTCACTGGGTTTGCCTTCTTTAATACCCTTTGTTTTCATTTCTATTGAAACTCTGAGAAGTTTTGAGGTTCTAGGGTTTAGGATATGAGAGTAAAGGATAACTAAAGAGGATAAGGGTTTTGGTAGTCCTAAATATTTTCAAGAATTGAGCAGTTTTGGAATTCGAAATGGGATCAGATAGAGCCTTGATTCACATGTCATTACGTACATAAAAATAATTTCATAAATTAAAATAAATTAAACCATATGTGGCATATTTAACATTTATTATTGAATAAAATTAAATGTGTTACTCATTTAAATGATAAGTAACAAAATTATTACAAATAGCGAATAAATATGAAATCAAAATATTACGATCAAATAAAAATAAGATTAAAATTAAATACAACTTATTTATAAATAAATAAAATATAGATTTAAAAATAAAATTATTTTTAAATTAGATAAATTTAACTCTAACTTAATAAAATCAAAACATGCAGTGGGATGTGGTTTAGTAAAAATATCAGCTAATTGAAATTTTGTACTTATACATTCGAAAAATATATCCTTTTTAAGAACATGATCTCATAGAAAATGAGTTCTAATGTCAATATACTTAGTTCTAGAATGACTTATAATATTTTTATTGAAATATATATAGCACTACTATTATCACAAAAAATAGATGAATTATCATAATTTAGTCAAAACTCAATAAGAGTGATTTTCATCAACAAAACTTGTGGACAACAACTGCCTACAAATACATATTCTTCCTCGGCTGTTGACAAATAAACTGAGTATTGTTTCTTACTATACTATGACACTAAATATTTTCCTAAAATGTGAAAGTTTCCAAAGGTGATTTTTCTATCTAATTTGAAACATCCAAAATTTGCATCCAAGCAAGAAATTAAATTAAAATTATAATATTTTTTATAAAGAATAGATTGAAAAATGGTTACTTTTAGATATCAAAAAATTATTTTGATAGTTGTATAATCAGATTATTTACTATTTTATTGAAATATTTCACAAAGACATACTGAGCACATGATATCTGGCCTTCTAGAAGTATGATATAATAAACTACCAATCATACCTCTATATAACATGTTTTCTATTGGTTCTCTAGTTTCTTCCAAATCGTTTATTATATTAGTACACATAATAGTTATATATGTATGGTTGTTTTTAAATCCAAATTTTTTTAGTAATTCAGTAATGTATTTGCATTGATTCAAAACACTTCCAAAATCCATTTGATATATTTGAAGTCCTAAAAATAAATTTATTTCTCTCATCATACTCATTTCAATTTTTTCATTATTTTTCAATACTCATGAATTTTTTTTATTTGTTGATACAAAAATTACATCATCAACACAAATTTGAACCAATAAAATATCAGAATTTATTGCTTTCTTAAAAAAATTTGGATCTTCCATAGAAATATTAAAATCATTTTTCAAAATAAAATAAACTAATCTTTTCTTCCAAGCTTTAGGTTCTTATTTAAGGCCATAAAGAACCTTATTATGTGAAAAAACAAAATCTAGTTTTTGATAATTTTCAAAACCATGAGGTTTCCCTATAAATATTTCCTCCATTAAATAACCATTTAAAATGGAAAACATAACATCCATCTGAGATAATTTAATGTTCGTATGATATGCATACACTAAAATAATTATAATAAATTATAATCAAGCTATTGGGGAAATGATCTCATCATAATCTATACCTTCTTATTGATTTATCCTTTACCTACTAGTCTACTTTATTTCTAGTTATAACTTTTGGATTATTATGTTTTTTTCTAAAGACCAATTTGGTTCCAATAATTGGATAGTTCTCCGGACATTAAACAAATATCTAAACTTCATTTCTATAGAATTGGTTTAGTTCTTGATGCATTGATATCGACCATATTTCATTAACTAAGGATTTTTCTATTGACATTGGTTCTAATTGGGATAGAAAGGTAGAGAAATCAACTAGATTTCTTATATCTTCTCTTGTGTTTATTCTTGTTTCTATGTCTCCTATAAAAGTTTCTAAATGGTGATTATTTAGAGTTATTGATTATATAGGTAAAAAATATTAGGTTTATTGGTGTCATGGTCTTCTAAACTAAACTGAATTTTGTTTATATCATTTTCAAAATCATCTTTTAGGTTTTCAAGTCTCATGTTATTATTAGGGTCAGACTTATCAATTTGATATTTCCTTTTTTCAAAAGGGTTAGATTCATCAAATTTCACATGAACTGATTCTTCAAAAATCCTTGAATTTTTAGTAAAAACTCTATAAGGTTTAAAGGTAGCGGAATATCATAAGATAAATCCTTCATCATATTTTGGATCAAAAATACCAATATTTTCCGTGATTTTCAACATATAAACCTTGCATCTGGAAACATTAATGTCTCTACTATAAGTTTTTTGTTATTCTAATGTTAATAGGGTGTCTTTTTAAAAATTGGTTTGATTAAAACTCGATTCATTATATACTAGGTTGTGATGATAGCTTCACCATAGAAATAAGTACGAATACTAAAGTCATTTAGCATATTCCTAGCCATTTCATGAATAGTTTTATTTCTTCTTACATCAATTCCATTCAATTGGGGTGTTATAAATTTAGAGAAGGTGTGTTTAATACCTAGATTTGAGAAAAAGGTATTGAATTCCGGATTCTAAAATTCTCCATCATGAACACTTCTTAATTAAATTATTTTAATTTAATTTTCATTTTGAACAGCATTGTAAAAACTCTTAAATATAGTAAAATATTATTATTTATATTTTAGAAAATACATCCAAGTAAATCTAGAATAGTCATCAGATAAAACATATACATATAATTTACCATCCAAAATTGCTACTCTTGATGGTCCAAACAGATCCATATAGATACGTTCTAAAGTTTTAGATGTAGATATCATGTTAAGTGATTTGAAGGATGATTTATACTGCCTGCCAATTTGACATGAATCAGATAATATTTCACTATCAAATTTAAGACTAGGTAAATCAAAAATTTAACGTATCTTATACAAATTATGTAAAGTATAAACATTTAAATTTACATGTCTTCTATTCAAGATCTATGATTCATTTATTTTAACTGTTAAACAATTTAATTTTTTTAAAAAAAAGAAATTATGTCTAGGGTACAAACATTGTCAGTTCTGGGTGCTCCAAATTTAAGAAATTTATCTCTAAAAACATAATAGCAGTTGAAATAAAAAACAAAAAAATAACCACCATCACAAATTTGAGAAATAACTATTAGGTTATGCTTCAATACTTGTACATAATGTACTTTATTTATTATTGTAACTTATGGATCACCAACAGTTCCAATACCAATGATTTGTTTTTGGAATTATCACCAAATATGACTAATCCAACAACCTTTTCATTTCTAGTTTTAATGTTCCATGAGTTTTCACTCATACCCCTCGAGAAACCACTATCCATGTACCATATTTCTTTTCTACTTTTGTGACCCTCTTTGTAAAAATGCATTTAATCAATGGTTTGTTTTGGTACCCTTATTCTCTTGGGTACAATAGTGTTAGCTAACAGTGATCCGAGAATCCATATTTTCATTGTTTTTCATTAATCATTTGAGTCAAATACAGTAACTAAAATAATTTCCTTTTAAATTACACTAATTTGTGGAATTCTTAAATAACAGTTTTTTTAATATGTCCTTTTGTTCCATAGTAATGTCAAATTACGCTTTTTGCATTTGGAACAAAATTGTTTTTGTACAGTTTAGGTTTCTCACCATTACTGCCTTTTACGTATCATTATTTGTTAATAAAATTCTAACCATGAATTTATTTAAAGTATTTTATCCATTTGTAAAAAAGAGATATGTACGTTTTCAAGATTATACTTCATATTATAGTGTTTTGATCATAGTTTTATGATCTTCACTATTTGTGTTATATGATAAATATTTTTCAGATAATTTTTGATATTCGTTTAAAAAGGGTCTCTTTCTCCTAAAATAGAACTGTGAATATATTTTTTGTATTTTATGCTTCTTTAATAAGGAATCATTTTTTTTCTTCAAGAATATTACAGTAGGCATCTAGTTTTTCATTTGAGCATCTAGGGTCAGAATTAGAATTGGAAGAGTAATAGGATTATACCTCAATATCTACATCTATGAAGCACATGATTGATTTTAGGTTTGATTATTACATTAATGGGTCATACTTTGATGAGAAACTAAATTTTTCAAAAACACTCCATGTGGAAATCCATTCTCTTTTATATTTCTTCTCTTAATCATTATTTTTAAAAAAATAATTTTTTTTCTCTTTTTAGAAGAGGAAATTCTTGTCTTTTGTGACCCATTTTCTTGTATTCATATTATTTGACCTCCTTTGTATGTTTATCATCTGTCTTGAAGTATTTTATGAATCCATTAATCTTATTATAATTTTTTTTTGAATTTTCCATTCATCTGTTCTAGTTCAACTTCTGAATCAGATGAGTCGGAACGTTCTTCATTTTGATCTATTTTTCATCTTTCTTCTCTCCTGCTAAGATGTAACTTTCAAAGAAATATTTTATGTTTTTATCAAGACACTATGATCATTAGCTTCATCTTATATATGAGCTTCATACATCATCAGGGTTCCAATCAATTCTCTCATAGTTATATTTTTAACACGTGATGATTTTTTAATGGTTGGTGATATCCCATTTCATTGGGTTGGCAGTACTATTAGTACATTCAAGAGAAATGTATGAAAAATCTGCCAATGGAAGACTGATAAATATTATAGTAAGAAAACTCTACCAAGGGAAAATGTAACACCAAATAACCACTAAAGTATTGAAAATATTACTGTAACATTTCCTCCAATGTCTGGATAGTCCTCTCAGTTTTCCATCTGTCTGAGGGAGGAAGGATGTTGTGAGGCATAACTGGGTGCCAAATGCATTTTGTAATCCCCTCTAGACTCGTGATGTAAAACATGTATCCTGTTCTGAGATGGTGGATCTAAAAACCAAATGAAAATACACTATATCATCCACATATGTCTATGTTAAACAATCTATTGTGCTTAAATCCTTGATCTCTATGAAGTGAGTTGATTTCGTCAACAGATCCACTACTACCAAAATATAATTGCATAATCCATGAGCCCAGGAAAATATTGGGACAAAATACATCGATATTTCATCTCACATACACTCATGGACATCTAGGGGAGACATCAAACCACTGCGAACACGGTTTTCATCCTTCACATGTGGGGAAACCATGCACTTTTCCACAAACTCCACCACTAACTGCTTTATCATTATCCACCAGAACTACTCCCTCAATACCCGATACATCATAGAAATTTTTCGGTGTACTGTTATGGGTGCGATATGAAACTCAAAAAAAATTACTCTCATTCTATCACTGGAATAAAAAACGTCCCATGAAATAACATACGATTATCATCATCCTTCGACCGTCCCTCCAGATCATCACCCTAATCAAGGTGATCACACATCACCTCCACATCTAAGTCCCTCCATTGATACTCCTCCACCTTCTGACAAAGATATGATTGTAATCTCATCTGAAGTAGCTAGCCTCTACCATCATTCATTCCTTCATCTAAGTGCATTGTAGCAAACTCCTCAATTTCTCTCTAAGCGTCCGTAGATTCCCAAAATACCTCCTTCTGTAACTTCCTTATCAAATAATCAACCACAACATTACCTCTCCTATGTTTTATGTGATCTCAAAATTGTAATCCTGGAGAAACTCCATCCATATCCACTTTTGAATGTTTAGATCTCACTCGAAAAAGATGTACCTCAATCTCTTGTCATCAGTGAAGAGGGAAATGTTCTCCCCAATGATATAATTTCACCATAGATTTAGTTTGAACTAGACTACTACTATCTCTAAATCATTGGTGGAATAGTTATGTTCATGATAGCATGCCTTCCTATAACCACTTGAAATCACTCCTCGTTACTATATCAACACGCAACTCAGTTCTAAACGGGAATCATCACAAAACAACTCAATCATCACCCCTTCCTCTGAAATCCATGTCTCTGGGGGCACTAACCATCCTTCCCTTCAGATAGCTAAAAGATCCTTGACACTACTCACTCCACATAAATTCTTGACCTTTTATGGTTTGATCCATCAACATAGCTATTTCTCAATAGAAATCTGCCACGAATCTCTAGTAGTAACATTTAAGGCTGAGAAAACTGTGAACCTCTACCATGTTTTTAGGTACTGCCCAAAATAAAACTGTCTAGAACTTCAATGGGTCCACTTTTAAACCCTATTGAGGCAACACAATTCCAAGTAAGTGTAACTCCCTTGTCCAAAACATGCACTTTAATAGAGTTTCACTGAGATGGTGATGTTGAATGTCCTCTAGGAGAGTCCTGAGATGCTTGATATGCTCCTCCTATGAAATCAAGTTGATTAGGATGTCATTGATGAATACAATGATGACTGAGTCCATCAACTCATGAATGATAGAGTTCATAAGGCCCATGAACACGGTTGCTGAATTAGGAACACCTAATGGCCTAACCATAAACTCGAAGTTCCCATAATAACACCGGAATGAAGTCTTTGGGATGTCAGCCTCCATCACCATTAACTAGTTATACCCATTCCGCAGATCGATCATAGAGAACCAAAATTCTCCCCTTATCTTGTAAAAAAGGTTTTCTATTCTCAAGAGAGGGTAACAGTTCATGATCACTTCCTGATTCAGTCTCTGGTAGTCAATACAGATCTCATACCATCATATTCCTTCTTCAAAAACAAAACCAGATCAACCCACAACAACACACTAAGTCGGATGACACCCTTATTTGTGAGAACACCAATCTGAATCCACAAATCCCATAAATAAAAATGAATCATCTGATACGAATACATTGAAACTAGATAAGCATCATGTTATAAGTATATCTACGACTCAACATCACATTGAGGTGGTAGAGTCACAACTTCCTCGAGGAAAATATCCAGATACTCTCTAAAAACTCCTGGAACCTCCACTATCATAGCATCCATCAATCAAACTGACAACCCCACTAACAAGTAAAGAATAGGCTCTGTGTGTAGGCTACCCATATGAAAACCCATATCACCAACAAAATCCACATATTTTCAACCAAGGATTGAAAACATGACTATTCTCAAGAATAAGTCGATAAAATAATGCACAGTGTACAACCAATTGATGCCAATGATTACATCATATATATGACTGCATCAGTAGCAGAAAGAGATCCCTACTAGACCGATGTGGCACCAACATCAATCCACATCCCCATAAAACATCAAAAAGGTTTTTCTGACCTCCGACTAGTGTACTCAACACCATGGTAATGGAAATTATCTCTATATCTAGTCCCAATGAATGGGAGGGACATGGTGAAATGAAGGAGTGCGATGCTCCTGAATCAAACAAGGTGCAAGCACGCATACAAAAAAATTGATCGTACTTCCAATGATCTATGGATCTATTATAACTACTCCCTCTTCAGTGCGAAACTTACCACGCCCAGATCCTCTACCCCTCGGTTGTTGTCTACCTCCCTAGAAATTTCTTGGTTGAGGTCCTTGGGAAACACCATTTGGTTGTCCTCCTACTACACAATCCTCCCATTGGTGGAGTAGCGACTTGGTGTCCCTGCTCATGGATTGTCTTGATTGGAAACAACTATCGAGGAAGATTCTAAACCTACCCACCTCTGCCATATTGAGATCGAGTCAATAATTGTCCCTAGAGGTTCCCATAACACCATTAGGAAAAACACCTTAGCCTCAGGCCTGTGGAAAAGGGGTGAGGCCCAGAGGGATGCAAATGAAACTATTAGGGTTGGCTCCTAGCTGGCCAAAACCTTGATGTCCCTGACATATAAGACTTCATACTGGTGACATTTCCCATAGAAGATCAAAACTATCTTCCCTCTTATAGAAGATAGCCTTGTGATTTTATCCTTTCACTCACCTAATAATTCTTATCAACCTATATGTATGTCGGTAGGGTGATGAGAGTAACCACATACTGAAGAGAAGGACAAATTGCATCCACGAATCATCTCCCATGAGACTCCTTATCTAGAAAGAGATCTGGAGAAAAACGTCAAAGATCCTAGAACTTGATCCTCAACTCCATTACCAACATAAACCCCTACTAAAGGGAGAGTAGATCCTACCTATTCTTGTCTTTCATCATGGAAGATAGTATTTCAAACCGAAACTCATTCTAAAATCCAACCTAGAGAACATCGGTCTCCTTCCTCTCCTTGAAGTAAACTAACCACCACTAACATATTGATCCACTCATTTAGCTCATTACCTGGGGAACCCAGTACTCCCTAGGATCCTAGATCAAACTGGAATTGATAAACATTTCCTCGATCCAACAGACAATATCCATATCTAAGACATTATCATCATACTTTCCGGGAGTCTTCCACTAGAAATCATGAAGCATCTTCTACCACTGATCATCCTCCTCTGCTAGATATACCCTACTCCAGTCAATTGGGTCGGCCTGCTGACCCTCCAAAACTTGTTCCACACATGGACACTGTCCATGATCCATATATGAAAGGAAAATATGGAACTCTTATGCCCGGTTAGTGTGGAATATTTCTCTGAAGATTCATTTTATCTTTTTATTTTTATTAATCTCCTAAAAAACCCAAAAAAAATAATAGAAGTCATCATGATGTGTGTACATTTCCTTGGGTTTCTACCCAGCAAACAGTTTAGCCTCACATAGTCATGCAGAATGCTCAGAGTCTATAAAACATATCGAGGGGGTCCTGAAAATCCCACTTCATAGTCGTTCTTCCCTCACCTATGTAACACACCAAGATCATTTAACATTAGTTACCTAATAACCCATCCAGTCCTCTCTATGACTAACACCATACTCCATCCTCTCTCACAAAAACCGCATTCCATAGAGATGATTCTATCATGACCAACCTTATTCAAGATGAGGGAAGGTATAAAAATAAGACAATACCTTCCTTCCTCATTATGAAAGAGGGATAATGACCACTGTGTCCCTCCTCCAATAGGCCTCGGGGTGGCAACCAGCATCAAGGAGATAGAAATATCACAAAAATGGGATGCATTACTCTTTTATAGTAACTAATATAGGGAGATAAAATGTACCAACCTTCAAAAAATCCATGATATATATATATATATATATAATGAAACCAAATTCATCCCATATTCATGCTTAAAGTATAATTTCTAAAAAATTACAATGAAATATCTACTGTAAGTACAAAAATAAAATTATGTAGTGACACAACAACATTCTCCAATGTTTGAGCTACTGAGGTCCAACATGGTCCACATAATCGTTTTGGAGACCTTAAAATACGTTTATGTTCATAGGGTGTTTATAATAGTATACTAAGTAGGGAGAACCCAAACTCACTCATGCACAACTGGGAGAAGCATAATATTTCCCCTATGAGAAAATAGTAGAACATCAAAAGCTCATATCAAGTTATACTATCCACCCCAACCTCACTAAATCACATTCACCATATAATGAAATTCAAGTAGTGTAATGTAATAAGCACATCAATATTTTGGTACCCCGCACCACTTCCCACTAATTAACTAGAACATCCTGACACATATACCCTTTCCACAAGCCCAACAATCACATCCTTTATGATAACACACGGGGCACCACCACACCACAGACCTTCCCGTAGATAGCTGGGATTCACACATACCACACCCTACCAACAAAAACCTCGGCATCATCAAAAAGAAACCTAAGATACAAAACAAATCTCACACAACCAGTACCATAAGATCTGTTGACAAACCTCAAGCCATTAATTCCTTCCCAAATAGTCTTCGGTGGTAAATTCATATAAGAGGGTGAATAGAAGATCCAATAACCTTCCATCCATCCTCCAACTAAGATGTTGGGAAACACACCCACCCCCATATATATGGGGGTGTTCGGCATGAAGTGCTTAACATGGGTGGGTTCTGTATTGAAAACAACAGGAACTGAAAATATATATATACATATAGGTACAAAACACTCTGATTAATCTATGTGTTTTCAAAACAAACTAAAAGCCCACACAAAACATCGCTTTCTACAACCTCCAATTGAACATACGAACCCGAATGATGGTCTATTCCGTAAGTCGATGTATACACCCAACCAATTCATTTATCCAGTTGTCTTTATGAATTTATCCATTTTTTCATTTTTTTTATTCAATCAATACCCAGGTAATTAAAAAACACAACATCTTCAACAGTTCTCGAAAGGATAAAATCTACTAAAATCTCCCCAAAACAAAACAAACAACAAAAAACCCAATACATTCTTATTCCCCATTTAACACCCATTCGTACCTCTAAAATCATTCTTTAAAGTTATCCAACCTAAATCATACTCTCACAACCAAAATCGGTAACCCTGCAACACAATAACACCATATCTTGAACAACCATAAAAAAAATCATTTCACATCCAAACCTGCATCCCCACTGCCCAACCACTACCTAGAAGTATCCCCACTACACCAAAATACCATCCATTCTACAATCAATCAATCTCTCAAACTGAGATACCATCACAATACTAGGACCACCCCATATACACAGTCACACCTATCAAACATGTCGAATTTATATCTAGACAATTTTTCATTAAAATTCCACTTTGATTACCAGGGGTGATCATACAAGGGTTTTCTTCCTTTGGAATCTATTTCATTTAACTGGGTATATGTGATTAATCAGAATGCAATTTACAAAATATATTCACAATGAAACAAAAATAATTCTAAGGAATCACCCATGTGTACGCAAAGACAACCAACAATCATGATTTTCATACACCACACAGACACATTAGATAGCATCATAAACAATGACAATAAAAAATGTTATCAACATCAATCCATACCCATCCTTCTATAAAAATCAAATTAGAATTTATCTTTGTTAAAATATTGGATTCTTCCATTTTCAAAAAAGGTCATTACTATGCCCACCCTGCATAATACACAATTAGAAGAGAGATGATGTAATTTCCCACATGGAACAACAGGTTACCAAAAGTCCTCTATTCACAAGTAGTAGGAAAAATCTAACGAAAACCCGAACGATAGATATGAAACAATAGATGACTCCATGGGAAGGGAAGGCTCTTGGCACATCAAGAGAGAAGAGAGGAGAGGACCTCGACATTAGAAAATATAATCTTGATCCTATAACAATGGAACATGTAACAACCTGAGATTTTATAAGAAATATTCTTTCTAATTTCTATCATATCTTCTGTTGTACACTACACCAAGATTATCTTGCGCTATATGCAACACCGTATTATCTTGCAGTATACGCAACTCTATTTTTGGATAGTGTTACACACAATTTCAAGTTTGGTTGATATTAATCATTCTACAAAACATTGAGTGTATATATATATATATAGTCAATGTATAGATGAAATATGGTTGTATTTTGTTATACGAAACAACAAAGGAGTCTTTCCCTACACGAAACCCTGACATGGCTTACATTACACGCAATCGCGACTTTCCTCGATAGCGTGTGTTGTACGCAATACCAGGTATCACTAAACAACGATATATGGTTATAATATTATTATGAACTAGACTTTATAAATAGTATTAACTATATTTTTTATTTTATAACATTATTATTCATCTTAAACATTTTCTACAACATGGTATGAGAACAAAATAAATTTTCAGGTAATATAAGTATTTTTCAGAAAATGTAGTTTTTCCGCCATTTGATGTCGCACACATTTTAAATATTAATTTTCAAAATTTTATAAGATTATTTTTATAAAATAAACTTCTTCATTTTAATAAGAATATAAAAAATACATTGGATAAACTTTTGATATTTTTCTGACAACGTTCTTATTTTGATGAATAGTAAAAACATGCTAAACTTTACTTAAAAACAACTTTTTTGATCGATATAGTTTATATCATTAAATTATAATAGTAAATTATTTTAAAATATAAATATAATATATTTCTACCATTTAATATAATTTATTTCATTATCATTGATGTTACATTGAATTCGTAGGTTAAATCAATTCAATCTTTTGCAATGTTTAAAATAAAAACCTTTTGTTTTTTACAATGGGATTAATTTTAAATTAATTACTACAACATCTGCGTTTTGAATTTGGAAAAATGGATTCAATATTTGGAATTCTTAGGTCCAAATTATGTTAATATAATACATTTTATTTTTGGGAATTGTGAATAGTAGCTACGGTAAATTTTAATTACCACAGTTAAAGGAAAATTAGGTAATTAAGGGTAAAATAATATTATAAAATTACTCTAAATCATGGTTTAATATAATTTCATGATTATATTTCGTCATAAGTAATATTTGGGTCGAAATTTAATCCATTTGAACCCACTTGGATGTGATTAATACCTTTAATTTATTTTGTTCTAATGAAAGTGAAATATGTCTCACTCAAACTTTAATAATTAGATTATTTATAATATAAGGATATACATAATATAATTTAGATTATAAATACTCATTTTAAATATAAATTTTTTTTCTTTATCATGGTAATTTATTAGTAATTTTTATGAAATATTTAATTACCTTAATAGCTTATACATTAATGATGTATAAATTATTTATTTAGTGAAAAATCAATAATATAGTTTTTATGAAATTAATAATACCAATAAAAAGGACCAGAAACTTGGCCAAACCTTATTTTTAGAGTATATATATACCCTAACCATCCAAGGGTATCTTTTTGGACCATTTAGAGCCTTATAAAAGAGAATAGGATATTTATATTATTTTATTTTAAATGATGTCCATGATGTCACCTTCATAATTGAATACATATAACAATTTAAATGTTTTGGTTTTAAGATGATAAATTAGAATAAAAATATTATTATGAAAGGTATTATATTTATAATAATCATAAGATTTTATTTTTAATTTTTATTCAACTAATAAGTATAATAAATGATTATAAAAAAATGATGTAGTAATTGATTTATTAAGAGAAATATCAAATAAATGGTTTTATAAATATTAAAATAAACATTATATGAACTAATTAATTTTCACAAAAAAAATTATAGATTAATATGACAAGTTATAAATCTATTAAACGTTTTTTCGAATATATCACTTTTGTGGAATTTATTTATATTCAAATAAATAAATAGTGTCAAAATTAACACCATTGTTATTTTATAAAAATAATATATTATTAAATTGATTACAAGTCACATAAATATTTAAAAACTTATAAATTAAAATTTATATGGTCTAATATATCATAAATAACCAATTATGGAGAATTCACAATACATTAGTAATTAATTATAACAATTTAAAATTTAGAATCTTATTATAACAAATAAAATTAAATAGATTAAATAAGGATAAATCAAGGTCATAAGGTTTAAAATAAACATCCAACTTGTATAAATTTTATTGGTTGATGATATTACAACAGTATCTCATATAATATTTTAATATGAGTCCTTTTAGATGTTTTAAGTGGGTTTTTATTTGTTATAAATTAATATTTTTGAGGATTCAAAAGGTGCCCCTCTCCTCCCTTATAAAAGGGAACCTCCTCCCTCTTCTCTTTACACTATTTTGAGCCTTAAAGCTCAGAGAAACCCGGAAGATTTCCCTTATCACATTCACTAGAAACATTATAGTGGTTATGGTCTCCTCAAAATACCAACTCTAGTGCCTTAAGAGGAAGCTTTAAAGAGGTGCGTCGAAGAAGAGGTAATATCTTCTACCGATTCTTTCAACTTATTGCATCTTCAAATTCTTCTTCTATAGTTGTTTCATTATAAATTAATAACATCAGTATCACTAATATACTGATATGTTATTATAAAAATGAATCAATCCCATTTCACCTTCTATCCATCCTACGGAAAACGAAATCATCGCGCGTGCGTACGTAAGGAATATCATCTCCACAACGTGGTGTAATATGTTTTTCCACCACCACCTTACTTGGATGGGTATAATGGTGTAAAGAATAAATATATATGGTTATTATAACATCATACTGATTCTGAGATATTATATCATCCACTCAATTTCTATTCAATAATTATGGAAATGATATCATCGCTCGTGTGTACGTACGGACTACAGTCTCCACGAATGCGATGAGATTCATTTTCCATGATTAACCATTCAAGTATGATTATAAAGTATATAAAATAAATAATCATGAAAGATATCACATAATAATGATACTAGATTTATGTACATATATGTTTAATTTATATAATTCAATTCAATTCAATAAGGAAACGAAAACAACATTCATGCATACGTATGACCTACCGTCTCCATGAACGGTGTATTTCATTCCATTTATCGATCTATCATATATATTTATATGCTGATATATATATTATATATATAAATCATATTTTAAATTCTGGAATTATGTAAATTAGGATATAAGTAATAATATCAAGAACAACAAGTCAAAACGTGTAAGATAAATGAAACGATTTTACTGAAAATGATGCTTTAACATGGAATTTACAAAAGAACAGGTAATATAAAGTCATAAGTGAACCATATATGATATCGTAATAATTTATATGATTCTTTAATAAGCCAATGAATTCATTTAAATCATTAAATAGGAGGTTTGGATACATAAAAATCATATCGGACATAAGGTAAGGGATAATTATTCCAATCTCATTCTTATCCAAGATTGTTTATTCATAAGTATTTACTAGGGTTATGTTTATAATCCATGTCCATATGTTCTCAAAATGTTTTCATAAAATGTTTAATTTTCTTCCATGTATTTTTAATGTCATTTGTACCCTTTTTTGACTTTTACAACATCTAATGGAAGAAAACACTCTTTTGTTTACCATATGAGGAACCTTTTGAATTTTCTGACAAAAGTACGAGGAGAATGATTTTTTAAACTTATACAGCATGAAGAGATTTTTACGGTTTCATAACGAATTATTTTAATGATGTTTACTCTACATTATTTCATGGTTATTTTCAATAAAATACTTTTCTTTTAAAATTGTGTGGCATTTTTCGAAAAGAAAATGATTTTTAAGGAGAAAGGATATTTTCCTCAAGAATTATTTTCAAGTGTTTTATCAAAAACATTTTCCATATAAGATGACATTATTTCATTTCTGTATGTTTCAAGTATAATATCTCTATGATTTACATGGTTTCACATTTCTTATTATGAAATGATATCCATTTGTTTTATATTGATTATGTTATGATGGGATGATGTTTGTGAAACCCATTTTTATTCTTTGGGTTATGATAAATGATTTATGTTTATGTTGTAGAACAAGTAAGAATGATTTCATCATGAGATGGGTGGGACCTATATCTCCCTCCAATTCATTTGGTAACGAATTATATCTCATGAGATAGACATGGATAGAACGGTATGTTAATTCGGTTCAGGGATACAGGACTAGAATGAGGAGTGAACTCGATTTAAAAAGGGACATTGTCCACTAAGATGGTCTTGGCAGCAATGCCTTGGCTACTATGGAAATCATATCATTTTCTTAATGGTTTCCACAACTCCATGTTACATTCCTAGGCTATTTTATCATGATTATTGTTCCTTTATGATCAATGCCTTATGTACTACCAATATTTATGTCATTACTCGTGATTTTGATGTTTTATGTTCATGTTCTTACGTTCAAATGTTTATAGATTGTTTTATGTTCTCTATTTTTACCCTTACTATGCATTTAAGCTCACTCCTTTTTATCTTTTCTTTTCCCTAGGATATAGAGAAAGGTTTTAGGTTAGAAAAAAGGGGAAGATCTTTATGGGATATATTGAAGATCTTTCACCAATATTAGAAGATTATATTCGGAGTTTCCAAAGACACTAAACTATTACAGTCTGTTGGTGACTGTTTTTATTATGTATTAAGTATTCCGCAAAACTAATGTAATTTCCATGTACGAAAAGTTTGGGTCTCTACAGTTGGTATCAGAGGAAAGCATTAGTTAATGTTTGGAAACTAGGATGCGAAAACTTTAGTGAAATCACAAGAGATATTTCTATGGTATTTTTAGGGATGTCCCTATGGTTACATATACGTATAGGTTATCGTCCAATAATTATGGTAACGATATTAGAATTAAACCTAAGATGTTGGATTTTGAAGGTACTCCCCCTTTATTATGTTGTTATACCTATCATGATTTTTTCCTCTCACACTTTTCTTTTTGGGTTTTAGATCATGGCTGGAACCCAAATAAACCGTTTTGATAAATGTAATGGACAATGCAATGATTTTCCTCCTGAACAAACTAATATTATGTGAGATTGTGTGAAAAAATGTTATTTCTATACATACAGAAGCTATGAATCATCCTGGACTTCCAAATGATCAGATAAGGGAACAATATTCTATTGAGTCCTTCATGAGGCAACGTCCAACTTCTTTCAATGGGTCTTCTGATCCACTTATTTCTGAAAAAAGGATAAGTACCATTGAAAATATATTTTCCATACTTTGCTGCTCGGAACATGAAAAATTCATTCTCGATATTTACCATTTCGGAGGATATATATTAAGAATACAAGGCCCCAAGATGAAATTGAATCAATGGAATGGAATGAGTTCAAAAACGTATTTTTAAATAAGTACTTACCTCTTATTCTTCGAAAAATGATTGAAAAGAAGTTCCTTGAGATTAATAAAAAGGATGATGAATCTGTTGGCATGTAGGAAACAAGTTTTACAAGGCTTGCAAGGAATTATTCTAGCTTTATCTTCAAACATAAATGTAAAGTTGATAGATTCTTCAGTGGCTTAAAACCAAGTCTTCAAAGTGCATTAGCCATGAGAGGCTTTGAAATCTATGAAGAAATTGTGCATTGTGATATCATGGTAGAACTAGAAGTCGGTGTTACATATCAATCTCATGGTTTTGACAAAAAATGAAAGATGAAGGTCAAGTAGAAATCTCAGAACAATGGTGAAAAAGAAGATGAATGTTTCCTTATGCTCAAAGTGTGGAAAAAGCATGGTGGATATTGACGAAAAAGTACAAGAAAATGTTTTAAGTGTGGAAAAGAAGGTCATCGAGCAGTTTAGTGTTTATGTAATGGGAAAAAGGTAGCTAATGATGTGATTAGAGAAAAGACTATAGAGAACACTCTACTAACACTTCAATGCTTCAAGTGCAAGTAAATGGGGCATTATTCTAATCAATTCCCTAATCCAAGGGCTAATGATGATCGACATGAGCATCCTCTTAAGGATAAGGACAAAGAAAAGTCACATGCGATCACTATTGGAAAGGTTGAATATGGAAATGTTGTGTTGGAATGATTATGTGTTTATGTAATGGGATTCCAACATAATTTTATAAATATTATCGTGGAATATTGGAATATTTATGTATTAGTCTATTGTGGTTTTCAGTAATTTGATTCTACTGGTAACCATGAAAAGTGATTGAGATGTTTTTAGAAAGAAGTTGATATGCGTATAATGAATGGATAAGGAGAAAATGAAATTTTTGGTAGTATTAATGAGCTCATGACTGTTATAAGGACAAAGTTATATCATGGATTGAGTATATAGAAATTTTGGATTTTGGTATGTGGAAAGAGTTAACTTTTAACGGCATCCATGTTTTTACTAAGGTTCAATGGGTATTCATTTTTCCAGAGAATACAAGATTAAGGTATTCACATGTTTTGAATGTGATCAATAATATATATCTTGTGATATATGAGGGATAAATGATGGTATCCACGTTCTTGTAATATGACATTTTTAGTAATCATTCTCTTTATACTATGAGTTTGGAAAAAATTATTTTGGATAAGCCTAAAGATTGGAATGGATTATGTTGAACCTAAGTTAGTGTTGTTTAAGGCTAGAAATTTTTTCGATATTATTGATGGAATGTTATAATAATGTAGTTTAAGAAAAGGGACAACCTGCTGAACGGGCAACAACCCGTCGCGTCGGATGTGGCTATGGGAATCGAACCCACAACCGAAGTGCGATAGGCCTTTATCGCCTACCACTGGCCTACAAAAACTAGTTTTATTTTATTAATAGGTATTATAGATGAAGTATAAGACAATTTTTGGAACCATATACGATTAATCTCGCCATAATATGGACTTATATATATAGAATTTTCTAATCATATGTTTGAGACAGATGTAATGACCTATCATTCTATCGCATGATCTGATAACACTTCACAAAAGACAAATTCAACTTCATTTCTTTAAGAGATGAAGTGGAAATTGTTCAACGAATGAGCAACAGTAAGATTGTACCAAAATCAAGTAAGTATTTCTATTAATTGAAAAAAATTATTCAACATTTGGGAAATGATCTTGAAAACCAAAAATGTTTTCCTAGTGCCCTCAAATCTGATGAATCAAATGGTACCTTAGATCATCACAAATTTCGGGCTTTTTGAGTGTTGGATTTTTCATATCCATGTTCTCTACCACTCTCCCTTAGAACTTGATGGTTAGGTTTCTCTTCCATATCCATATTTTCACCTATGTTCTCCTATGTGGAAACCCAGTGATGAGTTAATTTGGGTAACCGATATGTTTCATAAATCACTTTTTAAAATTAAGTGTTAGTATTCCTTTTTATGATATGGGTTTCTATGAAAAAAACTTTCAAGTAGTAAACCATTTATTACCACGACGAATTTCGAGGGTGAAATTCATTATAAGGGGGGTAGAATGTTACAACCAGAAATTTTATAAGAAATATTCTTTTTAATTTATTTCTTATCTTCTGTTGTTCACTACACCAAGATTATATTGCGCTATACGCAACACTGTATTAGCTTGCAGTATATGCAACACTATTCTTGGATAGTGTTACACATAATTTCAAGTTTGGTTGATAGTAGTTATTCTACGCAACATTTAGTGTATATATATAGTCAATGTATAAATGAAATATGGTTGGATTTTTTTATACGCAACAATAAAGAATTCCTTCACTACACGAACCCCTGACTTGGCTTGCATTACACGCAACCATGACCTTCCTCAATAGCATGTGTTGTACGCAATACCGGGTTTCACTAAACAATGATATATGGTTATAATATTATTATGAACTAGACTTTATGAATAGAATTTACTAAATTTTAAATTTTATAACATTATTATTAAACTTACACATTTTCTAGAACATGGTATGGGAACAAAATAAATTTTTTGGGTAAAAAATGTATTTTTCAAAAAATACAGTTTTCCCGCCTTTTGATGGTGCACCCATTTTAAATATAATTTTTGAAAAGTTTATAAGTTAAATTTTACAAAATAAATATTTTCTTTTGAATCAGGATAAAAAAATTTACATTGGAAAATGTTTTGATATTTTTCTGACAACGTTCTTATTTTGATGAATAGTAAAAACACACTAAATTTTACTTAAAAACAAATTTTTTCATCGAAATATTTAATATCATTAAATTATAATAGTAAATTGTTTTAAAGTTTAAATTGAATATATTTTTACCATTTAATATAATTTATTTCATTATCATTGATTTTACATTGAATTCGTCGGTTAAATAAATTCAATCTTTTACAATGTTTAAAACAAAATCCCTTTTTTTGACAATGGGATTAATTTTAAATTAATTGCTGCAACTTTTGTGTTCTAAATTTGGAAAAGTGTATTCTATCTCTTTTGCAATGTTTTAGATTTTAAAACTTGTTTTATTAACATCAGGATTAATTTTAAATTAATTTCTGCAACTTTGATGTATTAAATTTAAAAAAAAGGATTCCATATTTGGAATAAGTGGGTCCAAATTATATTAACAGGAAACTTTTTATTTTTGGGCATTATGAATAGTAACTACTGTATATTTTATTTATCACAGTTAAAGGAAAATTAGGTAATTAAGGGTGAAATACTATAATAAAATTACCTTTACACTTTTCTTAATATAATTGGATGATTATATTTTGTTTTAAGGAATATTTTGGTCGAAATGGAATCCTTCTCAACCCACTTGGATGTGACTAAGACCTTTAATTTATTTTACTTTAAAGAAAGTGAAATATGTCTCACTCAAACGTTAATAATTAGATTATTTGTAATATAATGTTATACATAATATAATTTTTATTATAAATACTCATTTGAAATTTAAAATGTTTTTCTTTATCATCGTAATATATTTGTAATTTTTTTGAAATATTTAATTACCTTAATAGCTAATACATTAATGATATAGAAATTATTTATTTAGTAAAAAATCAATAATATAGGTTTTATTAAAATAATAATACCTATCAAAAGGACCAAAAACTTGACCAAACCTTACTGGTCGAGTATATATATACCCTTAGAATCCAAGGGTAGATTTGTATACCATTTAGAGCCTTATAAAACAGATTAGGACATTTATATTATTTTATTTTAAATGATGTCGAAGATGTCACCTTCATAATTTAATAAATATAATAATTTAAATGTTGTGGTTTTAAGATGATAAATTAAAGTAAAATTATTATTATTAATGTTATTTTATTTATATTCAACATAGGATTTTATTTTTAATTTTTATGCAACTAATAATTATATTAAATGATTATAAATAAAAGATGTCGTAATTTTTTTATTAAGATAAATATCAAATAAATATTTTTATAAATATTAAAATAAAAATTATATGAAATAATTAATTTTCTAAAAAAATTGTATAGATTACTATGACATGTTGGGAATCTATTAAACATTTGTTTTCGAATATATCCTCTGTGTAGAATTTATTAAAATTCAAATAAATGAATAGTTTCAAAATTAACACTGTTGTTATTTTATAAAATTAAAATATTATTAAATTGATTAAAAATCGCAATAATATTTAAAAATTATAAATTTAAATTTAAATGGTCTAATATGTCATAAAGTACCCTATTATGGATAATTCAGAAAACATAATTAATTATTTATAATAATTTAAAATTTAGAATCTTATTACCAAAAATAAAATAAAATAGAATAAATAAGGAAAAATCAAGTTCATATGTTCTCAAATAAACTTCCAACATGTCTAAATTTTATTTTTTGATGATATTAAAACATTACCCCATCTAATATTCGAATATGAGTCATTTTTGGAGGTTTTTAAGTTGATTTTCTTTATTATAAATTAATATTTTTGAGGATTCCAAAGGTGCCCCTTTACTCCCTTATAAAAGGGCACCTCCTTCCTCTTCTCTTTACACAATTTAGATCCTTAACTCTCGGCCAAAACCTACCCATTTCCATTCTAAACCTCCATAGGAACATTATAGGGGTTCTCGTCTCCTCAAAAGACCAGATCTAGTGCCTTAAAAGGAGGCTTAAAGGAGGTGCATCAAAAAAGAGGTAATCTCTTATACCGATTCATTCAAGTTATTGCTTCTTCAACTTCTTAATATTTAGTTTTTTCATTATAAATTAATAACATCAGTATCAATAATACACTAATATGTTATTATAAATATGAAAAAACCCATTTCACCTTCTATCCATCCTACGGAAAATGAAATCACGGCGCGTGCGTACTTACGGAATATCGTCTCCACGCTGTGGTGTAATCAGTTTTTCCACCACCACCTTACTTGGATGGGTATAATGGTGTAAATAATAACTATATAATGTTATTATAACATCATAATAATTCTGAGATTTTATATTATCCAATCCAATTCTATTCAATAATTATGGAAATGATATCATCGCTCGTGCGTACGTACGGACTACTGTCTCCACGAATTCGATGAGATTCATTTTCCATGATTAACCATTAATGTATGATTATAAAGTATATATAATAAATAATCATGAAAAATATTACATAATAATGATACGGGATTTATGTACATATATGTTTCATTTACTTAATTCCATTCAATTCAATAAGGATATGAAAACAGTGTTCATGTGTACGTACGGCCTACTATCTCTGTGGACGGTGTATTTCATTCCATTTACCGATATATTATATATATTTATATGATGATATATATATTATATATATGAATCATGTTTTAAATTCAGGAATTATGTAAATAATGATATAAGTAATAATATTAAGAAGAACATGTCTAAACACGTACGATAAATGAAACGATTTTACACAAAACGCTGCTTTAACATGGAATTTACAAAAGAACGGGTAATATAATGTATAAGTGAACTGTATATTATACCATAACAATGAATATGATTCTATAATAATCCAATGACATTATTTAAATCATTATACAGAAGTTTCGGATACATACGAAGCATATCAGACATAAGGTAAGGGATAATTATTCCAATCTCATTCTTATACGATATTGTTTATTCGTAAGTATTTAATGGGGTTATGTTTATCATCCATATCCATATGTTCTAAAAATGTTCTCATAAATTGTTTACTTTTCTTCAATGTATTTTTAAAGTCATTTTTACCCTTTTTTGACTTTTACCACATTGTATGGAATGAATATTTCTTTTGATTACCATATAAGGAACTTTATGACTTTTCCGAAAAAAGTACGAGGAGAATGTTTTTTCATACTTATATGGCACAAATGGATTTTTATGGTTTCATAATGCCTTTTCTTCATAAAGTTTACTCTAAAATGTTTCATGTTTATTTTAATAAAATACTTTTATTTTCAAATTGTTTGGAATTTTGTGAAAAGAAAATGATTTTTAAGAAGAAAAAATATTCTCCTCAAGAATTATTTTCAAGTGTTTTATCAAAACCATTTTCTATCTAAGATGACATTATTTCATATGTTTATGTTTCAAGTATAATATCTTTATGATTTACATGGTTTCACTTTTCTTATGATGAAATTATATCCATTTCTTTTATATGGATTATGAGATGATAGGATGATGTTTATGAAACCCATTTTTATTCATTGGGTTATGGTAAATGATTTATGTTTATGTTGTGGAATAAGTTAGAATGATTTCATTATGAGATGGGTGGGACCTATATTTCCCCCCAATGCATTTGGTAATGATTTATATCTAATTAGATAGATATGGCTATAATGGGAAGTTATTCCTGTTCAGTGATACAGGACTGGAACGTGGAGTGAACTCGATTCAGAAAGGGACTTTGTTCACTAAGATGGTCTTGGCCGCAATTCTTTGGCTACTATGGAAATAATATCATTTTCTTAATGGTTTCCACAATTCCATGTTTTATTCCCAGGATATTTTATCATGATTAATGTTTGTTTATGATCAATTCCCTATGTACTGCCAAGATTTATGTCATTAATCATGATTTTGATGTTTTATATTCATGTTCTTACGTTCAAATGTTTATGGATTATTTTATACTCTCCATGTTTACCCTTACTGATCATTTGAGCTCACCCGTTTTAATGTATTCTTTTCCCCAGTATATAAAGAAAGGATTTATGTAAGAAAAAAAGGGGAAGATCTTTATGGGAGATGTTGAAGTTTATTCCCCAAGATTAGAATATTATATTCCGAGTTTCCAAAGATGCTAAACTATTATGGTCCTTCGGTATCTTTTTTTGTTTTGTATTAAGTATTCCGTAAAAGTAATGGTATTTCCATGTACAACTAGTTTTGGTCTCTACAGAATGATAAATGGGTTAAAATGTCATTAATGTGGGATCGTTATCAACATTAAATGGTTTTAATATCATAAGGATTCCAGAGTGTTGGGATATGGAAAATATAATTAATATCACTTGAATCATCAATAGAAATACTTAAACAAGAATTTAATCTCAATTTACATCATATAAAGGATATGAGGTGTGAAACCGAAAAAATGGGAAAGGATCCATTAATGGTAGAGTCATTGACACCGATAGTGAGTCCCAAATGGATGTGTCACTAAAACCAAATCAAGTCACTGATGGGTGAGTCACCAACACTGATGACATGACTCACCGACACCGACGTCGTGGCTCCCTGATATTAACACCCTGAATCAATGACATTGACACCCTGACTCACCTGTGCTAATTCCCTGATTCACCAACATGGATGCCTTAAGTCACCGACACCAATGCCCTAAGTCACTGACATTGATTCTCTGACTCACAAACACTAATTCCCTGACTCACGGACACTTACGCCTAGAGGCACTGACACCATCTCCATGATTCACTAACACAACCATAAAAAATGGAAGAAAAAATAACTAAATTAAAATGTGATAATGTTGCCTCACAAAACACTAGAAACACTAGATTTTGACAAAGTAATGGGCCACAGAGATCTGTACCATTAAACTCTAATTTTTTTAATGATTAATTTCATTGAAAATAGAAATCATCACCCCATCATTATGAAATTAGTGTCAATGATCCACACATGTTTATGAGTATATAATACATGAAAATAATTATAAAAAATTAATGAAATAAATGGAAATTTATTTGAATATGCTTCATAAATAGTTAATTTTGATTCTTATATTTATGACACTAGAGTTTTAAGAACACTATTTTCAATCAACTATAGGGGTAACAGTTTCATTGACTCTATTTCAAAATCAATTAGGTCCTAGTCACCTTTACATATAATATTACTGTTTTTTTATCTTTTCATTCTAATGATATATATAGTTTCTCATCTTAATATATATGGAAATTAAATCCATTCATCAATAACGACTTCATTAAAAGAATATTTTCCAGAATAAAATCATAACACCAGTAAAAATAACTCCCATACATACAAATGAATTGTATCTTCCCTGTCCTTGTTTTTACGATCAAAATTATTTTTTCTTAAAAAAAATACAAGTATGTATTGTCTTATATATTAATAAAATTATCCATAAAACCTATTATTAAATTATATTCATTCAATTTTTCTATAATGTGAATTTTAAAAATGGATAACAATTCTTGAAAAAATAATTTATTTTATTACTTACCATATCAGATTAATAATAAATATTTATGTTTCATTAAAAGGTTATTTATTTAAAAATATTTATGATAAGGTTTTAATATGTTTTTTCACTACTTCTCAAAAAAATTAAATTAATTTTCACTCCATCTTTTTTAACAATGTTAAAAATGTTTTTGAAAATTTTAGTATTTTCACTAATATTTTATTAAATATTAATCCCTCAAAAATTAAATTTTTATGACTTTCTACTGGTTATTATGATATGATTCCAATATTCTAGATAACATTATTATATCCTATGATTTATTAAATTCATCTTATATGGTGTTGTTGAAAATTTTACGAAATATAACCTTTTTCTATTGGTTCATTAAGATGTGATTATAGTGGATTTTTAGTGGCCACGTATGTATGAATGTTAATGGGTGTGGTCCAATGTCATCCTATAATGCATTGGTTTATGATTATATCACATGAGATATTAACGTCTGAGAATGATTATTTTTTCGCACAGTTGTGGGAAAAATGGGTTTACTCGCATATTCGGGCCTAGATATATTTTTTCCTTTCACCTAGGCATCAGAATAATGGGTTTGCTCACAATGGTTTTAATATGATTATACACCACATTTCCATGTTTTTAAAGAAGTTATGCACAATTTTCAACCTTATTTTCTTTCAATTGATATTATATGAGTTAATGATTGTACATTATATTTAAGATATTAAACACTTTAATATCATTCTATGTTGTTCTATGATTATTGATTTTTATTTTGAACTATGTCATATTTTTTACACCTATATAACGATCATATTATGATCTTTTTTTTAATTAGTCGTGTTTTTTAATTAACATCTTTTGTATTCTAATATTTTATTAAAATATTTTTTTTCTATGTGTTCTCCTTATTATTTATCATATGTCATGTTGTTATATGTTTTTCCCTTATTAATAATATGAGATTTCCCCTTTCTTATATTTTAGTCCCTCATGATAGCAGGATGAGTATTGGTACTGAGATATGTAAAATATGGTCATGTATGGGGTCTTTAATGATAAATGATCATGAAACTAAACCTTTTGGTCATTGGATTATAAACTATTTTTTAGAAATATTATCTAAAAAAATAAATTTATATAAAATTTATATTTTACATAGCTTCGGCTATTATAGTTTGTATTAGAGAAAGTTTTTAGATAGTTTTTTTATTAGAGAAGATATTTTTAAATTATGCATATAAACCCATATTGAACCCGTATATATCATAAAATTAGGGGATTATATAAAAAACTGTAATTTCATTAGTAGGTGATTTTCCAATAAATTTCATCCATGTTTGCATGTCACATATGGATATGGGCCCTAAAATAGATTTAACTAGGATAAATAACTCTGAGAAGGGACTACTAAAAATTTATTTGATCGTCACCTAGTGCATGAAATAGTGTCCTACCAACACACCCGGTTTGATAGTCCTAGAGGATATTTTTTAGTTGATTTTATTCCCTTTATGAAATGCATGAACGAATTATTTCCTCATTACCTTGAGGTATTAGGTTGATAAGTGTAATATAACCCTGCTTAAAGGAAACTAAGTTATACCATGTGGGTTATAGGATGAACCAATATTGAAATAATTGAAATAAATATATCATTTATTTAAATGATTGTTTCATTAAAGAAGATATCTTTAGACTGATATTTTGAACTTTTTTTATCATTTATACTGATTCTATTATAAATTATCATAAACGGTTTTGTAATAATACATGGTTGGAAAGGGAAACATGAAAATGAATCTATGAATTCTATATACCTAAGACCCTCTATCAAGATAATATGAATAAATAGATTCCAAGTCTAACCAAGGTCAACGAGGTGGATATATTAGTAGAAATTATATATTTAATTTCTCATATATATCATAGATTCTTTCATTAGTACATTAAGATTAAAATTTCAAGGATGAAATTTTACTATGACGGGGGTTGGAAAAATTCAGAACCCCAGTATTTCAGAATATATTTAACATTAAATAATCCTCGAATTTATTATATGTGAAAAAAACTATACAAAATTTAAATTAAAACCATTTATAGTTTTTTAATCTTATATATTATAATTGAAATATATATATTAAATTATATTGTATAAATTTAATTTTCTATATCTCGAAGCCAATAAAACATGTATGGGATTGAAAAGTATAATTCATCATTATAAATTACAGTTTTCCTGAGAATGGTACTGATGTGGATTCACTAGCGATTTCCCTAAACAAATATGAGGATGATCTTAAGAAATCAATATTTGAGAAAAACCTTCTATGGAATATTTGGAAGATTGTGAGGGTATTCACAAGATCTATTCTAGGAGAACCGCCCCATAAATATCATCAAGATAATATCTATTTATAGGTCCTTACAATGAGTACATAAGAGGTTATGTAAGTAGAAATAAGGAAAATATCAGTAGATAATGATATATTTATATTTATAAATATATCCTTAGTTTTTATACATTTCGAAGGGTGAGTTTTTATAGTTACATATTTTGCGTAAAAAATGTATTTTCAAGAAATAAGTATTTTATTTCATGAAATAATGATTTTTATGATTTACCAAAAATAATATATGTTTATCATATAGATAATATGTGAACACAATATTAAATTTTAATTTATAAGAAATGTTTTAGTAAAAATAAAAAAAAATCATTTTCCTAAATAAACTCTGTTACTATATATTAGTTCTTGAAAGAAAAAATTTAATATTTTGGGAAGTAAAATTGTTAAATTAACTTCATTTTTTTGACAAAACATTCAAATTTTATCTTAATTCTTATTTTTGGAACTTTACAAAAAAAGTTGACTTTTTAGGTGAATAATGTAAAGTACAGTTTTTACAAATTATATACCATTTATGATGTTACTATTATATAATTATGAATTGTAAATCTATAAAAAATTACAAAAAAATATGTATTCTGTAATTTGATTTAAAATTTTATAATTTTAGTAATTTATAAAACTATATTTTATAATATTAGCTGGAATTATATTTTTCAAAAAATTATTTTAATACATCATAAAATAATTAATTTAAAATTAAGACTTATAATTTTAAGAAATTTAAAATTATTAAATTCATTTAAAATTTAAAATCATTAGATCCAAATTGTGTAAAAATGTGTCTTTATTTTTTGTCCCGAATTCTAAATTACATTGTTAAAAACTAGTTATGATGGTAAAAAACAAAATGGTTAAAGTAATGAATAATCGAGTATTAAATCTAAAACATGTATAATACATGTTTTAGAATATTTCTTTGAAATCATTGATGAATTTATCACTTATCGTATCCATTTTAATCAATTCTTAGTCCATATGCATTAGGAGTGACTTCGCATTATTGAAATGTTATTTTTATTTTTAAAAAATCTATCCCTATTTTTATATAAAAGGTGTTCTCCCTACCTCACTTTCCAACACACCAAACCCCAATCATGTAATCTCTTAAGCCTACAGGCCATGTAATCTCTGAGCCTACATGCCTTGTAAGGGTTCCCCCTCATCCCTTGAAAGGGGGTCATCAGAATCAATAAAACTGAAGGCCTTCAGGCTATTTGGGCCTATCATTAACACTAATAAACACCGTAATGATGTTATGATGTTCTAAAAATATGAACCCTCAATGGTTTGACAACCTTCATAAAACAGATAATCCATATTGTAAGGTATAAATTTATAACCGCTCATTTATCATTTATATTTATTTTTGTGCAATCATATTTACTCAAATACCATTAAATTAAAACCATTCTATAATAATAACATCATTATCATTAGTATACTTTTATATTAATATAATTATTTTATATGCATTAACCACATTCCTAATTTATTTTAATAAAAACAAAAATTTTATCGTCTGACTCTTCGGACTACTGCATCCTTGAATAAAAGTGTTTCATTTTCCAACACCACCTGAAAGGATTGTATAAAATTTAAATTAAACAAATATATAAGATATATATGAGATGTTTGAGATCCTTAAATAACTAATCATATTTATCATATCTAATGTTCTTCGAAAAATGAAATCAGCATCTATGTGAATGTGTGGACTGTCTTATACATAGAATGATTCTTTCTATTTTTCTCTACCACCTTCATGTATGATTTTTGTTTATAATAGATGAATGTATTATATATATATATATATGATTATTCTATATCATTAATGTGAATTTTGATGAAAACAACTAATCAACAATCATAATTTGGTAATCAGTCAATATTGATAAATAACTCTAAATAAGTACATGAATGAATTTTATTATAAAAACACGTCATATTTATCATATAATAAAATTATAAAATAATAATAAATAATATAATATAAATTCTAGTATATTTAATATATTTTAATGATGAACTTGGGTAAAATAAAAAATTCAAATATCTCAATTACAAAATTAGTAGAAACAGTCAACACTCATATATTAAAATATAATACATGAAGATAATTATTAAAAAATAAGGGGATATATCCAAAGTTATATAATATAGTTCTCAAATACGTTATTTTTCTATTTACGATTTTGATACATGGGTTAAAATAAATTCTTTGGGAATCTCGTGTAATTGTAAGGGCTTCATCAAGTCAATTTCAAAACATTTGAGTAACAATATATCTTATTTATAATATTAATGTTTTCTTTTGACTCATTATTCCTATTATTTACATGTTATTTCTTCATGTTACATTGTATGATAAATATAATCATTAATAACCATTAATCGGGTAATTTAATTTTAAAATAAATGTATTACATTTGTAAAAATAAATCTCATTATAACTCGTGATTCTTTTCTTCCATGTCCATATTTTTCCTATTAAAATTTATTTAAGTAAATATAATAATTTATCATATTTTATATTCATTAAATTTTCCTTTACACATTTTATGAAATTCACGTCATAAAATTATTCTTAGGAGTGTTTTTTTAAATGGGAAAAATATTTATTAGATGAATTTGATGCACTATTTACCACTACATATTTATATTGTTGGTTTGTGTTTCTTCTCAATGATCTTATATTCGGAACTCTTTATAATAAGGTAGTAAAATTATTTATATTTTTTTCTAAATTATGTTTTTTAAAAGTTACTTTCACTTCATATTTTGTAGAAATGTCTAAAAAATTCATTTAAAAAATTTATATTTTCACATGTATATTTCCTAACCATTTTCACTCCATAATTAATGAATTTATCACTACAATACAATACAAATTTTCACTAAATTAATAATATGCTCTATCGCTTTCTAAAAATTAAACAATGAGTTTTAAGAAATATTATATATAATATAGTAGTATTATTATTTAAATATAATCATTATAACATAGCCATTGAATTACAAGGTTTGTAAATGTGTAACTGTAATGTGAAATATATGAATAATGGTCTTATTTAATATGAATTTATTTATTAAATAAAATGAAATAAGAACTTAATAGAAAATTTATTTTATAAATTCAAATTAATTCATCTTCTAAAATGATTATTATTAATTTTGGTTTTTGGAAATCATAATTAATTTAATCATATTTTAGAGATTATATTTTATAAAATGAATATAAATTTTTAAATATGATAATCAAAATTAACATAGGATGAGTTTTTGGGATTTTTCTATAAAAATCTGGTGAATATTGAAATATATGGATTTCTGAAATACTATCATTTATTTTCATTAAATCAAATAATTTAATAGTCTCATTTTATTTTGGATTTGGAATAAAAGTTACATATGATCCATAAAGTTCATTAAAATATAATTAATTATATTTAAATTTATACTATTAAACATTTTGATTTAAGTTAGATTTTATTTGTAAAAATACGGTTTTCTAAAATAGTTTTTGTTTTGTTTTATAATTTTAAATTAATGTTTATTTTTCTACTTCTAGAGAATGAATATTGAAAAATGAATACCATATGATTAATCAGGAGGTAGAAATTTTCTAAATGGGTTCCTAGTATTTTTTTCATTATGTATATTAATTATGGAAAATATTTGTCTCCTCATTAAGGATAAAATGGGTAAAATGTAGTTAAAACTATGGGATAAGGTAACAATATCAAGCAAATAGTTTCCTTTATTTAATTGTTTTGTTTAAATTGAAAATACTTATCCTCAAATTGAATATATGAAATTTGAATGCTATTTTATTGACATTTTCATTTAAATTATTTTACATAATGAATATTCCAAATTTTACTCTCTTATATTTACTTTTTATTATATACCCACAAAGGGATAATTATATGTAATGACTGAATATAATTTTTTATAACATGATTAATTAATTTTTCTAATGGTATTTTATTTTTATTTTTAATTTATTGGTATAATAACCATATATGCTTACACAATATAAACAAAATGCATGTGAAAGAAGTAGAAATGTCAGACTAAATGATATTAAAAACATAAAAACTAATATATTTATTTATAAATAATGTTATCATCAGAATTATATTTTTAATAATAATGTATTGTTTTGTTGTAATATATTATTTTTGAAATAAATAGATATTTTTATTTCATTAATATCAAATTAAATTAATAGTCCAAAAATAACAATAATGATATTTTATGTTATATAATATTTCCTTAAATGATTAAAAATTATAAAAAAAAATAATACAAGGGGATAATATATGGTCCCAAATTTCATCTATTTTCAATTCTCATGCCAATTTTTTCCTTGGAAGTAAATTTATAACCATTCATTACTAAAAATTGTGTTTTTTGGGGTTATGAATAAAATGTTTTAACATGGGTAAACATAATAGATAGGGATTAAAAAGAAAAAAATAATGTCTAAATCTTATTAGATGACTTTATTTCGATATTATCTCATATTTAATTAAACATTAATCTAATATAGAACTAACTTTCCATGAATGTGATAATATAAAATTTTAATATTTAGAAAAATTAAATGGGTTACCTTTCCCTCCCTTATTAATGGACACCCATCCTATCTCTTCATTAGATTACATCGAGTAAAATTGCTCAAATATAACCTCCCATATAATCTTATTATCTTCTCAATCCATAAATTAGTGTTATTATTTTTTTTAAATACCACTACAGGGATCTATATTAATGGATATAAAGGATTTCTAGTAAAGAATAGTTAATTTCCATTACTCACACCTTAACATTTAATTCTCTTTATAATTACTCTGAATATGTCGTATCCATAATAAAATAATCAATAAAATGTTATTGATATACTTATATTAAATTATTATTGTGGGATAAAAATTTTCAACTTTATTCACATCCCATGGAAAATGAAATCATTGTTACGGATTACTTATGGATTGCCATATCCATGAAGCATTGTAATTCATTTTTTATCACCATTTTAATTGGATGATTATAACGAAAAAACTAATGAATATATATGATATTTATGAATTAAATATATTCATTTAAATATAATATTTAATTTTAGTTCTTACCAATCAACTCATAAAAAATGATAATGTCGAATGTTTTTATGTGTGGACATCCACCATCATGAATCAATGTGGATCATTTTTAATATCTTAATTTTAAGGGTGATTATATATATATAATTAATATATATGATAATTATTTAAATATTACGATTTTGGTGAAGAGAAAACCATGAGGGAGAAAAAAATGAGAGAAACTACTAAACTATAATTTAAGTAAGAAATGGGACAATTAGTACTCAGAAATGATGAGATTCCTAAAAAATTATTGATAAATAGGTATTTTAATGTTTTAAGGGGACAAAATTTTGTGTTTTTATTGTTTTTATTTTTATTTTATATAACTATAATATATAAAAATGTATAATATAATATTTTAAAATCACTTACGCGGAAAGCCTTACCATTGGTAAGGTTTTTTCATCTAACTTTTATTTCCATAACACATATGCCATATTCTCCAATTGATTATTTTTTCATCTATATAGTTGAAATAAATATTTTTTATTATTATTTAAATTATAATTATTCCTATTTAAAATTTAATTTTAGTTTCTCTATTTTATGAGTTTTTGAATCAACGATTGCCGACATTGTAAGGGTTATTTCTCTCAATATTGTTTCGTTGATACATGTTCGATGTTATTCAAAAACCTATTTTTTGAATTATGTATTTCCATATTGATCTAATTTATCATGAATATCAGAAATTTAATGGTATTTAATCTTACATTTTTTTATTCCATTCGTGGGAATTATGACTCACAAGTTACAAAACTAGTAATGGATTTATGATTCAGTCTCATTTTCATTAGAATTGTTTGTTATTGATTTTACACTGTGGAAAATTAAATGATATTTATCTGATAAAAAACATTTAGTTTATTACCCTATAGTTAATTATAAAATTATCATGTAAAAATTCCATTTTCTTCTCTTTAGTACTTAAAATTATTGGGAAAATATTATTAATAAAAACAAACTTTATTTCATTTTTAGTTTGAGAATCATTGTATTTTATATCCATGTTATCGTCAAATTGATTTTAATAATATTTCAATATTATCCTTTGATATTAAAATTTATTTATACCCATGATATATTTTATATAATAATTATTCAATACAATATTCATGACTTTTTCCAAATAAAGTATGTTTGAATTTTTACCGAAAAATGTGAAATGAGTATTTATTTTAACTATCTACATGAATAGAATTTATCAACATCAATCCCTCTCAATGATTTAAAAATTATTTTATATGTTTCAAGGTTTCATTTAAAATAAAATTTTCCCTATTAAATATTCAATAAAATTATTTTTTGAATATGTTTGTAAAAAATGAAAATAGTATTTTTCACACTAAATTTTCCAATGATCTATTTAATGGAGTTTTTCCTCTATGATAACATCTTGTGATCTAACATTTTATTCACTGAGTTTATTATTCAATGATACCATCCAAATTATTTATATATATTTTTTATTGATATGATGATGAAACATTAGTGAAAATGGTTTTCCTTTATACAATTATTTTATGATTTATTTATGAATGTTTTAAGGATATTTTTGAATACCTTGATATAGATTATGAATATATGATAGGTGGTCTCAGAATTTTATAACCCTCAAATTTCTTGGTTAAATATTAATGTTTTATAATCTCGATGAGTACATGATATGTTATTCCATGATCGAAAAATATGGTCCATGAGACGTTATCCAAATCAAAAAGTAAGTACACTAGTGGTTATCTCAAGCCAAAAATTTTATAAATGCTTATTATGTGTCCCCGACATAATATTTATATGATTATGAATATTAAACACTTATAGAAACTATATTATGAAAATTTTATGCTTTTATGTCCCATGTTCTTCAATTTATTTGTGATTTATGTTGGTATGAACTTCCAGGATCAGAGTTATGATCATTAATTTTTTGGGTATGATTCTCAAATGATAAGATTATGTTATCTTACCCTCGTGCTTATGTTGTTATTAAATTATCATTGATATATTTGGTTTTTGTAATAATTCCGAATTATATTTACCATTTATTGTGATTTATTTTCTATATGATATGAATAAATACATTATTTATGGTATGTCTAGATGTTCTATATATGAGAATATAATTCATGTAGAAATAAGATTACCTATCTATTATCTAAATGCACTAATACATTATTATTTTTAAATGGATCGGGATGTTATTTATTGAATATTCATCTAATAATATTAATGATTAAATATAAAAAGTATGGGTCACTATAGTGGGTATCAGGGTTGGGATCAATTATTATTTGGTGATTAGGGTTTGACATTTTATTAGAGAAAATATAAGATATTCCTATGTATATGATAACATTATATTATTTTGGTAATTTTTATATTAATTGGTTTTCGTAGAAATACATCCATCTCTAGATACTATATGTGGATGTGGTTTTTTCAAAGAGGTATCTCGGGGTAATATCCCCAAAAGAAGTATTTAGAGTATATATCTATCATAATATTAGTGAATTGTGAATATTCCCTTAATATGAACATGTTTTGAAACTCTTGGAGGAGTTATTAGGTTCATTCACATTTTTTCTTATCTTGTATGAAGGATTTCGGTAAATTTTCATCATGAAAATCCTATATTAAACTTATATTGTCATATATAAAAAATAATGTGTAATTATTTAAACATACAATGATATTTTTTTATGATTATATGTTTTCTAATTATGATTATTATTTGTCACAATATATTTTCTGGATTATTTATGGGTTTAGATAATAATTAATCACATTAAAAATGAATGTTATGTTCATGCAATTATTATCTATATGAGAAACTAAATGATATGGTATATGGAATGGAGAACCTTATCATTATTCATATTCATCTATCACATAATATTATTAACAATATGAAAACATTTTACGTTCCTAACACATCAAATAAGTCAAAAATAGACTATTTTGAAATATTAGAGTGAAATAGTCATCGAAGAAATAATGTTCAATTTCCTTCATTCGATGAATGTTAGAATTATAAACCATGATAATATCACAAAGGAAGGGGAATGTGCTTTTTTTATGAAAATTAAGGGCTTAAAGCAATGAATTACTATGGAATGGGATTTATTATATGTTGGGAACATGCTCATTATCCAATTCAATGCCATATTCCACTAGTTAGATCACATACCAAGTAATGGATTATATTCAACAATTAATTTAAGTGGAATGGATGATGTGATTATGTATTAGGATTAATGAATTATGTTGTCTAAGTGTTTTATATATACTATTATGGTGGTTTCAATCATGAAACATGTAAGGATTGTTCATTAATAGTTTTTCTTAAATATTTATAAGAATGTGTTTAATGGTTTTGATAACTTATCAAAATTATCTATTGATAAGGTTATAGTTTAATAAAACATGAGTATCGATAGATAACCCATGATAAGTGCTCGATTTTGGGATAAAAATTATTTCATTGGGATGAAATCATTATAAATATTTATAAATTAGATTGGATATTATTGATGTCCTTGGAATATATTTTTTTATTTCATATGAAATTGATTTATGATGAAGTTTATCTTATTTTTTAATTTATATACTAAATTCAATAGTTTGGGATTTTATTTATGGGATAAAGAAAGAGTTAATATTTTGGAACAAAATATTTTTTCATTGAGGTTTTATGGTGATTTATGTTGTTTTTTGAACGTATTAGAAAATTATAGGATAATATATGATCCTAGTATTTATGGGTTTGGTTTGTGACATTAGAAGTTACTTCATTTTATTTGAGGGAAAATATTAAAGTAGATATTGGAAAAAACATAAGTGATCAAATGTTTCATATTTTTTGGTTTTGAATTTTTCCAAAAGATTTTATAGGATTCATAAGGCTAACTATTTATAGAAGAAATTACATTTATCTTTGGGTAAAAATTTTGATGTTTTACATATTAATGTATTATATTGGATTGCTCGTGATAAAAATTTTTGTTTTCATAAATATTTAGTGATAAAAGTAATGACTTTTGGATATCATGATTCATTTAAAATTAATTTTAGTTCATTATGCTTGAAAATTCATCTTCAATATTCATTTAATGGAGTTAGAGATGAAGTGGAAGTAGATCAAAGCACCACCAAAGGATAATGTTAATCATATGAAATGAAAAGATATCATGTAAGTATATTTTCATATTTAATCAATATTGATAATAAAATAATATATGATCTTTATGAAAATGATATTTAAATAACAATTATATTCTTTTAACTTTATTTATGATGAATTTTTCATCTTTTCAACGTTTTCTGATTAATAGTTTGGTGGTCATTAAATTTCACCAAGCCATGTTCTCTATCACTATTTATTAATCCTTCATATTATATTTCTCCTCTATGTTTATATTATAACATCGCACAAATTACATCATTATATGGGAATGTAATTATGTGTTATTTAAAGTAAACTTTATGTTTCCCGCATCCCATTTTCAGAGGATGTTTTATTATCCCTCTGTCTGATGTGGGTTTTAAAAATGTATTTTAAAATATTAAACCATTGATGACCAAGATAAAATAAAGAGGTAGTAGTTTATTATTGGTTGGAGTATGTAACACCATGATAATTTATGTTAATAGAATAATTTTCTTTCTTTCGTATTTAACAAGAAACACCGAGCCTTAAGAAAATTGTGATATACTGTAGAAATATTATAATATAAATGTGATAATTTTAAATTTCATATTGAATCAGTATCTATAAATACCAATTTCTGAATTATGATATATATCAATAATCTTCCTAATAAAAAATAATTCATTAACTCTTAGGAAAAATGAACATAATTTTTAATAAATCCATTTTAGAAGAAAAAATTATTTTTTCTTTATAAATGATTCTATTTAAATTTTGTGGGTGGGAATTATTATTAATTTCATCTACATTAATAAATATTACTGATAAAATAAACATAATTTGTGAATTCATTGTCAAAAAAATAACGTAGGATGAAATATTGTTATCTTTTTGAAACGATGGAGTTTTTCACAAATAAGTAATATTCACAATTTTGATATTAGTTAATTTTTATACAAAAAAATTAACTTCTCAAAATATTGGTTTTCAATGTTCTTTACACATTTTTTAAAATTTTATTTATACCAATTTTATATATTTATTACTAAAAAAATTATACATTATTTTAAATATGGAGGTTCAAATATTGTAAATATGAACCTTTTTTTCATCATGAATTATAACAATGGTAAATAGCTTTCACCTCTATATGGGTAAAATGCTTAAAATTAGTTTAAAACTATGCGATCTATTGTCAAAATCAACCAAAAGCATAACTTTATTTACTTTTATTTTAATTATTCTACAATTTCCATCATAATATATAATATATTTCATTTTGATTCTATATTCCATTAAAAATGATATTTTTATTATTATAAGTAAATGAAAATTCCCAAATATCACCTTCTTGATTTTAATTGATCATATATGTTCTCATAAAGATAATAATATTTTATGAATGGTTTTACAAGTATATTTTGAAAATGATTAAATTAAGTATTTTTTTTATTTTTAATTTTTATTAATTATATAATTACGTTAAAAGATTACACCATGCTAACTCAATGATTATAAATGTTGTAGAAAAATCAGAGTAAATGATTTAAAAAAATAAGGTATTTTGTTGATGACTTGTTATATAAAAGGAATTAATGGTAAATAATAATGTATAATTCCTTTTTAAAGAGTTTATATTTTAATTTTTTAAATTTCTCCATGAAATTAAAGTAAAATTAAATTAATAGTCCCAAAATTGTAATTAATGATTTTTTATGTAATATAATATTTTAGAAAATGATTCAAAAATTATAAAAAACGTCTAATATAATATGAAGAATGGGATATGGGTCATAATTTATTCCCCTGTAATATTTTTTGCCAATTCGTAACATATAAGTAAATTCGTAATCCTTAATCATTGAAAAAAATCAACTATTATGGATGAAAAGGCTTAACGGGGGTTAAACTAAATAGATGAGTATAAAAAAGAACAAAACAAACTTTCCTAAATAATATTCAGATTTTTTATTCAGATAATATCTCATATTTAATTTTAATTAGTATAATTTTGAACCACCGAGACAAGAATGTGACTTTATGATATTTTAATGATGTGAAAAATTATAAGTACGCCCCTTCCCTCCCATAAAAAAGACACCCCTCCTCTCTCTTCCTTACATCACCATAGTCCACGTATCTCAAAAAAACTCATCTTGATTCACTTTTAAACATCCTTATCCATGATTTAGTGATTCATTAATAAATAAAATTCTATTATATTGGTCAGTAAAATGGGTAAAGGGGTTCTACCAAAAAAAGAACTAATCGTCTTTACATACTCCTTCAAACTTACTTTTCAATACAATTCTTTAAAATTGGTTAACCATATACTAAAAAAATAAATCTACCGTAATAAATATACTCATATGTTATAATTATTATGGTAAATCTATTTTCCATCACTTTTTCACCCTATGTATTATGAAAACATCACTCATGTGTACTTATGGATTATCATCTTCACGAAGTAATGTAATTTGATTCCCCTTATGTTTTACATGGATGGTTATAAATATATAACTATTGAATATATATTATATTTATAACATAATTTTTCTTCTAAAAATATATTATATCATTTGCCTTTTTACCATTTTACTCATTAAAAAATAATAACATCACTCATGCATATGTGTCGACTGCCACCTCCATGATGTTTTGTGGATCGTTTTAATAATCCTACACTAAAGAGGATTATAAAAATATAATTTAAATATATGATATTTATATCATTTTTAAAATTATGGAGGTGATGGAACTACGATCCAGACAAAAGGACCAAAACTACTTTACCAAATATACATGAAAACGATACATTTAAAACTCCAAACTGATGATTTAATAACTATTAATTATTAAAAAGTATAAAAATGTATTAATTAGATATTATAATATATTATAATTATTTATGTGGTTCTGCAATAGAATTTTAATAAATTTATGTTTATTATACTGGAGTTTAAAATGACTTATAAAGAAATTCATACATAAGGTAAGGGTTTCTCATCTCACGTTTATTTTTATAAGACATATTATATATTCATCACTTAGTTATTTTTTGTGGTTTACATACATCCCATGAATATATTTTCTAATTTTTTAATGATAGTTATATGGATTTAGAAATCCATTTTTCCCCTTTTAACTGGTTTTGATATAGAGATTAAAAAATTAGTAAGGGTTCTTCCTCGAAATATTCTTTCATTTAGACATGTTTAAGGTTATGTACCATCTTATTATTTGGGGGAGTAACTATTTCAACATTGATAGGTTTTATAATTAATATTAATTTTTTATATATTAAGTTTTTCATTTTATTTAATTCCTTTATTGGGAATTAATACTAAAAAATTACCAAAGTAGTTGGGGGTTTATTTTTCCACCTCATTGGAATAGTGATATTAGTGGTTGAATTTTAAAACAAGAAAATTATATAATACCTACTTGATAAATCAATTTAAATTTATTATCATCTATTTATTTATATAATATTTAGTAAATAGTACAATATTTCTCTTTTTGGTACTAAAAATTATCAAGATATTGTTTTTTAGAAAAATAGTCTTGTTTTCTTCTTAAGTAGTGAATATTTTTCTTCCATGTCCATGATTTATTTAAAAGTTTTATATAATGTTTTTACAAATATTCCAGGCTTTTTCTTTTCATTTTTAGCCATTATTGTGTTTATATAAAAAATTTAAATGGAATATCTTACCATTTTCATAAATAAGAACTTTTGACTATGTATAAAAAATATGAAGGTAATATTTATTTTAATGTATTTGTCATGAAATGGATATGATACCATTATGGAAAATAAAACATTTGAATCATGCTTCATAATTTTAAGAGGTTTAATTCAATGAAAATATTTTCCAAAGTATTTTGGTAGTTTTTAGTTTTTAAATAAGTTATTTAAAAAAGAAATGGTGTTTTTCTCAATAAATATTCTTGAGATATACTTAATTTAATTTTCCATCTACGATAAAAGAAATTTAATTTACTTATACTAAATTTTGGTAATTATTATGTGATAATGTATTTATTCTTTATTTGGAAGCCTTATAGTTATGATGGAAAAATAATTATGAAACACATTTTCTATTCCATGTGTTATGTAATTATTTATTGATGAATTTTTCTTGGACTTATGAAATACATATGAATTAATTATGATTATGTGATAGGTTCACCTGTATTATTATAAACCTATAATAAATTTGTAAAACCATAATGTTTTATCAGCTCAAAAGGTACATAAGTGGTTGTCATGGGCCCTAAAAATAGTGTGCATATAATTTTATCCCAATCCCAAATAAGGGGATATCCATATGGTTATCCCAAGAAAAACACGTGATAAATGTATTAGTGTGTATCCTTGGAATAAGATTTCTCTAATTAAACTTATGCCAAAAATTATTCAACTATTTTATGACTTGATATCATGCCAATGTTATGATGTCATGTCTCATTTTCTTTTATTGGGTTATGATTCGTGGCATATAAACATCCATGTTCCTGATTATTATGTATGAAATTCCTGGTACGGTTTTCAAATGTTATTCTCTTGTTCCCAATCCATAATGCTCAATTTATTCTTAAATGGTAAATCATAACTCCCTTTTTTACCTTTACTGATCATATGAGATCACCCTTTATTATATTTCATTTTATATATGATATGAATAAAGGTTTTTAGTCTGGTATATCTAATAAGTTTTCTATGTGAGAAGATATTTGTGGGGAGATGTGAAATATAAGTCATAAAATAAGAACAGTCAAAACCTGGTATCTATGGACTCTAATACATTATGATTTATGTATAGACTACAATGTAATGTATTGAATATTCCTTAAATAAGATGTTATGTTTATGTACAAAGATAATAGGCCATAATAATCACCCTTTATTTGTAATTTGGTATAGTTAAATATTGAAATTGATATTTTTTATATCCTCTGGTTACATAAATTCAGCTTATGTGGTTTTTTTCTCATGTTTAAGAAATCAATTATTTTCCATGGGTTTTTAAATATTTGATTGTGGTTTTTTTAAATAGAACACTTATGTGTGTATGATGATAGGTTAGGTAATTTATCTCCATCCAATGCATTGGTGTAATTTTATATGTCATGATATATTTATGAATTAGAGTAATGAGTTGGTTTACACTGTCGTGGGAATAATGGTTTCTCTCACATTTTTGGGCATTGATATGATGAGTTTTGTCCCATAGTCCAGGGAGTAATGGGTTTTCATACAAATGACTTCATACACTTATGTTTGTTCAAGATTGTATTTTTGTTGATCATATTATTCCATATTTCTAGGATGGTTTTTATTTTCAATATATGAATTTTGATTCATGATCATACCACATATATTAATTATTCCATTCTTGTATATCATTATAACATATTGTATCATTATTGTTTTGTATTTTTAGACGCATCATAACTTCTACTCTTCTATAAATATATTTTATTGATTTTATGATCCTATGTTCTATTTTATAACTTTCATATATAATCGTATAAAATTTTATTAAGATATTTATGTTTTAATTATGTTATACTTCATATTTAGATTTCAAGCATTATGATTTGTTTCAAACTTACTATATATTGGGGTCATACCCTTCTTTTATTTCCATTTGACATGTTTTTGGATTAATATTAATAATGAAATGTCTAGATGATAGTCCAGTATAGTTCGTTCAAATAGAAATAATTGTGATAGTATACATTTTGGTCCTCGAGTTGTTTGCATTTCTGTGATTTGTATTATATAAAATTTAAAATTTAACTAATACGTATGTTAAGTTTATCTTGGGTATCTATAATAATAATCAAATCAATAATGGGAAAAAAATTCTTCATAATAGAAATACATATATGTAGACATTGATGATCATTGCATTATATCCTATGAAAATTCATTCTGAATCGAACATTCAAGGCCTTGAAAAAGGAATCATTATTAGTAAATGGGTATGCGTAAAAAAGATACAAAAATAATATGGAACACCTAATCATTTCTCTCATGAGACATGTCTATACATTAAAGGGATAACCAAATCTGAGTACTGCAAATCACTTCAACACCCGACACATTCCTCATATATATTGAATTATTAACACAATTTTCTGTCAAAATTATTTATAAAAATATTATCCATATTGAATCATTAATATATAGTTTTTACCAAATAAATTAAATAAAATATTAATAAACATCCTTCAGACGATATCATATATATAATGGTATAAATATAAGACATCATTAAGGTAACATAAATGATAAATAATTCATCCATGATTTTTAAAATATAGACATTAATGAGAATAATATTTTCCAAGGATTAAAGGAGAGTTATATTGATAAAAATAACAATAAAGGTAATGATCATAAAATTAGGTATAATCCATTATCAGTAAAGGATAATGGAATAAAATTGAAATATTATTTATAAATGTTTTCTTAACCCAAGATATTTGAAAATAAAATAGAATCAATACATTAAATATTTTCTGTAACTTTGTGTAATAACAAAGTTATAAATTTAAATTGAAAATTATTTTCTATCCTTTGAGAAATAGATATCCTTTTTACTGTTTTTTAAAATAATATTTCAAAAAATATTTCTTAAAATATTTCAATTAATAATAACCATGGAAAATATTAAAATATGTTTCATGATAATTAATTGTTATGATGGTGGTAAATTTTATTCACAGAGTAAATGCTAAAATAATAATTCCTTTAATATTGTGTTAAAAGGTTGAAAAATACCTTCATCAGAAAACCACAACAATATTCCTTTTCTAAAAATCTATAGATTAAAAAATTTTCTTCATTATGATTTCAAATAATAATTTTAGTTTAAAGAAAAATATTCTTGAAAATACTATAAAGAACATTGACATGGAAAACAATTTTGAATGGAATACATTAAAATATTATTATTTTATTAAAAGAAAGTCCCTTACTTATAACTCACTTGATTAATCGATATATAACCAGAAAATAAATAGAAAATATTCACGAAAATAAACTATAGAGTGGATAATTAAAAAATTAGTTCTAATAGATTAGTATCATATAATTTTCCAAATTAAATATGAAGATAAATTGTCTTGAAAAAAAGATATTGTAATATATATACCTTAGTAATGGTCTGTAATTAGTTCCATGTGTTTTATACTATTTTATAATGAAACCAAATTTCATATGTACTTTATTAGTTGATCTTTTAATGTGAATTAAAATTTTTATGGTCCTTTTATAATAATTTGATATCCTTTCATTGAGTTTTTCTTTCCTATTCGAATCTCATTAAGGTAGTCTTATTTATTTCATAAAACATTATTCAGTATATTTTTCATGGTTAAAGAAATTATGGAATGATTATATAATTTAATTAAATGTAATACTAATAAAAAAAATTAAAAACATATATTAAATTTTATAATCATAGTTCTGTTGTGGTAATAGAAGTGAAAATTTCATCACCTTATATTCCTAGTATTTCACACATACTCATGGCCAGGGTTATTATTTTCCAATGGATGGAGGGGTAAGAACATAGACAACATATTATAATTTATTAACAATTATTATGTCTTAAATAACATATATATTTATTAACTCTATAATTATATCGATCCGTGTAAAGCAGTGTTGAAAAATGAAATACATCTCTATAGGTATATTGTAGGGCATACATATGCACATGTATTGTTTTCATTTTCCATTGGATTGAAAAGTTGTGGAAAATAATGACACAATTAACGTAATAACATATTATAATTGTGGTGATATATTAGTAATTATTTTAATATGTGTACAAAATATTTATAGGAAATATAACAAAAATAATCTATTGCAGAATCAGTTGAGATGATTACCCCTTCTTTGAGATACCTACTTTAGATTACGTGTTAAACCATTATAAGATTATCTAAGAGTAATAATTGAAGATGAAAAATGATGTTATAGAAAATAAAAAGTTTTTTGGGGTATTTCTTAGCCGATCTAGAGTGCTAAATGTTATTAAAAAATTGAGGATAATGGGTTCTCTTTTATAATTGAGGAGGTCAGGGACCACAAAGAATTAATTAAAATATTTAAATAATATAAAGTCAGTTTTTGGTCAATGTGGTAACAAATTTTCATAGAATCAAAGATTATAAGTTTATTATACAAAAAACCAAAATGTGGACTAATCAAGTGTTTTTTGTTATCTTTTATCCTTATCCCTTTAATTTTTTCCTTTCCAAGTCATTTTTCCTATAATTGAGGTGATAATTATTTACAATTGATACAATTAATTATAAACAAAAAATAACATGATCTTATTACCTAAAATTAATAATAATAATTAAAATTATTTATTTCACATTAAAAAAATCAAATCATAATTGAAGAATTAATGAAATTAAATATAGGTTTGTAAACTAAAATAAAGATTTTTCATAGAAAAACGATTACTTTAAGCATAAAAAGGATTTTAAAACAAAATCATGTAAAATATTTGTTCTAGTCAGATTAATGGGATTATATTTTTTTAAAATGGATACGTATTTTTTAAATTAAACCAAACTATAAATTCTCCTTGAGAATACTTGATTAAGAGATAATAATTAAAAATAGTCTTTATTTGAAAATAAAAATTAAATAGATTTCCAAAATGTAATGTATATACTATTATGTTCAACATTATACTTTTATTGAAAATATATTACTCTGAAATATAAATTTTCTATATAAAAAGGATTCTTAAACATTAATTTTATTATCATATAATTACAATGTCAAAAAAGTGATAGTTTTTTGTAAACAATGTATTTCTACCTATTCACACAAACATAATTTGTTTTGAAAAATCTCAAAATTTCACTATAAGATACTTTTGAAATATTTAATATGAAAATGAAATTGATTTCATTAAATTAATTTTATAAAAACATGTGTTTTAGGTTTTAATCATTTCCTTGAATAATGATATGTTCATTATGTTATCATTTTATTAGTATGAATAACTTATTTACAATTATTGAAGATTGTATTTTAGAGACAACGTGAATCACCATTCATATTATGAAAGGAAATTTTCACTGAACAACAATATTGTAAATTACATCTTCACATTTTAAATGATTTCTACATAAAAATAATATGACAATGAGATAATGATTGTAAGAGAAATTTGAATGTGGTTTGTGACGTAACACACAGTATCACTACATAAACTACTGTAGTATTTAGTTTCAATCTATGAAAAATCTATTCAGTCATTCAAAACAACCCAAAACCAAAGGAGAATAAAGGTAAAATTTAAAAAATAAACAAATATATAAATAAATAATGTAAATCTAATGTATATTATTTATTGTAAAAATTATCAGACTATAATCAGGCTGAATTTTATCATTTTAAATCATTTACAATTTTTATATCTTAGTTTATCATAAAATTGTCTATATCACACTATATATAGAATTTATTTTCAAATAAATTCATGTACGTTTGTGTATTCATTTTTTCTTTCAAATATCTCAAACCACAACAAGGGGTTTCTCTTTTAATAAAATCATAACTATCACAGAATATCCTGAGTATTCGTATAAGGTGTAAATCATTTATTTATAGTTTAAATTCTTCTTAATAGCCTAATGTGAATAACCATTAAGGTTAGGGTGGTATTGGAGATGTATGGGGATATTTTAGATCTTGAAACCAATATTGTTTGGAAAAAATCAGGGTTTCATGGTTAGGGGTAACTATGTGACCCATGTAGTGTGGTTTTATGAAACATTGTGGGGATAGAATATAGGTTTATGGGCCCTCATATATTGAAGAAACCATGGAGATGGAGGTATATTCCCATGTGAGGCATGTACATGTTTTATCATATCCTAATGACATGTTTTTTTTCATGGTTTGGAAAACCATTCAAAGTTATCATGTAGCCCCCCCCCCTTAGAACAGTAGAGGCAACACGATTATTTCATGGTTTGGCCAACCATTCGGCCAAACCATGAGAACCAATTATTTAAGATAAAATGAAAATTTTCCCATTAAAATATATTAGAAACATAAAAAATATTATATTCTACTCTCTGGGACAGGAGTAAGGTATGGTAGATCCTCTTAAATTCAAATTACAGGCTCTGATCATATTCCACCATCTGAAATCCGAATCGAGCATCATTGTACTCATTGGATTCAAACCGGAGATTACTCCATTCCTTTTTTCCATTATTTAATTTAATTTGTTGTGGGGGAGTTATTTATGATTGAGATAATATGCACAATTATGGGGATCCTTGTCTTTTCTTCATTTTTCTCTCCTTCTGATTCATGTCGGAAGATGATACTGAATGAGAACTCCACTATGAGGTCAATATTTATTCCAAGTGGTATAATGATTTATTGAGATTTTTTTTGTTATTTCACTCTTTATACATTCCATCATCTCACTGAAAATGAATTTACTTATAAAATTGAAAATAATATTACTTATTATTTATGCCCATTGGTTCTTTTATACTTTTTGGAGGTTTTAGACCAATCAATGCAACCCCAGGGATATTCTTATGAGATTTACCCATTTTATGCCTCCCATAAGTTGTGTGTTTGACTATTACTAGTAAGAGGAATCCATTTATAAAATTATTTGATTGAATTGATTGATTAGAAGATATTATTCCTTCTATTAAATGAGATACATGATATTTAATTGTTTAATGATTGAAATATGAGATGTTATATTAGTGGTTAAACTTATGGAATTAAATTCAAGTGAATTAATAAATGGAATGAATGGTGATTTATTCCATTATATTCAATGAATATTACTCCTCATATCATGATAGTGGCGGTGGATTCCTTGCATATGATTTCACTTTGGGTCCTAATTCTTTGGGATTTATTAGGCCTTTTTACCCCTGGGATCCCACATGGTTTGGATCACAGTGGACAAAGTCTGTGAACATGCTCCTTTGACCCCAATCCAAGACTAACTGTGTTTCCATAAGGATGATCCTAGGGCATGATGGGAAAGCCTTAGTCCACTATACCATGTATCCATGTTTAAAGGGTCCTAAACCACTGATTATACACTATAGTCGTGGTAATGGTGATATTCATGATTGTATGGTGGTGTCATGATTTTTAAAGAATTAAAGGTTATACTAGATGGTCGTGGATGATATGAAATATTGTATATATAGAATGGTCATGGTGTTTACATTCATTGTTTTAATGCTACCTATTTATTGGATATTGACACATTTTTTATTGGGATCCTTGTTTTTCTTGATAGTATCACATACAATTACGACTTTTTCTTTGGGAATTTTACTGGTATTATTTTCATATCTATTATATTCCTTTTACTATGCTCTACCTTGTATTTCATATCCTAGATTTGTGATAGACACTTTGGGTGGTGACCTACTACGATTGTATCTCACACCATATATGGGCCCTTTTTGGGTACCCAGATAAATTATATGGAAGTTGGTAGGGATCAAGGAAAGCACCCATATTTTGATTCATGACTTTGTTCCATGCATAGAAGTAGCAGAGCATAGGACTCAGTCAATTATCATGATTTTATCTAAAGATATTAGTTTTTGTTATTTCTGTACATTTTTATATATGTATTGTATACATACCTTGTATAGCTATTTTAGATAATATATAGATAGATGATATAACATGACAATCACTTTATGTGATATTATATTTTCTATTGGTTATATATTTCTATTATTTACCTATGGTCTGGAAATTTATCTACTTAAGCTATTTACTTATGATATGTAAGATTGTGACTATTTTGTTACACTATGGTAATGAGGGAACATTATCCCAACGAAGACACCCTATGCCCTCACTATTATTCAAAATCCTCTAGAATTTGGGGAGATGTTCTTGAGGCTAAGTTGTCAACTTGACTCGGGGCACCATTTAGTGGCATCCAGGTCTGGGAAATTACCATGTGGTATTGAAGGGTCTGCATTTCTCTCTTTACTATTTTGAGATAATATAATTGGATTTGGATTAATATAAATTTTGTATTTAGTTTTCCACGGGAGTAGCAAACCCATATACTGAAAAAATCAAAATTGCCATGAATGGAATTTTTTTGGACTGTGAATATTAATGTTGATTTGATTCCAGCATTTTATGATGCACCTGAATGTTTATGTTATCATTTATGAAATTTTAGGTTATATTTTGTTGAACCCTAAGGAGACATGGGTATTCCACCTCATTCATCACAATATAAACATTATAGTAATAACATGCCATTAATAATTCCATTCCATATATGATTCATTTCTTATTTGGATGATTTTGTGATAGGTTCGTGATAGATATACATACTAATTTGATAGATGATATGTGCAGGGAACTAAGAAACATGATCAGCCCTTAGAGTGTCTTTCATAACCTAAGCAGTATTTTTTTGATTAGGCTACAATATACACCCTAAGAAGCCAATTTTGGCTTGTTGATTTATAGACCAAGAGTCCACTGAACTTTTATCTGTCATGGTGGGACATAAGATAACAACATATTATATTTCACAAAGAGTATGGTATATTATATAATGTAAGTGGTGATCTATTTCATTCCACCATTTCAAATGAAATGTGAAATTCATATTAAAATGAAATAGATATTTTAAACAGTGAAATACATACATGACATTCTCATAGATTTTGAGTGGGCTTTAGGTATAATCTCTAGTGATGTCTATGATTATTTCGTTTTTGTAGTAATTTATTTAGGATTACATTGTGTGGTAAGACCCACTCATAGGATACTTTTGACCATTCGTTTGAATTGGGTTGTGAACTTTATATATCATTCTTTTCTGAGCAATGTGTTTGTAATTGTAGAGAAATGACACCACAAAGACCTCTAGTCATATTCCAGGAGGGTTGTGATGTCCATGCTCATAGTGGAACCAATAGTTTTATAAGAAATTGGTGCTGAGGAATTGTTTCGTGAGTGGTGTTTTTCTATTTATGGTGTCTTTTTAAGGAGCATCTCATTTTGCATTATCAATGGATGAGCTAACTCATGTATTCAAGTAGCACCATCCTCACATGTTTCGGGGGATAGAATTCCTCAGTCTATTGAGTTGTTGCTTGAGACTACTCCATACATATTCGAGAATCTAAATAAACCTCATAATTTGTGAGTAAAGCTAGAGATTACATGCTTTGAGGAGAAGCAAATAATTGTTTTGATTTTTTGAACTAGAATGAGAGGCTGTGAGACTTCGGTTTAAGGGAACTATAAACCCAATTAATAAATTAATTTTTTCCCATAAATTAAAGAGCAATGCAAGATAGTGAGTTCATGAATCTTGAGAATGTGAGATGGTGGTTTTTTAATTTTTGGCATGCTTTACAAATATTTAGCCTATTGCCGCTTAATGTGAGATGAATATTGTCAATACCACTTTTGATTGCAATGTATTTTTCTATCATCAGTATAGAATATTAGAGAACATAAGGAACCAGTTTGATCATGACCCATTCATGTTCCAAGATTGTGAAATGATAGACCACTTACAACATTTCTGAAGGACCAACTCTCCAGTAGTGGGTGATAGGTGGAAAACTCAGATACAAGATTCGTGAGTGACATTCATAACTCTTTGTTGGGAATGGAGATGGAGCAGTATCGGACAATCAAGAAAACGAGGTGGTGGTCATGGATGGGGAATCCAGATATCAATATTACCTAGACAGAAGAGAGGTCCTACCCTGGGTAGTGATGTTATGTCACAGGGATTCGGTTTTGGCCAACTCTATATCCTAAACTGAATAAATAGGGATTCTTACCTTCTATGGTGAGAGGTAAGATCTTGGTATCCACTAAAATTGTGTCTAATATCATTGGTATATGTCAAATTAATTTCTTCATATCTTTACCTAGAGTGGAAACCCTTGGGCTTGTTTTTCTATTTTCAGAGTGTGTTATACAACATGACACTCCATTGGGGATCATAACGGTGGATGTACATCATTAAAATAAGTTCCACCTTGAGGTTGGGGGTTTCCACTTTGTATGGAACTTTCTTTCCAGGATATTACAGGGATGGTATTCGTACATTGGGTGGAATGGACAGTGTATTATCGAGCCTAGGTTGACTTTTATCACTGGAGGGTGATTTTTATACCACCAGATGGATAAGTATATACTCACAATGGTGAGTTGGATGTCTAGGAGATATGGATTGGACCAAATCATTGGGGGGTAGAATGATATCCCATGTTAATATTTTATATATGTACGATCAGGGAGAGAATTATGAGGACATTCATCTAGTGGTTAATTATTTCATATATATATTCCTAGATGCTTTATCTAGTTTACCTCCTGGAAGAGAGGTTGTTATTTTCTATTCATCTAGTGCCTAGACATAAATCAATATTCATTCCTCCCTATATGATGGCTACTATGGTGTTTCTGAAGCTCAAGAGGTAGCAAGGGGATTTTGTAGTGAAGGGGTTTATATAAATCAGTACTCTCTGTGGGGTTCATCATTCCATTTTTAAGAAAATGAGGATGGTACCATTAGGATATTCATGGATTTCCAAAAATTTACCTATTTGATGATTGACAATCAATATCTATTTACACAGATAGATGATCTTTTTGTCCACCTTTGAGGAGCTCAAGTATTATCAAAATTTTATTTGATATCTGAAAATCATCAGTGTGTGTTGGACCTCTAGGCATTCATTATACGTATTTTTGTACTAGGTATTGTATATAAAAGTATTTAGTTATGTTGTTAATCATCTTAAATGCACCAGGGGTTTTCATGGTTCTCAGGAACCCAGTTTTCCATCCATATCTATATTCGTTAGTGTTGGTTTCCATTGAAGATATCATGGTGTATTTTCACCACCAACATGACCATTCCAAACATCAACATATCATTTTGGAAACACTAAGAGAGCATTATTTATATACTAATATCAAAAAGAGCTGCTTTCTGATGGATAAAATTTACTTTTTGGGTCATATAATCTCATAAAAAGAAGTATCAGTTGACCTATAAAAGATGAGAGTTGTAGTCTCCTAGGTGAAACCCAAAAATATATTTGAAAAAAGGATTTTTTAGGGATATCTAGTAATTACAAGAATTTCATACAGGACTTGTCGTGCCTTGTAGTCCCACTTATGAGATTTAATAAAAAGGGTGTGATGTTTTTATGGATAGATTCATATGAGATAACCCTTGAGGAACTAAATGGAAGATTAAATTCTAAAATAGTATTTATTCATCCAGAGAATGGAAGGAGATACATTGTGAATTATGACACATTATGTATTAGGCTTCGACTAATTATAATGCTGGCATATAGGGTTGTAAATATGGTTTTTGTCCATTGTGGCCATATGAGAGGAATTAAAAAATGCATGATCTCGAGTTAGCTGCAATTGTTCATGTTTTCTTATTTTTGATACAAAACATAGTTAGGGAGCATATAATGGTGTACACAAACCACAATATCCTCAAGGTCATATTTATGCTACATGATTTGAATCTGCGGTTGTGGAGGTCATTTTAGTACAAATAATTTTTTGACTTTGATATTTATTATACACAGAGAAAAGGAAATGTATTAGGTAATTCACTGAGTAGGAGAACTAAGATACAAGAAATTGGGATGCTAGTAGAAAGGGGAAGCTTATATACTTATTATCAATGATGAACATTGTAGTGTAGTGTAGTCAGGGGTAGACTTATACATAAACCTTATCTATGACCACTACCATACATGATAGACTGAAAATGAAGTAGCTATTATAATCTAAGGGCCTGGTCCTGTGAGAGAGTGTGTTATGTGGGGAACCACCTCTGATCTGGACAGTAGGTGTGGATAAAATTCTCTTTATAGATGGTCACATTTGGGTTCCAATAGACATATACGACGAGATGACGAAGGTGTTTCATGCCTCAATATTGTTGGTGAATATTAGCATTACCATGAGGTATCATGATTTACATCATTAATATTGGATATTGGTGATGAAATGTGGGGTATGTCTTCTTTTTCATGGTGTTCCACCTGTTTGAAGGTGAAGGTGATAAATAAGTGACCAACTAGACAATTACAGTAATTACCAATTCTTGAGTGGAAGTGGAATGATGTCATGATAGATTTTGTGATCCGATTTTCATATTTTCCTTAGGCAAGAGATGTAAATTGGGTTTTTGTTGAATGTATCAGGAAGGATACTCACTTCCATCCGATTAGGGAGTCCTTTAGTGCTGATGAACTTAGAGGGTGATATATATGTGAGATTGTTTGAATTAATAGGGACCCCATACTATCATTTAAGAGAGGGACACCCATTTTATGATTTTTTCAACAATATTTTCCATATGAAACTACATAAATAATTTATTTTTTAAAAAAGATACCACCCTTATACTAATATCCATTCAAGGCATATGATACATGTTTTTAATGACATGTTACAGGTATGCATCATGGATTTTAGGGGCTCTTGAGAGAGGCATATACCCCATGTTGATTTCTCAAACAATAATAATTATTTTGAGACTATATAGATAGAACCATATGATTATTTGTATTATAGGTAATGTCGATCTCTGTGCTAGTTAGAGGTGGGTGAGGCAGATTTACTGGGACTACATCTTCTGGATGAGACTTCTGTGTAGGTCCTGTTTATTTGTAATTTGATGGATACTGCAAAATCTCAATATTATCCTTGAATTGATCACTATAGATAAACTATAGAGGTTGATTTTAAGGATATGTTTTTTTATATCATTAAGGTTAGGAAAAATACGGTATATGAGACAGGTTAAGCTTTCACCATGATATGTCATGCCATTCATGATTTTTGAGAGAGTTGGCCCTATGGACTATCATTTTAGGTTACCACAGAGGTACTGATCTATTAATAAAATCTTACATTTATCATAGTTTCACCATTATCATCCGATGGGTCTCATGATTTTTAGTGTGATGAGGCGGAGTTAGAAGTGGATATTTCCTTTAGAGAGCATCAGGATCTTATTTTTTGACTTGATCATGACAGTTTTCTGAGGCCGACCATTTTCTCTAGTGTGGGTGCTATGGAAGAATGGCCATTTATAGGATGAGACTTTAGAATAGGATACCAATGTTTTTTCTTAGTAGCAAGAGTTGTTATTAGGTTATTTGTGACCACCCTTGTTAGGGAAATTCATGTATGAATTGCTTTATTGGGGGATGATTTCAAGAACACATGTTTTCATAGGAGAAAGGGATATTTTTACTTTTAGTTGAAATTATCTTTTAGGGCCCAATGTGAATACCATTTAATATTATGGGGATATTGGGATGGTGGTGTTCTGGGCTTTTTCAAGACTGAAACCATGATTTTTGGAAAAAGTGATGTGTCGCACAGTTAGGTGTAACCGTGTGACCCAAATTGGATTACTTGATGAAATTGTGTGGGGTTGGACAGTGTGATTCAGGTGCCTACACTGTTTGGTGAAACTATGCGGATAGATTTTCATTCCCAAGCAAGCAACATTCCATTTTTTTAGATCTTAATCAAGATGTTTTTGCGGTTTGGAAAATTGTACATAGTGGTCATGTGGGTGCCCATTTTTCATGGTATAGGGCCCATGGTTGGTGCATGGTTTTTCCAACAATGCAGCCAAAATATTTGACGCCTTTTTCTTGAAAAATTTCCAAATTTACCTTAAAATCAATTATTATCTTAAAACCTATTTTTCCTCAACTATTGAAAATAATGGGGGGATGGAAGATCCTCTTGAAGCCAAATTAAATTCATTGATCTCATTCCTCCAACTAAACTTATAATCATGCGACTTCTATCTTATTGGATTCACCCCAGTGAGAACTCAATTGATTTTGTTCCTTTTATCATTTTTCATGGTATTGATGAAATTACTTAGGTGAAATATAATATTACAATTTTCCACTATATTCATCTCTTCTTTTTTTTCTTGACCTAAGTGGATTCATAAGCTGCTCCTATATGAGCAGATCACTACATTACTACGGTATGGCTATATGTTGTTATCATGTAGTTTTATTCTTTATTGATATATTTACCATTTTTTTCACCCACTAGACATTCTTGTGTCACCCTAAAAATGAATTGAATGATTAAATTCAACTTAATGAAACTTATTAGTGATTCCACTAGTTCCTAGAGACTCTTTGGAGGTTTTTAAATAAATCAATGTCACCCATGGGTATGGCCTTTGATATTGTATCCTTGTTATACCACACATGGGGTGTGTTTTTAGATTTCTTAATTAGGGAAAGGCATTGAATAAATTAATTGGATTAAAATTGTTAATTATGAGATTTCTTACATCCATTTACGTGTGATGCATAATGCTGAATTGTTTAATTGATAAAATGTGAAATGTTATATGAGTGGGTTAAATCATGGAATTTAATTCTTATAAATTGGTAAATGGAATTAATGCTGAATGATTCCCTTAGATTCCTTAGATTCTATTACTTCAATCATGATAGTTGTAGTGGGAAAATTTTATAAGGTTTCTCATTGGGTATTGTTTCTTTTGGGATTCCTTGGGCCTTGTTACCCCTTATATCTAGCTTGTTTTGTACGCAGTGGACATAGTATGTGGGCATAATACATGAACCTCGAACCATGTCTAACCTAGTTTCCATCAAGATGCACCTCGGATTTTGTGAGGATACATTTTTTCACTATACCTTGTATCTAGCCTAGTGGGGAATGCCACTTATGATTGTATGGATTGGTGGTGGTAAATGTGACATGAAGTTTTCCATTATATGTAATAATGTTGAATGATATGAGATATTGTGCATATAGCATGGTCATGATCATTACATCCATAATTCTTTTACTACCTTTTTATAGGATCTCAATTTTTTTATAGGGAGCCTTGTTTTTCTTGATAGTATCACTTATTTTGTTACATTTTCCATGGGAATTTAATTTGTATTTTTATAATATATTTTATTTAATATACACAATATATTAGCTTAAATTGAACAAAAATGACTTTTTATGGATTGATTGGGTGGTGACCCACTGGTATTGTATCTCACTCCCTCTTTGGGTCACTATTGGGAACCCTAAAATAATATATAGAAGAAAGTAAGGATCGAGGAAATTATCCATAGTTCAACACAAGACATTGTGTCATGGTTAAGATTATGGGATAATAGGACCACGCCAAGGATCATGAATATATCTTGATGTACAAGTGTTCCCTTTTTTATATTTTGATATATGCATTGTACACGTGCCATGAATTCATATTTTGGCTACTTTATAGACACATGACATGACTTGATAATCATTGTATAGGAGAATAATATTTTCATTGGTTATATATTCCTTTATTTAATCTATTTTCTATCAATTTCTCTAATTACTCTATTTACTATTGATCTATATGATTTATACTACTGGGTTACACTTTATTAAGGAAGGAATAGTCTCCCAGTGGACACACTCTAGGCCCTCAGTACTAGTTATAAGCCTCTTCCATTTGGGGAGATTTTATTGAGAACTTGTGGTCAAAGAGGCCCGATGAACCATTTAGTGCCATATAGGCCCTCAAGGATACATAACCCATTCTAAATGATGAGTCGACAATTATTTTAATGAACCTTGGTTTTGAAATAGGTACATGTTTTTTCTTTTTAAAACCATGACATTTAAATGATATGGTAGAACCATGTTTTTGGTCAATGCTATAAAACCACATTTAGGTTGGTTACATAGAATAACCACGGATTTACTGAATATTAATAAATCAAATTGGCATAAGAAGACTTCTCATAATACTATTGTAAATATCTTAAATTCTTGGTATATAATTAAAAAAAGATATCATGTTTTTCAATATCTATAGACCAAATGAATGTGATGAAACATTTGTTTCAGAAATATTTTTGTCCCATTATAATTATGTCTCATTCCTTATCTATTATTATTTTTTCACAAAACCTTGAAATATTGTTCTTGGAAATAATACTGAAAAAAAATCATAGGAAATCCTTTTTTGGGTTTTTTAACTAGTAAGTTTTATTTTTGTTTCATTATAGTTTATAAATTTTTCTTATCATATTATTAGAGTATTTTATGATTATTGTAACATTAAATATACCATGTATTAATTTCAAGGAGTATAAGGTCATAAAACATTGAAAACAATCACTCCAATTTATTTAATGATTTATTGTATGCCAAATTATTTAATTTTTAGGTTAATATCATTGAATTTGTAATGTCAATTGGATCATTATTAGGATCATACACCATTTATCAAGAATCTGGAACTATATTTATGGTTAAAAAGCATGAAAAAATCTGGGTTCTATAATCTAATGATTTATTTAAAAAATGAAAAATGATGTATGCTACACTAGACTGAATATAAAAATAACATGCATTTAGTTTGTGTGAATATTGTATAGACATTAATATTATATAATTCATGATCCCATATTGTGTGATAGATTTCATCATTAATTACTGAAAACCTATAATAAATAGACATTAATATTGGATATATTAATGATATAAATTTGAAAAATAATTCTTGTATAGGCATTAAATATTTAATTTGGTTGTCCCTTTATATCACTTGATATCACAAATCTAGACCCACATAATAAAGAAACAATGTAACCTTGTGTGGGAACAATAAAGGAAACCTTATATCGGATCGACGTAAAACATGACAATATGTTTTGAATAATGATAATATGAAAGAGTATTATATTAGTATTAAATTATTGGATGTCCAACCTATGCTTTGTAGCCTGGGGTAACTGGAATAGAGGAACACCCATTTCATGGAATAATACAATCATATCACGGGTTGACTATCATAGAGAAAATAACAAGACTACAATTTCTAGTTATAAATTATGAATTAGTTTTAATATTGGGATATAAAATATATATATGTTTATCTAGAAAATTTATAGGTAGGGTTTTATTTTTTAGTATTTTTCTATCTAAAAATATACATATATAATATATCACACTTTTTGAAGACAAAAAACCTGAATCACTCTGTGAAATTTGATTTTGTGAGACAATCAAAATATTTCTCCTAGTTTATGTTTATTATAAATGGCCAAATGTATCATCATTTTTATGGACATTAAAATGACCCCATACTATATAATTTAGGGTCCTATTAAAAGCCCCAGTTGTTTAATAATTTAAGATCCTTTAACAAGGACCTCATAATTTTATATATCTCTCTCATAGTAATAATTTACTATGGAAAATAGAATTTAAATGTGAATAAAATAATCTCCATCTAGTGTGATATTATATTATTTCTTATTGGAGTATCCCTTATATATTATGTTATGATAATCCTTTTTATATTGTTGTTCCAAATTATTCATTCTTTATATCAATGATTATTTCAAAGTTAATACAATTTTTTTATAAATATAAATCTTAGGGTAGACATTATTACTGAATAATTGACCTAAGTTATTTTTGAAAACCTCTATATTCTATTATAAATTCCATCTCCAATCATGTAACAATTGTTTCTTATCTAGTATGATATGTTCTTGTTCATCTATAGTTAAATAATTTTAAATATCTTCTTAGAATACAAGCATTTTGCCTTGAATTTTGAAAACTAGTTTTATCCCACACACCATGGAATATAGAATAAACATAGTAAGATTTTATGTAGGGGTACCATAGGCCAGAAATATGATAAATAGTTCTTAGAGCATTTTCATTTTGTTTATATTTAACATCTTCTACGTGGTTTCTGATAATTTCTTTTCTAAGGTATCACTTAATCATTTGACATCCATATAATATCACAAAGATTATATGGAATATTATTATACCTTGAGTGCTTCCATTTTAACTCAGGGGAATATATTTTCATTATATTTCCTTTCTGAATAACATAAGGATGTTAAAACCATGTAATAATGTGGTCACTTTTTAAATTCATTATACTTTTTAAAAAATAATCTATTAATTTAGTTAATATATCCTACTTGGAGGAGAATTAAATGGATGTGAGGATGAATTTTTAATAAAACAAATAGTCCAAAAATTGTATAGACCCATGAAATCTATTATTAATGTATAAAATAGATGAGATTTAAATAGATAATATATTTACTCATGTGGTCAATAGCTGAATTTTTCATAAACTACAGAAAAATGGAATTTCATTATGATGTTCTTATAGTCATGCAGCATAGAATGATAAATGTAAAAATGCCTCTATATGTTATTGTAATTATTTGATTATGTTTAATTATCACAAAACATGAATGTATGATCTTTTTATACAATTAAAAGGGTATCTACACCTTCAACACAATTGAGGATAACCCCATTAAAATAAAATATTTTATTGTCTTTCTTATAAGTTGTACTCTCATAAGGAATTATTTTTTCTAATAACCTAATGATTTTTCTCTCATTAAACATAGTTTGGATTAATAGTTTTTTATTAGAAATAGTTTCTCATTTAGAACATTTATATGAATGTTTATTGAATTTATTAGTTTTTCAGGCATGGGATTTAATGAAAGCGACTTAATAAAAAATGGTTTCATTATTTCTCATGTTTATTCAGGTAAGGTAATAAACTATAACATTTTAATAGAGTACTTAGTTAATAATTTCGTCCAAAATCTATAAATCAATATTTATGTTAATCCATGACATTTGGGCTTTCTGGGCCAACTAGAGACTTTTTTTAAAGTGATTAGTATTATACATGGTATTATTGATTCCTTTTGAGAGTAGTAATCCACATATGAGGAGAACCATGGTAGGGGAGTTTAAAATTACAATTAGGCCTCCCTTATTGAATTTAAGATCTTCTATCTTTTATTGAGTAGGGATATGGGAAACATATACTAAATATATTACTCATGTTGGGTATGATTCATGGATTTAAAATATTTTATTAATTTTAACTTCCATGTCTAGGGTAAATTCATTAAGAGTTTTATGGGTATTGAAAATGTTCTCAAGGGAATACGCATTGGTAACCTTTTCTAAGATAAAAATAATACAAACTTTTGGAAGAATTATAGATTGTATATTAAAATTCCTAGTCAATATGGTGTAAAAGAGGTTATATTTCAAGGGATCCATATATAATTGCCTGAGGTACTAATAATAACACTGATAATGTTACAACTTAAATATATAAAATAAAATAAAATTATTATTCTTATCTATTGTAGTATATATGATCATAGATACTATAATAAAAGGAATGAGATTACAGATTTTGTTTTACTTTCCTTCTACATTATTATAGGAAAACATAGCATCATGTGAACAATACAAAGATATCACATATAGGATATGTGGTCACCCTTCTATGGGTGTAATCAAGACTAGTAGGTGTGAGGCATATTTCTTTAAACAATAAAACATTCTCTTGAAGTTATTATCCCACTCATATGTTTCCTCATCCCTCATTAGATTCATAAAATATCTCTACATTATAGTTGGATTCAAAATAATGGGTCATATATGGTTGAGGTATGTTGTGTACCCCCATATCTAATGTACAATCAATGGTTGGGGTGTTCTATAATTTCACCTCTCAATTTGATGAAAACCTCAATTTCTCAATTATCAACCAAAAACATTAGTAAGTTCAAAAAAATTACACCAGATGTACATTATAGTTCATTTATGAAAAATATATTTTGTTTTAGTATAATTAACATAACCTAGATATTAGTAAACTTGTGATAATTTTGGAATGATTTGAATATAATGAATTCTCATATAAATACATTATTATTCATATAAGGAAATTATAATTTTAGTGAATAACCCATTCATATTTTTATATTGACTAATTTATGTTGATGGGAATATATTAATTAAAAATAATACTTTGGGTTTCTCTGATGGAAAGAAATTAGTCATCATCAAGGTCTATTTTTTATTTTGTTTCAACAAGAGTAATCATGTGAAAGTGAAGGACCTGGAAACTATTCCATGCATTAATTGAAAATACTATAATTGGGATTGGAAATTTATCCATGGGAGAGTTTAGGTTAATGTACAAGAATTTTGTATAAACACATATCTTCTCATTCATCTTCTTAATGAGGGAAATATTAGATAAAAAAATTTATTTAACATCCAAAATAAATCGATCCATTAGATGTTTCTCTAACTAAATTGTAACCATTCAACCAATAGTTCAATTAATTCCACTCGCTTATAGTTGTTATCAATAGGTTTTAGAGGGGAGACCAAATGGGTGAATTATGAATTGAAGCTCTAACACTATCATTTATTTATTATTGCAATAATATAAAACATGATGCATTGTTTGCAAAGTAATGTATTTATTTTATTAATCAAGAGATATATCCATGTTGATTAATATAACCCTTGCATATAATTCTATTTCATTTATTAATTTTTTTTATTGTCAAAGGTAGTAGAAAAACTCTCTATAAAGGTTAGTAGAGCATCAAATGTATTCACTTTTTAGGTTTAAGGGTGATATAGGATTGATATTCCTTTATGAAAATACTATATATCATCAATGTTTCACCACATTAATCATAGGGAATGATTATTTAGGGAATTAATGACTCATGTAGGTTATGTAGAGACCATTTGGGTTGTGTTAGAGGATCCCAAGATGTATATCCATTATTTTTTGTAGTTATTATAAGACATAAATGCTCTATATATTTAAGAAATATGTGTTAATTCGTTATATATTTTTTTAAATAAATTTCTTGTCATGTAGAAATTATATAGGTCATATAGAGTGTATACTTTTTCATCCTATAAGTGGAGGTCGTTAAAACAGAATATCAATATTCCCCTTTTGTGTGAAGTTATTCATGTAATCATTCTCATTGGATGGGTGCATTAGTTTTTTGCTTGTTTTTTGAATTTTTTCTTTAATGTAATGAATTGGATGAAGAAATATTCACTTTAAATATTTTCAATGATTAGTATAGGAGTCTTATAATTAATTAAATTTAACCATTTTCAATTCTTTTCATTATATATTTTCCCTTCAACTTTTATGTATCTAAATTTATGTACATTAGATAATATCAGTTTCTATGACTTAATTCCACTAACTAATAAACGATTTATTTCATGAATTAAAGGATGGGAGAATATACATACCCATATGCATGTAATAAGGGTATATCAAGAAATGTATTGAAATTTATATAATATATCAAAACCATTAATTCATTATTTGACATTGGGTCTCTTTATTATATCCTCATATTGATATTTAAAAATTTTATCTATTTGTTATTATCATTAACGTAAATTTTCTTGCATGATGGAACCATGTAAACCCTAATATATATGAAAAAATGAAGCATAATATAAATAATAAGGTTTATGCATGACCCATTATCCACCAAATACTAATAGAAACTCTCATCACATTGCTATGTAGACATCTAAATGGATACAGTTTTTTAATAAATAGTGAAACCTTGGTGATGTTTATATGAAATATATGTCAATATGATAGTCCACATGTTTATTCCTGAGATTCATAAATAAAAAATGTGAATCCAAAATCAAATGTTTTACTAGTAAAATGTAGTGATGGATTTATATATCACAAATTTATGTTATTAGCCTAAGAATTCTTTGATGCACTTGATATATGGATTGAGTGGTAGAGTATTGTTGTGATTATGAGGATGACTCCATGGAAGTGTATGCTTTAAATTACATTTTTAAGAGTATATGGGGATATAGGACCTGTATAAATCAAAAATTGACTAGAAATAGTTTTCCATCTAAGAAACCCAATAGCAAGATTGTAGAGGGATAAACATTTGAGGACCTAGTTTAGTATATTTTATTGGTTGATGTTTAAAATTTTCACTTATTATATTCATTCTAGTAAGTGTTAAAATTACATATAAAAATCAATATCATTGAATTAGAATTAATGTAATAAATGGATATCATATTTTTGTTTTGGATCAAATAATGAATTTTTTTATGTGTTTTGAATGTAAAATTGAATGTTTTGAAGGAGGATATGTGGGGGGGGAATACTTTAAGGTGTTTATCATGTTGTATATTATTTAATAATTAATTCAGGTTTTTTGTGTTTCACTAGGTACTCAATCAAGGAAATATGGGTACATTGTACGGAATAATGTGGGATTTCACCACAAGTATTTTTGCTAAGTTATTAACAATCAACTAATAGATTCTAAGAGAGATACATCCTATATAGTATAGTATTTTGGGTACCTAGTAAACCTTGACCCTATTTATCACATCATAAAATAAAAAATTCTATTTTACTAATATAAACTACCTTTAGGGTTCACTTCCATTGAATGTAAAAAATAGGGGAGTTAATATTTTCCTCCCCCTCTCCCACTATATTTTCCTCTCCTAGTTTTATAGTGTAATAGGTTTTTCAACTTGTCAATTTTTAATAATACCCCCCATATTTTCTCTTTATTTAAACCTCTTTAATCTATTAACTATAGTACAACCCATATTTATTTGAGTTTTTAGAACCCACTAGATAATGGTGGAATATAAGTTGCAACATATCCACACTAACAGATTAGTTTCTAAAAGCATTCTCTACACACTGGTTTCATTACAAATTAACAAAACCCAAATATAATCATTAATAATTACAAAATAAACAACCAAAATTTAGTCATTACCTGAAAAATATCTTTTTGGTTTATATTTTTAGATAATTAAGAAATACCATTAATATTAAAACCCATATCTATTTCATTAAAAGGAAACTTTTCCCTATAAACCGAGGATTCTAAATCTTACCAAATTTCTTTAACATGTACCATAAAATTATTCAAACAACATACGATTATAGTCATATCTTATATCATTTTATTCTTCACAATCTGTGGAAACAAAAACATAACGAAGGTGACCTCAGACTATTAGAATTGAAAAACAAAGGCATTAAAAAACAAAGATCATACATAAGAGTGAGTTGGTCATATGGGAACATAACCTAATAAAAGTACATGTGTATATCCTAAAGAATTGTTACCAATTAGACTATGTATCAAAATTCATGAGTCTTCAAATTATGATTTATCATAACATAAAAAAATAGGTAAAATTATTATGAAAGAATGATTCAATATTCATGATCCATGAACCCACAACATAGGGATAAGCATGTGGCATATGAATATACCACAAATAAAAGAATAAAAAATATTTTACTTTGTTAATGATCATGAACAAGACCATAATCACATAGTGAATTAGGTATCACTACCTATTTATTATAACATATTATAACCTTGGTCACTACTTACTTCCCATTGTGAATTGAGAATTAGAAATCATTTCTCATCATTTTTAAACCAAATATAAAACAACATTTAATGAATAGTTCTATATAGGACCCACTCATCACATAATGAATAGTCATGTATATTTATTCACAACAATCATAAAAACATTCCCCATTCCTTCATATCATAAGTAACTTATTGAATAGAAATATTTTTAATGAATATTTATGTAAAACATTATTACAAGACTTCTTGTGAATTAATGAAGGTGATATAATCATAGCATTTCTTTAGTGAATCATGAAAATAAGAAATTATTTTTACACAGATGAAAATACTTATAAAAATAATTTGAAATATCTCTAAAAAGTAGAAATATTATATTTGTAACAATTAATTAAATATAAATTAATATTGGAATATTATTTTAAAAATTTAATGGAACAGAACAAAATCTTGATAATGTGGAAAATATATAATAGTGGGAAATGATGATAAAGTGATAAACCCGATAAAGAGTTATTTTCAAACCCTTATAAAAAATTTAAAAAATGACCCATACAAATAATCATTAAAATGAATCATTTCATACACTTATATGAAATTAATATAAACTAGAAAATAACTACAAAATCATTGAATAATAATGAATAAAATTATTAAAAAATAGGTGAAATATAGATATATTGGAAAAAGTTATTGATAAAATACATTGAAAATTTTAAAGAAAATATTTAATGTAAAACTCCTTAAGATATTTAAAATTAAAACAACCATGATATAATCGAAAATATAATGAATTCAAAGTTCCATGAGTAAAAATAGATTCAAGATATAATATGCCTGAAAAGATTTATATATGTATTTCATGCATATATTTTTCAGTATTTTTAGATACTATTTTTTGTAATTATATATTTATTTATGAAATTTTTTGAACTATTTGATTTGATGGTGATTTTTGATAGGATACAAAAAATATCAATAACATTTAAAGAGATGAATATAATAGGATAAAGGCTCATCACAATAGAGAATATATAATGAAACTGGAATTGTTCTATTTAGGTCATAGTAGGTATTTTAAATCATAAGATCTAATAATAGGGAAACATGTTATAGAATTGATTAACCTCCTAAATCAAAATATATCATAAGTATATCTAGAAAAATAATTTTCAATCAATTCACATTTACAATGTAAAAATGTCTTTTACCCCATAAATTCGGCATGAATTTTCTAGAATTATCTACATCAATGAATATTTAAGTGGAAGATTCAATTAAATAGTTGAAACCTCTATTGATAACTTGAGACAATTTTAAGCCACACTAACTGTGAATTTAATTCAACCCAATCACCTATGGAGTTCTATAAATAGTGTACAAAGCTACATCGTTCAATGATTTATGTGGAGACCAAATCCTATGGTGAGTAGTTACACTGCGGCCTTTTCCTTCACTTTTCATTCTTCCCAACATTCGTTATAATTTCATTTTAATTATCACATACCTCTTACTCCCTAAACATATAATGGGATGGTAATACCCACCATAATATTGGGAAATGTAGTGAAATGGTAAATGTTCTTATGGATTGTATTTTATTTTTATATTATTCATGTTGGATAGCCACAATTGCTAATTCCAATTTCCAATATCATTCTTTTTATTTTACAATGACCATTAAGAAATCATATGGTAAGTGAAAATTTTAATTGTTTAACTAGTAGCCTTAGACTATACAATGACCATTTGGTAATCTATGGAAAATATTTTTAAATATAGTATCAATTTAAAAATAGAAAATACCCTAAAACATGACATCAACGCCAGTAGTTAATTAATAAAATCAATTTCTAAATTCATCTTTACCTGAACCAAAATAACTAAAAAACACAAGATAATTTTATAATTGATTATAAAAACCCAAAAATTATTTTATTTTACTTTTTATCACTCTCTCATTCTAAAAAAATTTCAAATTCCAATATTTTTTATTCCCCTCCATAAAATCATTTTCACTTTTATATTTTAAAACATACTAAACATTCTATATTGCATTATATGTTCGACCTCAATTATATTAATAATAATTTGTAATTGATTAATCACATTTGTCTGATTGTTATAAATTTTTTATTTTTGTAGTCTCTTAAAGAAATAAAGATGCTCTAAAGTTTATCACAGTGGTGTTGTTGTCCAGGATAACTGCAATTTAGTTTTTAGGTTTTTAATTTATTTTACATTAACTATTTTATTTATTTCCATTATTTCCATTATAATGCAAGGGATTTCATATTGAAATTTTATATTTAAAATTGAAAACACACGGTCACCACACCCAGGATAAAGGAAAAGGAAAACAAGATTTTTTTACTTGAATCGAGATTCCGTTGTGAAAGAATAGAGCTATGACTTTGGTAGGTGAGAGATAAACCATGTTACTGGGGTTATTCAATGATATCTATGATTATGAATCATCCTAAATCAGGGGATACCATCGAACACATGATTCCAATCGTGTATCTTGATGACACCTATTTTAGAAAATAACTTTCAGAAAAAATCATCAATCATCCAAATGATCCTTAATAGAGTATAATTTTCTTTCCTCCCTCATGAAGATCTGAATTCACACTTGGGAAGTTTCATTAGTCTCTAGGAAAAATTATAATTCTAGAATGTCTCATGTGATGTGTTGTGGATTTAATTTTTTTATTTTCTTTTTTAGATTTTTTTTGTGAGTTGATTCAGGGTTTATAAACTCATTATATCACTATAAGGTATGTATTGGAAGGGAACTTTCTCTCTCTCTTCTTATAACCTTCAAAATTCATTGATTACATGGTAAGTATTTTAAATTTCAATCAATTTTAAGTTAAATCATTGAACATTGTATAACAACATTTAAATAATTGGACTATAAAATTCCTTCATCATAACATAGAGATTGGGATTTAGTAAAATCATTCTATTAAGTACATTCACAAATAAATCTGTCAATTATAGACAATGAAAATGAAGAATCATTGTAGAAGAAATCGTCATAGGATAAATACAGCTTACTAGATGTGATGGAACGTGACTGCTTCTAGTAGAAGATATGGGGGAGACAAAAAATAGGCATCCACATGGTTGTTAATAATAGATTTATTATGGAACATATGGAATCACTAATGAATAATATAGATACCATGATGGTCTAGGAAGAACAACCCCCATGTATATGTGTAAAAGATGTTAATTATGCTGACTTTAATAATAAAAATAATATTCTGACATGGAAACCTCAACAACAACATGTTCAAGGATACGATAAAAAAGAATTATATTTTTAAAAACAACAGTAACCATCAATGTAGATCCATGTCCATATGTTGTAGGAGATACTGGTTACTTCGATTATTGCCTCTTGATATTCTATCAAAGTGCTGATGTCCTATTAAAAAGATCAAATATTATCAACAAAGGAGCTATAGTATGACTAAAGATATCAAAATATATCACTATAAAACATATAATTTCAAGTATGGAATATTATAGAGAAACATTGAGAGTGGCCAAGAGGAGTACTGTATGATTCCAAGAAACACACCCATGGGAAGAGTTCAATGAGAAACATGTTTAAATGATTGTATATGATCTATAAAATAATGAAAAATCAATGGATATAGAAAAATTAATATTAAAACCACTATAGAATGAGCCAAGGATACCTTTTCCCGAGTGAATATTGTAAAAAAAAACAAATATGCAATGAGTTAAATTTCTGGAACACTTTAAAAATTTTAATTTTAATATTATTTTTTAGAATCCATATCTAATATTTCAATGTATACAAAATATATGAAGTAATTGTGGACCAATGTGTGGAATTTAGAGTATATTGGTTCCATACATCTCACACGGGAGTACTTGGTGATTTTTTTGAAGGACCTGCCAATGAAAAAATAGGACCATATATGTTTAACAAATATATATATTTATAGGGGAAAATAAATTTGGAAAATAGTCCAATTATTTGGTTTCAAGAGTTTATATAGTGTCACACACCACATTTAGGAACTAGGGATTTGAATGACTAAATCGAAAGAGAGTTTCTCCTTTCTAAACTCAATTGTTTCTTTTTATTTTGGATTCTTGGACATACTTCATAGGTTTTCATGGTTAGGACTATTTTTGAGAATAATAAGGTAAATGGATTGAAGATTAGCATTGTAAAATAGATTGAGAAACTGGGATGATTAAATGGAAAAAGATTGGGGGTAAAGGAGAGTGATTATATTTATGGTTTTTAGAGCATCATTATTTTCATCCTTCAAAAACATAGTATAATTATTTAGGATTATAATATTGAAAAGACAACTCAAAAAGATTAATTTATGTAATTAATATTTTAATTCATAAATTGGATAACAATAAATAAGATATTAAAAATAATATTAAACAAAAATATAGTAAAAGAGAAAATATATTTAAAATAAATTTACTAGGAATATTTATGGTATTATATATAATTAAAAAAACCTAACCCTCCTCCCCCTAAAAAGATGAATGCATTAAATGGAAAGATTATTGGTGAAAATATCTAAATATATATATATGAATTTTATAAATTTTAATGGTATGTTACCTTTTAGTATGTGATCTCTTAAAAAATAATTTCTTATATCAACATGCATAGGCCTTGAATGACATAAAGAATTCAGTTAAATTTATATAGAAATAGTATTTACCCAAATAATATTAATATGATAAATAAATTACAATGTATAGAATAGCGTGATTTATCAACAATATTTGAGCATATAAATTGAATTGGAAATAGATTGTACGTGAGATATTGACAATTGAATGTAATATTACTTCTTACTAGACCATAAAAATATATATTTTCCAAAAAATTTAAAGGCTCACAATTTGTTTTTATCTAATCTAAATCCTTCAAAATGAGCATAATAATATGAAATTAAATAAAAACACATGTTTTTTGATAGATCAGAGATGATTTAGTTGTTTATTTTAAATGTGTAAAATTATTTGAACAAAATTTAGAAGGTATTCATTGTGATTTGATTTTAATATTTCAAAAATATGTATAGATAACCTAATGTGTGGGTGACCTATATTATGATATAAAAACATCCAACAATACCTCTATATATCATATTTTCCACTAGTTATCCACCTTCATCCGAATATATTTTCATCTTTGTACACATGGGAATTTCTAGTAGCCATAGACTATACGATTACCATTTGGTAATCTAGGGAAAATATGTTTAAATATCGTATCAATATAAAAATAGAAAATACCATACAACATGAATTCAACACCAGCAGTTAATTAATAAAATCAATTTCTAAATTCATCTTTACCTAAACCAAAATAACTAAAAAACACAAGATAATTTTATAATTGATTATAAAAACACAAAAATGGTTTTATTTTTCTTTCCATCACCCTCCCATTCTAAAAAAATTTCAAAATCCAATATTTTTTATTCCCCTCAATAAATTCAATTTCACTTCTATGTTTTAAAACCTACTAAACTATCTATATTTCTTTATATGTTTGACCTCGATTATATGAATAATAAGTTTTAATTGATTAATCACATTTGTCTGAGTGTTATAAATTTTATATTTTTGTAGCCTCTTAACGAAATAAAGACACTCTAAAGGAAATCACAATGGTGTTGTTGTCAAGGATAACTTCAATTTAGTTTTTAGGATTTTAATTTATTTTACTTTAACTATTTTATTTATTTCCATTATTTCTATTATAATGCAGGGGATTTTATATTGAAATTTCATATTTAAAATTGAAAACACATGGTCATCATGCCTAGGATAATGGAAAAGGAAAACATGATTTTTTTACTTGGATAGAGATTTAGTTGTGAAAGAACAAAGCTATGACTTTGGTGGGTGAGAGATAAACCATGTTACTAGGGTTATTCAATGATATCTATGATTACGAATCATTCTAAATAATGGGAAACCATCAAACACATGATTCCAATCATGTATCTTGAGGCCACCTATTTTAGAAAATTACTTTGATAAAAAATCATCAATTATCCAAATGATCCTTAATACAGTATAATTTTCATTCCTCTTTCATGAAGATATGAATTCACACCTAGGAAGTTTCATTAAGCACTATGAAAAATTATAATTCTAGAATGTCTCATGTGATATGTTGTGGATTTAATTTCTTTATTTTATTTTTGAGATTTTTATTGTGAGTTGATTTAGGGTTTATAAACTCATTATATCCCTAAAAGGTATGAATTAGCAGGGAATATTATCTCTTGCTTCTTATCACCTTCAAAATTCATCAATTCCATGGTAAGTATTTTTAATTTCAATAAATTTGAAGTTAAATCATTTTACATCGTATAAAAACATGTAAATAATTGTACTATAAAATTCCTTCATCATGACATAGAGATTGGGATTTAGTAAAAACATTCTATTAAGGACATTCAAAAATAAATGTGTCAATTCTAAACAATGAAAATGGAGAATCATTTTAGAAGAAATCGTCAGAGGATAAATATAGCCTACTAGATGTGATGGAACGTGACGGCTTCTATTGGAAGATATAAGGAACACAAAAAATAGGCATCCACATGGTTGTTAATAATAGCTTTATGATGGAACATATGGAATCACTAATGAATAATATATATACCATGATGGCCTAGTAAGAACAACCCCCATGTATGTGTGTAAAAGATGTTAATTACACTAACTATAATAATAAAAATAATATTCTGACATGGAAACCTCAACAACAACATGTTCAAGGATACCAGAAAAAAGAACTATATTTTAAATAACAACAGTAACCATCAACAATGGATATTTAGGATGACTAAATATATAAAACTATATCACTATAACACATATAATTTCAAGTATGGAATATTACAGAGAAACATTGAGAGTGTCCAAGATGAGTACTGTAATATTCCCAGAAACACACCCATGGGAAGAGTTCAATGTCATTGCACTATGATGTTGAACGCTCACAAAAAACCATGCTGAATCAAGAAAGAGGAAATAAGAGAAAAAAGTTTAAATGATTTTATATGATCTATAAAATAATGAAAAATCAATGGATATAGAAAAATTATTATTAAAACAACTATAGAATGAGCCAAGGATTCCTTTTCCCGAGTGACTATTGTAAGAAAAAACAAATATACAATGAGGTAAATTTTTGGAACACTTTAAAAAATTTAATTTTAATATTATTTTTTAGAATACAAATATAATATTCAAATTTATACAAAATATATGAAGTAATTGGGGACCAATTTGTGGAATTTGGAGTATATTGGTTCCATACATCTCACACGGGAGTACTCGATGGTTTTTTAGAAAGACCTTCCAATGAAAAAAATAGGACCTTGGTAGTTTAACAAATATATATATTTATAGGGGAAAATAAATTTGGAAAACTGTCCAATGATTTGGTTTCAAGAGTTTATATAGTGATACACACCACATTTAGGAACTATGGATTTGAATGACTAAATTGAAAGAGAGTTTCTCTTTAATTAGTAGACTCAATAGTGAAATTTACTAAACAATATATCAATTAATTTTTTTTCAATGTAGAAAAATTATATATCCCCATGGATTTATAATTGTTGGATATTGAAGAGGGGAACAGTCCTATCATTTAGTAAAGGCCATTCTTGGACACCAGTCCATAACTGATTTATGAAAAAGGTGGATAACATTGTCTGAGAGTTGTCTGTGAACAAGTATGTTTCAAAATTAATATTAAAAAAATATTACTTGAAAGAGGAATATAATATGGTAGATAAAAATATTCCCAAAGTTGATTATACTCCTAAGGCTGAATAAGAATATGAGTTAGTGGTTTTCGTAGAAGTGAAAATTCAAATAAAGTTATTCAAGGAAGAAAGTCTAGTCGAGGGGTTGTATAACATACATTGTAGGAGTGACTAACCAAACCAATTTTGAAAATTTCTAAAATGTATGGATGGTATACAATAATACATTTTTTACATCAAGATTATAAAAGGACTAGTGGACTGGTCTAATATAAATTGTATAATTTTTTATTTTTGTAAGAGTAAGGATATTTTTATTTGAAAGAAATGGGCTATCCCAGTTAGATAGGTTAGTGTTGATACAATTCATAGGCCAAAAATGTGAGACTTATCTAAATAATTCAGTAATTGAGTAGAAAATAAAAGATTTATGGTTGATCCAATGATGTTCAATAATAGAGATTCTAAAATTCAACCCATGTTTTATGATTTTTATTTATTTACTTTTAATTACAAGACCTTTCCCCCAAATCACTTTAAATTTGATTAAAATTGCACGTATATTAACTAATGCGATTTCATTTTTTAAGACCATCAAGATGCTAGAAGGTAGTATGACAAGGAGATATAGGTATGATGAACATTGTGAATATGGTAAAGGGAGAAATTGAACAACCAATGTAAAGCATAATTTAAAGGGTAGTAAACAATTTAATTTTGTATTTTTTTTATATTATTCAGCGCATTTAAATGTTTTACAGTTCAAACTACCAATTTAATGCCCTATCATGATTCATTCTTAAGAAAATTTACTATTAGCAATAAACTATCAATTATAATTTTCATATATTTCTATTAAACTTTTCTCTCAATAAATTTGAATGATAAAAGTGGGTAAAATAGTTAGTTGTGATAATATGGGGGTTATGGTTTTGGAAATCATGATTTAGGGAGAAAAGTTATTTTTTAAAAAAAAATTATTCTAAGTATTATAATTTATTGAATTAATGATATTTTTATTTATTGATCTCATTAGTCATATTCATTTCTATGATAGGATATTTGAAAAATTCATAATATTTCGGGGACATTGACTATGTCAAATATTTCAATTTATTTCAATAGTATATTTATTATGTGAATTTGGAATGTTCCCTTATACATAATGCTTTGTATCTTATCAAATATTTTACTAAACATAATCACCATTGATATGATTCAAGCATGTGTTTTAGAACATTATGTTTGGACACACATTGCATTAAACCTTTTATTTCTTGTAGAAGCCATGAATGGCATTTTTAGGAGATGAGCCATATTAAAATCATATTATATTGATTCGTACGCTGATCATAGTAAGTTACATGATCTTCAAGAGGCTATGTGTTGGGGAGAGGATTTCTATGGTAGATTGGGATGTACAAATATGAGATGAGTTTTCTATGGTTTTTTTTTTGATTGGGTGGGGGTTTCTATATATTTTTCATTTTATTTCACAATTCACACCACTTTTTTAAAAATGATAAATTAATACATTAATAAAATGATTTATTTCATAGGATGATCAAAAATCAATATTTTTAGACAAATGATATTTTGATCATCTATAGTTATGGGATGTGGTTGACATTTTTCTTAAACACATGTTTTTGGAAAAAAAATAAACAAGAGATTTCGGATCATTTATTTTTCTTACTTTAATCATGATCACACCTTGATATTTTTTTGGGGAAGAGATAGATGACATTTATAAAGGGAGATTATCATTGAGTTTATTTTTTTTCATGATATATACTTTATATTCAAATATCGCTTCAGAGATTTATTTTGTTTCACACGATTACTCTCCTACACATAATCCACATATTCATTTTAACATAATGATGAATCCCTCATGATTTTGTTGTGACAATTTATTTATAAAGTAGATATCTATGGTTCCTTTACATGGATATTTTATGTGAATTATTTTTAATACATGTGAATGTGTATATTTACAAGTTTACCTAGATTATGAGTAGAAAATTTGAATTATGGTAAATTAAAAATGTAATTAATATTAATAATTAGTATAAAAATAGATGAATTTATATTTGTGGTTCTTTCAAAATATGAAATGTTAAATACCTGGTTTATTTTTTTTCTCTAAAAAGTGAGGCATTGATTAATTTTAATATGTGATAATAAAAAATATTAATTACTTATTTGATCAATTTATTTCATTAACATTGAATTCACAACATGGTAGGGTGAGAGTCCATTGTAATATGTTAAGATTTCAACCATGGGGAATAGTCTATATTCAAGTATAGGGGATTTGATATGTATTTTTTAGACATATATTTATGTGTATTTTTATACACTGATCTCGAAAATTATATTAATATTCATTCCAATTTTTTAAATATTTTACATTACTGTGATTTTTGGCAGGATACATAAATTATTCAGAAATAAATGAAAATATGTGAATATAACTAACTAAAGGAACTTTGAACTGTAGAATAATTCAAGAAACTAGATGATTTTTACATATGTCATAAATCCACAATACATCGTTAGATTCGGTATCAAGGAAGCGTGTTGTAGAATTGATTCACACTATAATTCCAATTATGGAATAAGTTTTGCAGGAAATAATATTTGCATGGAAATTACTTTTACGGCATAAACACAATTTTTAATTTATATATTTTTCTCTTCTTTACCAGATTTATCTTCTCCAACATGGACTTTAGTAGAATATTCAATTAATCAAATTTTACCTCCATTGATGACCTGAGACACTTTATAGATTCAATAACAGTGAATTTAATTTAACATTGGAACAACTAAAGTTCTATAAATAGTGGATCAGGTTGCTACTATCATTGATTAATATGAAAGTGAAGTCCATGGGAGAGTTTTTGTGGTACTACATTGGACTGCACTAGTCCTTATTTATAAATTTCATTATTCTTTATTTTTCATTATCCCTTCCCACTTACTCCATCGATATTAATGTGATGGGGAAATAACTACGTTGTGCTATAAGGATATTAAAAAAGTGTGAAGGTTCTTATATATTTTATTCTCATTTTTTATTATTCATGTTGTGATTAAAAAATTACACATTAAAATTTCCAATCACATTCTTATTAATTACCCATTACCTTTGTTAAAACATCTATAGATTCATAAAATTAATATTTTAACTAGTTTTCTTATATTTTATGATGACAATTGGGTAATTTAGGTAAATTATGTTAAAACATGTTATAAAGAAAAAAACTCATTACATTAAAACACTAGATTACCTGACCAAGAGAAATATGGTATTTCTTTACTAAGGAGGGGATGCACTGATCATTAGAACATAGTCATCTAGAATAACTTCAATTGTGAATTAATCTAATCAATTTATAAAACTACTTTAACCAAAAATCTACAATATCCTGGAATGCTATTCCACTAGATTATCAAAACCTAAAACTTCTCAATTTTTCTCCCCAACATGTTCTAAATAAAAATCAAAACCATTATATTTATTACCCCTTATTCAAATAAATTTAATTATTTTAAATTAGAAACATAATAATCTAATATTACTGTCTTATGGGTTTGAACTTGAAAATAAGAATACAAATTTAAAATTTATTTCTCGCACTTCTCTAAATTTTATAAATTTCTAATTTTTCATAGCCCTATAGAGAAATAAATATTCCCTAGAGGCTCTCAAATTGGAACTATTTTTGTGGATACCTATAATTGAGTTTGTTTTCAAATTTTTTATTTTAATATATGTTATTTTATTATTATAATTAATTTCTATTATTATAGTGGGAATTTTGTGCTAAAATTTCATATTCAATGTCATTAATTAATGGTCATCAAACTCCGGACAAAGGAAATAGTACACATGAGCTTGATTCTAGGATTGAGAAGAATTTATTAAAAAAATAGAGGTACAACTGTGGAAGGTGTACAGATAAACCATGTTATCGAGGTTCTACAAAGAGATATAAGGGTATAAACTAACCCGAATTGACCAGAGACCATCAAAAACAAGATTCAAACTGAGAATATTGCTTCCACCTGTTATATTAAATCACTTTTGGATCAAACCCACAATCATCCAAATGTTCTTAGAGATTCTATATTTTGTGGCCACCATCATTAATATTATAACACATGTCCAGGATATTTTCTCAAGATCCATGAAAAATTCCAATTACAGAATGTCTCATATGACGCGGTAAGGCTTAACATTTTCCTTGAAATATTTAGATCAAGAGTGGATTTAGATATTTCCCACTCATTCCATAACCACATTTGATATGTTTTTATAGAGATTTATCTCTCCCATCTTCCCACCTTTAGAATCCATGTATATCCAAGAGAATATATTAAATTTCATTCAATTTTAATATGATTCACTATATACTACATGATAATATTTCAAGGATATTATTAGAATGTTACCTCATAAGGGATTATAGGCATCATTTTTAATAAAAAAAATTTAAATGAAGGAATTTTTTTGGAAAATAGTTTAATTATGGATTCTACAACTTGAGGGTCATTGATAATGACGTTTTCTGAATATATCTATTGTCAATTAGATGGGATGGAATATAACATATTTTAAAGGAATAGTGATGGTACACAAATAAGAGACGTCCAAATAGTTGATAAGAATGGTTTTATGGTCCCGTATATGGAATCACAAAAAAATCATATATATACTGTGATGGTCCAACAACAAAAAACCCCTATGTATGTGTATAAAAGAAGTTACATATGCTTAACATTACATTCAAAAACAAATTAAGGGTAGAGACTGAAACAATTATACGGATAACAATTCGAATAGTGAGCATTCATTTTTCAAGAATATGAAGGACCATAGTTTTAGAGCCAATTCCACATGTCGGTCGACACATTAGATACTTTCATGACCAAGACTAGTGTTGTAATCAATAAATGGATGGACTACTCAAAAGATCAAAGTGCATCAATAAAATAGAATAAGGATTACTCAAGATATCATTATTTTTTTCTCTAAAATCTCTCATTTCAACATAGGGAATATTAGATAAACTTTGATATAGGTCAAGGTGAGTAATTCCAAGATTCTTATAAGTATGCCCATTGTTAGAGTTCAATAGTGTTTCTCTATGAACTGGAACGACCACTGAAAACAACAAGGAATCAAGCAATATAAAATTGGAGAAAAATATAATAAAATGAATTAGAGTATCTAGAAAATATGTAAAAAAGTAGTTTCTAATGAAGTAGAAAAAGAAAAAATACCAAGTTATTAGTCAGTGCTACCAATTATACAGAAACTAGCATAAGGAATGATCTTTTCCAAGAAGGAAATTTTTGGGAACACTTTAAAAACATTCATATTATTATTCCTTATTAATAATCCAACACCAATATATAGAAATTTGAAAAAATTATGAAATAATTATTGAACCATAAGGGGAAGATATATGATATTGGCACTATAGCACCCAAATGGGAGTTCTAATCATTTATCTCAAATTACATACCAAAGAAGACATAAGACCTTAGTAAATTTTTAATTACTATATTTATTGGGGATAATAAATTTATAAACCCATTATGTTATTTTAGTGAAAGAATTAAAATTATGTCGTACACCACCTTTATGATCTTGGGATTACAATGAATAAATTCTATGAGAGTATTTCTTCAATTGGAAGACTCAATAATGAAATTTACACAAGAAAAGATTGAGGAAATTATAATCGAAGCCAAAAAAATCTAATTCCATGTGTATTTCCTACTTCTACATATTTTAGGTGAGTGGAACCTTATATTTTTGGGAGTAACATTCTTGTCCACTTTGAGATAATGGATTGATGTACAAACTGAATAACTATATCTGATATTCGTCTTTAAAAAAGAATGTTTCAATATTCATCAGGTGATGAAATATTGTGACCTAAATGATGATGATAAATTGGTAGAGAATAGAAAAGTTAAAGTTGAGTATATATCTAAATTTGATGTATTTATTTTGGTAGTTGTTATCATATCATTGAAAATAAAAAATGAAGGTACATTAAATAATAAAGGGAAGTTTTGGGATATTACATATGACACTTTAGGAGGGATTGAATCCTCTATGTTTTAGAAATGTAAATATGTATATAGGAATCAAAACCATAAATTTAGTACCTATGGATTTAAAAACCATTGTGGATTAGCCCGATGGAAGTAGAACAATCCCTTCCTATAAGAACATATATGCTTTTTTAGAAGAAAGAATGGGCTGATCAAAATGGAATGCTCAGAGTTGAGACCATTCATGGACCCCTTACTAGGTGTACTTATTTGAATAATGCATCACCTAATATGAAGATAAAAGATATAAGTTCATTCTAAATACTTTAAAAACTAGATCTTTTTCAAGGTAACCAAAGTTTTTTAGGAATTTTATTTATTTACATTTAGGTCCATGTACTCTCTTATAAATATTTCATATTTCACTTAAAATGGAATGCACTTACAGTTTTCTAATTTAAGTTCTCCAGAGCATCAAGAAATAATAAAGAACCCTGAAAAATAGTATCTGGTATGATACACATCATGAATATGGAGTAATAAGAACCATGTTGACATTGTTGATGAATCATTGAAAGGGGATTACAAGTCTGAATTCTGTATTTTTCATTTTTATTCGACACATTTAATTAATTGAGGTTACATAATGAATATTTTTAGGTGGTATAATATGAATACACAAGAGGGGTGAATTTTATCCCTCAAAAAACAAAAAAATAAAACATAATCCATCTTTGTGATTTATATTGGGGTTGGTGTTCATTTAATTAAACAAGTTATGTTATAGAAAAATGAATTATAATAGAAAAAGAATTAACATGGTTCAAAGAATAGAGATCCCCTAGTAAACTCTACCAAATCTCTCTCTATGAGTTTTGTGATTTTGATTAGTACATATCCTCTTATAATGATAAATTTATAACCAAGTTCATGTAGATGACACCTAAATAAAAGGGTTTGAAAATATTTTGTTTTTATTTTACATGGAACTGATATATCCATAGCTATGTAGTAGGAACTGACATTCCACTGTGAGTATGAATAATCATCCAACATTAAAAAAAGAATATTTTTTAAAATTGGAGAAACAAAATTTTCATGTATTTGCATCAACAACTAATATATAATGGATATTATTATTAAAAAATTATATTATCCAGGAAAGAATAAATCTGAAGATATCATTGTTTTATATTTTCATTAAATAAATACATAAATAGATGAATAATGTCGATGAAAAATAGAAAAAAATATGAAAATGGATACAGCAGTACTAGTTCTACTATAAAACAGAAAGGTGCAAATTATGTATGTCTTCAAAATATTTATATTTTTAGAACTAGAGTTTATATCACACTTTTATATTTATATATCTTTTTTTAGAATAAAAAACTCTTGGTATTTAACATGAATCAAGATTTAATTTTGCTCAAAGAGCTCCTGAAAATCATCATGGTAAATCATGAACATTTGAATTCAAATATGCCTGGAGAAATTCAATAAATCCCATAGAAATATAAATTACTTAATCCATTGAATAATGTCCTTCGAATCATTAATTAAATATATTTAAATGAAAAAAATACCTTTTAAAAACAATTTTAGAAATATTGGAAATGATCTAATAATAAAATCTTGTAGATGACAAGGTCTGACATAGGGTTTCACCACATAAACATAATCAAAAAAAATAGAGTTGAAAATTTATCGTTGATTCCAAAAGTACGGTTTATGAACTAAACATTAAGTATAAAAATGTATTCACACTAAAAAAATAATTGTTTCCAAATGTTATATAAACTTCATACTTAGGGTTCCAATATTATTCTTCCTCTAAAAACTAGGGTTCTTGATCCATATATTTATAGAAAATATAGGGTTACGAATAGTGATTCTAGAATAAATTGATATTATCATCGTACATATAATAAATAATATTCATACTACTATGAATATAGAATAAAATAATTACTCCAATAAATATTTTCATCAAATCAATTTAAAGAAACCAAAATTTTAACACAAATGTGGTTCTTTTTTAGCACCAAAATCAATTAGAAATTAAAAAAATTGTGGGATAAACACATTCCCAAAAAATATACCACTTATTGATGATCACAAAACCCATATAATAAGACTTATAAAAAATATATACCCAAAAACATAGGTTATAATTATTTTATCAAATAACTGGTATTTAAATGAGTAAAAACATCTTTTATTGTTATAATATAAATTTTTTTATTATCAAAATTTATCCCCATTATATAATATTAAAAATAAAAGAGATATATATAAAAATATTAAAAAAAATATAATGTAGCTTAATACTATAGTGTATTTTTTTTAGTCCAAACATAAATGTTTTTTTGAAAAGTAAAATAGGTTTAATAAAAAATTAATCAAAACAATCTGCTCAATAATATGTTATGATTACCTAAAATATTTGGACCAATGTTTAAAATGTACTATTTTAGGGGGTGAAAAGGTTCAAGGATATGTTTTATAATATTATTTTGGGGTTTGTGAATAATAAATAGTATGATAATTATATTTTATATCATCCATTTATAAATCAAAATTCTAATTCAACATTTATGCCCTTAATTTAATCAAAATATTTGGATCCTATCACATATTCAAATAATCAACCAAATTAACTTTCATAAACACATTAAAATTTCTATCTATCTCAAAATATTTGGTCAAAAAAATTCCAAACTCATTTAAAATATTTTGAAAACCATGTTCCTTAAAATTAATCCTTATTACAGGACATTTATGATTATTGAATGTAGTGTGATGTGGGAAACTATCACATTTAAAGCTATGAGTTTAATCACATATGATTGAGAGAAATGTTTCTAGAGACTCAAATAATCTTAACATGTCAAGATACGTTTTGGGGAATCAAGAAGAATATTTTTTATGGCTTGTACTTACTCTAACATATTTAAAATGGATCCCTAAATACATATTTCGATATCCAAAATCTTCCTTTAACATTGATTCTTATCTATGATTTATAATTATTTTCGTGGATAATTACTTTATAATTATCTAAATCTCTTCTTGATACTAAATTTTCAATAAAAAATTGAAAATGAGATTAAAATGATTTTAGTTTCATTCTAGGAACTGAAAAACTCCTTAAATATTCATACTACTTTCTAGAACATTCCATCACCCCTTGAAATTGACTGTTAACTTACATAAACTAATTGAATTTCAAAATGAGATCCTCAACATGGGATTCTAGGAAATAATACTATTTAGGTCACATTTTCTTTGAGGGAACTATATCTTCAACAAAATGATTGGGCTAAACATGAAAAATTTCACCTGATAAAGAATAATACAGTTTGAGATCTTCAATTCACTCTACCGAATATTCACTCAACTTGGTTCTTTTAATATCTTGAAAAATTCTATTTCTTCTTTCAATAACACCCTTTTTTGAGGTGTTCATGGTGGTGAGAAGATATGATTAATACCTTTTCTACTACAAAAATATTCGAAATAATAATTTTGAAATTCTCCTCTATGATCTCTATGAATAGTAATCAATGAAAGGTTTTTTTTCATTTTTAACTTGGGCTCTAAAACTTTTTTAATAAGAAAACCCTTTAGATTTTCTTTCTAGAAACAAGAACCATTTAAAACTAGTGTAATAATCAACTAGAACAAATAAATAATATTTTCCTCCAATGCTTATAGTTTGTGTTGGACCAAAAAGATCTATATGCACTAGCCGTAATTCCTCAGTTGTTGATACTTCACCTATTGATTTAAAACATGATTTATATTTCTTTCCATATTAACAGGGATAAAAAAAATTTGAACAATCAAATCTATGTTCTGGTAGATCCTTAACTAGTCTTTGATTAGAGAGTTTGCACAGGTTCCTAAGGTTACAATGTCCTAACCTATTATGGCATAACCAACAATGATCTTCGATTGCACTAGGAAAATGTAGATCTTGCCTCCTAAGGTCTTTAATGTTTAGTGTGTAAACTTTATATTACCTATGGGTAGAAATAATAAATTCTTCCTTGGAATTTTATTTTAACACTCTTCATTCCTAAAATTCACAAGGAAACATTCATCACATAATTGACTTATGCTAATAAGGTTTATCTTAAGACCTGTAACAAATAAAACATTTGAAGTCAATGTTTTTCCAAGAACAATGTTACCTATACCAATAATTTCTCCCTAAGAACTATCTTCGAAAGTTACATTTCCTCCTTTCGTCTTGATAATATTTTCAAAGAAGTTTTTGTTACCGATCATGTTCCAGGAACATCCACTATCTACGTACCACGTATTATTGTTGGTAATATCTTTATTTTCCTGAAAATAAGAGTTTTAGACTTTTGGAGCCAAATGTTTCTTCGATTCGGAAACATCATAAAGAAACCTTTTAGGAATCCACATTTTATTAGAAAAATAATCTTTATGAAAACCTAAAAACTATTTTTTGATTAAGGAAAATTTTTTCCCAATGCCCACCACACTCACACTTAGTGTAGAATGGAGAACTCTGAGGAACAAAATAATTGATACTAAAAAATTGTATTGAATGAGTATAACCAAATCCATAATTATACCTTAGAGGTCGAATTTGGGAATAAATCTTATCAAAATTTCCCTTACCTAATGTAATGTTTGACAAACACTTACTCAAAGAAAATATTTCTAACTTCGGTCTAACTATGTTTTTATCCTTAAAAACATTAGTTTTAGCACTTCAGTTAGTCTCAAAAACATTTTTCATAAAAATTACTTTTTTCTAGAACCTTAAAATGTTTATCCTTCTCACAATTAACTTCCTCGTGATTTTTTGAAATACTTTCAAAATCATAAATTTTCTTATAATGATCTTTATAAAGATCTGAAACATTCTTAGTAAGAATATAAATCCTAGAATTTTCCTTGTCAGGTTTTTTCTTGATTTTAGAATTTTCATTCTCAAGGAGCTTAGGAAACCTAGATACTTCTTAATAATTATGTAAAGATTTATCTTTATCAGAAGAAGATTCTACATATAAAGATTCATAATATTTACTATCACTATAATTTTCATTCAAGGATACATTGGCTATAGATTCATAATTGTCTACCTTGGCCATTAAACAATGATTTTAAATACGTAATCTTGCTATTAAACCAAGATTCTTTTGACCAAAAGATTTGTACTCTAAGGATTCTTTAGAAGAGTCACCACCACTAGCACTCCAGGTGTCTTTGTCTTTGAAAAAATTCTTAGATTTATCCTTGTAGTACTGCTTTCTATTCTGCTCATAATGCTTTTTTTTTCTATCTTTTCCCTTAAGCATAGGACAATCTGGCATTATATGACCTTCTCTTTTGCGTTCATAACAAGTAAATTCAAAGTGTTTCTTATCATTTCTCTATTAATTCTTAAATCTATAGTGAAATTCATTCTTCCTAACTACCTTGTAACATATTTCGAGAAATATTAGCTAGTTTATTCTTAGAATTTTCACTTTCACTTGATTCGGATTGAATAACAGTCCTATATGATTTGGATGTTGTAACTCTCTCAAGATTCTTGTATTTCATATGATTTTATGTAGTATTAAAAGCAACACTTACATTCCTATTTTTCTTCTTATTTAGATCATAATCTCTTTTCATTCAAGTCTCATGTTGAAGAAGAGTTCCAAAAAGCTCATCAAGAATAATCTGTGATACTTTCTTATTCTCATCAATAGTTCTTCTCTTTGATTCCCACTCATTAGGCATGATGTCTATAATCCTGTCCACATGTGCCTCATCATCTAATCCTTTTTTACCCATATATTGTAAACTATTAATAGTGGTCACAAACCAATGTTATACCTTACAAATTTGTTCTCTATAAAAAAAATAAAAAATAATGATATTAATCTCTATGAATAGATTTTATAGTTTCAATAACATTGGAAGTTCCAAAATGGGTGACCTCTAGTTTCTTACAAATAAAATTTGTAGCTTCAAAAGAAGAAATCTGTTTATATATATTCCTTTTCATTAGACACAACAAATTATTGAAAACCTTATAGTTTAGTTGATATTCTGACTTTTCTTGATTAGTAAAATTTCTGACTTCCTTGTCAGTAATCTTGTAATATCATGTAAGCATAACAAAGTTATCAACTCCAGTGTTTTTGAAAAAAGTCTTCATACGATTCCTCCAATATTCATAATCATTCCCATAAAATATAGGTGTTCTAGTTTGATTAATATTGTCAAACGAACCAAAATTCATTCCTTATTTCTAACAGAAAATATCATTCCACATAATCTTGATAGTAATAAAAGTTTATAAACAAGGATAAAAATCCTATGTACAGAAAAATAGAACAAAGGAGACTTGAGAAGGAAATATTATATGTGAATATAATAATTTCATAAACCTGCTCTGATAAGAATTGTAGGATTGATATAATGATGTAGATGCTCAATATACAAGAGGGGGTGAATTGTATCATTTAAAAATTTCATTGGAACCTTTAACGTTGGTATAAACATTCCTATTTTTTATCAATGTTAAAAAAGATAAATTCAAAAAAACCCCCTTAGTTCCACAAAATTGCTAGATTTCAGAAATATGGTTTCAAAAATGAAATATAAGAAAAGATCACAAGGAAAAATATTCTACCTTAAAGCATATATAATCTTACTTATTAGATTACAAGTACAAGAAAGTATAAGATAGTTATAATTTCCTTGATAATAAAAATTTAGTTGAAAACAAACATGAAACAATATAAGTAACAAGAAATAAATCTTTTAACCCCAAGAGTAGGGTATCCAACAAGATTGGATAAAGGTCCCTAGATTTATACTTTCAATAAAGTTTGTCTTACCTACACCCGGGTAAACACTAAATAATAATATCAGAGTCTGTCTTGCTATCCCTGAAAGCCCTCTAAATTCATGGTAGTTGACACCTCGATCTTCATATCCATAGAAGCCCTCAAACATTAAGATATTCAGAACCTCTGTCTTCCTATCCCTGTAATCCCTATATTGTACAAAGTAACAATTGGAGTCGAACAAAGAAATATGAACAAGATGATCAGTACACAAAAATCATTAGAGTCTCTCCCTCTCAAGAAATCACTTCAGCAGCATTTAATCTCTAGATTTGTAGAATGTATCCCAGTTGTTGTTGAGTTCATTCAATTGAGATCCTAATTATAGCCACATTTCCAATGTTCATCTCCCTTCCCAACGGTCATATTTTTCCTTAATATTAGGAGGGACACAAACATGTGTCACTCAAACAACGGTTAGTTAGAAACATAATACACAACATCATTTTTTAACTATAATAATGGTAAGTTAAATTAGGTTGCTCAACCAAATTTATTTTTCAAAGTATAAGGAAAAAATTAAAATCTTAGTCTATGCCAGTTAACAATCAGAGTCTATATTAAAAGGATATTCAGATTCTGTTTTCCAAGGAATTCAGAATTAGAATTCTATAGACATCGGAGTCTAAATTCTGAGGAATTCAGAGTCTGAATTCAAACAAATTCTGAACCAGAATACTAAGGAATTCCGAGTCCTAATTCTAAGGAATTCGTCATGGGAATTCTATGTTTTTCAGAACTGGAATTCTAAGGAATTCGGATTCCTAATTCTACGGAATTTGGAACAGAAATTATAAGGAATTTGGAGTCTAAATTCTAATGAATTCAGAGTTTGAATTCTAATGAATCTAAAGTCTGAATTCAAAACAATTTGGAGTCTGAATTTCATAGAAATCAGAGTCTGAATTTCAGAGAAATCATAGTCTGAATTTCAGAGAATTCAGTCTGAATTTTAGAGAATTTAGAGTCTAAATTTTAGAGAATTCAGAGTCGGAATTTCAAAGAATTTAGAGACTAAATTTAAGAAAATTTTGATTCTTTATTTGGATCCTGAAAACAAAATACTCTATTCACTCCCAGTTTTTTAAATGTGTAGGATCAAGCTAGAAATTCCAAGGATCGATCTAGAGACCAATACTTATAGGGAAGTTATTACATTTCTACATTTCCCACCACTAGTCCTCTCAAAATTTCATTGTGATATATTTTTCATTTTACAATCCCTATTACAAAATCATTATTAGAATGAAATGGAAATTCCCTCCTAGTTCTAGTGTAATTTAAAAAATTAGGTATAGTTATTCTGGATTGTATTTTATTATTATATTATTCATATTGGGTAATTTCTAATTCTAATTTCTAGTCTCTTTATTTTAATGTTCCCATTATCATTAGGTAAATATCTGTAAAGTGAAAATATTTGTTTTTCAGGGTTTTTCCTTAAAATATACCATGATCATTGGGTAAATTAGGTAATTAAGTTAAAATATTGTACCTGGCTAAACATAGTATATAAAATTCCTGAATTTCCAAACCCAAGGAATTACATTATTTTGGTACTATGAAGGGGATAGCTTGATCATAAGATCCTCCTCATCCTAACTATGAAAATGATAATTAATTCATCATATCAATTTTTTAATCTAGTTTATCCTAAAACGAATACAATAAAATAACCTAAATATCTTTTACACTTGATTATCAAAACAAAAAAAATTCTTTTTATTTTTCCCATTCACACACTCTAAATAAATAAAATGAAAATTTCTATCTTACTAAGTCACAAAATAATTTTTTCTTTTTTAATTTTAAAAAACTAAGAAACTAATTACACTATCGTTTGGTTTCGACTTAGATGCACTGCAGAGAAATATTCATTTGATTAATCATACTTATTTGAGTTTTATAAATTTTTTATTTTGGTTATTCTTATAGGGTAATAGAAATTCCCCATGGGTGACAAATGATTTATATAAACAAGAATAATTATAATAGGAATATAATTTTAAACATTTTACAATGAAGTGTAATTGAGATATATACTATTATGATATTTTTATCCTTTTAATTAAGACCCACTGAAGGACACAATATGATATGGGATATTATATACCTTGAAAATTATACAATCATTGCATTAAATTTGAAGGATGTATTTTATATACCATGTAAAATAAAATAGGTTCATAAATTGAAATATATCTCAAATAAAGACAATAGATACAAAGAACCTATATAGATTTTAATAACAATTGAATTGAAATCAATTAAAAGAAAGAACGTGATTTAGATTTTTTAAATAACATTATTTGAATGGAAAATATATTATAATACATTAATTTTATATTTAGTAAAAATAAATCAATATAAAAGTAACCATATCTTACAAATTTAAATATATCTCAACAAATTGAAATTGAGGGGAAACTCTTACCTCAAACTTCATCTTAGTAGAATATACCATATCATCCTTGTATAATACATTTAGGATAATTTTTCTTATAAGTGAGAACATTATTCTTATTTTTTAAAATCACACCATGCATTTATAATAATTAATTATCTATCAATTAATTATATATTGTTAAAATTAGAATTTGGGTGATAACAATTTCATTTCCCTTACATTCATCAGTTTGGATGTTCCGATCTTGAGGTATTGTTCATGCATTCATAACCCACATAATTTTAAATATAATATAATAAATTTTTATATATTTATCTAGTCTCATAAATTTTCTATGGAACTAGTGATGATGGTTCTAATAGAATTGTCCAATTTTCCTTTTTTCGATGATTTGTTCAATTATCAAATAAATTGACTTTATTATTAGGTATAAATTTAAATATGATCACTCAAAAAATATTTATACATAATAAACTTATCATTATTATATCTCTTTTCTAGTAATTGTATTTTATATTTCAATCATGAAATAAACATTATAACATTTTTCATGTCGCTGGTAAAATCGATTGGAATAAAAACACCTTATAATGGTTGAATGAGTAAAACAATTTCTTATATGATGATAAAATATTTTTACATAATATTAGCAGTTACAAAAATATTTTTTCTATGTTTTAAATAAAATTATTTATTTTTTCCATGAAATATAAGTTGATTAAAAATACGGATAAGATATCACTGATGTTCAAAGAGTGAATTCCCTATTGAATGACCTTTTGGAAATGATTTGTTTTGGACTTATTATTAGGACCAAAATATCATTAAAATTAGATAGGATTTCACGAGAAGTAATTACTATGTATTAATGAGAGTTATTTCAATTTACTATTTCCCATTTAATTATCTTAGGATGTATAATTTTATAAGTGATATGAGGGGAATTAGTGTAAAATTATTTTCTTAATATAAAAAGCTAATTCATTTTCCTAGAATGTTTATCCAAATTATCCAAATTTCAATGAAAATATATGATATTTCAGAAATACACTCATGTAACCTAATAAAGATAATATTCATGATATTTGTGGATATATCAATAAGGAATAGGCATTAAACATTACATAATCATGATTTTTTTTAGTAATTTAATTTCATTCACATTAAGTTTATTTTCGGGTTTAGAGTATTATAGAATTAGTTCATCATTCAAACATCACATATTATAATGATACAAGTGGATACTGCTAAAATAGTATCCATTTTTTTATAATTCTAAAATAAAACATAGATTCATTTCCATAACAAAACTTCATAACATCCAACTTGAATTCCTTATTTATCTTACTCATCTATATACCCTATTAAAACCATTTTAATAATTGGAATGAGAAAAAAATCTTAATAAGGGGAATAACAAAATAAATCAATAGTCTAGTGAAAACATGAAAACCAATACAACCCTTTTCGTGAAAACTCATTAGAATGAATTGAAAAATAATTCAAGTACCTGGGTACATCATTACCACACCACACTTACATTCACTATTGAAAATAGAATAACCTTACAGTTGACTTCCATCTGCGGAGTACCAAATAAATTAGAGACCTATGATGGGGCTCACCTAACATATCGTGATCTATAAAGGGGGTAAACCCATCATATCATAATCTATTATGGGGATCAATACATTATATCTTTAAATATAATGGGATCAAACCATAATATATAATTTCCAAGTAAAATATCATGAATAAAACCCCTTTAAAATCACATTTAACACCATAACTAGAACGCTTTTGGGTTTAAAAATATTCATTTCGTGTAAAACAAATTTAACATATAACAACCAGGAACATAAAAATGAAACCATTTTCATATTAAATTATTGTGAAATAATATAAATAAAAAATTAAATAAATAATGATTCATGAAAGTGGACGAAAATGATCATTTTGTATAATTTTAAAAAAAAATCTCTTTGACATTAGTAAAATAAAAAATTAAATGAGGGTTTTTAAAATAAATTCCCTTACCCTAGGTCCGACTCTTCACGAAAAATGTTTTTGTTCCTAAATAAAAAACAAAGGATAATTATTTATGTGATTAAAACCATTTAAAATGTTTATTATACCTTATTATCATGTTATAATAATTACTTAATTATGTAATTGTGTATTATACATTTTGATGATATTTGATACCTGAGTCCAAAATGAATTTGGTTTTATGTCAATAGTCAAATTAGAATTATTACATCATCTTCTGAATGAAATTAATGAAATAATATTAACTTTTATAGATAATTTATTCTTTTAAATGAAACCATTTATGTATAGTTTTAGAAAATGAACAACATTATAATCATGGAGATGGTATGTCGTATGTACGCATGATTAACGTTTCTATTTTTCATTGGTCATTATGGAAACAAGGTAATTATTATTTATCATTCTAAAATGATTATCAAATCTTAAATATAAAATTATTCATTTATATGTACTTATATATATCAATTATATGATTTAGTGGGGTAAAAGAAATCACATCACTTCGTAGAGGGGATAGTTAACACGTATGCACGAACGACGTTATAAGTTTTATGTGAATGGAAATGTAATAAAGTAAAAGATATATTGTTAGTTCATAATGATAAATATGTCATTAATATCATATATAAGCCTTAATTCTTTCACTATAACAAGTCTTGTTTGATGGATATAGAAAATGAATTATATCTGTTCATGAGGTAGTAGTCTGCTGTACACATGAATAATTTATTCATTTCCCATTAGATAGAAATTGATATGAATATTTGGTTATGATATAAACATAATAAAATATTATTATGTTGATGATACAGGAATTATTATTTCATCATGGTGGATTAATAGTTAAAGGAAGTGGAAGAATAAATAAAACAAAAAGACTTAATTAAAAATGATACATCTCCTTGAGACGATCTAATTTAATTAACACCTTAACACCTACAAAAAGGGTTGTATGCATAAAATTGTACTCTCTAATGTGGGTAATTATTATAATAAAGGGTTTTCTTAGATATTGTCCAAACCAAATAGGATTGGAGGAATCAATAAGAGAGAAAAATGGATGCCCATTTATAGGAGTGGGGAGAATCATTCTTGGAATTCTTCAAATTATTAAATTAATACAAATTAATTTGAAATTAAAAATGGGTCCTAAGTGGTTAAATTAAAATTTATATTACCTTGAGTTGAAATAAATTCATCCAATTAAAATTATAATGGTTTTTACTATTTTTTTCATCTTTATTTTTTTATTTCAACACTTATTTAACCCTTTAAATTCATACCCTACTATAATGTAATTCACACTTTATAGGTTAATATAACTATAATAAAATTATAAAATTAAAATAAATGAGAAATGTATGACATTTTGGAATGTATATCAATATTTTTTTAATTTAGAGTTTTATAAATTGTATATCATTTAATAAAATATTATTTACTTCAAAATATCTATAATGTCAATTTTGATACTTTACAACACTTGACCTTTTAAAAATTTCATAACAATAAGGTATCATTAAACCAACTAATTTAAAAAAAATATATTATTTAAAATTAATCTGTATAATTCATTAAGAAAATTTAATATTTCAAATTATATTTATTTTAATATTTACAATATCATTTAATTTATTCTTATATTAATTAAACAATGACTACATTATCATCATGTCACAATTTTAGGTAAATATTTTAATGAAGAAAATTGTAAATAAATAACAATTATATAGAAATGTATGTTATTTTTCTAAATAATATTTATAGTGTGACATATCCTTAATATAGACACATTTTAAAAATATTTTACTTTCTTAAAACAAAATTCTAATAAAATTGAATTTTATATAAATATATTAGTATAAATCTCTTACCCACACCCAAGTGTACTCCAATGGTTGTAATATTATCTATTATATTCTTTATTTCAAAAAACCTCATCTAATAAAATTAGTTCAAGTGTTATGGTGATTTTATATTAGTTACAATTTTATGTTTACTTTTAATTACCTGATTTATCCACAACCATTATAATAAAAATATTACTTAATATACTATTTATAATGGGACCTCATTATTGAACTTTTACCACCTAATTAAAAATAATGAACCCACTTATGAAAATTAAAAACAAGAAAATTAATATATTAATTAAAAATCAATTTCATTGATTGAATGAGAAAATGATATTTGAAAATAAAAAAATCATGAGATCACGAAGTTTGTATATCTATTTTCAAGGTGAAATTGATTAAAATGGCCTAAATTGGATTAAATTATTAAAAATGGTACAATTAAACTTTAAAACCATTCAAATATATAATTTAACATAGTAAATAAAGTTAATGAAAATGTTGTTCCCTGTTAAAATGCATTATTTTTTCACTTTTCATCACGATATAGAACTTATCAGAAAAAAAATAGTAAATTTGGATATTTAAATTCAAAATAAATAATATTCAAATATAATTGAAAAAATTTTAATAAAAAATGTATCAAAAAATTTCCCCTTCGAAGGGAAAAAACTTATTTTTTGAAAAATACTTCATTTTATTAATAAAATTTTATTTCTTATTGTACCCTTTATAGAAGAAGAAACAAAATTAATTTTAAAATTTAAATTGAATATATTATATATATTTTCAATTATACAATCCAATAAGTGTGATTTAATTATTTATTCCTATAAGACACAATTTTTTCACATTTAAATAGTTTTTCAAAAAAACTTTTCATTTTTTTATAAAAAACGGCTTTATCATCATTATTAATCATTTTTTCAATATAAAATTAATTATATATACATGTGAAAGATGCATTTTCTTTATTCATTTAGTCATATTTATAAATTTTATTTTAACAGAAATGTGATAACACCCATATTAAATAATAATATTTTGTTGTTTGTTTATGCACGATGTGGCATATTATGTATGCTATCAAATATAGTGTTTGTTTTAATTATTATCAAATTCATGTATATTAATAATTGTGAAAAATACTTATACTAACTAGGTTGTAACATTTTTCCTTGTATTTGAAATTATGTCATTTCAATTGTATTAACTTATTAAAAACATTTGAATACATTTCCCTCATAGAACATTTAGATTCCATTTTTTCCTCTTAATCTATATGGTTTAACCAGAAAACCATAAACTGATTAATCTCCTTATTATATAACTCCTACACTCTATGGTCAATAATATGAACTATCTATTCCTGATAATAAATATTTTCTTCCAATAGAATAACTTTTGGAATCAAAACATGAGATATATCTGGCATATACATCTTTAAAATTCAAACATGAAAACATTTTTTACCTAGGATAAACATGGAGGGAAATCTACTTGGTATAACATTTATCTATATTTATCAATAATTTCATACACATTAATGAACCAAGTACTAAGCTTCCCATTGTTACTAAAATGCCTCTCACTTTTCCATGGAGAAAATATGAGAAAGACATGATCACCTACCTCAAAAAAATCCATCCCTTAGTTATCGTCATAACTTTTCTGCCCTCTCTAGGATGTCCTCATGTTTCACTGAATCAAAATAAATTTCTCTTCCAATTCATCTACCAATTATAGTCCCATAAATCTATTTTCACCTACTTCATCTTTTTGGGACCAAGTTGGATGGAGAAGTAAGTAAGAAGATTTTCTGTTATAGAGTGTTGTCTTTTGTTGACAAGGAAGATAAATCAACTCACTTTGTATGGGACATGAATAACTAGATGATTCTTTAAAGATCTGTATTTTCACAAATATCATAATTTTGGAGAACTTTTAATGAAAACCTTATTAATAATAAGGGTAGAAAAAAGTTGATGCCAATCATATTCAGTTTTTAATGGAATGAATGATGTTTCCTATAAGAAAAGAAAGATGCAGTACCTTCCATTAAAAATAGGATGATACTAAAGGTGTTCGATCAAAGAATATATATAACAGAATATATGGTTCATGATGAAATCAAATTTTTTTTTTAATAATTCAGATGACAGTGAAGTAGCATTTGTGTGAAGATGGACTGATATGTTGCAGAAAAGTGGATTTCAATGATTTAAACATAGAAAAATGACAATGTCATGATGTGTGGAAAATATTAAAAAAGAGCACGAAATATAAATGTGGTGTGAATGATACTTACGAGCCCAATGCGGTGTAAAATGGGTTTTTTTTGCGAAGCATCATAGTTTTACACGAATCATCAAGGTTTTTGCACACGGGGGTCAGTGAGACTATAAATAAGAGGTGACCCCCTCTCATTTTTGTTTCTCGACAATTAGAGAAATACGTAGATCTAAAGCGCAGAAGAATTTTAAGTGAAGGGAAGTGCACGAACGAATGAGAGTTGCAGGTAAGAACAAGATGTTCTGTTTTTTATTAAAGTTTTGCACAAGAATTAATTTGCGAAAAAATTAAAATATTTCAGACGTGGTATAAATTTTGGGCGCAAGACACCTAATATGGTGTGAAAAATATTTGAATTTTTCACATGAAGTATGTTTTTTTCAAGTTATATCTTACAAAATTTTGGTTATGAAAGATAAGAATTGTTTTAAAAGATCAAAATATGAAATATAATTAAGAATCACTAAAACGTTTCCCCCTATTTGTACTAATAGGGTGCACACATGCTAGACGATTTTCTTCCAAGTTCTACACATGTGTAAGGGTATATCCTACTCATTATACTCCATAAAAAAGGATTATTTTCTTTTTAATTGGTTTAGACTAGATATATTTTTGTACCATACCATGGACGTAACTACTCTTGTTGAGTATTGAACCTTGTACATCATGTGTTCTTGTAGTTGTGTTTGTTCAGTAGGGAAAGAACTCATGGATAAGAGGTGATGGTTGTTTTAAAAATAAAAGAAACATAAAATAAAAAGATATCATGGATTCACCCCCCACCCCACCCCCCCCCCCACTTCTCAGTTATAATCATACCCTAATTGGGTAACATCAATTGGTATCAGAGGGATGGGGGTCCCTTTATTTTTTCTTTGGTGATATTTTGAAGAGAAGTTCTGATGGAGAATCTAAATTTCACGAAGAGTAAGGGGATTCTGATATTTGAAGGGATTAATTATCAAATCTAGAAACATGTAATGATGCCTTATATTAAGTCACATGGATATGAAATTATTGAAACCACAACAGATGGATTTCATGTTATTAATGACTAGGTTCCTCTAACTCCTGCTGATAAGAAGAATCTTTATAATTAAGGAAGTGCTAAAAATAAAATACTCTCATCTCTTTCTGAGAGTGAATGTTTAAGAGTGAAAGGTGTTTCTACTGGAAAAGGAATCTGGGACAAATTTCAAAACATCTATGATGTAAATACAATAGTGATGAAGGTAAATTTTCAAATCTGGAGACTGAAGTGTGAATACATAATGATGGGTGAGAAAGAATTTATTGGGGATATTTCTACCATGATAAATGATATTTTTAGTACTATAAAAGGTATTTTTGAAAAGATAGAGTATTATACAGTTTCTAAAAATATGCTAAGAATTATGCCTGACAAATTTGATGCTAAAGTTTCATTGTTAGAAGATAGAGACACTGAAACATTATATTTGGAATATTTTCATACCACTCCCATCGCATATAAAATGGGATGGGATAAGAATTAGAAGATAAAATAAAATTATGATAGAGAAATGTATTTCAATGATGTAAAAAAGAGAAGTTGATGAAAATTCTTTTTGAAGATGAAGCAAGTAAATCTGACTCTGATAATGGGGAATGTCAATATTTTGATGAAATTTTATCCGAGTTTTCTAAAAATGTGAAAACAGTCACAGGGAAATAAAAAAGGAAACTCCCTTTGAAATTTTTTTAATTTGAATCTATGGGCCACTTAACGGCTAATTTCCCTTATAAAGAGATAGATAAATATAGTGATGAAGAAGAAATAAGACAAAGAAGGTCACGGAATAAATAGGGTTACAAAGATAAATATTATGACACAGTTTAGGATAAAATGTTCTTCAAATAAAAAATAAGAAGCTTTTCTCAAAAAATGATGAAGATGATGATGTTGAGACTGAATCTGAACATTCGATTACAGAGAAACCTAGAGAGAGTACCTTTTTCAATTGTGAATAATTAAGATTATGAGAGCATTTTTTTGGGAAAGAAGAAACTCAACATGAATAGTATCAGAAAGAAGAGATGAAGGAATGTTTGAGAAAGATTATAAGGGTTGAGAAGAAAAACATAAAATTGACAACAGAAAACCCTTCATTAAATTACCATCATGGTTTTCTTGATGAAAAATAATCATTTAAAAATATATTTATTATCTAAAAAATTATCTTGAGAGTGAAAAGAATTATAATGATCATATAGAAATAAATTTGAAGGAAAAAAATATCATTTTGAAATTTTCAAACATAAACATTCCAATGCTAAGTGAAGGAATAAATGGTTCAAAAACACAATTAGAGAAGTTGGTGAAATTTCATCTATATATGAACCTAAGAAGGATCAAAAAATGTAACATTTAATGGATTAAAAGAAATATAGAACTTTTTTGATAAAAACAACACTAGAATGTCTATATATGTTGTCAAAATTAGAAATACTGAAAAATAAATAGCATCTAAAAATTATGAGTCTTGAAAGTTTCCCATTAATTTTGGTTCGGGTAAGTCTGAATCGAAATATGAGCTGATGAAGAAGGTTAAAATTGAAAATATTGAGGCTGCTGGATAAAAAGTTCTAGTAAGAATATTGTTGATAAGAATGCTTATGACTCCAGTTAGTATAGATGTTTCAGAAGGAAATATTAATTCTACGGCTACTGCTGGTATTGTGGTGGATTCGTACAAAAGGGAAATATGTTTTGGTTCAACCAAAAACATTAATACTATTCTACAAGAATTGTAATAAAAGGATTTTGGGTAGTCAATCTATTCAGAATAAAAAACCTCAAAATAATGTCTAGAAGACATTTGAGAAGGTTGGTGCGAATGTTGAGATTAGGTTCCAACCCCTTGAAACTATCTGTGAAAGATGTGATCAACCAATAAATCTTGTTAAAGGTTTCTAGATTGTGTTACGAGAAAAAGAATTTATTTTAAAAAATCCTCTGAAGCTGGGGATTTTAAATTCCTAGAAGGATAGATCACCTAGTTCTGAAAAGAAATATTTCATGGATGTCTGTCCAGAACACATTGACTTTTCTAGAAAATTGGAGGAAGCACATAAAAAGTGGAAGAAAATGATGAATGGAGTGCTCTTGTTGTTGAAAATGCTTTGAATGATATGAAATTATAATGACCATGGATCCATAATAGTGTTTATTTTTCTCATATTACATGAGACTTTATGTTTTTGAAGAATGTGAAAGACTTCAAATAAGAAATAGTGACATTTGGAAATAATGAATCTATGAGAATCAAAGTTGTTGGATCTTCCATAATTGGGAAAGAAAAAATGAAATCTAGGAAACCATTATATGTTGATGGTCTGAAACATAATCTGTTGAGGGTTTCAAAACTCTGTGATGAGGGAAAAAATTATCTTCAGAAAATATGGTTTTTTTGTTAAAAGTGAAATTGATACAAATGTAGTTAACAGAGGCCAACATAAAAAAAGTAATTTGTTCCAAGTTGTTGAAGTACATAAGTCTTATTACATGGTTGTGGTGGATGAAGATCAGTTATGGCATAAAACTCTAGGATATCTTTTTCATAGAAACATGTGTAAGTTACCAATGTAAGATAGTGTTTGAGGTATGCCTGATTTATCAAGAAGAAAAGGTTGGTGTTTCACTATTCGTGAGAAAGGGATTATTACAAAATTTATGTATAAGAGTGTTGATATTCTCTCAAAACCTCCCTTGGAACATATAAATTATGATATTTAAGAACCAATAACTAAGAAATCTACAAATTGAGATAAATAATTAATTATTTTTATTGATGGATTTACTTACGTTAATTATGTTATATATATGATACAAAAGTCAGATTCTATGAAAATTTTTAAGAGTTTCAAGTGGAAAGAAGAAAAGGAATATGAGTATTCAATGAAAAATCTAAAAACTGATAATGGTGGTGAGTATAATAATGAAGAGATTGAAAGTTATCTTTAGAAAAATGAAATTTATCATGACTTAATTTCACCATACAAACCTCAACAAAATGGGGTTAGTGAAAGACATTATATAAGTCTAGTGGAAATGGGGAAAACAATGATACTTGAATATAGTCTTTCTAATTATTGTTGGAGGAATACCATGAGTACTGCTATGTATATTCAAAACCAAGGTTTCTATAGGGAAAAATCAAATATGACTCCATAAAAAAAATTATGGAAAAACTCCATCTCTGAAACACATAAGTGTTTTTGGGAGTCCGTGCGTTATAAAGAAGAAAGGTGGAAAACTTTGAATGTTAAAGCAAAGAGTATATGATGTAATTTTTCTTAGCTATTATCCAGAAGGAAGAGAATATAGATTTCTGAACAACAATACATGTAGAATTATTGAATCTATATATGTGAATGTTATTAAAAATTTTGAGAAAGAAAAGAAGTCATATGATGAGGTGGAATTTGAACATGATAGAGAAGATCTTATTAAAATTTCTTATAATGTTGTATAATTTCTTAATCCTACTCAAAAAGAGGAATTTGACTCAACAATCTCAAGTGATGAGGATGAAATTTGAACTAATCATCCTGGGATGAGGAAACAAGTGGAGGCTTAGAACATTATTGGATATGAATGAAGAGGTTCATCAGATAGAGAAGAATGATACATGGTAACTTGTACACAAGACAGACAATAAGAATGTTATTGGTATAATGTGGGTTTTCCGGAACAACCTTAATGAAGAAGGTGATGTTATATGAAACATATCAAGACTAGTTTTCAATGTAATTGATATTTATTACACCTTAGCTCTAGTGGAAAGGATATAAACAATCAGAACCATTCTTGCTATTGTTGCATAACAAAGTTACAAAATAAATCAAATGGAAGTATAATCCACATTCTTGATTGGTAATCTTGATGAGGAAGTTTACATTAATCAAACTTGAGGATTTATTATTGGGAAGGATTTCAGTTATGTGTTCATGTTAAAGAAGAAATTATATTGTTTAAAATAGGCTCTGATAGCATGGTATCTAAAATTGGATACATGGTTTAGGAAGATGAATTTCAAGAAAGCTAGAGTGGACAAGAATATTTATATCAATGACTTTCAAGAGTTTTATCTCATTAAAACTGATTATGTCGAAAAAATTATCTTTTCTGGAAATAATGAAAGATAAAGTGAAACATTTTCTGATGAGATAAATAATTCATTTGAAATGTCCTAGATGGGAGAAATGAAATACTTTCTTAGGTTGAAAAATTTACAGAAGGGGAAACATAATTTTATTTCTCAAAGAAAAGTTTTATATGGAACTTTTGAAGAACATTGGCATGGAAAATTTGAAAATATATTCCACATCGATTTCAGTGGGAAACAAGTTCTCTAAAATTGTAGAAGGCAAGGAAATTGTTCAAAAATAGTTTTGAAGGCCGATTGGAAGTTTGTTATTTTTGACTTCCTCAAGACATGAAATAGTCTATTATTTTACCTTATGTGCAAGATTTCAGAATGATCCTAAATTATCACATTTCATTTCCGAATAAATAATTCTATGATCTATCAATGGCGTAGAAAAATTTGTATTCAGTTAGGATTTATTAGAAAATATTTATTTATTTGTGTATTTTGATGCTTATTGTTTGGGAAAAATTGATGATAAAAGATCCATATCTGGTGGATTATTCATTCTTGGGAAAATTTGTCTTAGTTGGATGGATAAGGAAGTATGAAGACATTGTTGTAACAAAGTGTTTTCTTTTGATGTCAAAGAAGATAAATCACTTCAAATTTTAATGGACTTGAAAACCCAGATGATGCTTTGTTGATCTGTATTTTTTCATGTATCGTAAGTTTGTGCGATGCATCAAGGTTTTTACATGATGCATAAAGGTTTTTTGCACATGGGGGTCAGTGAGGACTATAAATAAGTGTTGACCCCCTCTCATTTGTGTTACTCAAAATTATACAAATCCTAATCTTAAAGTGTGGAATAATTTTATGTAATGGGTGGTGTGCGAAAGAAAAATATTTGTTTGTAAGAAAGAGAAGTTGCGTACAAGATTGAAGATGTGTTCAAGATTGAAGATGCATACAATAGGTGCTTCTTGACAAATGTCCAATATTATGTGTGCGAAATAAATATTCCACGCTAGACACCTAAGAGGGTGTGCGAAATATTTGAGTTTAGAACAAGTAGTACGTTTTGTACAAGGTAGTTCTTACATCCTTCTGAGTAGAAAAGAGAAGAATTGTTTTTAAAGATAAATCTTTGCAAGATGATTAAGAAGAACTGAAACTTTGTTTTCCCCAATTTTTGCTAAGAGGGTGAACACGAGTTCCAGGATTGTTTTCCGAGTACTACAGGAGTGTAAGTTTATATCCTACTCATTTTAAAACAGATCAGATCATGGTTTTCTATTGGATTATGTGGTTATGGTTTATTTCCATACCATACTAAAGACGTAACTATTATTGCTGATTAGTGGACCTTGTAAATATTTTGTTCATGTGGTTCTGTGCGTTCAGTAGAGGAAGAACTCTTAAACAAGAGGCGAAGGTTTTTTCAAAATGAAAGAAAACATAAAAGAAAAATATATCACAGATTCACCCCTCACCGTCTCACTGATAATTATATCCTGGTTGGGTAACTTCACATCCCAAAATATTAAAGTTCGACACTACTTTCCATAAAATTCCAAAAATGGTGCAATCTCTATACTGGAATAAAAATTGTTATTATAATGAAACAAAACTAGATAAATATGTTAATCTCAACATCTCTGGTAATTAATTGAATAAAAATATAGTATATCCTTCAACACCTTCATTGTTTTCTATGAATTTTTATCATATTTAGCATGGAATTTTGTTTTCAAATTTAATTCAATTCCCAATGTCTTTTTTAGGGCTCCAAAAAATTTTGATGTGAACCTAGGATTAAAATCAGATTCAATGGAGATGGGAACTCCATGTAACCAAACTACCTATTTAATATATAATAAGTAATTTTAATCTAGATACACATTTTCACAAAGAGGAATAAAATTTTATTGTTTAGTCAGTTGATTAAAAATTAACCCAAATAAAATTTTATCTTGTAATGTATTTGGTAATTAGACTATGAGATCCATGGTTATATTTTCCTATTTCCACTTTTTCGTTGGAAAAGGCTGAAGCATCCCCTTGGACATATATCATTCTTCATTAACCTATTGAAAAGTCAGACACATTATGGTAATGTCAGCAATATAGCTTTTCATTCTACCCCACCAGTAATATTCATGATGGTATCTATACATCTTATTACTTCCATGATGAATTGAGAATGGAGAACAATAGAATTCAAATAACAACTATTTCTTAACATTGAATCAAAAGGTACACATACCCTTTTCCCAAATATCAAAACACAGTCTTTATCAATTTTAAATTCAGGGAAACATACCATTTTTAACCAATTATTCATTTTTCTGCAACTCCTGGTCTTTCTTCTACACTTGCTAAATTTATCTACCAATGGTGATTACACAATCACCTAAAGCAAAACATAGTAATTTCCTACACCAAAAACTTCTTAGCCACAATTCATAAAATCAATTACCAAAGGTTCATTTTCTAAATATATTATGGGTAATGTAGCATTACTTTTTTGACTTAAGGAATCACACACATTATTTTCTTTTCCATTTTTGTAATGAATTATTAAATAAAAATCCATGATTAGTTCCAGCCATATTCTCTATCCCTTGTTCAATTCTTTCCGATGGAATAAATAATTAAATATTTTATTATCAGTATATATTTCACATTTTACACCATAAAAATGATGCCTAAAATTTTTTAATGGAAAAAAAGACAATAGATAATTCGAAATCAGGTGTGGGGTAATTTCCCTTATGTGGTCTCAACTGACATAAATGATAAGCAGTTTCCTGATCATTCTACATTTGAACACAACCAATTCCATTCAACTAAGTAATATGGTAGATGAAAAATTCACCATTTTAGGAATTCTATTGTATAGTATGGGAATTTACTAATATTATTTTTAATTCTAAAAAAATAAAATAACATTATTTTTTCTAGATAAACTGAACACCTTTCAAGTTAACTAATTCAATGGTATAGATAACCATAAAATGTTTTTAAAAAACCTCCAATAGTATCCAGCTAAACCATGAAATCAATGAATCTATGTTATATTTGTGGGTCTTTTCCATTCTTTAAAAACTTTTGTTTTAGTAGGATGACAAATTATGTCATCTTTAGAAAAAATTTGACCGAGGAGATAAAATTGCCGCCAAAATTCACAAATTTTGAATTTCCCATACAATTTCATTTCTTTTATGTTTTGAAAATAACATATCGATGTCTTTCCTATTCATCTTTAATTTTATAAAATAACAAAATTTAACAAATAAACAAAACCAAAATTGTATCCATGAACTCATGAAATATTATATTCATAAGATCCATGAATACAGCAGTTGAATTAGATAGCCCAAACATTATATCTTAAAATTCATAATTACCATATCTATTCAAAACCCTAGTCTTAGAAATATATTGTTCTTTTAGTTTGGACTGATGGTACCCCGACTTCATGTCTACCAAATAAAAATATTGTAATCCTGGAGCTAATTAAAAAAATCTTTGATATGAGGAAAATGATACTTATTCTTAATAGTAAGGTTATCCAAGGCTCTATAATCAATGAGAAATATCATTGAACAATCTTATTTTTAATAAAAAGATATCATCACCCCATTCTGAAGTTCTAGATCAGAGGAGACCATTATTTAATAACTCCTATAATTTTTTTCACCCCTAAAATATCAATTTGGGCCATTAGATAAGGGGGTTTTGAAATTGGATAATTATCATAAACTATGTCAATTGGAAATTAAACATCATGATCTTGTATAATACTAGGAAACTCATCAATAAAAACATCCCTAGAATCATTTACCACCAGAACATCATTCATATGATCAGTTTTTTTCAACAAAATGTCCAAGATAACATTGATTCCCATATTTAAGTCATTTCTCAACTTCTTGATATGTTATTAATGGTATGGGTCTAATCTTGTACACACACTGCAACTCTTTTAGTAATGAAAATTATTTAGTTACATAATCTATTATAACATAAAAAACAAAAATCCAATCCACACACAAAATATCCTTAAACACTAATAGAGGTATAAAAAAGATTTGATGGTAAATTATTTCCACAAAAAATGGGAGGACAATTCTTATAAATTATTTTTACTTTTATATTTCTACCAGGTGTTTTTATAATTTGTTATGGATACATTTCATGAGAGTGAATTTCCAGTTTACTATAAAATTATACCAATATGAAGAAAGGGAAAGACCTCAAATCAATAAAACAATGATATATTCTGTTAAAATTTTAAATATACATAATATAACTTAGTTTGATGGCACAACATCTACTGAAATATTTGTAAAGGATTTTTCCACACCCTTCTATATCCAATCTTGTTGATTTTCCCCTGAGTATCTCACTTTGGACACACACTACAAAAATGACCCAACTCTTTACAGTTAAAGCATCTTAACATCATTTTTTCATTGTTTTTTAATAATTTTCATTGAACTAACAATAAATGTTTCAAAAATTTACACATAGTTAGCACTTCCAATAATTTAAATTATATTCACCTAGATTATTTTTATCACACTATTCAATAAAAAGGAATTTTATTTACTAAACTCTAGATATCATTGATGAAATGTTCCCCAATTGCTACCAATCTGGAAATGTCATATTTTCTTCATCGAGAGGCACATACGTGTTAGAAAACACTAAATAAACTTTATCAAGATTATAAAAAAGCTTGTCAAATATTTTAAACTCTCGTGTACCCAATTCTCATTGTAAAAAAATGATTTATTGTATATTAAAATATATAAATTTTATTTTATATGTTCTGAATAAAATATTTTTTGTACATATATAGTATTATAAAATTGGATTCAAACATAACCATAGATTCATCATCATTCTACCTAAGTTCAATGACTTTTTCTACATTATGAGTCAAATAGTTTTTGGAAAGTATATTTTTATAAAAAGAGACATAGAGACATTCCATTATAGAGTGTCAAGATAATATTTTTATTAGGAATTCTTAAACAGATACCTTCATTTATTTTTTTCACCTTCAAAATGATAAATTTATTGGGTTAAAATTAGGTGTTTTTAACATCACATTACATTAAATATCATTTTTATAGCATAGTCGCATAATTCGTTTACAACTAGATCTGTGGTCACCAGGAAATTTTGATGATGTTGCCTCTCGAAATGATGCTTTACTGACATATTCCAAGGTTTTTGATCTGGTTGATCTCATTCATGGATGACACTACCATTTATAGACTACTTCAACTAATTCATTATTGGAAAAACTGTTTGGTTTGGATTCTGGCCACCATAGGATGTTTATTTGGAAAGATGATTTTCTCTTCATCCCTTCCCACCACATCTTCCATGTTTCATCAATGTAAAACCATTATGAATCGATATATCTAATATAAAAAAACTTGTAAATCTTCAAATACTATAACATTTTAACTTATCCATAATTTAAATTCTGCCAAGGGAATATTATATATATTACACTATACTCTAATGTTATCTCTATCTACCATTTATACCATCTATAATGCACCGGAATTAAATGGAACATTATCCTTAGATTTAGTCAAGAATTTAATTTTTTTCACTTTGATTATTTTTTCAGTTTTATAGTCTTGGAGAATTATGTCATCATTTTTACATAAAATTCTATAATCATAAAAGAGGATACTACTCAAACATTATCTATTTTTCCAAAATATAAAACATTTAAAATAAAAAAAAGGATTATGTTTCACAAAAAAAGGCTTCATAAAATATTACATGAATTCCTTCTTTCTCATACCCACCCTTATACCGTATTAACAACATTATAAAACATGGTATGAAAATAGAAAATATCATTATGGGACATAATGAACGAAATCATTAATCCAGTGAAAACATGAAAACCACTAAAAAAAATTTCGTAACAAATAATTATCATGCATAGAAAAGTCATGAAAGTTACATGGTACATCATTACCATATCACTCATACATCCACCCTTACAAATGGAATAACCTCACAGACGACTTCCATATTTGAAGTACCCAATTCATTGGAGAGCTATAAAGGGGATAACTCATAATATATTGATCAATGATTGGTTGTATCTCGTTATATCATGATTTTTAATTGGATAAAACCAAAATAAAGAATTTATAGGTAAACAATCATGAATAAAACCCTTAAAAACTCATTAAAATCCATAATGAAAACAAATTCATATATAAAATACACTTTTCATGTTACAATCACTTTAAATAGATAAAACCACTCGCATAAAAATGAATCAAATTTCTTTGAAAAAAACTATGAATACATATAAATTAATAATTAAATTAATAATGAGTCATCAAAGTTGGAGAAACCCTTAATGTTGTATATGTTTACCAAAAATATTCCCTATGATGTTTGTAAAAAGGAACTTTAAATGAGGGTTTTAAAAAGATAGTCCCTTACACTTGGTCTGACTCATCATATAAAATAAATATCTTCTTGAATAATAAAAATAGATTAATTATTTTCCTTCTTTATTTACTTTTAGAAATATATTATCATGTATTATAAGTTTGTAAGAATTATAGAATTATTTAATTTTATATTGGATGTTTTGACAAAATTCATTACCTGATTCCAAACGGAATTGCGTATGATATCAATTTTAAAAGTAAAATTTTTGCATCCTCTCTATAATAGTATTAATTAAATAATAGTCAATTTTATACATAATTTATAATTTTTTATAAAACCATTTATATATGGTAATGAAAAATGAACAATGTTATATCACAGATATGGTAGGTCATATGTACGCATGAGTAATGATTCCATTTTCATTGATCCTTATATAAAGAAGATAATTATTATTTTTTCTTTAAATAATCATAATAATATATAAAATTTAATATTAAAATTTGAAATATATTTATATATATCATCAATATGATGTGGTGACGAAAAACGAATCACATCATTTTTTGGAGGTGATCGTTAACACGTACGCAAGAACGATGTTATCAGTCTAATGTTCATGGAAATAAAAGAATGTGGATGATATATTATTATTTTATAATGATAATTATGACATTACTATAATATATAAAAAGTACCTCCATCATTATGAATATTCACAAGAGACGTTTATGGAAAATTAATTATATCAGTTCACTAGGTCGTAGTCCGCTCTATGAACGAACGATTATTACTTTTTCCATTCGATAGAAATGGAAAAGTATTTTAGGTGATGAAATTAATTTAATAACCTATTAAAATATTGAGGATACATTAGTTATTATTTAATAATATTTAAATAATATTTAAAGGATGTGGAAGAATATATAAAATGAAAACACTTAATTAAAAATGTTACCTCTCCTTCAGAAAATCTCCTTTGATTAACCCCATAACACCTCTAAGGTGGGTTTTCATCAAAAAAAATATATCATTATAATTTGGGGATAGATTTTTTTAAGTGATATTGTTAGATATTTTCTAAACCAAATAAACTTTTAACAGAGATGAAAAGAGAAGAAGGGGTACCCTTTATAGGATATGGAAGGGAAACTATATGATTTATTCATATAATTAAATTAATATAAATTAATTTTCTATTCCAAAAGAGTAAAAAGTGATTTAATTATAATATAGGATTATTATTGGTCGAAATAAATTCATCCAATAAAAATTAGATGTGTTATTATTATTGTTTTAATCCTTATCATTTTGTTTTAAACCTTCTAATTCTTAATCTGACATCCTGTAGTTTATACATTGTGGGTTACTATAATTAGAATAAAATTTCAAAAGGAAATTAAATGGGTATTAAATTAGATTCTAAGACGTATCTAAATAATTTGGACAAAATATTTATTCTCTTGTATTTTATATTATTCAATAAAATATTATTTATATTATAATATTAATAGTGTCATGTTTGAAGGCTAGAGGTATTTCGAAAGGGGATAACGAACCAAAAGGAAATGGGTTCAGTGTTGCTGAACACACTACTCCTGCTGCAAAAGAGGGTGACAACCCCTCAGTGTCTAGTGTGTTTAGTAGGCTCAAGGAGGATCTCAGGGATAATGTATTTGAGTCTAATTTTGGTAGGGAGGTGGAGCCCTCCTTGCAGACTCAAGATAATGCTAACAGTGGTGGACATCAATTCGTGGGACCTGGTCTCAACCTTCCAACAAACCCAGATGATGTGAAGCATCCCCTTCTGAGTAGCACTGAATTGGTCAGTGATGATCCATGCTCCTTGAACTAGTCCCTTTCTCTAAAGTGGGAGGAGAATAAAGAATGTAATTTTGGGGAAAAGGATGGGAAGTCTGCTGCCTCCTTAGGCGGCCATCCTCCAGGGGGTTCGGGTTCTGAAATGCTGTCGGGGGTGATTTCTTCTAACCAGCTCCCTGTCATCTTGAGCAACGGGTTTGAAGGATTAAAAGAATTGGATCCAAGTGTGGAACCATCTTCCTCGATTGAAGAAGTTAAAGACTACAGGGAGAGTATTGATGGCCTCACTCTGGGAGGTCAAAACAAGGGGCATGTTCACCCAGAGTGTGCTCTCAGTGGAGGGGAGACAAAATTTGACGAGGTCAGTAGGAGGTTTTCTGATGAGGATCCCTATTCAAGAAACAACAGGAGTAAGAGGAGAAGGATTTCTAGAAAGTATTATTTCTCATTGCCTTCTTCTTTGAGGACCCGGTCAGCTAGGAAGCTGACAGTTGGGGAAATGGACAAGAAGGTCAGGTGCCTAATAAAATTATGTGAACAGCCTGAAACTTCCTTGGACTTGGTTCTATGTTCGGATGATGTTGTGATAGAACATGTGCTATTTGTTAATGCATCGGAGGGGGACGCAACCAAAATGATTGGCCAGAACCTTGAAGTGGAACTTAATGAGGAACATTATTTGTGGGTTGACAAACAGGATACGATTCTGGTTGGAGGCTTCAACAACGGGTTGATCAGAATTGAGGAGTACTTGCAGCTGTGGAATCAACTGACCTCTTCTTTTGAAGATCTGATAAGGGGGGATCCGTTTATAAAGGTTTCTAATCTATCCTGGAAACTATTTCGGGATAGGAATTCTAGTGGAACTCAATTGGTTTTCAATAATTCTGTTTATGTTATCCCTAACTAATATTTTGTTGAGTTAATATCCTTGGTGTGGGTGGAAATGGTGGAGGGCCAGATCAGCTCCGGTAGGTTAAAGCACATTCATCCTTCCTATGAAGGTCATTTGGGATGTGGTTGATCAGAGGGATGTCTTTCCATTGGGAGGGAGCATGCTTGCATGGGATCGCCGAGTGGTTCTTCTATGGAGATAGCGGTTGCTGCTTTTACTTGGAATAGGTTGGTTTTGGTTTTTCCTGTTGGACTATGTTTGTTGTTTTTTGGAATTTATGGTTTCTCACTTTTTCCTCAAAGTGTTTTTATTAATAAAAAATAATTATTAGTCAGTCAGTCACCCATTAAAATTTAATAAATTAATTAAAAATTAATATTGTTGACAGAATGAGAAAACGAGGTTTTGATGCAAAAAACATCAAAAGTGCACAAAGTTTTTATATCCAGATTCTGTGTGAAAATGATTAAAATGACTTATATGAGATTAAATGATAAAATTTTGATATAGTTAAAATTTTAATAAATTAAAATATATAATTTAACACTGAAAATAATTTTTATGAAAAAGTTGTTTAAAATTAAAATGAATTTTTTTCCACTATTCATCTAAATATAAAAATCCTCATAAACATACCAAAAATTAAACCAAAGTAAATTTTAATATTAATATTATTTTTTAATATTTATTTTTTTGAAGTATCATTTATAAATTTTTCTAAAACATGATTTAAAATACGTGAACCATCAAAAAGCAGCAAAACTAACTTTTTTGAAAAATGCTTCTTTTATGTGTAAAATTGAATTTTTTATTTTATATTATATATAAAATACATAAAATGAATATTAAGACTCAAATTTAATACTATATATATATAAATTTCATTAATATAATTTAACAAGATTTATTTATTTATTTATAGGTATAAAATACATTTGTACGCATTTTAATGTTTTCCAAAAAACCTTTCCTTTTATTCTAAAAAGGGTTTTATATTAATTTATAATTAGTTGGTAAAAAATTAAATAAATTATATATACATGTTTTAACCATATTTTCATAATTCAGTAAATCCTAATCATAACCTCCATTCTAACTATTATGTGTTACCTCCCACATTAAATAACAATATTTAGTTATTCATTTGAGATCGATGTGGAATTTTATAGACTTTATTGAACATAGTTATTAAGTTAATTATTACATAATTCATAAATACTAATAAATTTTAAAAAAATAATTATATTTAATTTGTTGACACATTATTTTTTAATTTACCCCTTTGTTAACCATTTAAACGATTGTCGGGTAACTAAATTTTACCATTGTGACCAACTGTTTAATTCTAAAAATGGGATGTTCTTTATTACAAAATTTTATCAATATGATTTAAAATTTCAAAAAATAATATAATATATAATTAATATCTATTATAGAACATAATTTTAATAAATTTACATTTATGTAAAGAAACAGTTTTCAAAAAAAAATCTTATTAGTATAAAAATGAATTTATAGAGGAATAATATATACTATTGATTCCAATGAACATTATTTGTTTAAAATTATATAGTGATGATATTTTTAAATTTTAAATCAAAACATAATAGAATTAATCAATGTGGAATCCTAATTAAAGGTAAAGGACCAAAATATTTTTTAGAAGAATCAAATAAAAATTTGGTGTTAAAAATTCAAGCATGTATTAAAAATTTAAACATTTAAAATTTCAATAAATTATCTTATTGGATAAATTAATTTTCAGTATAAAAGATGTTTTTATATATTTTTATTTCATTCTAATTTCAAGATGATGTCATAAATGTTATGGTATTTTTAAAAAAACATTATCAGTATTAACTAAAAAATAATCCATTTCATAAATTTCAAAAAAATCAACATAAGAAAAATTTAACATAATAAGTTCAAACATTAAGTTCATTTTATAAAATTAATATTAAAAAATTTAAAAAATTATATTTTTAATGGAAATATGGAATATAATGGAAATTTTAATTTTCTAGAAAAAAATGATAGTTTAAACATTATGTGTTATTCATGTTCACTCATATCAATTTATATTTAAATTAACATTAATATATTAGTTTATATATTGGTGAATTTAATATTATGGAAATCATCATTTAAAAGAGTTAAATTTATAATATTATGATAACATAACAACACTTTTAAAAAATCCTCAAAAAATTTCCATTTTAAAACTTGTGTCATTTTAATCATATATAATTATTTAATTGTTATATAATCATTAATTTTCATCAATTAATTTCTCAAAAAATTAAATCATTATTTAGATACAATATTAATAATATTAAATATTTATATGACATGTATGTATATTAATGAATTTTAAATAATTATTTGATTTTAATTTGTATGAGGTTTTACACTTCTTGTAATTTTCTTATACAGTGATCCAACACTTATTTACATGACTATTAAAACAATTTTATAATAAAAACATAATCTTATTACAATTTATGATACAATGGTTTAGTGTCTTAGGAATTTGGTTCATACATAAATTGAACAAATAGAACATATAAAATATTTAAATTATTCTTCTTTATCCTTATAAATATCTCAATATATCATTATTTTATATAGGAAATTGAAGTTATACGCCAAAAAAAGTGGTGTTCTAAAATCCATGTCAAGAGAGGAATAAATAACATGAATCAATAGTACTTGGGTGAGAGTAATCAACATCATCATATCACAATGTTAGGATCATCATCATCATCATGAGTGAAAATTTTGTTAAATGCGTCAAATTTATCAAATGCATAATAATGAAAAATCATAACAAAGTGGTCAAATACCCCATATATTTGATTACAAATCTAGTATCATGTTCACACATAACATATGTGCTTAAATTCTAACATCATATATTTGAGAAACATGCATCATTTTCATTCATAACACATATTATATAATGAGATAAATCACATTACCCAATTAATTGGAGAAATATATAATTTCGGTCCCACCCATCACATAATAAAATGATCATAATCATGAAATTCACATGTAATGAAAACAATTTTAGATTTTAAATAACATACTTAAAGGAATGTATTTCTTAAAATATTTCACATACTAAAATTCCTGAAATTAATATTAGGATTTGTAAATTAATAAGTTAAATAAAACCTTTTCATAAAATATCATATTAGTATTTTAAAATATATATAAATCAAGAGGATTCAAGAGATCTGTTGGAAATTTATATCATTTTGAAAAAGCATAATAAATTTAATAAAAACATTTTAGTGGGGTCAAACTTCTATATCCAAAAAAAGAGAATGAAAATGGAAAGTAAATTTTTTTTGTATTATAGGTAGATTTATAGTGAAATCAACGTGAAATGGGAGAAAACTCAAAAGAAAAACATTGTGTTTTAGAATCTCATTACCTTTAATCAAACTTTATTTCATTTATTTTACATCTCCTGAGTATTAAACATAGGTTTATTAAAAAAACTATCATAAGTGTATTCTTTTAATTTGGGTCACAACTGAAAAATTACATCTATGGGATTATATTTCTATATTTCCTTTTGTGAATTTGATGCCTTTTGAAAGTACGTTTTCTGTAAAAATATCCTTTTTTGCATGAATTTTTCAATTTTTTATTAATAATTTACACAAAAGTGGAATTATTTCCTAAAATAATAGTAAATATATTTATAAATTTATATATCAAAAAATATTTATTGCAATCAACCATAATTTTGGTGATAGGAAAAAAATTGAAATCATCCCCATTGGTGGTTAACAGGCCATTAACGTGATATTTTCTAAATAAGAGGTTCGAGAATTATGAAATATAATTACATATTTTGATATGAATATATAAGTATTATACATTAAATTTTATATTTTTAAAATACTAATTAATTAATCTTAGAATATTGGAGTTTCGAATAGATAGAAAAAATGATGGAAAGAAGAGTAAAACACAAAGAAGATTAGATGAATACATACCTTCTTCTTAGTCATGCTCCACTTATATGACACTACAATCCATTTTATCTTGTAGTTGGTTATTCTAGTAGGTTTGCAAAGATTATAAGGGTCTTAATAGTGAGTTTTTGGGAATGGTTTTTTCTTTGGAAAATGTGGGTGGAGTTTGGTTTTCAAGAGGAGGGAGAGGTGTTATTAATAATTTAGAGAGGGGTATTTTTAGTTAAAATATAGAATAAAATAATATATCCAAGTTAAACCTTATAATAGAGAGACAATTTAAATAATTAATCATATATTTATATAATATGATAGTATTATATTTTTAAACCCCATATATGTCTAATTTGATTTTTTATTAAAAAGAAACATTGGAAAATGAAGAAAACAGTTGTTTTTAAGGAATAGTTTTTTATTTGGTTTTTGGGAAGAAATTTTATTTTTTGAAAACATATTTATTTAATTATAATGACTCATTTATAAAATTTAAAAAAAAAATTGAGGAAACATTTCAATAATTTTATAAATCATGAACTATATAATTTAAAATATACCGGTAACAAAAAGGTTATATTTTTAATATTCTCATTAATACTAAAGTATTTAAAGAAATTATTAAAAATATCAACCACGGATAATTTCATTGTGATAATTTTAAAAGTAAATTTAATTTTTTTAAAAAAAATTTGTAACAATGGTTATTTTAGTTTTTGATATAAATTATATTATTTTTATGAAATAAATTAAATTAAAGTTAATCAATCATGTGCTTATATTTTTTATGTTTTTAATTATAATATTTATTTTATAAAATTATAATATTTTTATTTTCATAAATTAATCATGATATATACATTTTATTTTTTTCAGTCAAATTAATATTCGTGCAGTCAAGTTACTATTCCCAATATTCAGGTTATAATTCTTAATATTTGGGTTACTATTCCAACAGTCATATTACATTCTATAAACACAACTAAATTACTTTATTCAAAGTTCACTAAAATTACTCCCATGGTTCTATAATTTCAATTTATAATATAATTATTAGTTTACTAATATTTTGTTTCATTTTTATAAAATTGGTTGTGAGGGTGATCATTCTAATAGAATTGGAAGGAATAAATATTTACTATTCTAATTTTCTTAATTTATATTTATTCACATTGCAATTTTTTTAATTTTCATTCATTTATTTAAAGATTAGTGTAATTATTTACTTTAATGAACTAAATTCTATATTTGGTTTCCTTATGTGTTTTATTATTATGATACTATATAATACAAAACACAAAAATTTAAATAAATAAATATCATTTATAAAATATATGTTTTTAAATTCTTCCCGAATTTAAAAAAGTCTATCAAATAAATTTCAACTCATATATTCAGTTTATAATGGGTTAGGGTACTTCAATTTCATTGTTTCCTATGATTCTTATATCACCTCTTTAGATTTATGATTTAACTATAGCACTTTGACAAGGTGAGTTGTCTTGTTGCCTATAAAATTATCCTTAAAGTCCAAGATCCCTATTGGTTTATCCTTATATAATAGTTCATTCTCTAGTCATTCCACCTACATATTCAGTATATGTGAGGTTTCAGGTATGTACATCCTCATGAGAATACATGGAATGCATCATGAACATGAGCCATATTTGTTAAAAATTCTATCTGACTGGACACTACTCCTATACAATTAAAAATTCAAAAGGGGCCAACATACCTACATCTAAGAATACCTTTCTATCCAAACCACAAGACTCTATCCCATGGTGGTAGTTTAAGGAAAATATATTCTATAACTTCAAACTCCAACTCTGTTTGATGATTTTTAGTATAACTCTTCAAAAAACTCTTAGAAACTTTTATATATTGTAGTATTCTTTTAACCACTTCAGTAATATCTTTTATAAGATCAGGTCCATGTATAATTAGATCTATATGTTCATACCAATGAGTAGGGGTTATATATTTCTTCCCGTATAGAGATTCATTTGAAGCCATTTCAATACTTTAGTAGAAGTTGTTGTTGTAAGAGAACTCATATAATGGGATATATAGATCCATACATCCATTAAATTGCATTTATTAGGCTCTCATAATGTCCTTTAGTGTATAAATAGTCCTCTCAGATTTGAAATCATTTTGGGGGTGATATTTCATGTTTAAATACAATTCATTTTTTAGATAATTTTGAAGACCACTATAGAATTTATACATGATCCATAGATTCTGATCTGAGATGATCAAAAGTGGTACCACAAGTATCCTCTTCACTTAATTTAGTTATATATTAAAAAAATTCATGTGATAAATCATCTCAAATATAACTGGGGTGGGTAGTCATGGTGAGTTAATCCCCCACATCACATAAAACATTGTTTCCTTTGGATGTCTTTGGGATACAAGCGAAAAATTCCATAGTGATGTTCTATTATTTCAGTGTGGTTTGGTTTAATATTTACATCACCACCTTGAACATCTATCACTCTTCATTAACATGATGATATACCTATCACATTGTGGTATACTCATCAATCTCTTTATTCATGTTGTCCCATCAAAAGTACTCTCAAAGATCATTACACGTCTTGGTACTTATAGGATTGATGGAAAAATATGATCTATGTACATTTTTAATAGACCATTCATTAACATGGATGATGAAGGTAAAATAAATTTACTTCCAAATTGAATAAAATTATCTTCATTGATATGTAATTCATGAATCTGGCCTTTATTTTCTACTTCCTCCTTTTCTTAAAGCTCCATATCTTCCCTTTGTGCCTCATTGATCTTCCCATAGATAGATGGTTGGGAAATCATTTGGGTATGGTAGAATTTACTCTATCCCATTACAATTTCCAAATTCATCCATTTCATATCCATGAAGATAGGTCCATTCACAATCCACAACATAGATAGAGTAGCAGGGTCTTTTCTACTAAGATCTTCAGCTACCCTGTTTTCATTTCTCAAATGGTAGTGAATAGAGAAATCATAATCCTTGATTATATTAACCCATATTCTTTAACCTGTGTTGAGCTCCTTCTTTGTGATTATATACATTAAAATATCATGATCTATATATATGTTAAACATCTAAAAATAGAGGTACTACCAAAAAATATTCATGGAGAATATCATAGTTTCTAACCCCAGATCATACATCATGCAGTTCAATTCATGGATAACCAACTATCGTGAGGTATATTCTATCACATATCATTTATCTTGTGTACACTATCTATGAATTTCTTTGAATAATCAATGTATATCACAGACTCTCCTCCACTAGTTGTTAGTGTGAGTATAGGCATTGTGATTAGCCTCTTTAGTAACCCCTTAAAGCTTTCCTCAAATTCATATATCTTGATAGACATTAACCCATTCCATGTTAACTTCATTAGTTGGATATATAATCATTAGAAATTTATCAAAAAACATAGAATGTACCCTAAGTCACACTAAGTAATCATATCATATATTTTATCCTTTATTTATGTCACCACTAAAATCCTTATATGCTTTTTATGATCCTACTTTCTCTTAGAGTAAATGATAATATTATCATCGTATAATACACTAAATTTGATAAGGTGGTATCTTAAGACTCTATTCATTAAATCAATAACAATTTAAGGTCATTATTGAGTACGATGGGAAACACAATAAACTCATATTGTCTATACATTGTATGAAATGATATCTTCAAAATATCTTCATTTTCCACCATTATCTAATGATATCTAGAATAAATATCCACCTTTGAGAGGTATTATTCTCATTATAGATCACCAAACAACTAATAAATTGTTGATAGGTTATACTTTGTATTTATATTTATCTTGTTTATCTCTCTCTTATCTATACACAGCTTTATTGATTTATCATTTTTCTTCACAAAGTTAAATGGGACACCACATGAAGATGCACAATATCAAATGAACCATTTATCCAAATTATCTTATAGGTTCTTCTTGAACTCCATCATCTATATAGGCAGAATCCTATAAGGTAATTTGGAGATATTAGTGGATCTAGGTATAATATTTTTTTTGATAAATCTATTTAACGGTCTAGTGGACGTTCGGGAAACTATTTTTGTAAATAAAATAGTATATTTAATTACAATCAAAATTTCCTCTAATTTCTTACTTTAATTATACTCAACCATTTATAAAAGGTATTATTATTCATTGGGTATCAACACCCACACCATTGAAAAATTTCCCTAAAGATATTACTGATCTTCCATGAATTTGTGAAATAGCATTGGGCAGTTTGAAATATAGAGATAGATTTTCTTTTTCCTGATTGTTGATGTGTGCTCAATATAATGAGTCCTAAACTATTCCAATTATAGTGTAAAATTAAACCAGGGAAAGGAATGAATGATTATGTCGAAGAATCATACCTTTGATAAAAATAGTAGAATATTCCAACACTTGGTATGAAATGATCGCTCCATTAGGATTATATATAAATATATCTACTATTATTTATTAGAAATTAAATTCAAGAGTTCTAGAAAACATGCACAATATAATCAAATGATTATTACTTGAATAAAATAAACCTTTTCAATTAAATATTTAATATAAAGCTTAACTTTTTCATATTTATCTTCATGATCCAATTCAGTGGTAGTTACAGAATATAGATTACCATTACTATTTGTCTTGGGAGGTTACCGACACTGATTACATTCGAGGACTTGTGGTTTAATGTGCAGGCTTTTATTGTTCCATTACTCCCTACATTTAAAGCATTGACCAGTGATGGTGTATTGGGATATACCTTTCTGTCCTCTATAATGTTGGTCAGACTCTTCATTTCTCTACTAAAGTCATGAGCTTAGTTTCCTTCACTCTTCTATATAAATAATTTCCCCATACCATTGAGGAAAATATAATTATTCTTCTTCAAGAAATTTTGATATGCTTGTGGTTGAATCCTATTTCATCCTTTTTCATATGACCCACTAGCTTAAAACAAAATTATCATCTTCTTATATCTATAACCATGGAACCATTTTATAAACATCACTCTATGATGATATCACGTTGATTTTCTTCATCATGATTCCCAAAGTATCATATAGCTAGATATTTTCAAATTTTTGGTTCTAAACGACTATATATTTTTTTAATTTGTCTATCATTGTTAATTAAAAATCTTGAGGTGTTCCTTAAAAGTTGTGGGAAGTTTTTCATGTAATATGTTGTAGATTCACCTTCCTTTTTCATCATCTCTAAGAATTATCTCTCCATAATTATTTGAATATTTCTAGGGAAGTAATTATTAAGTTATATTTTCATAATGTCTTCCCACTCTATCTCTTCCATTTCTTCCTCTATCATGGTGTTCTTTATCAACACCAACTATTGATTGGACTTACAATCTAAGTGATATATGTAAAGAGTCAACTTCTCATAATTTTAATAGTAGATCACAAAAAATATATTTTCCATTAAGTTAAACCATTATTCCATGACATGTGAATTTGAAGATCCACTCAGAATCTGTGGTTGTTTCCACAAAAAGGATTTAATATATAGTTTCTCTTTGGAAGAATGTATAATTTCTATATAGCTTATGTTTTTTTCATAGCTTAAGATAGTTTGGTAAGAAGCACCATAAAGTTTTAAACTCCATCCCCCATAACATTAAAAATGTAATTTGAATAATGATTTCATTGTCCCTCACAATGTTTGTTAGTTAGGTTTCTCTTAATTGAAACCATTTTCTAAAATTGTTTTTTACAAATAACTAATCAACAAATAGTGAATAAATAATTTATTCTTATGAAAACAATTAATTCTAATGAAATCTTTTTTGGGATCCTTGCATTTATCGATTTTATATAATGATTATTATAGAATTTGTACCTATGTATAGACTTACACTTATGGTTTTTGGAAAAATTATCTAATTCTAATTCCACAATGAATTAATTATTTACTAATAATAACTTTAGAGACCCAGTTATTCTTACATTAATATTAGAAAACTTTTATGATAAAAAACATAATAGTGATACAATCTAGAATCCAAAGGTTACTTGTATTTTGAAAATTAGGAATATATATCAATTATAAATAACAAAACAAAAAAATTCTTTAAATTATCCACGTTTCTCTTTAAAAATATCTCATGATATATTTAGCGTAAATAGTCAATAGGGTATGTACATCAAATAATGGGGTGAGCTAAAATCCTAGTAAGGGGAGGAATAAGGGACATGAATCAATTGTACATGGGTTAATATAATCAACATCATCATATCATATGAAAAGGATCACAATACACACCATGAGGGAAACATTTCAAAATGGGAAGAAATTTTCAATATTCATAATGAAACATAATAACATAGTGGTCAAATACCACACATAGTTGTGAACAAAACTAGCATCATGTACACACATGCCATATGTGTATAAATCATAACATAATAAATGTAAATAAATATAACATCATTTTTAAGAATAATAAGAATTATCTCATGAGATAAATTAAATTTCACAATACATTTTAGGTATATATAATTCTGGTTATACCTATCACATCATAAAAAGATCATATTCATGGAATCCACATAGAAGGATACCAATCGTAGTCATGAAATAACCTATAGAAATGAATGGGTTTCATAGAATATTTCAATTAAAATACTTCTTAAGATGAAATTTAGGACTAAAAATTGAATAAGGTAATCATACATTGGAATAAAAGTACATTTTTCTTTTAAAGGATATATAGTTCAAGAGGATTTAAGAGTTGTTTTGGATAATTAAGTCTTTTTAAAAAATAATTTTAAATAGATTGGAAGAAACAATATAAGGAAAAAAACATGTATATCCCATAAATAAAATATAAATAATTAGTAAATAAAATATTTCAGTATTATATGAATATTCATAATTAAATGAATTTGAAATATGAGATAACCTAGAAGAAAGAGTTTGGGTTTGAGAATCTGCTTACCTTAAATCCCTCCAAATTTCATCATTTTTCTATCTATGAAATAATAAACATAGGTTTTTATAAAAATTGAATTAGAACTAAATTATTTTAATATATGTGACTATTTACGAATTACATAAATATTATTGTATTTATTAATTTCCATTATAGAAATTAGTGTATTTTTATAACTTATTTTCATGAAAAAATCTATTTTGCTTTGATTTTTCAATTTTGTTCCAGGTAATTTATACATAAATATAAATATTTCTAGAATAATATAATATATATATTTCATAGAAACATTATTATTACCATCCATAAGTTTGCTGATAAGAAAATAATTTTAAACATCCTTATTGGTGGTTAACTGAGAGTTAACGGGACATTTTCCAAGGAGGAGGTATGAAAATTATGAAATATAATTACATAGTAGATTTGAATATTTAAGTAGGATAACATAATTGATAAAATTTTATCATCCAAACTAACTAATATTGTATGATTAATATTTTGAAATAATATAGAAAAATAGGAAGAGAAGTGGAAAATGCAGAGAGTAGTCAATGAAAACAAACCCTTTTCTCAGTGTAGCTTCTCTTATAGGGAACTAAAATCCCATGAAGCATAGAGTTGGTTATTCATAAAAGTACATAAGGATTATATGTGGATTGATATAGATAACTTGGTTATATATTTTGCATTGGAATATGGATGATAATTGGGTTTCCAAGGTAAGTGATATTGGATATTTATACATGAGGAGAGGGGTATTTTTGTGTAAAAATAGTTTACAAAATATTATATCCAAGGTAATACTAGTAATGGTGGTAGTTTTGAAATAATTAATCATAAATAAATGTAATATAATGTTTTTATGACTTTGAACCACCTTAAAATTATAATTCACAAGTTCAATAAAATGAATGGTGGATAAATGAAAAAAATGGTTTTATGAAATACTTTTGACATTAAACATTCAAATATTTTTTAGGTCTATAAAAAATATTTATTATATTTTGGTGATTAATTTATCAAATTAAAAAAATTGGTAAATCCAACATTTCTAGAATTTATTACATCCTGAATGATGTAATTTAAAATACATAGGTTACATAAAAAATAGTATTTTTACTATTCACTATAAAAATAAATTATTTCAAAAAATTACACAAAAAACCACATTGAAAATATCAAAATGATGATTTAAAATTTATATTAATTTTATATAAATAATATTATAACATATGTTATTATAAATATTAATTTAAAAATTATGAATTTTTTATATAAAACATATCATTATTGTGAAATACCTTAAATTAAAATTTATTAAAAATGTTCGTATATTTTCATTTATTTTTTAATGTTTATATTTATTATATGTAATTATATTATTATTATTTTCATAAGTTTATCTTGATAAATAATTGTTATTATATTTATATAAAATTATTATTCCAATAGTTAGGTAACTTTTCACAATGTTCATGTTACATTTCTCAACGGTTGGGTTATTATTCAAATTATCATATTACCTCCTATAAATATCACTTATATCTTTCATTCAACACTCAATAAAATTCCTCCCAGGGTTCTATAATTTCATTTTCATTGATTTCAATTGGTTTAGTAAAAGTTATTACATTTCTATAGTGTTGGACATGGGGTGATGATTTTACTAGATTGTAAAGACCCTAATTTTCACAATCTACTATTTATAATTAATTTTTTTTGTTGCATAGTTTGTTTGGAATTTGGATGTTTTTAATGGTTGATTAATATAATTATTTCAACTAAGTAAATAAATATTTTTTGGTTTATTCTTTCATTATATGTGTATAATACTGTCTAGTATAAACAAATTATTTTAAAAAAAAATCATTTATAAACTCTTGGTTGTTTAATATTACTATTTTTTAACATTATATTTTAATAATTTATTAATTTTATATAAAATTGTAATATTTTATCTTTATTGAATAATTCAGAGTTATGTTTAATAAAATAAATTGAGTTATTCATGATAGTTAATAAATTATTTATTTTAAGGAAAATACATACAAAAATATCAAGGTTTTACGTTTTACCACTTTAAATAAATTTTATCCCACAAATTTTAATTTCACTTATCATTGAAATAATATAAGGGTGTTCTTATTAAAAACATCACTCATTATATATTTTTTAGGAGTTATCTACATTACTATCTTTGGTAACAAACATATTTTACCTTATAATGGATATAAATAAATATATTTATTTTTATAACCATTTCAACAAAACATATAACCATTATCATAATGCTTAGAGTTTTATAGAAACTTACATTTTAGAGCTTCATTTTCACAGTACTATTATCAAATAAATACTGAAAACAATTGGTTATGATAATAAGTGATAAATATGTCAAAATATAACATGCGTGTCTAATCCTATGACACCATCATTTCAACCTATGTTATATTTGGCTTAGCTTTTGGTTCAAACTATGACACTATAATTTCATCTTAGATTAAAATATGTTTTGTGAAATTAAAATCAATAGCCTCATCCCCAATACAAGCTTACTAAAAAACATGATTATCTTGAGTTATTCTATGTATAAAAATCATAAAACCTATGCTACGGAAATCAACATTCCCTTTTATATGTAAATATGCTAAAATACAACCTCAAAAAACACATACCTCAATCATATATACTCCCAAAATAATCTAAATCAAGTTTTCACCAAAACATATTTCATACCCAAGGTAATCAATGCCACTAAACTAATATTCCCAACATCAATGAACCCATTTTCCAAATAAAAACAATTTCAACTATAACTGACCAAAAATTACTTTTTTTATTTCAAAAACACTTTTTATGTGAAAAGTGAGAAACCATGGAACAAAAAATCAACCACAAAACACCAAAAATAAACAGTCCCGGAAAAAACTAATGTGACTACCCCACCCTAGCAAATAATTCATGAGCCCAAGCCTTCACCGAAACACAACCATTCAGTAAGCAGTCTCGTGCAAAAGTGCACTTGCATGGAACTGATAGAGAATCCATGCCCTCTCAAGAATCAAGATACAAAAGGCCAGTAACGGGGAAGTTATCGTGCTCTGATCCCCTTCTAGAAGAAATCCAAATATTATGTATGAAACCAAACAACAGAACCAAATAGGCAACATGAGGATCAAAACCCAGCAGAGTATGCCAAAACAATACTTTCTATCTAGACACCCAACCACCAACTTAAACATAGTGATTAAAATTAAACTGATCCTCACATGATTATGTATCCCTGAATAATTTACATGATAAGGATGAGGCCTTTTGGTTAGGTATCTCCAACAACAGCCTTTCAAACCCAGATGCTACCTGGTCGCAGACCTGAATGTACTCCTCAATGTTGAGCTTCACTTTGTTAAAACCTCCTACCAGGATTATGTCATTTTTGTCAATCCATGCATATTTATCTTCATTGAGCACCACCTCAAAATATTATCCCATCATCTTTACTGCATCTTCCTCAGATGAAATGAGGAATAGGACCTATTCGTTCCCTTTCTCTTCAGATGATAGAAGCAGAACCAAGGGGTGTCCTTGCTCTCTAACCTCAAAATGGGTATTTTGGAATTTGAAATTATGAGTAACCTTATAAATATTAACTTATAATGGTATCCATAACTCATAAATTATCCTCATATAATATCATCCTAAACTCTAAAAATTCCAAAACCCTCCTTTGATTCCATTTAACATACTCTATACCAACACTATCAAATATTATTCTAAAAACAATTTCTATACACATTATAATTGACGTCAACTAATGAGACCCAAATATAGACACCTATAAATATAATATCAAAAACAAAAATTGAGTCACATATATACATAAAACCTTTTTATTTTAGATTTTATCTAATTATGAAAAATATTTCTTATAGAAACACATATCCTTATGATAAAACTGGAATTTTTTCCATTAAACAAAGGATTCCATATTTTATTATAATTAATCAACATTAATAGATAATATCCACACATTATACCATTCTAGATATATCATTCATAATATAATTCTTTATAACCAAGTTAATTGGAAACATAAAATTTATGATCTAAAACACCTCTTTAGGGTAAATATGGTCATTAATAAACTATGATCACAAGTGAGTAGAATATGAGTATATGTGTGTGATAACATAATAAATGAAATTGAGAACAACATAATGAATTCATACTTGAAAAATCATTGATCAAAATTCATGATTAATATCAAAAAAAAATTGAAATATTGTAAAACAGTAGTGAAATGAGTGTGAAAGCGTGATTTAATAATCATGATCTACGAAAACATTACACATTTATAAAAATGTGACTTAATAAATTATTACAAAAAAATATAAAATTATTTCTCATATAGATGATCACCACACATAACAACATCATATAGTGTGTCAAGAAACACTACATGTCTCCAATAAAATAGTGGATTAAACATCATTATCTATATCCCTTAGTAGCTCAAGCATTAAAACCCATTTACAATAGTTATATCATGATATAGTAAACATTACCCAATTAACTGTAGGAATATATAGGACCCAAAATTTATATAATGATATATCATAAATTTATATTCCACATAAAAAGAAAATTAATCATTATTCTTTCATGGATTAATTAACCTAAAATAATGAAATGGGTTTCATGAAAACAACCATAAACAACATCATAATCCATTTAATGAAATAAACTGGATAATATCTTTAGATTATGTACCGAATGAAGTGGTATAATCAATAAAGGATATTAGAAAATATGAGAAATACATTTATAAACAAATTAAAAAATATTATTTAAAAATAAATAATAAATATAATTTTCTTTTGTTAACATTAAAAAAATTTAAACATTAATAGATAAAAAGGAATATTATTTTATTTGAAAAAACATAGATACTTAGAAAATAAGATTGATAATAAAGAAAATACACAATGAAGTATATTGAAAAAAGTCGTGAATGAATATGATTAGTATGGTTATGGATGATTAAAACATGAATAAAAGACTTCAAAACATTAAACGTAATGATATTAAATAAACACTTTATAGATTTCAAAATAAATTATGCTATGGCATAGAAGATTTATGGTAATGAAAAAGGGGGAGGTGAATTTTATTTTCATAAAATTATCAAATTTATTAACAATAATTTAATAATTTTTATTATTAAAAAGTGTAAGAAAATAATATCAAAAACATTATTAATAAAGGATGTATGAAAAGAAAAACCATAAAAATAAAGAGATGAAAAATAAGAAATTTTATTATGGTCTGGTCCAAATGGACATAGAACACATTTTCCACACAACTACTAGATTATGGAACCCATTAAATAGATAAATACTTTTAAATATGTACAATCCAAAAAATAGGATATTTACATGGTTTCTTCCCCAAACCTGAATAGCCTTTTGTATGAGAAAAAAACATAATCCTTTCTATAATGATCAGACTTAAAATATGTGTTATTCGTTTTAGTTAGATGATAATAACCAATGACTATTATTTTAGGTTGTATAACCTATTGTGTGAAAATAGTATGTACAAATAATTTTACCCTTTCCCAAAAGAAATAAATTAAATCAGTAGAGAACTATTGGATAGTTCTAGACACACATACAAGTGTAGAAAAATTTTCATTGGAACTTATAATGTATTTTAATATTGTAGTTTGGGAATTCCACCAATGATATTTAGTTAGAGATGAATAATGATGATGATTTTCTCCTTTTAATGTATATTTCAACAGTTAAATAGAATTTATTGTTCATGTTATGGAATTTATCCTCCTCTTTTAATATATCACAATGTGATTTCACAATCATATATATCTACCATCCTTTTTCAATACATCACAATCCCATTAAATATAATTAACTCAGCATAGCCATGGAAGTTGTTCGGAAATTATAATTAAATGCAATATAAACAATTATCCATTATTATTATTGAGTGGGAAAATTGATTATAAATTATCTTATGAATTTAAAAATATTTGAAAAAGTGAAACTCATTCAAAATCCCCTATTAAATACTTCAATACAGTTACAAATTAATTTGTAAAATATATCTAAAAATTATTATAAGGACTCAAAATGAAATATCAAAACATGAATTTCAAATATCATTCTATATTAAACATGTGATAATATCATAATTCAAATATCTTTCATTGAAAGACATAAAAAATTCAATGACATCATTAGATTCCAACATGAATTTTGAATCAAAAAAAAAATAAATGAAATCAACATATTCGAATATATTTGAAATATTTTAATATTTTACTACATGTTCATGCCTAAAAAAAAGAAAAACATTAATTATAATATAATTTTTTTTAAACAGTGAAAAATCACAAAACCAACGTTAAATACCATTTTTGAGAATTTAAAGATACATTAAAAGAGTTATAAAAACTTCTTCAAATCAATATATGATGAAAATAAAAAAGAAGAGTAATATCGGAAACTAGATTAAAGTAAATTTGAGCTTAAATTTATACTTAAAAGGTATAATATAAATTTAAAATAATAACTAATGGTACCTCACAATTTATACATGTTTTTTAAATGTAAGATCAAAATTATATAAACATTAGAAGGGTAAAAATAAATTTATACTTGTTGATTAAGGATAGACAACCAAAATAATCATTTTATGAAGATAAAGAGTTTATTTCATATTCTGTGTATGGGTAATAAGAACCAAATTAACAGGTAAACCATAAATTATATAGCTATATAGGGGAACATATAGCTATGTATACTGGTATAAAAATAATATATAAAATTTATTTGGGTATATCTCATCGCATAAAGGTAAACTGAATATTTAATATGCTTTGTGTGTGTTAGAAATTTTTTATATAGGTCTCCTAAAGTTAATAATAAAAAAACAATATGTAATGATGAACATGTGTGGTTTAACGGTAGAAAAAAAAATTCATGTCAGGAAAAAAAGAAAAATTAACACATGATATGTTTGTGTAAAACTGTGGTTATGTTTGGGATATAATTAACATATGAGGCTTATATAAGGGTAAATAAAAAATTTATAAAATTATCTTTACCCTACATATAACCAAAAAATTATATAATAATACGAATTATAAGAATACATGATAAATAAAGATTAACCATTTAAATTCAACAACATTATTATTTGAAAAAAAATTATAATTGAAATTATAACAATAAATAAATATACTAATAAATAAATAATATATTTTATGTATCTCTAATAACTATCTATAAATTTTTTATAATTATAAAAAAATTAGTTTCAAAATTTCTTCAATTTTTTTATTTTATAAAATATATTAACAAATATGAAAAGATATTCAATAAAAATTGAAATTAATAAGGCAATACTAGTTTTGTTCATATAAATAAAATCCCCCAAAATTAATTAATTATATAACAAAAATAAATATAGCTCCATAAATTAAGTATTTTATATAAAATTATAATGTATCCACAAAAACAAATAATATGATATTCAATGGACTTTAAAAGTTATCAAAAAAATTAAAAATAGACAATCATTTACATATTCGATTGTCCCAAAATATAAAACATAAATTACATTATAAATAGGAAAAATAAAATAAATTTTAAAGAACATTCCAACGTAATATTTGTTAAAAAAATATGAATATTCATGTTGTCCATAAAAAAACTCATGTGGGAATCCAAAATAGTGTTGGTAAAATATTATTTTAAAAACTTCTTTTAGTCTCCCATGTTGTAGGGGGTTAGATTTCTTATATTTAAATGAGAATTTATAAATATATTCATTAGTATGAAAAATATATTTCACACATATTTATTAAGAATCATAATGATAATCTCTAAATAAACCACATATAAGGAATATGACATTTGAGGTACCTTCATTTCTTCCTTTAAAAATTATATTTTTATACAATTGAGGTAATCTATTATAATAACCCAAAAATTGTTTATTTTAATTTGACATTTTTTGTGAGAAGATAAATCTTTCCAATGACTAACATTGAATAGTAAATTTTAGTAATTGTTCCTTCAAACGTACAATTTCATTCTTGAGTTTCATATATTTTATTTTAAATTATCAAAATCATAACAAAAATTGTCCCTTGTACCATAATAATAATCCCTAAAAATATTATTATTTTGTTCTAGTTTATATAAAAACTTTGAAAAAAAATATTTTGTTTCAAAGTGAAAAATATTAATTTTCAATTTTTCAATTAAAAAAGTGTTTTCCCTTCTTTGTAAACATTCCAAAAATCCATAGTCAAAGTTTATTATATTTATATTAAAATATTTTTCATTATTAGTACTTAAATGAAATTTTAAACCTGATTTATATCATCATCCATATCTAGTCTAGGAGTACATTATGAATTACAATAAGAGTTAGCATTTTCATAATTAGATTTAAAAGGAACATTGTTTCTTTTTTTGGATGAATCACGATCATTATTCTTATACATTATCACATATTGTAATACTCATTCAATCATCTCATCAAATATTTATTCTCGAAAATATTTTCCTTTTTAAATTGCCACTTTATTTGAAATTAACTTCTTTCTTAACGGTCAAAGTATTCATTCAATCCGTACTTCTTCATCATTTAACCAAGTGCAACTATATTTTTTGGAATCTTTGTGAATTTGTTTGTAATCTCATTTAAACATTAATGATTAAACATTCTAAACACCTAAAATTAATATATGTGAATTCCAAGCACAGTTATCTACAATTTTTCTATTCCTTAGTTAGTAACCTTTAAATCCATCCATATTTTAGAACCATCTTTATAAGAAGATATATTACTATAAACACTTAAACTAAGATAAAAGTAATTATAATTAAAGACTTTGAAATTCAAGATATATTTTTCAATATCATTTATAGTAAATGATTCAGGTTCATCCTCAATTATTTAATGAGTTATATCCACAAAATTCCAATATTAAATATCTATATTCTTCAAAAATAAACCCATTCATTCTTCCAATAACTATAATCACTTCCATAGAAATTAGTTGGTATCACTAGATTCAATAATTCAGTCTCTTCTATTTACGTGACTGAAATAAATCATTCTATATACTTATTAAGGACTATGATGCAAGATATATTGAAAATAAATTAAAAACAAATAAACTATCCTTTTAAGGACATGCACTAATAACAAGAGTTGGGTATTCAAAAAGATAATAATAGAGTTAAAATATATTCAATATGTTACACCCTTTGATAAAATGTGTTTGGTCAAATAATATTTATAGAAATATATAAGAGGGGGTTTAGTTGTTTTTTTTTTGAAAAATATAAAATTTATTAAAAAAATTGAATTTAGAATATTTTAAAAAATAAACAATTAATTTTCAAAATATTAAGAATATTGGATGTGTTAAGATTTAATGTTGAAAAATAAAGAGTTGAAAATTACAAATTTTATATTGTGACATTCAAAAAAGGATTTTTTGGAAGTATCACACCCCAACTATTGGATTATTCCACACATTAAAAAGAGAAAGAACTGTTATAAAATGTAAAATACAAAACCCATTACATTAATAAGAGAGCATACCTAAAACAAACTATCGTTTTTAATAATTGACAAGTCCTCTTCATTTTTACCAGGAGTTCCCACAAACATTGTGTTATACCTTTAGGTTACATGGGAATATACAAGGACTAGATTTTATAGGTGAAAAAACATATGAAATAATTTTTTGCAGAAAAATCTACCCAAACAAGAATAAATAGATAAAAAAATTAAATAATATATGTATAGTTATATATTAATATTTTAATATATAAAAAATTTTCACTTCAAATGGATATGAATAATGATATTTAGGCACTCTTATAATGTACTTCAACATGCTATGAAGCATAAAAAATATGTTCACATTTTAAATTTTATTATATTAATTAAACTGGATATATAGTTTATGAAAATTATAATCTCCTTTAATATTATCACATGACAAAGTTAGTTCCCAATCATATATCTCTAACATCATTTTTTTAATCGTTCTCTACACAATTAAATAGTGTTAACTCAATACAGAAAAAACATTTGTAGGCAATTGAAATTATAAAAATGATTAAAATATTATTCAAACGTAAGACAGAGATTAGAAGAGGTTATAGATTATCATTTTAACGTAAAACATTTTTAACAAGTAAAAATCATTCAACACCACTCATAAAATAGTTCAGTCACTTTCAGAATAATAAGTCAAAGATATCTAATAAATCCCAAAAAGATTCAAATGGAAGTGTTAAAAATTTCTATATCAAATATATTTCTATATTTCATTATGTGATAATATTATACTCAAATGATACTAAATTAAAATTTATATAGAAAATTTCAATAAATTCAATTGCATCAAATATAATATTTCAAAAAAATATTGAAATCAACCAAAACTAATTAATTCAAAATATCTCATACATCTACTTCAAGTTCATTAGTAAATGAATAAAAATATTATTATTTATATACATCTGTTTAAAACACATTAAAAATTTATTAAATTGTTTTTTACCATTTATGATAATCTTTAATATCTCTAATATAGTAAATCACCAACATTAAATCTATATTCCACGAAAATTGTTAGAAAAAATTCATCTAGAAAAATATGTTTACATAATGGTAAGATTACAGGCATGTGTAATTTTATAATTGAAATTATTAAAAATAAATACATTTAACTAAAAATAAATACAGGATATATATAAATGTATGATTAGAATTATATATACATTTTAGGGTAAAAAGTAAATTTATTTATGATAATTAAGAATTTATAAGAAAAATCCAATAGATAAAGGTAAAAAGAATATTTCATAAGCATTGTACGGTTAAAATGAATCCTACATAATGGAAACAAATAATATTATATGTCATACACAAGGGTACATGAACCCATTTTTAAGGTAAATCAAATCTTACATACACTATGTATGGGTAGATCTCATTATGTAAAGGTAAAAAATATATTTTTGTGTTGTGTCAAGGTATATTATATTTTATTCTTGTTTTATAAAGGTATTACAAAAAATAAAAAATATATAAGGGTAAAGATGTTCTTTTTAAGGGTAGAATATAACTTCACATAAAGATAATGAAAAATTAATTGATGATAAAAATTGTAAAAAAATGTTATATATCGGTAACATGAAACATATAAATCTTAAGTTTAGGTAAGGAAAAAGTTTGGAATGATATATTTTCATAAGATATAATCATAAATAATTTTATATAATAATTATAATAATAAATTATGAATACTTTTTTCCCTTTTAATTATTTTATATTGTTATTTTTATTAAAAAATGTCTTTGTAATGATCAATATAGTAAATAAATAAAGTGGTTCAATGAGGCACTCCAACAAAAACCCCCTTGAATGAAAGGAATTAAAAAAGAAATTAAAATAAAATTTTTATAAATATTTTTGCGATAATATATTTCAATGTTATCATATACACACCATATAAATTAAAATAATTTTATAATAAGGAACAAGTGTTAATGAAGTGAAATTATTTTTAAATCTCTTACCACATTCATAACTATTTAATAAAAATCACATGATAGAGAGAAAATTAAACGGAATATTAAATAAGATTAATAAGGGGATAATAATAATATAATATATCAAAGAAATACTTTATAAGGAATACAAATGAAACTAATATTATAACATGAAATATTTCTTAAAAAATAAAATTGACACATGGAAACCTTACATATTTTTATAAAACAGTTAATAAGAATAAATTGAAATAAAGAAAATTATTGGGATTGGTAAATACCATGAATTACATGAAAAATATAACAATACACATTCATTAAGATAATAACAAAAATAAAATATTTTAAAAGAAAAAAAGGTAAAAAATGAAACTTGTCTATATAAAATCGAAATTGAGACCATGAATACAGACACCAGACTTCTATATTATTAGACGCACTCTTAAATCCATTTATAATACATTTATGTGTATTATTCATATTTTAGAAACCATATTCATAGTTATAATACTTCATATAGTCTATTATTTATTTTAGGATTCCAATATATTTATTATTTATTTTTATAAGTAACATTCAGGTGCCAACCATTCTGGTACCCTTACAATCATTAGTTTCACAATTTGTGTCCTTTATAATTTTTCTTTAGTCTATCACATCTATAATTTATAAGTTATGTTAATAATTTTTTTAATATAGTTATATGGTCCCACGGATACTTATTTAAAACATATTTTCATGATTCCTAATGAAGTATTTTGAGTTATCTTTTTGAATTGATGTTTAAGTAACAAAATAATTGAATTTATTGAAAAATAAAATTTTGAATATACACAATAATGAATTATAAAAAATCGTAAAGTCCTAATTATTAAAAAAAAAATATTACTTTTATTTATGTTTATGTAGTCTTTCATGAAATAAACATTATAATAATTTTATATAGGTGAAAAACTAACAAAACAAGAAGCTTCTATAACATTTAATTGATTAAGAACATTTTTTTGTATAAGGATAATAAGAACATCATAGAATGTTAATGATTTAAAAAATATTAAAGATATAATTCATATTATATAATTTGTGGTACAAAAATATATAGAAAAAAATAATATGATATTACTTAGGTTGAGAGATTGTATTTCCTCTTTGAGGACCTCATAGTAATGAGAGGTGTAATAATTATTCATGGGAATAGAAGATAATGAACTTGTGTTAAGATTATTAGGGAAGGTTATAGAGCCAATTAATAAGAGGTATTCAATTTTTTAGAATATCTTTCAATTAGTTGATAAGGGATCCTTTCATATTTGGTAGTATTGGAAATTTTTTAATGGTAACTTCTTAATATAAGAATGGATGTTAGACTCAGGAAAATTTGTTAAAATTATTAAAAATTTCAATTATAATATAGGGTGGGTTGAGAATACTCTTATAAAATCAATTTGTGATATGGTTTTGGAATATTTGTTTTCTATTATCCTAATTTAAACACTTGATAAACATCTTAACATTTAACATGATTATAACATTTACCATGTAACCAATATTTATAAAAAATTGGAATATAACTAATTACATAATTTTATGATATTGATTCTTAATTTAAATTTTTCCCAAGATAAAATTGGATAATATCTTTAAAAAATTATAAAATTAATTTAATTGAAACAACATCAATTTTTAAAAATTCCTTTTTTAGTATATTATTATATTTATGCAAATATAATGATTATAATTGATTACCATAGTAATTATTTCTTTATGAATAACAAATGTTGGGTCTTTTCATTAAAATTTAATGAACGTGAATGGGAAATGTTGAAGAAATGGTTGATGGAAAATGGTAAATAATTTCCTTTTAATAAGAATACAATATAACATAGATTCCAATGATCTATGAAAAGATTTATAAATTCCTCATTTTTAATTTAAATGCATAATTTTACTACTAAAATGAATTTTTTTTCGAAGATGATTAACATATTCTTATGTATTTTTTATATAAGGATTATTTCATAAATAGTACAATAATGGTTTGTTCTTATTATCCTATTACATTTCGGGTTTTCTTCTATAGTGTTCAAAAGAGGATCAAGGAGTATTTGATTGTGTTTTGAGTTATTATTATACTGTTGTAGCATATTTATGTCATTAATATGTTTTTATAATATGATAGTATGGTTATGGATAATAAGTTGTTAATTCATATCTAGATGTTTCAGATGAGAGTTTTGTGCTTAAGTGACTCATTAAGTGAATTAATTTTTGATTTAGGATCCATAAAAAGGAGTATATGTTCATTGGGATTGGATTTGATGAATTCATTGCCTGAATCTATTTCATTTTCTTAAATTTAAGGCCTCATAAAAAATTATATGGATATTCTCTTTTCCATGTGAATGTTTAGACACCTAGTCTATTTATAAATATAATATTCCTACTGATTTATATTGTTCCCATAGGTTTTTTGGAAACCCTAAGGAGCTATTTTGGATACTTTCTATCCCTTAATTATCTTCTTTGATCCATCACATTTAGAGATTGATCATTGAAAATATGATGTTGTTTCTCCACACAATACTCTGGTTTCCTCTCATTCCTCTTTTGTATATTCAAAATAGCGATGTTTTTTTAATCTGAGTGAGGTTAGGATTTAATTTTAATGATCCTTTAATGTGATTTGGGTTGAAATAATTTTCTTGCTTATTTTTTTGGTTTCAAGTTGTTTCTCTTCCACCCCATGGCGCACACTGATTCTGAATTATTCATTATGGTAGGGGATCCTTGTTATCTATTTATCTATGTGTATTTTAGTTATTGAATACTTTATCCTACAAATTGGGTAGATTTTAAGGGAAATATTAATGAAGAAAGTGGGTTTCATTAAACTAAAATTCATGGTAGTTTGGTAGAAATCACATTTTTACAAATTTTCATGTTATTTCTATTTATAGTATACCTTATTATTATTATTATTACTAAAAATAATGGTTTCTAGGATCCTTCCTTATTTCCTAGTTGTGGTAACTATGGGAACCTTATTATGTCCACAATTTCATATCACCCAGGAAAAAAAAGACTAAGAATGTAAATATTTGTCTAAGTAATTAGTTTCCTATAGAAATATGTAAATTTACTGATAATACCCATGCTATGTATTGAAATCCATTTTTGTATCTGAATTGTGGTAAATTGTGGAAGTCATAATTCTGTAACGTTTTGTGTCTCTACTTGTTTTGTTTATTTATCTAAAAATGGATTGTAGATGCCGAAAAGTATGTAAGTGAAGGATAAAGTTCGGAAACAAAAAATCGAATTACTATTCGGACCCAGAGGGCCCGGAAGTGGTGTGTGGAAAAAGGGAGTATTGTGCGAAAAAAACATGCCCCGCACGGAAGGTACCGGGATTCACGAAACGTCCCGGCACCGGTGCGAAATAATTTTTCACCTGCGCCCCGCGCAGTTGATGTTTTGCGCCGCCACATCAGTCATGCAAAAATTGTGTCCAACCCTGAATTTCGCACTGCCAGGTGCCTATAAATAAAAGGTGACCCCCCTTCCATTTCAAGGTGGGAAAAATTTGAACCGCCTCTCATGCGTGTAATTGGTGTTCTTCACGCACGCAATATGGCCTTCAGGAATGGTTCTTTTTCGCGCCTAGTCACCCTGGGATTCTCCTTCACGCGAGATCCCCTTGGCTTAGACTAAAACTCCAACACCTCAGGGTATGTCCCCCTGCACGTAATTCCTTCCATTGTGTGGATTCCCTTCAGCTGCGTGCAATATTTGCGCACTCCATGTACTTATGCACGGCCTTCGCCACCTGTGCGTAATACTGCCCCCTTGCGCGTTGTCCATTCAAGTCGCACAAAGCCTCCGCCCCTTTGTCTCACGTAGGTAACATCTATTTCGCGCCAACCTGGGGATTTCCGCATCAGGATCCCTTTATTCAGTGATGCCATAGGGCTGGGCGCAATCCTTCGGTGCCCGTTATATAGATGCTCCCCGCAAACCCCTCCTATGCGTGAGTACTCGATGTCCTCCTTCCATGTGCCACCTGTAGGTTTCCCTTTCACCTCGGGAATTCGTATCATATATGGTTTTACCATGCATCCTTCTCTTCTCATACAAAGTAACTTCAGGGTCCCTTGGACAATCCTTCCTGTTGTGTTTCTTCGCCACATGATTCTTCGTATAGGCACGCTAACGGGTATTGCTTCTTCGCATAGCCACGCTAACGTGGACCCCTCGATGGTTCGCCCTGTGACACCCCATTACTACGGCCTTGTCGATGCCTTCCCATACTCAATGGGAAGAGGTCACCAGTTATGTAAGTCCTAGGGGTGTGGAGTTAACCGACCTCGTCCGAGCTGCAGGAGGGTAAACTTCCAAGCACCTCGTCCTTGACACATGACGTTAAACTGTGACTTGGCCCCGTGCCTCACACGCAGGGTCCCCCACCTCGGACATTCTCCACGCCCACTTGTCTCTATGGGGATGGTGGGGTCATCCTTCACAGGGGGTGATTTATTGGAGTGGCATTTGTCTGTGGGGAAGGGATGCCACCTTGGTGTAAGCCCCTATCCTTCCTTGCAGGAGGGAGCACCCCTGCTCCTCCTCACTTCCTCGGTACCAAGGCCAGCGGTGAGAATGATAGGGAACGGGGGCCCTCCTATCTTCCTAGGTTCTAAATACCTCTCCCACAACACTTTTCCACGACATGGGCCTCCATCCTGGAGTAATTCCCAACACCATGGTCCTCTCAATGCATAATCCTCTCTTTGCTTCCCACGGACGCACCCTTCGCGATGTGATCGTCAGGTCTCTGCTATCTCTTGTTTCTCAAACCGAGCGTTACTCCCTTGAGCTTAGAGCGGGAACCAAACATGACACACCATGGGCCATCTGCGAGTGTAATCCCTATCCATCTTAAACTACGGGGACTTTGATCCGTGCTAAGGCATGGTAGGTAGGAAGCCTCCACAAGGTTCAAGCCCCACCACCATGGGCCATCTCAGAGTGTAATCCCCATCCATCCTGAACTATGGGGACTTTGATCCATGCTAAGGCATGGTACATAGGAATCCACATCAAGGTTCAAGTCCCACCACCATGGGCCATCTCAGAGCGTAAACCCCATCCATCCTGAACTACGGGGTCTTTGATCTGTGCTAAGGAATAGTATGCAGGAAGCCTCCATGAGGTTCAAGCCCCACCACCATGGGCCGTCTCAGAGTGTAAGCCCCATCCATCCCAAACTAAGGAGACATTGATCTGTGCTAAGGCATGGTATGTAGGAAGCCTCCATGATCTTCAATCCCCACCATCATGGGCCATCTCAGATCCTAAGCCCCATCTATCCCGAACTACTAGGAATTTGATCTGTCCTAAGGTATGGTACGTAGGAAGCCTCCATGAGGTTCAACCCCCACCACCATGGGCCATCTCAGAGAGTAAACCCCACCTATCCAAAACTATGGAGAATTTGATCCGTTGTACGACATGGTACATAGGAATCCTCCATGAGGTTCAAGCCCGACAAACCACCAGCCCCAACCGTCTCTGTGATGGTGTGTCAGGTCCCATTTCCACCTTGGGCCACCTCAGAGTGTAAGCCCCAGTCAATTTGGACCTCAGGTCCCCATTCACATCTGTTTTTCATCACCATGGGCTGCCTCTGGGTGTAATCCCCGTTCTCGTCCCGCATGATGTTAAACTGTATCGGCTACCTGAAATACGAAGACTTTGATTCCCCGCCACGGGGATACGTAGGAATCCACCATGAGGTTCAATCCCAACACCCAGGTCTCCTCCTGATCTCTCCCTTGAGTCCACATGTCATGGGAAGCTCATGCCCAAACCCAGAGGTTCTATATCCTCTGGGCCCCATCCACGCGTTCATTCCTGCGGGTTGCCTCTTCAGGTGTCCCACTGTATTGTTGAACTACACAGACTTTGATTCCCTGCCACGAGGATACGTAGGAAATCTACTCGAGACCCAAGCCCGAAGCCATCATTCATCCTGATCCTTATCTGACCCGCCACATCTCGGTGGGATCATTCCACTTCATTTCATTCCACAGCATTCGGAAAGCCACCCAAGTACTGGCCACAACATCGGTGTTCCACCTAGAGGGTTCTTCAATATGATTCACTCTATCTAGTGTTCTGATTAGTCTGATCCATCTCCATTAGACGTTAAACTTGCGGCATGCCCCGTGTTAAACATGGAAAGATGAGGAAAATCTCAGATATATGCATATGTATTACAATTCCCCGCATTAGATGTGGGATGCCTCGGGCTTCTGTGCCCTCGAGAATCCCTATGATAAGGGATAGAAGACAGACATGCCAATTCCCCACCGTCAAGACAAGCCAGTGATGCCCCAATGTGACTACTCTCTTAACCGAAGGTTGCTTCCCTGACCGGACCCCTTGGAAGGTCCTGATAGAATCAGCGTAATAAACTGGTGTCCATGAAGATATGGCGTCGGGAAGAGCTTCACGAACCAAATTTTAAATCTACGAGGGAGACCCAGACTATTTGACGAGTTTTGAGGAGGAATCCATAGAAGGATGAACCGATATCCCTTCATCATGTTTCGATCAAGGAGCAGACGTCCCTGAATAAAGAGCGGATGTCGCCCGCCTTTGGAAATTGGGAATGTGGAGCAACAACAGCGCCTCCTCTGCGTGATGGAGGCGGGTGCCCCGGAAAAATTGTCAGAAACAGAAAATGGTGAACCTGATGTGATGTTCCTCTCCTTATCTTAGAGGCTAGTAGAATTTGGGACATCAGTGGATAAGCATGTCATCTGACCTCATCATCCGGTACTAGGACACACTGAACAGGCCTGACTTGAAACTCACCAGAAGTTGGGACAGTCAGGACGTTGAGGATTCCATTCTGCGATGTTGTCAGCGTGGATCTTTCTTTCCAACCATGGAAGACGTAATGACACTGGGGAACTAGTAGTTGATTTCTTTTCCTAGAAGTTTTAATGAGTTCCTCTCCCTGCATCAAGAATCAAGTCATTGCTTCCGGAGCTCGATCACCTGCCCACTGATGTAGGGGCAGGGGCAATATCAATGCAGCAACCCCGTGTGGTTCGACCTCTTCCATGACGGCCATGACCGCCATGACTGTTGTGCTCCCACGCCCCCTCACCCCACCAGAGATCATCCAGAGAAGGGTAATCATTTACCTTGTACGAAGGTACAAAGAGTAGGGGGCCATCCCCACCAGGGATATGGCCCGCCTATATCATGAGGCAGCAATGCCTCACCATCCACTCCGCCCCCGAGGGCCGTGTAGGGAGCCACTTCTCCCCACCCCAACGTTTAACCATTTTGGTAGCTTTTCCCTGGAGTGAATCTGCAGCTCCCTTCTCTACGCCGACGAAGTAAGAAGTATCCGGGCCAACCTGACCGGAGTCCCACTTCAAGGTCTCCCGGAGAGGGCCCCCACTAGACCGATCCAACGCTGCTACCCAGTTCCCCGAGACGAGGAGCAGGTAGTTCATGTGCCTACCCCACTGGATCTAGTCCACCTGACCCGACTCCAGCATCGGGCACGAGCAGAAGAAGACGCTCGTTGTGGGGCGTCAACATCTGTAAGTACTGTGGCCCGAACCACCTCTGACTCATCTCTCCAAATCCCTACATACATTGAGGAGGTAAAGTAGTAAGATTGACCCATATAGAGGCCCCAACCGCCCTATGCGAAGGTTTGTTTCACTCTCCCAGTCGATGGTAGAGGTGATGGCCACCACGGACCAATCTGCAGCAGTGCCTCCCAGCACGGAGGCTCACTCCGCACCACCACCACAGAAGGTGTGGGCCCTCCCTACTCCAAATATCAGCTTGGAGGTACGCCCCATGCCACCTTTAACCCAAGAGAGGATCTTTCCTGCGATAGCAACACTCCGTATGGGGGTCTCTCTCGTGCCCATTACACTGGGTACAAGGTTACTCCCCCTATAGTGAATAGCGAGAATGGAGGCATTGCGTGTCCGGTCACTCTCCAGCATGGAGGGCCTCCCCATGTACCTTTAAAAATTTGTCCTGGTGCCCCTCGCACCCCGGAATCCTCAGGTCGGGACTTTCTCCGCACAAGAACTGGTACAGCCGGAGGACCCCATGTGAAAAATTAGCCCTGCCCTGAAGAACCATCTAGGGGTAGGAGAGATAGATGTCATCACCGCAAGAGGAATCCTGAGAATGGCTGGATAGGAATCATGTCGGTCCGCTTCTCAGACTCTGAGGCGGAGTATGATTCAGTGCAGGAGCCCTCACCTTAGTCATTCGAGTCCAGGGCTGGTGGAGGAACGAGGTGCATATGCCTCGTGCTTCCAGAATGTGAAGCCCGCAGGATCTGTGCTTCCCTATGAAGTTATATGCATGAGAAAGAGACTCTTTCATGCTTCCAGGGGCCGACCACACAGTCGACACCGTCATCTCCAGAAGCACCCTCTACCTCGGAGTTATTTTGGGGGTCAGTGACAGAAGAGTCAGGACATAACCCACCCTAGGCAGACCCTGTTGTTGTGTTAGGGGTTCTTGTTGCTGGTCCATCCTATCGTGACATGGCAGCCAGGTCTCTACAATCCTCAGGGGACAGTCCAATATTCAGCAGCCAGTTAGCCCATTTGTCGTATTCTCAACCAGCCAGCCTTCCATCCCAATGGTCTGCCTAAGTGCCTCTGCCAGTTACTTAGCCAGCCACAGTTGACTAGTGGTGTGATCAAAGGCCAGACCTTGGATCTGAGTCAGGGAACTTCTAGAATGTCCTCGTAGCGGGCTTCTTTCCTTATAATTTTTGGCCGGTCGCAGGATCGAATTTTGGTACGCCATAATTGCTCATCCTAGATGAGTTTGAATGTTTCCACCAGACCCTCTGGGTGACTCACCTTCGTCTTAACCACCAGCGGGTGACTTACACCGGGATCCAAGGGAACCTCAAAGTTATCAGTGAACAATTTCTCCTGGTGGACCTGGGCACACTCCATGGGGTCCGACACCCCGAGTCACCTGTCCACCATAGGGCCCTCCAACAACAATGTGTTATGAGTTTTCTAGTACTCCAGAGAGATGTCGAGGAGGCTACCACCCACATCCTATTCTATGGCTGGGGATACAATGTTGCTCTATTTTTCAATACGATTTGCCGGATGCATGACTCACTTGGCAGTATTGAGGGCATTCCCCCATGAATGGTGGCGGTCCACATGACTGATCTGACAGGAGAGTCGAATGATCTGGGACTTCTCAATGGTGGCTTCCCCCTTGAGGACGTGCTGCCACTGGACCCATCAAGAAGGGTTACTTGCTTGCATAGGAACCTCCTAGGTCTCCATCCTCCCACTGATGCATTGTTAATGAGACAGAATGTTAGTAAAGGCAAAGAGCATGTTGGAGCTGTCAAGCAGTCCAACCCATCAGCCTCAGTGCAGAAGATGGAAGAGGACACTAAGAAGGTTGTGCTGCATCAGAAACGTGCTGAGAAGAAGAGGTTAGTCGATGAACTTCTGGATGAACTCATTACAAAGAGGTGACCCGACTACGGTGACCCTAGGCCGGGGTAGCAGGGGCAGGAACAATTAACCCTCGGCGATATTCTCCCAGGAAACCCTGATCATGTTGTTTTCACTGACAGGGCAGAAGCTGGAGCCCATGGAAAGATGGTGCGGTATGTTTTTCAGAACCCTCCTAAATGATGGGACCACCCAGGGAACCCCATCTGGGCTCCTCCAGCCACCCCAAGGGTCGACCCACCTGCCGCTCCACAAGCCGCTGATCTCAGCTACCACATTGAAGAGCCTGAAAATGCGCTCGTGGTTTGGGATCCACATCAGGACTGGGACCCCCATCTGGATGATCCGATGTCAGCACTCATTTCCTAACTGGAAGCATTGGAAATGCTACAGGTGGTTGTCCCATATGATGGAAATCCTTACCCGGCATAGGTGGATGACATGTCGGCGCCTCGGGATTCGGAAATCCCACTTTCTCCCCCATTAACAGGATGGGGGACCCGGCGCAACACCTGGCCCACTTCAACTCAAGGTGTGGGCCTATGTTAGGGAATCCAGTATAGCAGGAGGCTACCAAGCTTCATTTCATTGTTCAGATGCTAGAGGGGTCGGCTTTCGTTTGGTACAGCCACCTCACAGTTGGATCTATGACAAGCTAGGAGGACCTTCGCCGGAAGTTCCTTTACCAGTTCAGCTCTACCGCCCGGAAGATGAACATAGAAGACCTATTCAGATGAAAGAAAAGGCCTGATGAGTGATTCGTGGAATTTATCGCCCGGTGGAAGGGGTTCACATACTCTCTTAACATGCCACTGACTTAGGGGAAATTACTGACGATGCTTGTGGGGAATGTTAGGACGGAACTGGTTCCCACCCTGATCACTCAAAATTAACCCTTAGGGTTCCGAGACTTCTCAGATAAGGCTCAGCACCTCGAGGAAGTTCTACAACAGGATGGCCAGGCATGCCTGCTACCCCCTGTAATTCCAGCAAGGAGAGCTTCCACAGCCGAACCCATTATTGTGGCCCAGATTGAGGCCCCCAGGTAGCTAGAATTGCTACCAGTAGAGCCTGCTCTGCAGCCTCGCAGAGGCCCTCCACCATGGGCACAGGTTTCTCCCCAGCAGCGCCCACCCCGAATCGACAGGCGCCCATGCATAACGCATCGCCGCCACTTATGTGCGATAATCAAGTTCTGCCCCCTCGGTAGGCTCTTCTGGCCCGCCGTCAGGGTCAGGCTCTTAGATCCCCCATTCCAGATAGAAGGAATCAGACCTACTCATTCGATGAGGATCAGGTCCATGACTACTTTCGTAGCGCCTTCGAGTAGAGAATCATGCGACTGCCCGAGTGCCGGAAGCTGGAAGAGGCGCATCACACTGATAACCCCAACTACTGCCCTTATCACCAGATCCTAGGGCACACCATCAAGTAATTCTATGTGTTCAAGGACTAGCTCCAAGACCAGATAAATAACAATATAGTCAGTTTGGGCCCATCCCCAGCACATGTGGCGGGTTTCTTTGTGAGATCAGATAGCAGTAGCGACAATGGAGGCGTGGGGAAGAAGGTCCCTAACCGCGAGTCTCAAAATTATAATGACTGGATGGCTCGTAGGACGGTCTCCCACACCCATGGCATTATCTGTGCACACCTAAATCAGATAGAGCCTTCAGAAGCTATGGCCACCACTTCTGTGTCATCATCTCAGTCGGCCTCATCCTGGAAAATCAAGCATCGGCGGCACAATAAGAAGCAGCACACCCCGCCAATGTCATCGTCATCCCACACTCTCGTTGAAATCATGCCCCCGGAGATGGGAATCCCTCCCAGAATCCTCCCAATGGTGGATGATTCGTCAGGAGACAGTCAGGGGTATGCTTTGGTTAACACCGTCGATTTGGTAAATCCCTCTATGGCTCCCGAAGATGGAGAGCGCTAGACAAACCTCCCCAATGTCCCAAGCCAACACCAACATCGGTGGAACCGCGGCCATACGGGTCGCCGGGGCACGTCATTTAGTACCTCCAGCCAAGCCGTGCACACTGTTGAGTCTAGAAAGCATGTCCAGTGTAGAACTCAGCACACATGACCTCTTCATCTGGTGTCGACAGGCCCTCCTCCGCCACCGTTTGTGTTAATGGATCAGGCAGAGCCGCTTCGGCCATATCTCGCCCAACTTCTCCCCGCCACAGGCCGATCTCAGTCACCCATTCCTCATCTGGAAGCTACCCCCCCCCCCCCCCCGAGCTCCGACTAATGAGCAACAGGATTTCCCTAGTACTAGTCAGCTGACGGTCTGGCCGGCAGGGTCTGCCATGCCTCTAATGGCAAATCGGCCTCCTGTAAGCAGAAGTTCATGCCTGGCGCTGAAGTATGATTTTATGAAGCACCTCTCCAGCATCCCAGCAAGGCTCTACATCCTTGAAGCCCTTCGCCTGTCACTATATATGCGTGAAGCACTCACTGAGACTTTATGAAGCCCACTCCAGTTTGAGAAGGAGGTAGCAGCAGTAGATGCCTTCCATGATGAAGCAGTTGAGGATGTCGAGTTCCAGGCCATTATCTTATTTTCTAGTGAAGAGGAAGACCCTCCCATACCGAATCACATCCACCCGCTATATATCACTAGCCATTTCAATGGCATGGAGGTTCGTCACTATCTCGTTGACACTGGCTTCGGGATTAACCTTATACCGACACGGAAACTGCGGAAGCTAGGGTTATCCAAGGATGACCTGACTCCCTCTGATTTAAGGATCCAGGGATATGACAGGACAGAACAGACCCAAGTCAGCAAAATCCACCTAAACACCCATTTCGGTGGCCTAGTTTCCAGTACTGAATTCATGGTTGTCTCCCAAAACACTGTGTACAACGCATTGATGGGTAGGCCATGGATCCATCTGCACGCGGTCGTCCCCTCATCATATAACCAATGCATTAAGTACTCCCTTAATGGTTGAGTAGTCATACTCCAGGGTGATGCATATCCTTTTTCCTCTTGCGAAGCTCACTACATGGATCCCGATTATTACAAGAGCAAGGGTAAGCAAGTCCAGGCAAGTGAGGTTGAGCCCGTTGCCGCTATGAACAACCCTTGGGTAGGCTTGAATGACTCTTATGTATTCCCGATCCATCGGTTGGAGGCCACAACCCAGGATATGGGGCAGTGTTTTTTTCATTTCTGGCACAAGAGGGGATCACACCCCCATCACCATGCGGCGTCATAGGATCACTTCGTATTCTTATACGAAGCAGGCTCTGGTGATCCTGGAGCCTCCGACTCCCATCAGGTATCGAGATGTTCGGCTCATGGAAACGATAGTTTGTCACACTTGTCTGTTTATCCACACTCGGATAAGTAAACACTGGCCAACGCTCCACTACTGCTTTGATGTTATCAAGCACAACCCCTTGGGCCGAAGACCAGATGGGATTTGGTCGACAACCTTCATAGCCATCGTCTCACCGGTGCCAGAGTGCCTCTATGCAATGACCACGGTTGTACAAGTGGGTAGCAGCCACCCATCAGGGATTGATAGCTCAGAAGCATATCACCCTGTGGAGGAACCCTCCATTTGTAGAGAAGAAGATATAGAGGATTCTCCCCTGGCCTTTGAGGAAGGCATCTCAGCCCCGGTCGATGAGTTGGTACTGGTGAACCTCGGAGGTGAGGCCGATCTGAGACCCACATTAATCAGCATCGTTATGTACCTCGAGGAGCAGCAACGGTATGTAGAACTCCTCAAATATAACCATGTTGTGTTTTTCTAGATTTACGACGAGATGCCAGGAATGGATCCTTAGGAAGTCATCCACTACCTCGGTCTCCCGACAAACCATCGTGGGTTCAAGCAGCCTCCCAGAAAGATGCGTCTATCTCACGGTGCCATGGTTGAGGCTGAAGTTGACAAGCTTGTTAAATCCAACTTCATCAAGGAGATTCGGTACCCTATGTGTCTAGAGAACATCATGCCAGTTAAGAAGAAAAACAGGTAGATCAGAGTCTGTGTCGACTTCCGTGATCTCTACTGCCATTGTCTGAAGGATGATTTTCCCCTTCTAGTGACAGAATTTTTGATTGATGTTTTGAAGGGGTTCCATATAACGACCCATACTTTACATACATGGTTATTACTTTAGAATTTAATCATACTTATTACCACATATAATAAAACCATGAAAGGACCGTCTAGGTATAGTGTCTTTAGAAACTGAGAAACAGAAACAACTGGTTCATAAATCGTCTACATTGTCTCCCGTTTATTTCATCATATTTAGAGTCCCTTTTTGGAATATCCTACTTAATACCCTTATTCCAAACCTGGGGAAAAGAAAACATACAAATGGGTGAACACAAATGCTCAGTAAGGGTAAAAAAAGGAAATATCCATCATATCATATTCATAAGAACATAACATTTTGAAAATCTTAAGCTGCAAAAGAGATCATAATATCTTAACATGGGACAAATCATAGAAGTGAAAATGCAATCCCAATAGTCGTAACGTAAAACATGAAACATTTTGGAATACACACATAATCATAGGAAATCATTTCATTTTATTCAAGACTCATTTCCAAGACTATCATAGAGGACATAGTCCATTACTGAACTGAGTTCACTCCTTATTCCAGTCCTGTATCACAGAACCTAATTTACTTGTCGTTCCAGCCATGTCTATCTCATGAGATATAAATATTTAACCAATGAATTTGAAGGAGATATAGGTACCACCCATCTCATAATGAAACTATTCTTATATGTGCCACAAAATCATAAATCATACATCATAACATAACCCATGTAATAAAAATGGGATTCTTAAACATCATGCCATCATATCTATATAAGATAAAAGGACATCATAAAATTAATTCCATCATAAAATAATCAAATAAATGTAAATATCGGGATAGAAATATAACCCTATATTATCTTATATGGAAAATAATTTTGATAAAACAATTGAACTTCATTTTTGAGGAAAATGTATTTTCTATTTCAAAAACATTTTTCCTTTCTTGACATTTCATACAATCTTAAACTAAAAGAAGATGATTAAAAATAAACTTGAAAACATGTAAAGTAAACTTCATGGAAATATTGTTCTATGAAATCATAAAGATCCATTAATTCCATATAATTTAAAAAAACATTCTTCTCGTATATTGGCCAGAAAAGTCAAAAAGTACCTTGTACTAAAAATGACAAAAGATTCCTTTCATATCTTTTACTAAAAACTCACCAAAGGGCAAAATTGGATTCAAAAAATTGTAGGAGGATAGAAGTAATATTACATATTGAGGATACATGGATGTGGATGATAAATATTACCCAGTAAATTCTGAAGTATAAACAATCTCGTATAAAAATGAGATTGTGATATTTTCCCTTACCATAGGTCTTATTTGCTTTGTAAGGGTCCAAACATCCTATATAATAATTTAAATAATGTCATTGACTTATTCCAGAGTCATAATCATTATTATGATATCATATATGGTCATATTATTAGCTTCTCATTAGTAATATTTCATTGCTACTTCTTATTCGGGTGTTTATTGCTTTTTGTTCTTATACGTGTTTTGTCTAATAAAATCTTATTATTATTTTTAGGTTATAGATACCTCATTTACAGAATTTTAATAGTGTAATATATATCATATTTATTCATTAAATTAATTTATATAATCATTATGCAATGAAGATCATGTAGAACGAGTCACATCACATCGTGGAGAGGGTGGGTTGTACGTACGCACGAGCGATGATATCGTTCCCATGATTGTGGAATTGTATTGAATTGTATGTATACTATTTCAGAATGAATATAATTTTACAATAATTCTATATAGTTATTCTTTACACCATTATACTCATCCAGGTAAGGTGGTGGTGGAAAACAGATTACACCACGGCCTGGAGACGGTGTTCCGTATGTACGCACGGACAGTGATTTCATTTTTTGTAGGATGGATAGAAGGTGAAATAGGGTTGTTTCATATTTATAATAATATATCATTATATTAGTAATACTAATTTTATTACTTAATAATGAAATGACTAGATAAGAATAATTAGAATAAGAAATAAATTTGAAAGAATCGGTAGCAGATATTACCTCTTCTTTGACATGCCTCTTTGAAATCTCCTCTTAGGGCACTATGATTGGTCTTTGAAGAAGACCAGGACCACTAAGATGTTTCTAGGTAATTTTAGAAGTTAAATTTTAAGGTTTTATCTGATCTGGAAGGCTCAATGTGGTGTGAGTAGGAGAGGGAGGAGGTGCCATTTTATAAGGGAGGAGAGGGGCACCTTAGAAAAAAAATAAAATATTATTTTATTATAAAGTCATATTCGGTTTTTAATAGCTCCAAGTTGATTTATTTCGAACCAAAGGAGGGGATGGGTTGAAATCCTCTAATAAATAGGTTTTAGACAAGTTTAGGTTACTACTTTATCCTTATCATTTATATTTATCTCTAAGTTAAATAATTTAACTTTTACTGTGTCTTTTAGTTTTCTTACAATATATGGTTAATAAACTTACTATAACAAGCCAAAAGAACCCCAAGTGGTTCATTATTAACATATATATCTTTATATAAGTCATTTGGACTATCCTTAGATTTTTAGGAATAAAATAACAATTAATTATATAATATATGTTTTAAAAACTGTTTTATGTCAATTTTGACAGTATTTGGTACGTGATTTTTTGTGAAAATTCTAACAGCATGATTAGTTAGAAAAAAAGTTAATTAAATAAATTCTAATATGTCATATTAACCTTGAAAATTACTGGAATTCATAAAATGTCTCAAATTACATTTATTTGGGTATTTATAATATCAATTAATTTAATATTTCATTATTTAGGTAATTACTGCATCACCATTATGTCATAAATAAAATAAATTATTTAATGTCTAAAAATTATAAATAAAATACCATTATGTAGGAAATATTTTTATCTTTATAATGAATATTTTTAGTCAAATTTATCTTCTGTATAAACCTTTATTAAAAGTTATTTAGTTATTAAACATTGATTTTAATAATTTTAATTCTTCTTTAAATAAAATAATAATAAATGTCCTAATCTAATCCAAGTGGACCTAAAGGGTAATATTTTATTCCTAAGGTTGTTTTTGGTTGAATTACACTTATCCAATAGAATTATTACATGTTTTTGGTTAATAATAATATCATTTTTATCCTTAATTACCCAATTTACTTTTAACAATGGTAAATAAAAGTAAAACGTTACTATTCACCAAAAATTATTTTTATCTTATTGAACCAAATTTTACTCCTTGATATTAACCGTGTCTCTCAGAGATTCGAAATTCCACTCATAGAAGCAGTAAAATTATGTTTTATTTAAATTTTCAAAATCTCCTAGGAGGTGGGTAAAAGACGGTGAAAAATTCAATAAAATTTTTATATATCTAAAATTATTATAAAATGACCTTAATGAATTACTTTGAACTTATATAGGTATTATGTATCAATTTTTACCTAAAATAAATGTAAATAAAATAAATAATTATTTAAATAAAAAGTCGGTTTTTAAATAGTAACCTAGTGTTTTCACTATTCATCAAAAATTAAAAGTTTTCAGAAAAATACCAAAAATTCAACCTAGGCTAATTTCGATATTCTGAATCCAAAAATGAAGTCCATTTTGAATGATAAAATTTTTAAAATTTCAAAAATTGGGTATTACTATTCATAATGGCTACTTTGTATAATATTTTAGTAACATATCATTGTTTAGTGAAACTTGGTTTTGCGTACAACGCAAGCAATCGAGGAAGGTCGCTCTTGAGTGTAACTCAAGCCAAGACAATTTTGTGTGTAGTGAAAGATTCCTTTATATAACATTATACAAAATATTACTCATAAAATCTTGGGTGTTACATTCCAAGCCCTCTCCTTTATGGATGGTTACTCTGGATATAATCAGATCCCGATGGCCCCCGAGGATGAGGAGTCTACTGCTTTCAAAGCTCCCCAAGGTACTTTCTGTTACCATGTTATGCCCTTCGGCCTGAAGAATGCAGGCGCAACCTATCAGCAGTCCATGCATCGCATATTCAAACCCATCCTCCGGACGCTGGTGGAGTGCTATGTGGATGATCTGGTGGTAAAATCTTGCGAGCGCGAGGACCATCTCAAGGATCTTGAGAAAGTGTTTGGCTTCCTCCTCTCCCGCCACCTGAAGATGAACCCATTGAAGTGTTCCTTCGAGGTCACCTATGGGAAGTTTCTTGGTTATGTTGTCAGGTACCAAGGCATCGAGATCGACCTACAGAAGATCAAGGCCATCAGCCAAATGCCTCCCCCGAGCCATATTTGGGTGCTTCGATGTCTCCAAGGCCACTTAGCCTATGTAACGACCCTAATCCTTTGCCACGTACCCAGTTTTCCACATGACCTCTAGCATGTTTCCCCAAACGCCAGAGGCTTCCGACTTGCAGCGAGGGCCTTGGTGAGTCGGTGGGGAAACTATGCCCTCATTCGGTAAAGTATACAGTGGAAAACAACCAAAAACAATAGCAGAATCAATAAACAGCATGCAACAACTGAACTGAACAGCAGAATCAATGGATAACTAATAATAGTTCAATATGGTAAAATGTCTATGGAAGGCATCAAACAATCCAATGTGCTGATGTACAACTGAAAAACAAAGTGCAAGGAAAACAAAATAAACTCATCTGCATCACGATCCACGGCACGGTCCAATGCTCTCCAGCTCCAGTGCAATCAAGAACCTGAAGTAAAAGAGCGCTTTCCCTTATCTATACCTGCAACAACATAGTCGGCTTGGGCCCAAAGGCATGGACCAAACAAGGTGTGAGATACAATCCCAGTAGGCAATGACCCAAATATTTGTGCCTAAGAGTCAATGAATACATGGCAGTAATAAAACAAGAAGCAGTCAACAGAAAATCACAAGTAGCTACAATCCACAGTTCTAAAAAACAAAGTACACAAGTAAACAGCCAGCAACAATAAAAAAACAGGTAACCCTCTGGGTAGTTCTCATATCCTAACCCATATGGTTCAACCTACAAGTACTAGAAACCCTCTAGGAGGCACACACAGTCTCACTCCTCTGGTTCAGAAATGTAATTATTAGACTCTCTGGGGAAGAACTCACCGTCAATTCCCCCTACAGTCTCATATCGTGGTAAAGGCTCCCTGGGGAAGCACTCAACGTTTATTCCCATTGTGGCCCATGTCGAGGAACTACAGACTCTCTGAGGAAGAACTCATTGTCAATTCCCCCGGTGGTCTCGCATCGTATTAAAAGACACTATGGTGAATCCCTTCCGTCAATTCCCCTTTGGTCTACTACTCTAGGTTATCACAGTCCTGAGTGAAAGATAAAACATGCTCAGCACACGTACATCATCAAAGTAAACCTCAAGAACTACTTAGCTATCATTCTAAGACTCAACACCATAAAAGTAGTAGTTCCACTATCCTACGACTAGGCAGGGAAACTAAAAAAATTCCAAACAAGAAGAACAAGAATGAAAAAGCACCCTTAGGACAAAATAAATTACTCTACTCACAAACATAAACCTCTACTACATCAATCAAGAAAAACAGTCAAACAACAGAGCAAAATAGGTAACATGCAATACCCCGTTCAATGGTATTGGTGGAATTTGCACAAAGTACATATCAACATTCTACAGAAAGGCACAAAACACCTACCTCGATCCCACGAGATCGATATACGTGAACCTCAACAATAGATTTCCCTTAGAACGATGAATATTGATGTGCTTCCAATGCAATCGACGATGGCTAGAACAGAGGTCGGATGGAGGCACGACGGGTCGGTGAAGAATCGCGGTCGTACGGTGCTCTCGGACGGATGAAACCTGAAGAAGAAGATGCTTCTATGTGTCAGTCGCTACCCCGGTCCCTTTAATGAAAAAAATAAAATACACGGCGTGTACTTCTTGAGTACACGGAGTGTACTTCAGTTTTCCATACTCTTCTTTAACTGGCCTCCAGCTCCCCCTTACACACCATGTGTGTGTCTTGGACACGGCCAGCACAAAGCTTCGAGCGGAAAAAGAGTACAAGATGTGTACTCAAAAGTACATGGCTTGTACTTCAAAAATTTCTAGAAACTTCAACTTTCTTAAAAACTCCAGAAAAAGGAAAAACATACTGGAACAAAGATCCGGGTTCTTAGAAACTTCCCCCCATAAAAAAATTCGTCCCTGAACTTCCCTAACGAGGCGGAGAAGAAGAAACCCCAAAAACCTCTGGCCACTGCGATCATACATCGGCCTCCCTCTCCCAGGTCTCGTCCTATACTCGCCTGTGCTACCATTGCATATGTACCAGAGGAACATACCGCCTGTGGAGAACCTTCGTACTATGATCTAAAATCCAGATAGGATGCTCCTCGAATGATGCATCCACTTCAAGCTCGACTTCCTTGGGCTGAAAGATGTGAGAGGAGTCTGAAAAGTAACGTCAGAGCTGAGAGACATGGAAGATGTCGTGCATGGCCTGATACCTCTAAGGTAGTTGCAACCGATAGGAGACCGGCCCAACTCTCTTCAAGACCTCAAATGGCCCGACGTACCGCGATGAAAGCTTACCCTTTCTTTGAATCCTCTTGTGTCCCAACCATGGTGCAACACATAGGAAAACGAGATCACCGACCTTGAACTCCATAGGTCATATCCGCTGATCAGCATAAGACTTCTGTCAAGACTGCGCTGTATCCATCCTCTTCTGAATCAGCTCTATCTTCTCTGAGGTATCCTAAACAAGACGAGGTCCCAGAAAAGATGCCTCTCCTTCCTCCAGCTAGCATAAGGGTGATCGTCATGGCCTACTGTACAAAGCCTCACATGGTTCCATCTAAATGGTCCCCTGGAAACTGTTGATGTAGGAGAACTCCACCAAGGGAATATGCTTCTCCCAAGAACCACCAAAGTCAAGGATGCAAGCCCGGAGCATATCCTCAAGAAACTGGATCGTGCGCTCGGACTGGCCATCAGGCTGGGGATGGTATGTTGTACTCAAAAGTACCTATGTACCCAAGGCCTTCTGAAGTCCCTTCCAAAACCGAGATGTAAAGCGTGAATCCCTGTCTGAAACAATGGAGTGTAGAACTCCATGCATATGAACGATCTCCCGGATGTAAATTCATCCCAAACCATTGACACTGAAGGTCTCCTTGATCGGAAAGAGGTGGGAAACCTTTGTGTGCCTATCGATGAAAACCCAAACAGAATCGTTTCCCCATGGCGATCTCAGCAATCCGGTCACAATGCCCTTCGCAACATCGTTCCACTTCCACTCCGGAATGGGTAAGTGCTGCAAATATCCAGCTAGTCTATGATGCTCTGCTTTCACCTGCTGACAAGTAGAAAATCTCATGAAAAAACCAGAAACATCCTTCTTAATTCCTGGCCACCAATATTGGCGATGAAGGTCCCGATATGTCTTGGTGACACCTTGATGAACTTCTCAAACATAGGAATGAAAATACCACATCAGCTCCTTGCGTATGTCTGCTGGAACCCATACGCGTTCCTGAAAATGCAAGATCTCCTCCTCGCCCACTGTCCATCCAGGAAGAGGGTTATCTCCTGACACACTCCCCCATAGGACTAGTCCTTCTAAGTCTGATAGTTTCCTCATCCGTACCCAATCAAGTAGTGTGGAGGTAACAGCTACAGAAGATAGGAAGGTCTATCCCTGTCTGTCGTGCACCTCCAGATGCATCTCAGAGAATAGAGCCATAAGCTTCCACTCACTACTGGCCTCTTGAAATGCCTGATCCTAAGTTCTCCTACTCAACGCATCAGCCACTACATTGACCGTACCCAGTGTATAGGCGATCTCGATGTAAAAATACTGTAGATACACAACCCACCTGTGCTGCCTCAGATTCAGATCACGCTGAGTAAATATATACTTGAGACTCTTGTGGTGAGTGAAGACCACAAATTGCTCTCCTAGAAGATAGTGTCTCCAATAGCGCATAGCATGAACAATAGCTGTCAGCTCCAAATCTTGCATCGGGTAGTTCCTCTCATGTGGCCTCAATTGCCGAGACCCGTACACAACGACTCCATCCCCCTGTATAAGCTCAGCCCCCAGCCCGATACCTGAAGCATAACAGTAAACAGTGTAACTCTTTCCTGGCTCTAGCAAGACAAGTATCGGTGCTGGCATGAACCTCCCTTTTAGCTCTTAAAAGGCTGACTTAGAAGAATTTGACCATAAGAACTTTTCCCCCTTTTTTCAGACCTTTCAAAGGTGCTGCTAGATAAGAAATGTCCTGAATGAAACGTTTGTAGTATCTAGACAACCCTAAGAAACTCCGTACCTCAAAGGCGTTCTTCGGCTTCTCACAAGAAACTACAACTCTCACTTTCTCTAGGTCCACAGATACTTTTTCCTCTAAGATGATGTGACCCAATAAGTGAATCTGATCCATCCAAAAGTGTCACTTCGAGAGCTTAGCATAAAGTCAATGCTCTATTAGTGTACTCAGAATGATCTCAAGATGTGTGGAATGGTTGTGTCAAGTGTGAGAGTACACCAAGATATCATCCACAAAGACCATGATGAAAGAGTCCAAGTAAGGATGGAACACTCGGTTTATCAGTGCCATGAAAACTGTAGGTGCATTTGTGAGACCGAACAGGATGACTGTATACTCGTATAGACCATACCTGCTCCTGAAGGGTGTCAGAGGTATATCTGATGGTCTAACGCTCAACTGATGATAACCAGACCTCAAGTCAATCTTCGTGAACACCCAGGCTCCTCGAATCTAATCGAAAAGGTCATCAATCCTCTGCAAAGGATGTTGTTTCTTGACTGTCAACTGGTTTAGCATCCGATAATCCACACAAATCCGAAGGGTACCATCTGTCTTCTTCGCAAACAGGACTGCTGAATCCCAAGGAGAAGTACTGTGTTGGATGAAACCCTTATCCTGTAGCTCCTCCAACTGCTTCTTGATCTTCTGCAACTCAGGTGTGGCCATCATATAGGGAGGAATAGACACCAGTGCCGCTCCTGGAACGAGCTCAATAGATAAGTCCACCTCACGCTCCGGAGGGAAACCTGAAAAGTCCTCTGGAAATAAATCCCTGAAGCGATCCACTACTGGAGGAAAGTCAAACTGTGGGGTCCCCTGATTATCCCGATAAAGACTAGAAATCTGGGTCGTTACCCCTCCCAGCCCAAGTTGCTCGAGTCCTGCCCGACTCGCCCGAACATCCCATTCGCCTCTATGAAGAAAATATTCACCCTCTTGTGCGATGAAACTGACTCTACGGTGATAACAGTCAACGACTGCCTAGAAGGGAATCAACCAGTCCATGACTAGGATGACATCATAGCCTGTCATCTCTAGGACATAGAGATCCCATAGGAAGCGATACCCTGCAACCTCGAGAGGGCACTCTCTACACTGGCGTACACTATATATCCTTGTGTCCCAAAGGTGTGTCTAGTGTCAACGAGTTGGCAGAAGAAAAGATGCAGAGTCCAAGGCTCTCCACGATAGCAACGGAGATAAAGCTATGTGTGGCACTAGTATCGAAAAGGGCTGAAGATAAAACTGAGGCTACTAAAATTGTACCTCGAACAGTAGAAGGGTCGGGATCCTACTCCTGATAAGTCTACTCCACGGCGAAATACAAGTATGTATCGCGGCCATGCGCCCCTCGCTGACTAATCTGAGATGAACCTTCATTTTGTTGCTGAGGAACCAGTGGCTGACCGCCACGTCCTCGACCTCCACCTCGGACCGAACGACTGTAAGATCTCCAGTTCCCCGACTGGTGGGAAACTGGTGGTGCTGCTCCTGAATGAGGAGTCATGGAAGAACCTCGGTCACCAGTTGTTGGAAATAAAACCTGACAAAAATGCTGAAGGTGACCCATCTTGCCACAAGATCAGAACTCCATGGGGTCCCTCTGGTACTGCAGCCTCGTGTGCCCTGACAGACCACACTGGTAGCATGTCACCTGACTTCCTGACGATGCATCTCACTTCCTTGAATCAATGATTTTAGGCTCTTTACGGCGCTTCTTGCTGTCATCTAGAGGCAAACTAGCTCTGGAAGCAGAACCCCCCTAGGTCGCCGCTCCAGAGTCTCTCAGACTGCGCTCCGCAATCAGTGACTGGTTAATGATGGAAATAATGGAAGTCACCTGGAAGATGTTCACCTATGAGAAGATCTCCTGCCTGAGTCCATCCTCAAAATTCCTCACCAAGAAGAGCCACTTCCACCCCGGAGGAGTGTGAAGCATTGTAGCTCGGTGAAACGAATAGAATACTCTATGGAAGAAAGAGTACCCTGCTCTAAGCTCATGAACTCCCGGGATCGGTCGGACCTCAGGGTCTCCGGGTAGAAATAGTCATAGAACACGTGCTGGAACTCCTCCCAAGCCATAGCCTACTGCTAACCCGCCTGTGAGATCACATCCCACCACCTCTTAGTGGAGTCTCGGAGCATGTAGCTGGCGAGCATGACCCACAACTCTGGAGACATCTCCAGATGATCTACGATAGTCAGCATGGCTTCCATCCATGACTCTACAGCATGAGGTCCTCCTTCTCCCGAGAACGTGGGAGGATGCTGCTACTAGAAAACACAAGTCAAGTCTGCCAAAGATGTGGCAGGAGGCAGTGCTCCCTGAAAGGCATGCATCATCCTCATGAAACCTTCCCTGAACTGTGCATCAGCACCTGCAACTGGTATAACAGCCGGTTCCAAGGCTGGCCTGACTAGAGGATTGGCAGGAAGTCCATGATCAGCCCTATCTGGCGTCTGATCACTGCCTGACGACAGATGTACTACCAGAAAACGTCTCGGAGGCATAGCTCTGAAAGATCAAAAAATACACCTTGGATCAGAAAAACAAGGACGGAGAACACAAGAGTACTAAACAGGAACAGGGGAAGAAAACACAAAAGATTACCAAACAGGACTACACGGCATGTATAAAAACTACACAGCGTGTCTTCTTAAACCACTGGCATGGGTGTGTACTCCTTCCCTAAATTTTGTGTACACCTCAAACTACATGTCGTGTAGATCTCAACACAGGTCGTCTGCATGAAAACTATTCCCCTACCCGAGTCTCTTTACACGTCTAACCCACACGGTCTGACTCAACCCAAGACTACATGGCATGTTCGAAACAAACACGGCATGTAATAGACAAGGCTTCGGCAGCCCATGTTTGTTAAGAACATGGCCATCTACACGGCTGAAGCTTGCACGGCGTTCTCTGAACGAAGACAGTGTGTATAGGTGAAAGTGACATAGTTCCATGTTGTTCGTGACACGGCCGGGTACATGGACAAGACTGCACGGTGTGTTCCGAACAAACATGGCGTGTGGAAAGAAGGTAAAGTCGGTCCGTGTTGTTCATGACATGGCTGGGTACCTAGACAGAACTATATGGCGTGTTCCCTCTGGACACAACATGTTCTACCCGAGCTCCCCCGACCCGTGTTGTTTGTGACACGGTCGGGTACACATCTCCGCACTTACATGGTGTGTACTTACCGCACATGATGCGTTCCGGAAGATACTTTCACAACACTATGTTCTGCCCACACGGTCAGTGAAACGGCATGAAAACTACACGGCGTGTATCCAAAAGTACATGTCGTGTATTATGGGTTTTTCTGGGCAGTATCTCAGAAACTGCATAAAATCCCAGAAACACTAAAAATAAGGGAAAGAGGTACCAAATTATGACACGTGAGGGCCCATACTCCCCATGAATCAAATCTTGGCATCTCCCACAATCATATAAAAGAGAAATCAAGATCATGATCCACCATGTTTCGATTAATGAGGGCCCATAACAACTCACGAACCAAAATTAGGCATTTATTTTTATGCAAAGAGAAAAACAACCAGTTTTTCTTACATGACAGCAGAAAATCTATGAAGCATCTATCACAACAGCATGCATAATCTACACAGAGTCTATCACAAAATCATGAAATCGCTAATGCACCCAAGATGGCCTGGAAAGAATGAATGGCATGTGATTTCTTCAAGTTCCTATATGATCCATGAGATAGCATACCCTCATCTCACCGGGTGGCGACAGAAATAGAACCGAAGTATTAAAACAATAATAACACAAGTCAAGTGGATTACTCTAGGTGAAATCAGATCAATCATAAAATCTCAAAACCAGGAAACTACAATTAACGAGGTAGTATGGCTTTTCCCTGTACACGGGTTAGATACTCCAGAGAATATCTTAATTCCAAGTACTGAATCCATCTTATCCCTCGATAAATTCTCCAAATAGCAAGAAAGAGAAAATAACCCCTCTAATACCACTTTGTAACGACCCGAATCTGGAGCCCCTCCACTGGTGCCCCATACCCGGTTCTCCACATGAACTCAAGCGTGTTTCCCTAAATTCCAGAGGCTGCCGACTAGCAGCGATGGTCTTGGTGAGTTGGTGGGGAAACTATTCCCTCATTTGGTAAAATATACAGCGAAAAACAACAATACAAAATAGCAGAATCAATAACTAATAATAATGCAATATGGTACATATGTCAATGGAATGTAGAAAATAAACCAACGTGTTGAAGTATAGCTGAAAAAAATGTGCATGGAAAACAAAATAAACTCCTCAGCATCACGATCCACAGCTCGGTCCCATTCTCTCTAGCTCCAGTGCAATCAATAACCTGAAGTATAAGGGCGCTTGCCCTTATTTATACCTGCAACAACATAGTCTGCTTGGGCCCAAAAGCATGGCCCATACAGGGTGTGAGATACAATCCCAGTAGGAAATCACATAATTATTTGTGCCTAACAGTCAATGAATACATGTCAGTAATAAAACAAGAATCAGTCAACAAAAAAGCACAAGCAGCTACAATCCACAGTTCTAACAAACAAAGTACACAAGTAAACCGCTAGAAACAGTAAAGAAAACAGGTAACCCTTTGGGCAGTTCTCACAGCCTAACCCCTATGGTTCAACCTACAAGTACTAGAAACCCTCTAGGAGGCACACACAGTCTCACCCCTCTGGTTCAGCTATGTAATTATTAGACTCTCTAGTGAAGCACTCACCGGAAATTCCCCCTATAGTATCACATCGTGCTAAAGGATCTCTGGGGAAGCACTCAACGTATATTCCCCCTATGGCCCGCATTGAGGAACTACATACTCTCTGAGGAAGCACTCATCGTCAATTCCCCCTGTGGTCTCGCATCGTATTAATAGACACTCTAGAGAAGCCCTTCCGTCAATTCTCCCTTGGGTCTATTGCTATAGGTTCTCACTATCCTTAGTGAAAGCTAAAACATGATCAGTGAGTGTACATCATCCAAGTAAACTTCAAGAACTACTTGGATATCATTCTAAGGATCAACAACATAAAAAGTAGCAGTTCCACGATCCTACGACTAGGCAGGGCAACTGGAAAAACTCCAAACAGGCAGAACAAGCATGAAAAAGAGCCCTGAGTAAAAAATAAATTACTCTACTCACAATCATAAACCTCTAATACAACAATAAAGCAAATCAGGCAAACAACAGAGCAAAACAGGTTACACACAATACCCCATTCAAGGGTATTGGTGGAATGTTCACAAAATACTCATTAACTTTCTTCATAAAGGCACAAAACACCTACCTCGATCCTAGGAGATCGATATACGTGAACCTAGACGATATATTTCCCTTAGAATGACGATGATCACTATGCTTCCAATGCAATCGAAGGCGGTTAAAACAGATGTCGGACAGAGGAACGACGGTTCAGGGAAGAATTGCGGTCGTACGACGCTCTCGTACGGACGAAACCTGAAGAAGAAGATGCTTCTGTGTGTCAGGTGTGACCCCGGCCCGTTTAATAAAAAAATACATGGCATGTACTTCTTGAGTACATGGCGTGTACTTCAGTTTTTCATACTCCGCTTTAACCGGCCTCCACCACACCCTTACACACTGTGTGTGTGGCCCGGACACGGCCAGCACATGGCTTCGAGTGGAAAAATAGTACACGACGATTACTCAGAAAGTACACGGCGTGTACATCAAAAATTTCTAGAAACTTCAACATTCTTAAAAACTCCAGAAAAAGGAAAAACATACTTGAATGAAGATCCAGGTTCTTACAGCCTACATACACCGATTCATTGCGAATCTGGCTGGAAAGTGTAATCCATTTTCCTGGCTCATGAAGAAAGTATCTGCCTATGAATGGGACAAATAGTATCAGACCGCCTTTGAATAAATCAAGCAATATCTTCTCCAACCTCTGATCATGATGACACCCATTTCTGAGAAGCCACCGATTCTCTATGTCATCAACCTGGATAAGTATTTGGTGCCCTTCTCTCCCAAAAGAATAGTGAGGGGACAACGAATCGCCTCTAGGCCCTTAGCCGCATGCTCCTCGATAAGAAGGACAGATACTCCCCCATCGATAAAAGCTACCTTCCACTCCTATTTGTTGTGAAAAAGCTGTGACATTACCAGAATCACCACGAGGTATAGTTGATCTCTCGAGTAGACCCATTGAAGTATATTCTGAATCACCCCATGTTGACTGGACGACTAGAGCGGTGGGCGGTGATCCTCAAGAAGTTTGACATCAGGTTCATGTCCCATAAGGCCATCAAAGGGCAAGAATAGGAAGAATTTGTAGCTGCCCATCCAACCTCTATGGACCAGTCCTTATATCTATAATTTCGTGATGAGGTAGCCCTCTCAGTCGATCAAGTCGTCCCATGTTGGCCTATGCACTTTGACAGCTCCTCTCGGATCCCCACCAGTAGGATACTCAAGGATCCTAGGCTCAACAGAGTGGGCTTGGGTATCTTCTTCATCACCTCGGAGAAAGTCGTTCTACCATACTCATTCCTCTTGTCCGAAGGCTGCACTAACAACAAGGCAGAGTATCAGGCCCTCATTACTAGTCTTGAGCATGCCCTTGAGATCAATGTGCCCCATTTGCATGTGAAAGGGGATTCCGAGCTACTCATCAAGAAGGTCAATGGTGACTATGTTTTCAGGAAGCCAGATCTTATACTGTTGTTAGAGCGCACTCTTCGGCTAATGGCCTAGTTTTCTTCTCGGCCAGAGGTTATTCAAGTCCCTTGGTCACAGAACGGTCGAGCAGATGCTTTGGCTGGCCTGGCCGCATCACTTGCAGAGCCCGAATAGGATAATCTGATTATCCACATGGAATACCAGAGAGTCATTGCTCCCATCAACCTAAAGGATGATGATGGCCCGTGGATAAACCATCTTACCGCTGGTGCCACTACGTCAATAACCCCAGGTTCTTCAGATGCGATAATCAAAGTAGTATCCAATTAGAGGACACCCTTGGTTGAATACCTCCAACACGGTGTTCTCCAATCAGACCGGGCTGCGCATGAGTGAATCTGACGGCGCGAGCTATGGTTTACCCTTCAGAGTGGACCCAGCCTTAAGCAGATCCTCTATAAACATGTATTTTATGGTGTTCTCTTCTATTGCCTTCAAGGAGTCGAGATTCCACAGTTTATGCAAGATGTTCATGCCAGTTTATGTGGATCCCTTCAGGCAGGGTCGAAACTATCTCACCAACTTCTGAGACATCGGTATTTTTGGCCCTCCATGATCCATGACTGCATCGAGTTCACCAAGAGATGCCACGGGTTCCATGTTCACGCTAACGTTGTGCATCGACCACCGGAAGGCTCTCTATACCACCAAGTACTCTTGCCCCTGTTCAGTCTAGGGCTTAGATGTCGTGGGGATGTACCCACCGGCAACGGCTCACCAATGCCGAATTATCCTAACCACTATGGATTTCTTTTCCATGTGGGAAGAGGTAGTTCCGCTCAATGATGTCAAGGCCCATTCTATCGTCGACTTCGTCAGTTCTAATATCATTTATCAATTTGGGGAACCTCACGCTATCCTCACCGATAACAGCACCAACTTCTGAGCGGTCGAGCTGAAGAAATTGTATGCCACGTACAACATTCTCTCCAACCATACATCCCGCTATAAAGAGCAGGAAAATGTCCAGATTGAGGCGTTCAATAAAACTGTCTCTATAATTTACATAAAATGGTTTGTTAGAAGAATAAAATTTATCCGGAGAAGCTCCCAAACGCCTTCTGGGCTTATCAGACGATGACCCGCAATTCCACCCAGGTGACCCCATATTCCCTGGTGTATGGAACGGAGGCCTTCCTGCCCATTGAGATTTAGTTACCCACATTGCGCACAGCAGTCTATGACCAGAATGCACCAGATAGGGTGGCTAAAATCCTTCTATAATAATTGGAAGCACGGGACAAGAATAGGCTTCATGCCTTGCACAACCTAGAGAGGCACCAGAGTAGGATGGCTCAATCTTTCAACAAGAAGGTTCACCTCCGCTCTTTCCTGCAAGGTGACTTGGTATTGGCCCTCAGAGCACCGATGATCCTTAATAGTAAACCACCCAAGTTGGAGCCCAAATGGGAAGGGCCTTTCATTGGTCATAAGGTTTATCCCAATGGGGCATACTCCCTAGTGACTATGGATGGTCAGTGTATAACTCCTCCCACTAATGCCAAGTTTCTCAAGAAGTAATTTGCCTAAGAATTCGATTCTGAAAGACCCTAAACTGTGTTTGGTCATACATTCGGGCCCCTATAGTATCACATGACCTTAAACTGCATGCTAGTCCCTCATGACTTTAAACTGCACACTGGTCCTGCATGACCCTAAACTGCGTTTGGTCCTACATTCAAGCCCCTACAGTCCCGCATGACCAGAAATTGCACATTGGTCCCACATGACCTTAAACTGTACGCTAGTCCTGCATGACCCTAAACTGAGTTTGGTCTTTCATTCAGGCCCCTACGTTCCCGCATGACCTTAAACTATATGCTGGTCCCGCTTGACGTTAAACTTCACACTTGTCCCGCATGACCCTAAACTACGTTTGGTCCTACATTCGGGACCCTACGGTCCCATCTCACCTTAAACTACACACTGGTCCCACATGAAGTTAAACTTAAATCTAGTCAGGCCTTCCTGTCCAAGGCCCTATGGCCTTCTCGGGCTCTAGCCCCAGTCCTCCCCGGATTGTCTAGTGTGTTGTGGGATTATGTCCTCATTTAGGACGGATTTCTCGCCATGCCGTACAAATCCCTGGATGAGATGCCTCTCATCATCCTACGTGAAGTTAAATTGTGCTTCTTGAACTACGTGTGGTTTGATTCCCATCCTTATGGGATATATAGGACCACCTGAACACCTATATTTCTGGTCCTGCCCCATATCTTAGTAGATCCCACGATCTCCCAGTCACCTCAGCCTCCTGGCATGTCCCCCTCCACGAGGAAGATATATAGGTGTGGTCCAGGGTTTGTGGCACCATTCCCCCCTTCTCCTGCGAATCTGGCATCTTTTGGCTGCTCTCAAATTGATCCCTTGACCCTTTTTAGTGGTCCTCTAATCTATTCAAAGGACTCTGGTCTAGGACCTGGAGTGTCAGATTCAACTTAGGCAAGTTTCGTCCACTTTTCAAGCTTCGTGTTCCCCTTCATTCAGGCCCCCGTTATCTTTCACACCCGGAGGGACCCCCAAAAAACGGCATGGATACAATGCCTAAGGGCTCTCCTACCATTATGGGACAACGTCCCCCTAGGGTCTCAGACCACAAATTGATACAAATACTGTGTTGCAAACATGGTCATCGGTCGATGCTCATTTGTTGTCCCCATTTCAGGCTAACACGACAGCATGCTGTGTTGTGAACATGGTCAGCAGTAATCCTCCATCATCACGCCTGCCCCTTCAGGTCATGAATTTTGGTTTCATGATTCACATTATGTTCCACCCCATCGTTTCCAGGTGGAATCTCAACACTAGTTTCACTAAACCTCAGTGAACCTCCACATGTCAGGAAGACAAAGCAGCAATACGGCGTCTCTCGGGGCTCCTGTGATCTGAGTGCTAAGACTATTGGCTGGGATCTTATATAAGAGCCATGCGCATCTTGGCCATCATCCTTGAAAGATATGTGGGGTCACCCGGACATGGAATTTCGGTCCCAGCTCAGCTAGAGGCTAGTGTCTCCTGCCCCTTATCCTCTGATTCTTTTCGGCCCCTTGGCCTGAGGCTTCTCTACTGGAATCATGCACGGTGATGGTGTGGGATTATTTCCTCATCCACATTGGGTATGCTTTGTTGTGTCGTGCGCATTCCCCCAGTTCCAAGCCATATGACCTTAAACTGTGCTGGTTGGTCTTTCACATGACCATAAACTATGATTATATCGTCCCGACCGCACAATGAAAAATGACACTTTATTGTGATTACCTCATCATAGAGGGCATCATGTTGGGTATAGGTCATTTTCCATACAATTTGTCAATGCCTGTATGCCTCTTGATTATTGTGACGATGACAGGAATTTATAGCCTAGGCCTGTCGCTCCACAAAAGAAAAACCATTCACTTGAAAGGACAAACAAGATACATCAAATGCCACTTCTTTTGGTGTGAGGTCTAGACTTGCACGCCCCTTTCATCCATTACATTGGTACCTTATCGTGGCGTTCCCCTTTTCAAAAACTAATTTTGGCATGATTCCCATTCTTATGGGATACGTAGGAACGCCCAGACATTTTGTTTCGGGTCCTGCCCGGGAGTCATAAGTATATCCCCCTCACTATCGGCCCCTTGGCCTGTCTTCTCAGGGAATTGTGTAATTTTCCCTAAACCAATTCGGGATGCCCCATAATGATGTTGGGAAGCGACGGTTCCATCACCAGGGAGGTCCTCTCTAAAATTATGGATGATACATGATTGGATTAATACTCTACCTAATGTGCCTCCACTATGGTGGTGTAATCTTGTGAATGTTGGATTCCATGCGAACAAACCATCACTTCGCTTTCCACACTTTGTGAGCCCCTTTATTCAGATCTTCATCCCATTTCATGTTTGGTGGGACCTCCTAACAGTATGGATGCTCGACCAATGGTGCGCCTTCTGTCCTGGGCCAATGTTCTGGAAGACTGGTCATGTTTAGAGGGACCCCCTAATAGCATGGATGCTCAACCTATGCTCTGCGTGCTATCCTGGTCCAACATTCCGAAAGACTGATCGATGATATTTGAGTTAGGACCCGTGTTGTGAACATGGTCAGAAGTCAGCCATCATTTGTTTTCCCCATTTCAGGCTAATGCAATATGGATACTACGTTTCCACCATGGTCAACAGCTATCCTTCATCATCACGCCCCTCACATAGTGTTTCGAATTTTGGTAACATGATTCACCTTTTTAGTCTCCTTATGTTCGGATTAATTCCAATGCCTCTGGAATTGCTTCTCTCGTGCACTAGAGCATGTGGGGAAGGTGATAAAATGATCATTTTAAGGTCCTCTAATTTTGGTTGGGCCTCCCTCGTCTCCTCGGTGATCCGGGTCCGAATTTGGAATTCCCGAATCCTGGTTGACGATCCCACAATCGAACGAAGTGATAGTACGAGCCTCCTTTGCTTCTCACATCCCACATGAGCTTAGGTATGGATGACAATTTATTTCGGGATTATAGTTGAGCATGTTATGATAGAGGGACGAGTATGTTAAAGGGGGCAAGTAAGTATGTTTGTATATATATGCATTTCAAAAGAACAGAAAGCGGTAAAATGGGACAAGTGTATGGGTGTGGCCAAAACAGGGCCCCTAAGGGTTGGCTTCCAGGATAGACCTCTACAACACCACCACCTTTTGGATGGTGGCCTCCAGGACTGCCTCCCATCCCCAGGAAACTCTTTCTTCATCAGCAGCTGCGAAGCACAGTTTGTTGGCCCTGGCTTATGCCCGCGCCTATTCAACATAAAGCTCGATCACCTGACGACTCGCTTATATGAGTTGATCTTTAGAATCTACCAAAAGGGCCCTCAAGTTCTCCACAAGCTCAGAGTAGGTTGCAATGAACACCTCCTGCTACATTTCCTATTCTTCAAGGCGTCAGACATCCAGGTCCTCCCTCAGAAATGCATGGGTACTCTACGACTCCTCCTGGCACCAAATGACGTCAGCGCGCCAGCTCCTCTCCTACATCTTTTCAGCCATGTAATCACGGGACGTCAGACGGAGATGTTGATCATCCTCTCCACTAGTAATTTGGAAGCACAGCCAGGTGTGGAGGGACCCCATCCGCTTCATCCATTCCCCTAGGGGCTGATTAAGAAAACACCGGATGCACTTCCATCCCTTGTGTCGTGCCATCCGACTCTCCTTGGCCGCTTTCAAATCTAAATTGTGAAATTTTTCGGGATCACCGGGATAGTAGATAGGGGAGATATCCAACATGGTAGAATGGTCTTACTCAAAGAGTCCTCATAGGGGATTAGGTTCCTCAGCATCTGTGTGACCATCCTCTCTCCCCTCAGTCCTGGTAGTGATCGTGTCAATTTCCGACCATGCCCCGCCAATAGAACCGCCAGTGTCCGCCGCTTCTGGCTCACCAATTCTCAGAGCCAACTCGGTTTGGGAGACACGTTCTGGAATGGGTGGAATGTTTTCCATTGGCATTCTAATAGATGGCCCAGGCTCAGCAGCCTGACGAGCCTCCATTGTCGTGATCACTGTATATACATGGAGCACCCTGATCAATTGGGTCCTTCGACAGTGAGTACAAGTGTCAAAGAAAAGAACATACAGGAAACCAAGACATCAGCCACTGGTGCTCTGGCTTCTGTAGGATCTATCATGGTGGGGGAGCCCTCAGCACTTTTTAGCTCGATTAGGAGCGTCGGTGCCCCTCCTTGACCTATTGATGCTTTCTCTCCTCTTTTGGATATAGAAGCTTGGTCAGCGCTGATATGATCCTGTGTAAGAAAGAAGAAGTGGATTAATGGATTGAAAAGGAAACAGAACATAAGAGAAGATAATGGGCAGAGCTTACCTCAAGCAGTTTGGTCACATCCATGTCGGAGCCGAAGATCTCACCGATTTCCTAGAGACTCAATTAGTGGGATGCCCCTTGTGACCCTTCACATTCGAACTCCCCTTGTACCTCTCCTTTTCCCTCTCCTTCACCTTCAGCCCACTCTCATGTTTCTTCTCCCTCCGATTCATCACCTTCATCTTCCCACTACAGCATCCTCTCTAGATCATGCTCCTAGATGAGCAGCACCTTTACCAAGAAAGGTGGCTCCACACGCCATCCTTGTTGGCGTGCGTATGTGTCTATGATCATCATTTATGCATGCGTCCGGTGGAATTACACTCTATCAGTGATCCGGACAAGCCCAACTTCCGGTAGCTGGATCCCCCCTCTCATTATTTTCTGCCAGAGGGATTTAGTACTCATTGACTGCCATAGGGTTATCCAGGATGACCATAGCGTAGGGAAGACGACATCCTGGGAAGGTTGAAGAAAATATCTTATTTTCTTCCCATGAAGTTCTTTGGCCACTATTTGGGTCCCACCTTCTCCAAGCAATGAGGGTGTGGTCGCGCCATGCAACACCCCCACCACTGAGTTCGCGGCCTATGTAGGCCCCGCTGCCTGGGGTGCTTCTAGTTCTCCTCTCCTAGTGGCACCCATCTTTCTCTCTCGCCACTGTGGTTCCGCATTAACAACCTTGAGCTACCAGACTCACTTTCGCATAATCCCCTCAGGGCATTCTATGGTAAAATGTTTAGCATACTCAGTTGGGAGAACCGTGTCGACTCTGTTGGGAGGAAAAGTAATGATGTTTCTAGAGTAGTATTTTCTGAACATCAACCATAGTTGGTGAAGAACACAAGGATGCATATCCTCTCAGATATCTGTGTATACCCTCTTCGGTATTCACTGGAGGGATTTGAACTGCCTTGCAAACCGGGATGACACATAAGGCTCACAGAAAATCTTCCCATCAATCCAGGCCACAAGTACACCACCTCTGATGCTTTGGATATATTACTTATGCTCCAACGAGCCTTGACCGTTGTCTACTAGCTAACCAATTGGGCTACGAAATGGTTTGAAGGTGAAGTTTTCATGGTTACCAATCCTGATCTGTACCACCTCCTCATTGAGTGTCATTGGCATGAACCCAGTGATATTCAAGAGAGAGGGCTGCATGCCGGTGCTTAAGGGGTGAATGGAGTTTGGGAAGGTGTAGCCGCCATAGTGAGCCGCTACCCAGCCGTGGAAGATCTGGAAATGTCCACAAACTCTCCTAGGAGATCCACTTCTCAAGATGTTCCCTAAGATGGCATACATCTGAGCCAGTACAGAGACCCGGAATTTGAACATCTTGTTTGCAGTCATGATGCCCGCCAACACTAGGGTCACGGGACAGACGCCAATACTTACATTCTATACCAGAAAGATCCACCCACTCAGGAACGTGATGAGGAATCCAGCGTACCATACATTTGACTACCAGGTTTCGTTGATGTTGTATCCCCATGATTGGCATTTCCACGCCTCCAAGAACCTCCAGTAGGATCCGCTCTTTCTCCTTTGAACCACGGTTGGATGCCGTTTTCCCCACCCTGGCATCTTGAACTCTAGGTCCTTCTCTAGGAATAGGATGAACCTGTCCTTGTAAGAAATTTCCTTCAAGAATTCCTTGACCTTTAGCCTCTACTTGGACAACTCCAGCAGGTGCCACGTTAGTATGGGGGTTTGTGACCTGTCACCCTAGATATTCATCGGTGGTAGGAACTCGTCTTATTGATGGCCCTCCAAAGGGATTCCTCTGATACAGTGGATGTCCCAAATACTGATGTCGTCTTCCCCTTGGTGAAGATGGAATGTGTTGGTGTCAGGGGACCACCAAATGAACAACTCCGGCCCAAGATCTGGATTCCGGTAGAAGTGGAACTGCGATGTCCACACCGCCTCAAACAGACTAATGTGTCGCAGCGTAGCCCAAAATTGGTCTCATGTGTGGTGGACCCAGTATGCCGAATCCCACTCGCTAGTAATGTTACCTCTAGACCGTAGATTCAAGTCCTGAAGCCAGCCTTTCCTCTTGTCAGTGATGCTCTGATGGAAAGTGCTCGCGTAGAGGGCTGGTTAGCTCTCCGAAAAGGGATCACATCTGGCAATGGTCACAGTCCTAGGATTCAGGAAATAAATATCCATTTTACTGGTTTCTCTGGAAGGATGACTGTTGTTGGTGATTTTTTACAGAGGAAGTTCATCATCGCAGGTCACCCATGACCACGGGGTATCAACCTCAAAGCCCGGTAGGAGAACATCCTCTAGAATGCCGATGTTCAACAACAAAAGATTATCAGATAAGGCATACTCTTTCTGGGTAGTAGTTAGCATGTTAAAGAGGGTGTGGTTATCAGAGACCACCCTCTTTGTGCCATAAAACTCTGGGTTCACAGCCATCTCAGCTCTACGAGCAGTGGCCTCCCCCTCATTGACCTAGTTAGTAGCCATCTTCTTCAAACTAAGTGTTCAAAATTGTTTCGTGAAGTCTAGGACTTTGGTGCAGATTCTAGTAGTTGGGCGTGCAAAATTAGTGGCTTGTGCGAAATCTCAAAGTGTGGTGCGGAAAATACCGTCTTTGCGCGTAAAAGGCCACTAAATCTCAGTGGTATTACACGCATCCAAGTAGTTTTCATGCCATAAAATATGCAATTTCACGCACGAGAGCTCTAATCCTATCGCGTGAGAAACTCTGTATGGAGTATGGGGCCCGTGGTGGCTTTTATAGGCCATGTCGGGGTTCTGCGCCCGCACATAATTAGGACACCAGACATAACGAGGATTCCGTGCCTGACTGGGGTTTTGGGTGTCGCACGAGTTTTTTGCGTGTCTGCGGCCCACGACCCATGCATTTTGGCGTTTCCCTTGAAACCCGATCATTGCGACCTCTCGCCAATCCAATTCCGAGGGGGGGTCATTTTTAGATGCGGAAAAGTGCGTAAGTGCTGGATAAAGTTACAAAAATGAAAAGGCGAAGTCATATTCGGACCTGGAGGCCCGGTTCAGAGGGCTAGGAAGTGGTGTGCAGAAAAAAGGGAGAAGTGCGCAACAAAACATGCCCCGCGCGGAAGGTACCGGGATTCACGAAATGTCCTGATGTCGACACAAAATAATTTCACACCGGCTCCCCGCACGGTTGATGTTTCATGTTGCCGCATCGGTTTCACAAATATTGTGGGCAAACTATAATTCTGCATTGACGGGTGCCTATAAATAGAAGGCGACCTTGCTTCCTTCTGAAGGCTGAAAAATTCAAACCGCCTCTAATGTATTAATTGGAATTCCATGCGGGTGGAATATGGCCTTCAGGTATGGTTCTTTTTCACTCCATGTCGCCTCGGGATTCACCTTCCGTGAGATCCCCCTGGATTAGACTAAAACTCCAACCCCTCGGGGTCTACCCCTATGCGCAATTCCTTCCATTTTGTGGATTCCCATCAGCTGCACGCAGTATTTACGTGATCCATGTACTTACGCGTGGCCCTCGCCGCCTGCACGTAATTCTTTCCCCTTGCGCGCCATCCATACAAGTCGCGCAAAGCCTCTGTCCCTTTGTCTCACGCAGGCAACATGTATTTCGCACCAACCCAGGGCTTTCCGCGTCAGGATCCCCTTATTTCGCACTGCACTAGGGATATGCGCAATCCTTCAGTGCCCGTCATATTGACACTCCCCGGGCACCCCTCCTGTGCGCAAGTACATGATGTCATCCTTCCGGGTGCCACCTACAGGTTCCCCGTGCACCACAAGTATTCGTATCATACATGGTTTTCTTGTGCAGCCTTCTCGGATTATACGAAGTAACTTCAGGGTCCCTTGGACAATCATTCCCATTGCATTTCTTCGCCTCAGGATTCTTCCCTAGGAAGGCTAACTGTTATTGCTTCTTCTCATAGCCACGCTAACATAGACCCCTCAATGGTTTGCCCCGCGACACCCCCTCAGTATGGCCTTGCCAATGCCTTCCCTTTCACAAGGGGAAGAGGGCACCGATTATGTATGTCCTAGGGGTGTGGAGCCAAGACACCTCGTCTGAGCTATAGGACGTTAAACTGCCAAGAACCTCATCCTCGAGACATGACGTTAAACTGTGACCTAGCTCCGTGCCTCGCACGCAGGGTCCACCCGCCTCGGTCATTATACATTCTCGCTCGTCTCCACGGGGATGGTGGGGTAATCCCTATAGGGGTGATTTATTGGAGTGGCGTTTTTCTATGGGGAAGGTCATCCACATTAGTGTAAGACCCTATCCTTCCTTACAGGAGGGAGCACCCCTACTCCTCCTCAATTCCTCGGTGCCAAGGCCAGCGGAGAGCATGATAGGGAATGGGGCCCTCCTCTCTTCTTGGGTGCCAAATCCCTCTCCCGCTACACTTTGTCATGCCACGGGCTTCCATCCTGGAGTAAGTCCCAGCACCATGGGGCGCTCAACGCATAACCCCGTCTTCACCTCCCACAGATGCACCCTTCATGACGTGATCGTCAGGTCTCTGCTAGCTCTTGTTTCTCACACCGAGCATGACTCCCGTGAGCATAGAGTGGGCACCGACCATGACACACCATGGGCCATCTGAGAGCATAAGATGCATCCATCCCTAACTACAGAAACTTTGATCCGTTCTAAGATATGGTATGTAGGAAGTCTCCACGAGGTTCAAGCACCATCACCATGGGCCGTATTAGAGGGTTTTCCCCATCCATACCAAACTATGGGGACATTGAACCATACTAAGGAATGATACGTAGGAAGCCTATATGAGGTTCAATTCCCACCACCATGGGCCATTTCAGAGAAAAATCCCCATCCATCCTGAACTACATGGATTTTGATCAGTGCTAAGGCATGGTACGCAGGAAGCCTCCACGAGGTTCAAGCCCCACCAACATGGGCCATCTCAGAGCATAGGCCCCATCCATCCCAAACTACAGGGACTTTGATCCATGCTAAGGCATGGTATGTTGGAAGCCTCCACGAGGTTCATGCCCCACCAACATGGGTCGTCTCAGAGCATAAGCCCCATCCATCCCGATCTATGGGGACTTTGATCCGTGCTAAGGCATGGTACGTAGGAAGCCTCCACAAGGTTCGACCCACACCACCATGGGATATCTCAAAGAATAATCCCCATCCACCCTAAAGTGGAGGTACTTTGATCCGCGCTAAGGCATAGTATGTAGGAAGCTTCCATGAGGATCAAGGATGAAAAACCACCAGCCCCAACCATCTTCGTGATGGTGTTCCAGGTCCCATTTCCACCTTGGGCCACCTCAGAGTGTAAGCCCCAATCCATCCGGACCTCAGGTCCGCATTCATGTTAGTTCACTATCACCATGGGCTGCCTCAGGGTGTAAGCCCCGTTCTCGTCCCGCATGACGTTAAACTGTATCAGACACCTGAACTACGAAGACATTGATTCCCTGCCATAGGGATACATAGAAATCCTCTATGAGGTTCAAGCCCGACACCCATGTCTCATCCTGATTTCACCCTCGAGTCCACGTGTCTCAGGAATATCATGCCCTAACCCAGAGGTTCTACTTCCTCTATTCCCCATCCACACGTTCATTCCCGTGGGTTGCCTCTTCAGGTGTCCCACCGTATCATTGACCTACGCGGACTTTGATTCCCCACCACGGGGATTTGAAGGAAGTCTCCTCGAGACCCAAGCCCGAAGAAATCATTCATCTTGATCCTTAACTGGGCCGCCACATCTCGGTGGGATCATGCCACTTCATTCCTTTCCACAGCATTCGGAAAGCCACCCACATGTTGGCCCCAACATCGGTGTCCCTCCCAGATGATTCTTCAATCTGATCCACTCTACCTAGTGTTCTGATCAGTCTGATCCCTCTCTGCTAGACGTTAATCTTGCGGCATGACCCGTGTTAAACTGGGAATCACATGAAAACCTCAAATACATGCCTATGGAATACAATTCCTCAGGTTAGATGTGGGATGCCTTGGGCTTCTGCACCCTCAAGAAGCCCTATGATAAGAGACAGAAGATAGACATGCAAATTCACCAACGTCAAGACACGCCAGTGATGCCCCAATGTGACTACTCTCCTAACCGAACATTGCTGCCCGGACCTGACCCCTTGGAAGGTCCTGACAGAATCGGCGTAATTAACTAGGGTCCATGAAGATATGGCGATGGGAATAGCTTCACGGACCACATATTAAATCTATGAGGGAGACCCGGACTAGGTGATGATTTCTGAGGAGGAATCTACAGGAGGAAGAACCAACATCCCATCATCCTATTTCGATCAAGGAGGAGACATCCCTGAATAAGGAGCGGATGTCTCCCGCCTTTGGAAAGTGGAAATGTGGGGCAACAGTAGTGCACCCTCTGCATGACGGATGTGTGTTCCCCGACGAAAGTGTCAGAAACAGGGATGATATGTGGTGATTGGGGCAATCAGTTTAGGATATGGAATGTGTTGGGATGATACTATATTGTCGGTTTTCATCATATGTTATATGGTAAAGTGTTCGATGGTTCTGATGTGTGGTTTTTTGGGAGATGGTTAGTTTATGGTGATATTTTTTAAATTATGTGGTGTTTTAGTGATAGTTTATAACAGGTGGGCCAACCGTAATGTGTCATTGAAACATTTGTTTCATGTTTAGTCATGGACAAGATGAAATGTTTAAAATGAAATTACATGGCTTGTTAATGTAATATGAATATTCTAGAATAGATGTGTGGAAATTATGAAAAAATCAAAAAAATGATAAATTAATGGGTTGCGTTAATGTAAAACAAAATGTCTTAGTAAATGAATGTTTGTTGAAACTCATAAATTATAGAAATGGTGGGACCTATAACATAATATGAAATTTTGTTTTTATGTTTGGTTTTTGTGTAGTGTGATGCATTTAGTGGTTGTAGGGGTGGTAAAATATGTCATCTGATATAGTGGTGGTGTTGTGGGGTATACTGGTGCAGTTTATGTTAACCCATAGTTTGTGAATTATGTGAAATCTATCTCACATTTTTTAAAGTTATTTTTATACATTCCCCACCCTAGTTTAATAACTAATACAACTCTCAAATTTTATGGGTGCTAGTTGTTTTTTCCACCATCCAACTTGGTGGTGATACAAATGGATGGATACACACCCTTCCAAAATCATATTTCAGTAGTAATTACACAATTTTATGTTGGTTGTTACATAGTGTTGATATGGTTTATTATTGGAGACCACCCAAAGGTGATGAAAATGTGATATGATGTGGGGTTAATTCATGGTATCAGGAGGGCATGATGTTGATGTTATTCACATTCATGATAACCTATTACTGTGTATATGTATTGAAGCTCCGATGTGTGATAAGGTCATGATGATATGATTAGTTTTCCTAGCACCAAATACTATACCTTGTGTGAGTTTGGTATTAGTAGGGATGCATCCCAACCCACATTAGGGATGGATGGTTTTGTGATATGATATGTATCAAAAGGGTGGGGGAATAAGATGTTTGACATTAGGCTGTGAGAGAAAGAAATATATTGGAAAGAGGTTGTGAGGTTCCATTTATATGTATTATATTGATTCTATGTAACTATATTGGGTGTGTTACTAGGTGAGTGTTCTGTAGTGAGGATAGGATCGTTGGTTGTCTAGTATTGGTGCATATTGTTTGTTCATATTTTTTCTATGGAACATTAGTATACTCTTATCACATGTTCACATGATACCTTGTATATAACACTACTAAGAATACATATTATGCTCACCCTACATATATATAATCAAATATGTATCTTTGTGGAATTTTTTCACTATGATGGAAATTTCTATCTTGGTTTTCAAGTTTTTTTTGAGTCACATCCATATGACTTATCCAAATAATTTACATGGATACTTTTAATTATATGTTTTGACCTTTTTAATGCATTATGGAATGGTTTTCAGATTACTTTTATATCATGTGATTTATTTTTCTATGTTTATTTATTCTATCTCTTTATTGTTATTTATAATGAGGGTAGTACCTCACATTTGAGATATTTTTATACCCTCTGTGATAGCCACTTAAAAATGACTAGTTTATGTGGTATCTAGGGGTTCAATATCTCCCTTGATTAATTTTTTAGAATAGGAGGAGTACAATTGGACTATAGGGTCATTATAGAGTGGTAACAAATTTTTTAGTAGAGAGATATGATGGAATTCATAGTTAGGTACTAGGAGGATCCCATTAGTTGGTATTGAAATTGTTATAGTATATCTTGGCACATGAAATATGCTAAGAATATTTTCTATGACCTAGTCTTTTAGGGAAATCATGATCTGATGCAAGGACTATGAGCTTATTGAATGACCAATTGATATGTTCTTGTTTGTTGGGTAGAGACCTTAGAGAATCAAATTCATCATAATTTCTTGTGTTGATGTGTGAGTTTTGGCGTCTCTAGAGAAATAAAATGAAATTATGAAAATGGACATTGAACGAAATTTATGAAATTTGGATTATGGTTTCTAAAGGGTTTTCTAGAATGGTGCCTAGTCATCGTCTATAAGTAACGCAGGTAGTAGTGGTTTAGTAGGCTGATCCATTTGATAATTAGAGGATCCAACTGACAGATTATGATTAGGCATTGATGGGGTCCTCTATAGAGTTATGTTCACCAATGATGAGGACAATAGGTAGTATAACACCCGAGAGTTTTATTTTATATAAATCATCAAAGGAATCTTTCACTACACACAACACTATCATGGCTTTATTTTCACTCAATCGCGACCTTCCTCGATAGCTTGCGTCGTACACAATACCGAGTTTCACTAAACAACAATATGCTATTAAAATATTATTAAAACTAGACGTTATGAATAGTAATACCCACTTTTTGAAATTTTTTAAATTTTATTTTTCAAAATTAACTTCATTTTTGGATTCGGAATATCAAAATTAGCCTAGGGTGAAATATTGGTATTTTTCTGAAAACTTTCAATTTTTGATGAATAGTGAAAACACTGGGTTACTATTTAAAAACTGACTTTTTATTAAAAAAAATATTTATTTTATTTAAATTGATTTTAGGTCAAAATTGATACATAATACCTATATAAGTTCAATGTAATTCATTGGAGTAATTTTATAATAATTTTAGATATATAAAATTTTTATTGGACTTTTCACCGTCTTGTACCCACCTCCTTGGAAATTTGCAAATTTACATAAAACATAATTTTACCACTACTGTGAGTGGAATTCCAAAATCCTAGAGACATGGTTGATGTCAGTAAGTGAAATGTGGTTCAATGAGATGAAAATAATATTTTGTGAATAGTAACTTTTTACTTTTATTTACCACGGTTCAAAGTAAATAGGGTAATTAAGAGTAAAAATGATATTATTATTACCCTAACCCATGTCCTGATTCTATTGGATAAGTGTAATTCGACCAAAAACAACCTTAGGAATAAAATATGACCATTTAGGGCCACTTGGATTAGATTAGGACATTTATTATTAATTTATTTAAAGAAGGGTTAAAATAGTTAAAATCAATGTTTAATAAGTAAATAATTTTTAATATAGGTTTATACATATGATAAATTCAACTATAAATATTCATTAGAAATCTAGAAATATTTCCTACATAATGATATTTTATTTGTAATTTTTAGATATTAAATAATTTAATTTATTTATGACACAATGATGATGCAGTAATTATCTTATTAATGAAATATTGACATAATTGATTTTATAAATACCCAAATAAATGTAATTTTAGACTTTTTATGAATTCCAATAATTTTCTATGTTAATATTACATGTTAGTATTGATGTAATTCACGTTTTTTGAACTAATATTTCTGTTATTATTTTCACAAAAATAAATTACTAAATAGTGTCAAAATTGACATAAAATAGTTTTTAAAGAAAATATTATATTATTAATTGTTATTTTATTCCTAAAAATATATGGTTCGGCAAAATGACTTATATAAGGTTATATATATTAATAATAAACAACTTGGGGTTCTTTTGGATTGTTATTGTAAGTTTATTAACCTTATAGTGTAAGAACACAAAAAGACACGGTAAAAGAACAATTATTTAACATAAAGTTAAATCTAAATGATAAGGTAAAAATAGGAACCTAAACTTGTCTAAATTATATTAGATGAGAGGATTGAGACCCATCCCCACCTTATCTTCTAAATAAATCAATTTGGAGCTATTTAAAACTGAATATGACTTTATAATAAATTAATATTTTTTGTTTTTCCAAAGGTGCCCCTCTCCCCCCTCTCTTCGTCACACCACATTGAGCCTTCGAGCTCGGCCAAACCCTTCCAAATTCTCTTATAAAAACCCTTAGAAACATCCTACAGGTCCTTGTATTCTTCAAAGACCAATTTTAGTGCCCTAAAAGGAGGTCTCAAAGAGGGACTTCAAAGAAGAGGTAATCTCCGTTGCCGATTCTTTCAACTTTATTTCTTCTTCCACTTCTTCTTCTTTATTTGTTCCATTCTGAAGTAATAACATCAGTTTAATTAATATACTGATTGTTATTATGAGTATGAAAAAACTATATTTCACCATCTATCCATCTTACAGAAAACGAAATCACCGCGCGTGCGTACGTACGGAATACCGTCTCCACGCCGTGGTGTAATCTATTTTCCACCACCACCTTACTTGGATTGGTATAATGGTGTAAATAATGATTATATATTATTATTTTAATGTGATATTGATTCTTAAATAGTATACATACACTCCAATACAATTCCACGATCATGGGAATGATATGATCGCTCGTGCGTACGTACGGCCTACCGTCTCCACGATGTGATGTGACTCGTTCTACATGATCTTCATTGCATAATGATTATATAAATGAACTGAATGAATGAATATGATATATATTACAATAATAACATTCTGGAAATGAGTTTTCTATAACCTAAAAGAATAATAAGAATTTATTTGACAAAACACGCATAAGAACAAAAACCAATAAACACCCGAATAACAAGTAACAATGAAATATTACTAATAAGAAGTTAAGAATATGACCATATATGATATTATAACAATGAGTATGATTCTGGAATAAGTCAATGACATTATTGAAATCATTATACAGGAGGTTTGGACACTTACAAAGAAAATCGGACCTAAGGTAAGGGAAAATCTCGCAATCTCAATTTTTATCCGAGATTGTTTATACTTCAAAATTTACTGGTGAATATTTATCATCCACATACATGTTTCCTCAATATGGAATATTTATATCCTTATACAATATTTTATATCCAATTTTACCCTTCGGTGAGTTTTTAGTAAAAGATATGAAAGGAATCTTTTGTCGTTTTTCATACAAGGTACTTTTTGACTTTTCCGGCAAAAGTACGAGATGAATGTTTTTTTTAACTTATACCACATGAATGGATCTTTAAAACATTATTTTCAAGAAACTTCCTTTAAAAGTTTTCATGTTTATTTTTAATCCACTTCTTTTAGTTTAGAATTGTATGACTTGTTATGAAAGGAAAACTGTTTTTGAAGTAGAAAAGATATTTTCCTCAAGAATAGAGTTCAAGTATTTTATCAAAATTATTTTCCATCTAAGATAATATAGGGTTATGTTTCTATCCCTATTTTTACATTTATTTGATTATGTTATGATGGAATCATTTTTATTATTTCCTTTTATCTTATATGGATTATGTTATGATGGCATGATGTTTAAGATTCCCATTTTTATTACATTGGTTATTCAATGATGTATGATTTTTGATTTTGTGGCACACATAAAAATGGTATCATTATGAGATGGGTGGGACCTATATCTCCCTCCAATGCATTGGGAAAATATTTTATATCTCATGTGATAGACATGGCTGGAACGGCATGTTAAACCGGTTCAGTGAAACTAGAATGAAACGAGGAATGAACTTGGTTCAGAAATGGACTTTGTCCACTAAGATAGTCTTGGAAATGATTCTTGACTAATAAGAAATGATTCTCAATGATTATGTGTGTATGCCACAAAGCTTCACGATTTAAGTTATGATTATTGGGATTACATTTCATTAATATGATTTATCCCATGTTATGAAATTATGATCTCTTTTGCAGGCTAAGATTTCCAAAGTGTTATGTTCTTATGAATATGATTTGATTGATATTTCTTTTGTTTACCCTTACTGAGAATTTGAGCTCACCCTTTTGTATGTTTTCTTTCCCCAGGTCAGGAAGAAGGTTTTTAAGTAGGATATTCCAAAATGGACTCCAGATATGATGAAATAAATGGGAGGCAATGTAGATGCTTTATGAACCAGTTGTTTATGTTTCCCAGTTTCTAAAGACACTATACCTATACGGTCCTTTCATGGTTTTGTTATATGTTGTAATAAATGTGCTTCATCTTTTATGTATTAACAATGTATGTAAAGTATGGTTCGTTATATTTGGTATTAGAGGAAAGGTATAGTCAACCTTTGGAAACTAGGATGTGAAAGCCTTAGTAAAAATCATAAGGATAAGTCTAAGCAGAGAACACAATATTAGTGTTTTATAAATGGCCATGAATAACCTAGGATAAGACCTTAAGTTTCAAATTTAATTCTTGATTATGTGGTTTCTTTATTATAATTAGTGTTTCTTAAACTATTCTTCCTTGTTTTAGTCAATGTCTAGAACCCGAAGGAACCGTGTTAATGCGGAATGCGATGGGAAAAGCAATGATTGTCCCCCTGAGCAACAAAACGTTATGGGAGCTGGAATGAAAAATCTTGTAGCCATGCTCACACAACTTTCTCAAGCTATGAATCATGCAGGACTTCCAAATGAGCAAAGGAAGGAGCAGCATTCTGTTGAATCCTTCATGAGGCAGCGTCCACCTTCATTCAAGAGGTCTACTGATCCCTTAGTTGCTGAACAATGGATTAGTACTACTGAAAATATATTTTCAGTTCTTCAATGTTCTGAACATGATAAAGTCATCTTAGAAGTGTATCGTTTGGAAGGTGATGTTGATCAATGGTGGAATTTTATCAAGAATACGAGGAAAAGAGATGAAATTGAGTCCATATAATGGGACGAGTTCAAGAACTTATTTTTGAATAAGTACTTCCCTCGTATTCTTCGAAAAAAGATGGAGAAGGAGTTTCTTGAACTAAAGCAAAATGATGATGAATCTGTTGGTACCTATGAAGAAAATTTTTCAAGACTTGCAAGGTATGCTTCTGGTATTATTATCCAACCTGAGAGTAAGATCGATTTATTCTTTAATGGCTTAAAACCAAGTCTTCAAAGGGCGTTATCCATAAGGGACTTCAATATCTACGAGTAAAGCGTTCAATGTTCTCACAAAGTTGAGATGGAGATTGGAGTAACCCATCAGTCATATTGGGTTGATAAGAAGAGGAAAATAGAATTCAAAGGAAAATCTAAAGAGCACACGGAAAAGAAGATGATTTTTCCCTTATGCTCAAAGTGTGGAAAGAAACATGGAGGGAGTTGTCTTAAAGGGACAATTAAATGTTTCAAATGTGGAAAAGAAGGCCATCGGGCATTTGAATGCCGCAATGATGGGAAGAAGATGTCTAGTGATGTGAACAATGAAAAGGCTACACAGAGTGCACCTCCTACACTTCAATGTTACAAGTTCAAGGAGATGGGGCATTATGCCAATCAATTCCCAAATCCAAGGGTTGATGATGATGGTCGATGTCAACAAAATCTTAAGGATAAAGACAAAGGAAAGTCACATGCAATTTCTATCAGTGATTTGGAGTACGATAACGATGCGGTGAAAGGTACAATTACCATCCACTCTAAAGTAGAAAATGTTTTATTTGATTCTAGATCCACCCACTCTTTTATTTTTGAAGGATTTTCAAAGGGTACCACCATATAACCTCAACAATTAGTTATTGAGTTAGCTGTGACAACCCCTAATGGCACAACAGTTTCATCAAAAGTTTATAATTCTTCTCCAATTGAAGTTTGTGGGAAAGTGCTTCCTGAAAATCATGTGATCCTTCTTATAGTGTAATTTTATGTGATTCTTGGCATGGTTTGGCTTTCTCTATATGGACCTCATATCAATTGCCAAAGAAGGGAAGTCACATTTCATATTTCAGATCAATCTATGATCGTCTATCGATGCAAGGATGAACATAACCTTCCAGTTGAAATTTCTTCCATCTTATGGGTCCTGATTCCACAAAATGAAGGATATTTATCTCAAATGGTTGACGAGAAAATCACAATTAAGAATATTCCCATTGTACGAGAGTTTGATGATGTATTTCCGGAGGAATTGTTGGGTCTTCCACCAAATAGTGATGTTGAGTTTTCAATAGAACTCTTACCGGGTGCTTTCCCTATTTCCAAGACACCTTATAGAATGGCCCCAATTGAGTTGCAGGAATTGAAGAAGCAAATCCAAGAGAATCTTGATAAGGGATTCATACGCCCTAGTGCGTCACCTTGGGGAGAACCTGTTCTGTTTGTTAAGAATAAAGATGGATCAATGAGACTCTGCATTGACTATCGAGAACTTAACAAGATCACTATCAAGAACAAATATCCTCTCCCACGTATTGATGACTTATTTGACCGACTACGTGGAGTTCAATACTTTTCCAAGATTGATCTTCATTCAGGGTATCATCAATTAAGGGTCAAAAAGGGAGGATATACCAAATACGACTTTCCGTACAAGGTATGGACTCTGTGAATTTATAGTGATGCCATTTTGTCTTACTAATTCCCCTGCTATCTTCATGGATCTGATGAATAGAGTCTTTAGATACTATCTTGATCATTTTGTGGTAGTCTTTATAGATGATATTCTTGTATATTCAAAGATCAAGGAATAATGTGAAGATCACTTGAGAATTATATTGAAGACCCTGAGAAAGGAGAAGATTTATGCCAAATTTACCAAGTGTGAATTTTGGCTTCAAAAAGTTTCATTTTTGGGTCACATAATCTCAAAAGAGGGGATATCTTTGGAACCATCAAAAACAGAGGTTATCAAAAGATGGTCGAGACCAACAACAGTAACTGAGATCCGAAGTTTTCTTGGTTTGGATGGATATTATCGATGATTTGTGAAAGATTTCTCACGACTATCTAATCCACTCACCAAGTTGACTCGGAAAGGTGTTAATTTTTTTTGGACGGAGGAATGTGAAGAGAATTTCAAGGAGTTGAAAAGAAGGTTATCCAATGCACATGTACTCACACATCCTTGTTGTGGAGAAAGGTTTGTGATCTACAGTTATGCATCCAAGAAGGGATTGGGGTGTGTTCTTATGCAAAATGATATGGTGGTAGCTTATGCCTCACGACAGTTGAAAATCCATGAGAAAAATTACCCATCTCATGATTTGGAGTTAGCTGCGGTAATCTTTGCATTAAAGATTTGGAGGCATTATCTTTATTGAGAAAGGTGTGACATTTATACTGATCATAAAAGTTTAAAGTATATTTTCACATAAAAGGATCTGAATATGCACCAAAGCGGATGGTTGGAGCTGATTAAGGATTACGACTGCTCAATCCATTACCACCCTGGGAAAACAAACAAGGTGGCAGATGAATTAAGTCGACAAAACCATGTCATTTTATCCATGATGAGGATCACAAAAGATCCAATATTTATGGATTTACAAAGGATGGATCTTGGAATTATAATGGAAGGGGAAAAATCTTATCTTTCTCAAATGAATGTTCAACCATCTATAAATGTGAAGATTAAAGAGGCACAAAAAGAAGATGTAGAGTTACAAAAGAATGTGAGAAATGTTTCTATATTCAGCCTTGATTGTGAAGGGATAATGAAGTTCAGGAATCGGGTTTGTGTTCCTCCCATCCCTGAATTAAAGAAGGAGCTTCCGGATGAGGCTCATAGTTCTTCATTTTCTATTCATCTAGGAAGCACAATGATGTATAGGGACCTAAAAGAGTACATCTAGTGGGATGGCATGAAAAGAGATGTTCCTGAATATGTCTATCGATGCTTGGTTTGTCAGCAAGTTAAAGATGAGAGACAGAAGTCTAAGGGAATGTTACAACCATTACCTATACTCGAATGGAAATGGGAAAACATCACTATGGACTTTGTCATCGGAATTCCAAAAACATCCAAAGGCAATAATGCTATCTGGGTCATAGTTCATCGTCTTACAAAGTATGCACACTTCATTACTATTATAGAGGATTTCTCTCTGGATCAACTTGCCAGGATATATGTAATGGAAGTGGTAAGATTGCATGGAGTAACACTTTCTATTATATCTGATCGGGACTCGAGGTTTACCTCAAAGTTCTGGCGAAGTCTTCAGCATACTTTGGATACAGAGTTGAGTTTCATCACTGCTTATCATCCTCAGACAGACGGTCAGTCTGAGAGGACAATTCAAACTCTAGAAAATATGTTGAGAGCCTGCTCTATGGATTTCAAAGGTGGTTGGGATCAACACCTACCTTTGGTGGAATTTTCTTATAATAATATCTTTCACTCCAGTATTCAGATGGCTCATTAAGAATCTCTCTATGGAAAGAAATGCAGGACACCAACTTGATGGGATGAAGATGGGGAAAGAAAGCTATCAGGACTTGATCTTGATGATGAGATGGCAGAAAAGGTCTGATCTATTCAACAACACATAAGACCAGCTCAGAGTCGACAAAAAAGTTATGCCGACAACCGAAGAAAAGACTTAGTGTTTCAAGTGGGTGATAAAGTGTTCTTATAAATATCTCCTTGGAAGAGAGTAATGAGATTTGGAAAGAAGGGAAAGTTGAGCCCTAGGTATATCGGTCCTTTCGAAATACTGGATCGTGTTGGGAAGGTAGCTTACCGATTTTCGCTTCCACCGAATCTCTCTCAAGTTCACGATGTGCTCCATGTATCTCTCCTGAGAAAGTACATACCTGATCCTTCACATGTACTCAGCTTAGAAGTTGTACCGCTGGAACAAGATCTTTCTTATGAAGATCAGCCAATAGAGATTCTCGATCGTAGTGAAAAAAATCCTACGGAATAAGACCACTCACTTGATTAATGTTTCATGGAGGAACCACCAATTAAAAGAATCTATATGGGAGCTTGAGGATATGATTAGGGATAGGTATCCTCATCTGTTTGTTATAAGTGACGAATTTCGAGGGCGAAATTCATTTTAAGGGGGTAGAATGTAACACCCGAGACTTTTATTTTATATAAATCATCAATGTAATCTATCACTACACACAACACTATCTTGGATTTCTTTGCACGCAATCACGACCTTCCTCGATAGCTTGCATCGTACACAATACTGAGTTTCACTAAACAATGATATGCTATTAAAATATTATTAAAACTAGCCATTATGAATAGTAATACCCACTTTTTGAAATTTTTTAAATTTTATTTTTCAAAATTGACTACATTTTTGGATTAGGAATATCGAAATTATCCTAGGGTGAAATTTTGGTATTTTTCTGAAAACATTCAATTTTTGATGAATAGTGAAAACACTGGGTTACTATTTAAAACCCGACTTTTTATTTAAATAATTATTTATTTTATTTAAATTTATTTTATGTAAAAATTGATACATAATACCTATATAAGCTAAATGTAATTCATTGAAGTAATTTTACAATAATTTTAGATATATAAAAATTTTATTGAACTTTTCACCGTCTTTTACCCACCACCTAGGAGAATTTGCAAATTTACATAAAACATCATTTTACCGCTTCTGTGAGTGGAATTTCAAAAATCCAAGAGACACGGTTTATGTTAGTAAATAAAATTTGGTTCAATGAGATGAAAATAATTTTTGGTGAATAGTATCTTTTTACTTTTATTTACCACAGTTAAAAGTAAATAGGGTAATTAAGAGTAAAATTGATATTATTATTACCCTAAAACCTGTCCTAATTCTATTTGATAAGTTTAATTCGACCAAAGACAACCTTGGGAATAAAATATGACCATTTAGTGCCACTTGGATTAGATTAGGACATTTATTATTAATTTATTTAAAGAAGGGTTAAAATAGTTAAAATCAACGTTTAATAAGTAAATAATTTTTAATATAGGGTTATACATAAGATAAATTCGACTATAAATATTCATTAGGAAGCTAGAAATAGTTCCTACATAATTATATTTTATTTGTAATTTTTAGATGTTAAATAATTTAATTTATTTATGACATAATGATGATGTAGTAATTATCTTATTAATGCAATATTGAGATAATTGATGTTATAAATTCCAAAATAAATGTAATTCGAGACATTTTATGAATTAAAATAATTTTCTGTGTTAATATGACATGTTAATATTGATTTAATTCACTTGTTTCGAACTAATCTTTCTGTTATGAGTTTCACAAAAATCGATTACTAAATAGTGTCAAAATTGACATAAAATAGTTTTTAAAACAGATATTATATTATTAATTGTTATATTATTCCTAAAAATCTAAGGTTAGGACAAATGACTTAGATAATGTTATATATATTAATTACAAAAAACTTGGGGTTCTTTTGTCTGGTTATAGTAAGTTTATTAACCTTATAGTGTAAGAACACAAAAAGACACGGTAAAAGAAAAATTATTTAACATAAAGTTAAATCTAAATGATAAGGTTAAAATAGGAACCTAAACTTGTCTAAATTCTATTGGATAAGAGGATTTCGACCCATCCCCACTATAGCTTCTATATAAATCAATTTGGAGCTATTTAAAACCAAATATGACTTTATAATAAAATAATAATTTTTTGTTTTTCCAAAGGTTCCCCTCTCCTCCCTCTCTTCCTCACACCACTTTGAGCCTTCAAACTCGGCCAAACCCTGCCAAATTCTCTTCTCCACTTACCTAGAAACATCCTAGAGGTCATGGTCTTCTTCAAAGAACAATTTTAATAAGCTAAAAAGTGGTTTCAAAGAGGCATTTTAAAGAAGATGAAATGTGTGTTACCGATTCTTTCAACTTTATTTCTTCTTCCACTTATTCTTCTTTAGTTGTTTCATTATGAAGTAATAACATCAGTATCATTCATATACTGATATGTGATTATAAGTATGAAAAACCCCTATTTCACCATCTATCCATCCTACGGAAAACGAAATCACCGCGCGTGTGTACGTACGGAATACTGTCTCCACGCCGTGGTGTAATCTATTTTACACCACCACCTTACTTGGATAGGTATAATGGTGTAAATAATGACTATATATTATTATTGTAAAGTGATATTGATTCTAAAATAGTATACATACACTCCAATATAATTCCATGATCATGAGAATGATATCATCGCTCGTGCATACGTATGGCCTACCATCACCACGATGTGATGCGACTCGTTCTACATGATCTTCATTGCATAATGATTATATAAATGAATTGAATGAATGAATATGATATATATTACACTAATACCATTCTTTAAATGAGGTATCTATAACATAAAAGAAGAATAAAAATTGTTTCGACATAACACGCATAAGAACAAAAAGCAATAAACACCCGAATAACAAGTAACAATGATATATTACTAATAAGAAGCTAAGAATATGACCATATATGATATCATAACAATGAGTATGATTATGGAATAAGTCAATTACATTATTTAAATCATTATACAGGAGTTTTGGACACTTACAAAGCAAATCGGACCTAAGGTAAGGGAAAATCTCGCAATCTCAATTTTTATCCGAGATTGTTTATATTTCAGAATTTACTGGGGAATATTTATCATCCACATCCATGTTTCCTAAATATGTAATATTTATATCCTTATACAATAGTTTATATCCAATTTTACCCTTCAGTGAGTTCTTAGTAAAAGATATGAAAGGAATCTTTTGTCATTTTTCATACGAGGTACTTTTTGACTTTTCCAGCAAAAGTACGAGAAGAATGTTTTCCTAACTTATACGGCATGAATGTATTTTTAAAACATTATTTTAAAGAATATTCCTTTACAAGATTTCATGTTTATTTTTAATCCACTTATTTTAGTTTAGAATTGCATGACTTGTTATGAAAGGAAAACTGTTTTTGAAGTAGAAAAGATATTTTCCTCAAGAATGGAGTTCAAGTGTTTTATCAAAATTATTTTCCATATAAGATAATATAGGGTTATGTTTCTATCCCTATTTTTACATTGATTTGATTATGTTATGATGGAATTATTTTTATGATGTCCTTTTATCTTATATGGATTATGTTATGATGGCATGATGTTTATGATTCCCATTTTTATTACATTGGTTATTCAATGATGTATGATTTTTGATTTTGTGGCACACATAATAATGGTATCATTATGAGATGGGTGGGACCTATATCTCCCTCCAATGAATTGGGAAAGTATTTTATATCTCATGTGATAGACATGGCTGGAACGGCATGTTAAACCGGTTCAGTGAAACCGGAATGAAACGAGGAATGAACTCGGTTCAGAAATGGACTTTGTCCACTAAGATAGTCTTTGAAATGAGTCTTGACTAATAAGAAATGATTCTCAATGATTATGTGTGTATGCCACAAAGCTTCACGATTTAAGTTATGATTATTTGGATTACATTTCAATAATATGATTTATCCCATGTTATGAAATTATGATCTCTTTTGCAGGCTAAGATTTCCAAAATGTTATGTTCATATGAATATGATTTGATTGATATTTCTATTGTTTACCCTTAATGAGAATTTGAGCTCACCCTTTTGTATGTTTTCTTTCCCCAGGTCAGGAAGAAATTTTTTAAGTAGGATATTCCAAAATGGACTCCAGATATGATGAAATAAATGGGAGGTAATGTAGATGCTTTATGAACCAGTTGTTTATGTTTCCCAGTTTCTAAAGACACTATACCTATACGGTCCTTTCATGGTTTTGTTATATGTTGTAATAAATGTGCTTCAACTTTTATGTATTAACAATGTATGTAAAGTATGGTTCGTTATAGTTGGTATCAGAGGAAAGGTATAGTAAACCTTTGGAAACTAGGATGTGAAATCCTTAGTAAGAATCATAAGGATAAGTCTAAGCATAGAACACATTATTAGTGTTTTAGAAATGGCCATGAATAACCTAGGATAAGACCTTAAGTGTCAAATTTTATTCTTGATTATGTGGTTTTATTATTATAATTAGTGTTTCTCAAACTATTCTTCTTGGTTTTAGTCAATGGCTAGAACCCAAAGGAACCGTGTTAATGCGGAATGCGATGGGCAATGAAATGATTGTCACCCTCATCAACGAAACGTTATGGGAGCTGGAATGAAAAATCTTGTAGCCATGCTCACACAACTTTCTCAAGCTATAAATCATGCAGGACTTCCAAATGAGCCAAGGAAGGAGCAACATTCTGTTGAATCCTTCATGAGGCAGCATCCACCTTCATTCAGCAGGTCTACTGATCCCTTAGTTGCTGAACAATGGATTAGTACTACTGAAAAGATATTTTCAGTTCTTCAATGTTCTGAACATGATAAAGTAATCTTAGAAGTGTATCGTTTGGAAGGTGATTCTGATCAATGGTGGAATCTTATCAAGAATACGAGGCAAAGAGATGAAATTGAGTCCATAGAATGGGACGAGTTCAAGAACTTATTTTTGAATAAGTACTTCTCTCGTTTTCTTCGAAAAAATATGGAGAAGGAGTTTCTTGAACTAAAGTAAAATGATGATGAATCTGTTGGTACCTACGAAGAAAATTTTGCAAGACTGGCAAGGTATTCTTCTGGTATTATTATCCAACCTGAGAGTAAGATCTATTTATTCTTTAATGGATTAAAACCAAGTCTTCAAAGGGCGTTATCCATAAGGGACTTCAATGTCTACGAGTAAAGCGTTCAATGTTCTCTCAAAGTTGAGATGGAGATTGGAGTAACCCATCAGTCATATGGGTTTGATAAGAAGAGGAAAATGGAATTCAAATGAAAATCTAAAGAGCACATGGAAAAGAAGATGGTTTTTCCCTTATGCTCAAAGTGTGGAAAGAAACATGGAGGTAGTTGTCTTAAAGGGACAAGTAAATGTTTCAAATGTGGAAAAGAAGGTCATCGGGCATTTGAATGCCGCAATGATGGGAAGAAGACGTCTAGTGATGTGAACAATGAAAAGGCTACACAGAGTTCACCTCCTACACTTCAATGTTACAAGTGTAAAGAGATGGGGCATTATGCCAATCAATGCCCAAATCCAAGGGTTGATGATGATGGTCGACGTCAACAAACTCTTAAGGATAAATACAAAGGAAAGTCACATGCAATTTCTATCAGTGATTTGGAGTACGATAACGATGCGGTGAAAGGTACAATTACCATCCACTCTAAAGTAGAAAATGTTTTATTTGATTCTAGATCCACCCACTCTTTTATTTTTGAAGGATTTTCAAAGGGTACCACCATATTACCTCAACAATTAGTTATTGAGTTAGCTGTGACAACCCCTAATGGCACAACAGTTTCATCAAAAGTTTATAATTCTTCTCCAATTGAAGTTTGTGGGAAAGTGCTTCCTGAAAATCATGTGATCCTTCTTATAGTGTAATTTTATGTGATTCTTGGCATGGATTGGCTTTCTCTATATGGACCTCATATCAATTGCCAAAGAAGGGAAGTCACATTTCATATTTCAGATCAATCTATGATCGTCTATCGATGCAAGGATGAACATAACCTTCCAGTTGAAATTTCTTCCATCTTATGGGTCCTGATTCAACAAAATGAAGGATATTTATCTCAAATGGTTGATGAGAAAATCACAATTAAGAATATGCCCATTGTACGAGAGTTTGATGATGTATTTCCGGAGGAATTGTTGGGTCTTCCACCAAATCGTGATGTTGAGTTTTCAATAGAACTCTTACCGGGTGATTTCCCTATTTCCAAGACACCTTATAGAATGGCCCCAATTGAGTTGCAGGAATTGAAGAAGCAAATCCAAGAGAATCTTGATAAGGGATTCATACGCCCTAGTGCGTCACCTTGGGGAGAACCTGTTCTGTTTGTTAAGAATAAAGATGGATCAATGAGACTCTGCATTGACTATCGAGAACTTAACAAGATCACTATCAAGAACAAATATCCTCTCCCACGTATTGATGACTTATTTGACCGACTACGTGGAGTTCAATACTTTTCCAAGATTGATCTTCATTCAGCGTATCATCAATTAAGGGTCAAAAGGGAGGATATACCAAAGACGGCTTTCCGTACAAGGTATGGACACTATGAATTTATAGTGATGCCATTTGGTCTTACTAATTCCCCTGCTATCTTCATGGATCTGATTAATAGAGTCTTTAGAGACTATCTTGATCAGTTTGTGGTAGCCTTTATAGACGATATTCTTGTATATTCAAAGATCAAGGAAGAACATGAAGATCACTTGAGAATTATATTGAAGACCCTGAGAAAGGATAATATTTATGCCAAATTTACCAAGTGTGAATTTTGGCTTTAAAAAGTTTCATTTTTGGGTCACATAATCTCAAAAGAGGGGATATCTGTGGATCCATAAAAAACAGAGGTTATCAAAAGATGGTCGAGACCAACAACAGTAACTGAGATCCGAAGTTTTCTTGGTTTAGATGGATATTATCGATGTTTTGTGAAAGATTTCTCACGATTATCTAATCCACTCACCAAGTTGACTTGGAAAGGAGTTAATTTTTTTTGGACGGAGGAATGTGAAGAGAATTTCAAGGAGTTGAAAATAAGTTTATCCAATGGACATGTACTCACACATCCTTGTTGTGGAGAAAGGTTTGTGATCTACAGTGATGCATCCAAGAAGGGATTGGGGTTTGTTCTTATGAAAAATGATACGGTGATAGCTTATGCCTCACAACAGTTGAAAATCCATGAGAAAAATTACACATCTCATGATTTGGAGTTAGCTGCGGTAATCTTTGCATTAAAGATTTGGAGGCATTATCTTTATTGAGAAAGGTGTGACATTTATACTGATCATAAAAGTTTAAAGTATATTTTCACATAAAAGGAGATGAATATGCACCAAAGAAGATGGTTGGAGCTGATTAAGGATTACGACTGCTCAATCCATTACCACGCTGGGAAAACAAACAAGGTGGAAGATGCATTAAGTCGACAAAACCATGTCAGTTTATCCATGATGAGGATCACAAAAGATCCAATATTTATGGATTTACAAAGCATGGATCTTGGAATTATAATGGAAGGGGAAAAATCTTATCTTTCTCAAATGAATGTTCAACCATCTATAAATGTGAAGATTAAAGAGGCACAAAAAGAAGATGTAGAGTTACAAAAGAAGGTGAGAAATGTTTCTTTATTCAACCTTGATTGTGAAGGGATAATAATGTTCAGGAATCGGGTTTGTGTTCCTCCCATCCCTGAATTAAAGAAGGAGCTACCGGATGAGGATCATAGTTCTTCATTTTCTATTCATCCAGGAAGCACAATGATGTATAGGGACCTAAAAGAGTACTTCTAGTGGGATGGCATGAAAAGAGATGTTGCTGAATATGTCTCCCGATGCTTGGTTTGTCAGCAAGTTAAAGATGAGAGACAGAATTCTAAGGGAATGTTACAACCATTACCCATACTCGAATGGAAATGAGAAAACATCACTATGGACTTTGTCATCGGAATTCCAAAAACATCCAAATGCAATAATGATATCTGGGTCATAGTTCATCGTCTTACAAAGTATGCACACTTCATTACTATTAGAGAGGATTTCTCTCTGGATCAACTTGCCAGGATATATGTAATGGAAGTGGTAAGATTTCATGGAGTACCACTTTCTATTATATCTGATCGGGACCCGACGTTTACCTCAAAGTTCTGGCGAAGTCTTCAGCATACTTTGGATACATAGTTGAGTTTCATCACTGCTTATCATCCTCAGACAGACGGTCAGTCTGAGAGGACAATTCAAACTCTAGAAAATATGTTGAGAGCCTGCTCTATGGATTTTAAAGGTGGTTGAGATCAACACCTACCTTTGGTGGAATTTTCTTATAATAATATCTTTCACTCCAGTATTCAGATGGCTCATTAAGAATCTCTCTATGGAAAGAAATGCAGGACTCCAACTTGCTGGGATGAAGATGGGGAAAGAAAGCTATTAGGACTTGATCTTGTTGATGAGATGGCAGAAAAGGTCTGATCTATTCAACAACACATAAGACCAGCTCAGAGTCGACAAAAAAGTTATGCCGACAACCGAAGAAAAGACTTAGTGTTTCAAGTGGGTGATAAAGTGTTCTTATAAATATCTCCTTGGAAGAGAGTAATGAGATTTGGAAAGAAGTGAAAGTTGAGCCCTAGGTATATCGGTCCTTTCGAAATACTGGATCGTGTTGGGAAGGTAGCTTACCGATTGTCGCTTCCACCGAATCTCTCTCAAGTTCACGATTTGCTCCATGTATCTCTCCTGAGAAAGTACATACCTAATCCTTCACATGTACTCAGCTTAGAAGTTGTACCGCTGGAACAAGATCTTTCATATGAACAACAGCCAATAGAGATTCTGGATCATAGTGAAAAACTCCTACGGAACAAGACCACTCGCTTGGTGAATGTTTTATGGAGGAACCACCAATTAGAAGAAGCTATATGGGAGCTTGAGTATATGATGAGGGAGAGGTATCCTCATCTGTTTGTTATAAGTGACGAATTTCGAGGGCGAAATTCATTTTAAGGGGGTAGAATGTAACACCCGAGACTTTTATTTTATATAAATCATCAATGGAATCTATCACTGCACACAACACTATCTTGGATTTCTTTTCACGCAATCACGACCTTCCTCGATAGCTTGCGTCGTACACAATACTGAGTTTCACTAAACAATGATATGCTATTAAAATATTATTAAAACTAGCCGTTATGAATAGTAATACCCACTTTTTGAAATTTTGTAAATTTTATTTTTCAAAATTCACTTCATTTTTGGATTCGGAATATCGAAATTATCCTAGGGTGAAATTTTGGTATTTTTCTGAAAACTTTCAATTTTTGAGGAATAGTGAAAACACTGGGTTACTATTTAAAACCCGACTTTTTATTTAAATAATTATTTATTTTATTTTAATTTATTTTAGGTAAAAATTGATACATAATACCTATATAAGCTAATTGTAATTCATTGAAGTAATTTTACAATAATTTTAGATATATAAAAAATTTATTGAACTTTTCACCGTCTTTTACCCACCACCTAGGAGAATTTGCAAATTTACATAAAACGTCATTTTACCGCTTCTGTGAGTGGAATTTCAAAAATCCAAGAGACACGGTTTATGTTAGTAAATAAAATTTGGTTCAATGAGATGAAAATAATTTTTGGTGAATAGTAACTTTTTACTTTTATTTACCACGGTTAAAAGTAAATAGGGTAATTAAGAGTAAAATTGATATTATTATTACCCTAAAACCTGTCCTAATTCTATTTGATAAGTGTAATTCGACCAAATACAACCTTAGTAAAAAAATATGACCATTTAGGGCCACTTGGATTAGATTAGGACATTTATTATTAATTTATTTAAAGAAGAGTTAAAATAGTTAAAATCAAAGTTTAATAAGTAAATAATTTTTAATATAGGTTTATACATAAGATAAATTCGACTATAAATATTAATTAGAAAGATAGAAATATTTCCTACATAATTATATTTTATTTGTAATTTTTATATGTTAAATGATTTAATTTATTTATGACATAATGATGATGCAGTAATTATCTTATTAATGAAATATTGAGATAATTGATGTTATAAATTCCAAAATAAATGTAATTTGAGACATTTTATGAATTACAATAATTTTATATGTTCATCTGACATGTTAGTATTGATTTAATTCACTTTTTCGAACTAATCTTTCTGTTATGAGTTTCACAAAAATCAATTACTAAATAGTGTCAAAATTGACATAAAATAGTTTTTAAAATAGATATTATATTATTAATTGTTATTTTATTCCTAAAAATATAAGGTTCGACCAAATGACTTAGATAAGTTTATATATATTAATTACAAACAACTTGGGGTTCTTTTGGCTTGTTATAGTAAGTTTATTAACCCTATAGTGTAAGAACACATAAAGACACGGTAAAAGAAAAATTATTTAACATAAAGTTAAATCTAAATGATAAGGTTAAAATAGGAACCTAAACTTGTCTAAATTATATTGGATAATATTATTTCGACCCATCCTCACCATATCTTCGAAATAAATCAATTTGGAGCTATTTAAAACCAAATATGACTTTATAATAAAACAATAATTTTTGTTTTTCCAAAGGTTCCCATCTCCTCCCTCTCTTCCTCACACCACTTTGAGCCTTCAAACTCGGCCAAACCCTGAAAAATTATCTTCTCCACTTACCTAGAAACATCCTAGAGGTCATGGTCTTCTTCAAAGAATAATTTTAATGCGCTAAAAAGTGTTTTCAAAGAGGCACTTCAAAGAAGAGGAAATGTCTGTTACCGATTCTTTTATCTTTATTTCTTCTTCCACTTATTCTTCTTTAGTTGTTTCATTATGAAGTAATAACATCAGTATCATTCATATACTGATATGTGATTATAAGTATGAAAAACCCCAATTTCACCATCTATCCATCCTACAGAAAATGAAATCACCGCGCGTGTGTACGTACGGAATACTGTCTCCACGCCGTGGTGTAATCTATTTTCCACCACCACCTTACTTGGATGGGTATAATGGTGTAAATAATGACTATATATTATTATTGTAAAGTGATATTGATTCTGAAATAGTATACATACACTCCAATATAATTTCATGATCATGGGAACGATATCATCGCTCGTGCGTACGTATGGCCTACCATCACCATGATGTGATGCGACTCGTTCTACATGATCTTCATTGCATAATGATTATATAAATGAATTGAATGAATGAATATGATATATATTACACTAATACCATTCTTTAAATGAGGTATCTATAACATAAAAGAAGAATAAAATTTTTTTCGACATAACACGCATAAGAACAAAAAGCAATAAACATCCGAATAAGAAGTAACAATGATATATTACTAATAAGAAGCTAAGAATATGACCATATATGATATCATAACATTGATTATTATTATGGAATAAGTCAATGACATTATTTAAATCATTATACAGGAGGTTTGGACACTTACGAAGCAAATCGGACCTAAGGTAAGGGAAAATCTCGCAATCTCAATTTTTATCTGAGATTGTTTATACTTCAGAATTTACTGGGGAATATTTATCATCCACATCCATGTTTCCTCAATATGTAATATTTATATCCTTATACAATAGTTTATATCAAATTTTACCCTTCAGTGAGTTCTTAGTAAAAGATATGAAAGAAATCTTTTGTCATTTTTCATATGAGGTACTTTTTGAATTTTCCGGCAAAAGTACGAGAAGAATGTTTTCAAAACTTATACGACATGAATGTATTTTTAAAACATTATTTTAAAGAATATTCCTTTACAAGTTTTCATGTTTATTTTTAATCCTCTTCTTTTAGTTTAGAATTTTATGACTTGTTATGAAAGGAAAACTGTTTTTGAAGTAGAAAAGATATTTTCCTCAAGAATGGAGTTCAAGTTTTTTATCAAAATTATTTTCCATCTATGATAATATAGGGTTATGTTTCTATCCCTATTTTTACATTTATTTGATTATGTTATGATGGAATTATTTTTATGATGTTCTTTTATCTTATATGGATTATGTTATGATGGCATGATGTTTAAGATTCCCATTTTTATTACATTGGTTATTCAATGATGTATGATTTTTGATTTTTTGGCACACATAATAATGGTATCATTATGAGATGGGTGAGACATATGTCTCCCTCCAATTCATTGGGAAAATATTTTATATCTCATGTGATAGACATGGCTGGAACATCATGTTAAACCGGTTCAGTGAAACCGGAATGAAACGAGGAATGAACTCGGTTCAGAAATGGACTTTGTCCACTAAGATAGTCTTGGAAATGAGTCTTGACTAATAAGAAATGATTCTCTATGATTATGTGTGTATGGCACAAAGCTTCATGTTTTAAGTTATGATTATTGGGATTACATTTCACTACTATGATTTATCCCATGTTATGAAATTATGATCTCTTTTGCAGGCGAAGATTTCCAAAATGTTATGTTCTTATGAATATGATGTGATTGATATTTCTTTTGTTTACCCGTACAGAGAATTTGAGCTCACCCTTTTGTATGTTTTCTTTCCCCAGGTCAGGAAGAAGGTTATTAAGTAGGATATTCCAAAAGGGACTCTAGATATGATGAAATAAATGGGAGGCAATGTAGATGCTTTATGAACCAGTTGTTTATGTTTCCTAGTTTCTAAAGACACTATACCTATACGGTCCTTTCATGGTTTTGTTATATGTTGTAATAAGTGTGCTTCAATTTTGATGTATTAAAAATGTATGTAAAGTATGGGTTGTTATAGTTGGTATTAGAGGAAAGGTATAGTGAACCTTTGGAAACTAGGATGTGAAAGCCTTAGTAAGAATCATAAGGATAAGTCTAAGCACATAACACAATCTTAGTGTTTTAAAAATGGCCATGAATAACCAAGGATAAGGCCTTAAGTGTGAAATTTTATTCATGATTATGTGGTTTTCCTATTATAATTAGTGTTGCTCACACTATTCTTCTTGGTTTTAGTCAATGGATGGAACCTGAAGGAACTGTGTTAATTCAGAATGCGACGGGAAATGAAATGATTGTCCCCTTGAGCAACCAAATGTTATCGGAGCTGGAATGCAAAATCTTGAAGCCATGATCACACAACTTTCTCAAGCTATGAATAATGAAGGACATCCAATGAGCAAAGGAAGGAGAAACATTCTATTGAATCCTTCATGAGGCAGCGTCCACCTTCATTTAGTGGGTCTACTGATCCATTAATTGCTGAATAATGGATTAGTACTACTGAAAAGATATTTTCAGTTCTTCAATGTTCTGAACATGATAATGTCATCTTAGCAGTGTATCATTTGGAAGGTGATGTTGATCAATGGTGGAATATTATTAAGAATATGAGGCAAAGAGATGAAATTGAGTCCATGAAATGGGATGAGTTCAAGAACATATTTTTTAAATAAGTACTTCCCTCGTATTCTTCGAACAAAGATGGAGAAGGAGTTTCTTGAACTAAAACAAAAGGATGATGAATATGTTAGTACCTATGAAGAAAATTTTAAAAGACTTGCAAAGTATGATTCTGGTATTATTATCCTACCTGGGAGTAAGGTCGATCGATTCTTTAGTGGCTTAAAACCAAGTCTTCGAAGGGTGTTAGCCATAACGGACTTCAATAGCTGTGAGGAAATCTTTTGATGTGCTCTCAAAGTTATGATGGAGATTGGAGTAACCCATCAGTCATATGGGTTTGATAAGAAGAGGAAAATGGAATTCAAAGGAAAATCTAAAGATCACACTGAAAAGAAGATGAGTTTTCCCTTATGCTCAAAGAGTGGAAAGAAACATGGAGGGAGTTGTCTTAAAGGGACAAGTAAATATTTCAAATGTGGAAAAGTATGTCATCAGGCATTTGAATGCCACAATGATGGGAAGAAGATGTCTAGTGATGCGAATAATAAAAAGACTACACAGAGTGCACCTCCTATACTTCAATGTTACAAGTGCAAGGAGATGGGGAATTATGCCAATCAATGCCCAAATCCAAGGGTTTATGATGATGGTCGACGTGAACAAACTCTTAAAGCTAAAGACAAAGGAAAGTCACATGCAATTTCTATCAGCGATGTGGAGTACAATAACGAAGTGGTGAAAGGTACACTTACCATCCACTCTAAAGTAGAAAATGTTTTATTTGATTCTGGATCCACCCACTCTTTTATTTATGAATAATTTTCTAAGGGTATCACTGTATTACCTCAACAATTAGATATTGAGTTAGATGTGACAACCCCTAATGGCACAACAGTCGCATCAAACGTTTATAATTCTTCTCTGATTTAAGTTTGTGGGATAGTGCTTCCTGCAAATCTTGTGATCCTTCCTATAGTGGAATTTGATGTGATTCTTGGCATGGATTGGCTTTCTCTATATGTATCTCATATCAATTACCAAAGAAGGGAAGTCACATTTAATATTCCAGATCAATCTATGACCGTCTATCGATGCAAGGATGAACATAACCTTACGGTGGAAATTTCTTCCATCTTATGGGTCTTGATTCCATTAAATAATGGTTATTTATCTCAAATAGTTGGTGAGAAAATAATGATTAAGAATATTCCCATTGTACTGGAGTTTGATGATGTCTTTCCAGAGGAATTTCCAGGTCTTCCACCAAATCATGATGTTGAGTTTTCAATAGAACTCGTACCGTGTGATTTTCCTATTTCAAAGACACCTTATAGAATGGCCCCAATTGAGTTGCAGGAATTGAAGAAGAAACTCCAAGAGAATCTTGATAAGGGATTCATACTCCCTAGTGTGTTACCTTGGGGAGCACTTGTTCTATTTTTTAAGAAGAAATATGGATTAATGAGACTCTGCATTGACTATCTAGAACTTAACAAGATCACTATCAAGAACAAATATCCTCTCCCACGCATTGATGACTTATTTGACAAACTACGTGAAGCTCAATACTTTTCCAAGATTGATCTTCATTCTGGGTATCATCAATTAAGGGTAAAAAATGTGGATATATCAGAGATGGATTTCCGTACAAGGTATGGACACTATGAATTTATAGTGATGCCATTTGGTCTTACTAATCCCCGGCTATCTTCATGGATCTGATGAATAGAGTCTTTAGAGACTATCTTGATCAGTTTCTGGTATTATTTATAGATGATATTCTTGTATATTCAAATAGTAAGGAAGAACATGAAGATCACTGGAGAATTATATTGAAGACCCTCAGAAAGGAGAAGCTTTATGCCAAATTTAACAAGTGTGAATTTAGGTATCAAAAAGTTTCATTTTTTGGTCACATAATCTCAAAAGAGGGGATATCTGTGGATCCAGAAAAAACATAGGTTATCGAAAGATGGTCGAGACCAACAACTGTAACTGAGATCCGGTGTTTTCGTGGTTTGGATGGATATTATTGACGTTTTCTGAAAGATTTCTCACAATTATCTAATCCACTCACCATGTTAACTCAAAAAAAAAAGTTAAGTTTGATTGGATGGAGGAATGTGAAGAGAATTTCAAGGAGTTGAAAAGAAAGTTATCCAGTGCACCTGTACTCACACTTCCTTGTAGTGGAGAAAGGTTTGTGATCTACAGTGATGCATCCAAGAAGGGATTGGGGTGTGTTATTATGAAAAATGATATGGTGATAGCTTATACCTCACGACAGTTGGAAATCCATGAGCAAAATTACCCAACTCATGATTTGGAGTTAGCTGCGGTAATCTTTGCATTAAATATTTGGAGGCATTATCTTTATGTAGAAAGGTATGACATTTATAATGATCATAAAAGTTTAAAGTATATTTTCACACAAAAGGAGCTGAATATGCGCCAAAGAAGATGGTTGGAGCTGATTAAGGATTACGACTGCTCAATCCATTACCACCCTGGGATAGCAAACAAGGTGGAAGATGCATTAAGTCGACAAAACCATACCAGTTTATCCATGATGAGGATCACAAAAGATCCAATATTTATGGATTTACAAAGGATGGATCTTGGAATTATAATGGAAGGGGAAAAGTTGTATCTTTCTCAAATGAATTTTCAACCATCTATAAATGTGAAGATTAAAGAGGCACAAAAAGAAGATGTAGAGTTACAAAAGAATGTGAGAAATGTTTCTATATTCAGCCTTGATTGTGAAGGGATAATGAAGATCAGGAATCGGGTTTGTGTTCCTCACATCCCTGAATTAAAGAAGGAGCTGCTGGATGAGGCTCATAGTTCTTCATTTTCTATTCATCCTGGAAGCAAGAAGATGTATAGGGACCTGAAAGAGTACTTCTGGTGGGATGGCATGAAATGAGATGTTGCTGAATATGTCTCTCGATGGTTGGTTTGTCAGAAAGTTAAAGCTGAGAGACAGAAGTCTAAGGGAATGTTACAACAATTACCCATACCCGAATGGAAATGGGAAAACATCACTATGGACTTTGTCACCGGACTTCCTAAAACATCCAAAGGCAATAATGCTATTTGGGTCATAGTTGATCGTCTTACAAAGTCTGCACACTTCGTTGCTATTAGAGAGGATTTCTCTCTGGATCAGCTAGCCATGATATATGTAAATGAAGTGGTAAGATTGCATAGAGTACCAATTTCTATTATATCTGATCGGGATCCGAGGTTTACCTCAATGTTCTGGTGAAGTCTTCAGCATACTCTAGATACAGAGTTGAGTTTCAGCACTGCTTATCATCCTCAGACAGACGGTCAGTCTGAGAGGACAATTAAAACTCTAGAAGATATGTTGAGAGCTTGCTCTATGGATTTCAAAGGTTTTTGGGATCAACACCTACCTTTGGTGGAATTTTCTTATAATAATAGCTTTCACTCTAGTATTCAGATGGCTCCTTATGAAGCTCTCTATGGAAAGAAATGCAGGACTCCCACTTGCTGGGATGAAGTTGGGGAAATAAATCTATTTGGACCAAATCTTGATGATGAGATGGCAGAAAAGGTCCGATCTATTCAAAAACACATAAGAGCAGCTCAGAGTAGAAAAAAAAGTTATGCCGACAACCGAATAAAAGACGTAGAGTTTGAAGTGGGTGATAAAGTGTTCTTATGATTATCTCCTTGGAAGAGAGTAATGAGATTTGGAAAGAAGGGAATATTTAGCCCTAGGTATATCCGTCCTTTCGAAATACTGGATCGTGTTGGGAAGGTAGCTTATCGATTGGCGCATCCACCAAATCTCTCTCAAGTTCACGATGTGTTCCATGTATCTCTCCTGAGAAAGTACATACCTGATCCTTCATATGTACTCAGCTCAGAAGTTGTACTGGTGGAACAAGATCTTTCTTATGAAGAACAGCCGATAGAGATTCTCGATCATAGTGAAAAAGTCCTACGGAACAAGACCACTCATTCGGTGAAAGTTTTATGGAGGAACCACCAATTAGAAGAAGCTACATGGGAGCTTGAGGATATGATGAGGGAGAGGTATCCTCATCTGTTTGTTACAAGTGATGAATTTCGAGGACGAAATTCATTTTTAGGGGGGTAGAATGTAACACCCGAGAATTTTATTTTATATAAACCATCAAAAGAATCTTTCACTACACACAACACTAGCTTGTCTTTCTTTGCACGCAATCGCTAGCTTCCTCGATATCTTGCGTCGTACGCAATACCGAGTTTAACTAAACAATGATATGCTATTAAAATATTATTAAAACTAGCCATTATGAATAGTAATAACCACTTTTTGAAATTTTTTAAATTTTATTTTTCAAAATTGACTTCATTTTTGAATTCGGAATATCGAAATTAGCCTAGGGTGAAATTTTGGTATTTTTCTGAAAACATTCAATTTTTTATGAATAGTGAAAACACTGGGTTACTATTTAAAAACCGACTTTTTATTTAAATAATTATTTATTTTATTTAAATTTATTTTAGGTCAAAATTGATACATAATACCTATATAATTTCAATGTAATTTATTGGAATAATGTTATAATAATTTTAGATATATAAAAATTTTATTGAACGTTTCGCCGTCTTTTACCCACCTCCTAGGAGAATTTGCAAATTTATATAAAACTTAATTTTACCGCTTCTGTGATTGGAATTTCAAAAATCTGAGAGACATTGTTGATGTCAGTAAGTAAAATGTGGTTCAATGAGATGAAAATAATTTTTTTGGTGAATAGTAACTTTTTACTTTAATTTACCACGGTTAAAAGTAAATAGGGAAATTAAGAGTAAAATTGATATTATTATTACCCTAACCCATGTACTAATTCTATTGGATAAGTTTAATTCGACCAAAAACAACCTTAGAAATAAAATATGACCATTTAGGGCCACATGGATTAGATTAGGACATTTATTATTAATTTATTTAAAGAAGGGTTAAAATAGTTAAAATCAAAGTTTAATAAGTAAATAATTTGTAATATAGGGTTATACATAAGATAAATTCGACTATAAATATTCATTATAAAGCTAAAAATATTTCCTACATAATGATATTTTATTTTTAATTTTTAGATATTAAATAATGTAATTTATTTATGACACAATGATGATGCATTAATTATCTTATTAATGAAATATTGACATAATTGATGTTATAAATACCAAAATAAATGTAATTTGAGACTTTTTATGAATTCCAGTAATTTTCTATGTTAATATGACATGTTAGTGTTGATGTAATTAACTTTTTCGAACTAATATTTCTGTTATGAGTTTCACAAAAATCAATTACTAAATAGTGTCAAAATTGACATAAAATAGTTGTTAAAACAAATATTATATTATTCATTGTTATTTTATTCCTAAAAATCTAAGGTTCGGCCAAATGACTTAACTAAGGTTATATATATTAATAATAAACAACTTGGGGTTCGTTTGGCTTGTTATAGTAATTTTATTAACCTTATAGTGTCAGAACACAAAAAGACACAGGTAAAAGCAAAATTATTTAACATAAAGTTAAATCTAAATGATAAGGTTACAATAGGAACCTAAACTTGTCTAAATTCTATTGGATGAAAGGATTTCGACTCATCCCCACTTTAGCTTCGAAATAAATCAATTTGGAGCTATTTAAAACTGAATATGACTTTACAATAAAATAGTATTTTTAGTTTTTCCAAAGGTGCCCCTCTCCTCCCTCTCTTCCTCACACCACTTTGAGCCTTCATGCTCGGCCAACCCCTAACAAATTCTCTTCTACACTTCCCTAGAAACATCCTAGATGTCTTTTTCTTTTTCAAAGACCAATTTTATGCCCTAAAAAGAGGTCTCAAAGAGGCCCTTCAAAGAAGAGGTAATGTCCGTTAACGATTCTTTCAACTTTATTACTTCTTCCACTTCTTCTTCTTTAGTTTTTTAATTATGAAGTAATAACATCAGTATCATTCATATAATTATATGTTATTATAAGTATGAAACAACCCTATTTCACCATCTACCCATCCTACAGAAAACGAAATCACTGCGCGTGCGTATGTACGGAATACCGTCTCCACGCCGTGGTGTAATCTATTTTCCACCACCACCTTACATGGATGGGTATAATGGTGTAAATAATGACTATATATGATTATTGTAAAGTGATATTGATTCTTAAATAGTATACATACACTCCAATAAAATTCCACGATCATGGGAACGATATCATCGCTCGTGCGTACGTACGGCATACCCTCTCCACGATGTGATGCGACTCGTTCTACATGATCTTCATTGGATAATGATTATATAAATGAATTTAATGAATGAATATGATATATATTACAGTAATAAAATTCTGGAAATGAGATATCTATAACCTAAAAGAATAATAAGAATTTATTTGACAAAACACGCATAAGAACAAAAATGAATAAACACCCGAATAAAAAGTAACAATGAAATATTAATAATAAGAAGCTAAAAATATGACCATATATGATATAATAAAAATTAGTATGATTCTGTAATAAGTCAATGACATTATTTAAATCATTATACAGGAGGTTCAGACACTTATGAAGAAAATCGGACCTAAGGTAAGGGAAAATCTCACAATCTCAATTTTTATCCGAGATTTTTTATACTTCAGAATTTACTAGGGAATATTTATCATCCACATCCAGGATTCCTCAATATGTAATATTTATATCCTTATAAAGTAGTTTATATCCAATTTTACCCTTCGGTGAGTTTTTAGTAAATGATATGAAAGAAATATTTTGTCATTTTTCGTAAGAGGTACTTTTTGACTTTTCCGGCAAAAGTACGAGAAGAATGTTTTTTTTAACTTATACGACATGAATGGATTTTTAAAACATTATTTTCAAGAAGCTTACTTTAGAAGTTTTCAATTTTATTTTTAATCAACTTCTTTTAGTTTATAATTGTATGACATGTTAATAAAGGAAAAGTTTTTTTGAAGTAGAAAGGATATTTTCCTCAAGAAAGGAGTTCAAGTGTTTTATCAAAATTATTTTCCATCTAATATAAGATAGAATTATGTTTCTATCCCTATTTTTACATTGATTTGATAATGTTACGATGGAATTATTTTTATGATGTCCTTTTATATTATATGGTTTATGTTATGATTGAATGATGTTTAAGATTTCCATTTTTATTACATGGGTTACGCAATGATGTATCATTTTTGATTTTGTAGCACACATAAGAATGGTATCATTATGAGATGGGTGGGACCTATATCTCCCTCCAATGCATTGGTTAAAGATTTTATATCTCATGAGATAGACATGGCTGGAATGGCAGGTTAAACTGGTTCAGTGAAACAGGACTGAAACGAGGAATGAACTCGGTTCAGAAATGGACTTTGTCCACTAAGATAGTATTGGCAATGAGTCTTGACTAATAATAAATGATTCTATATGATTATGTGTGTATTCCACAAAGCTTCATGTTTTATGTTCTGATTATTGGGATTACATTTCACTGCTATGATTTATCCCATGTTATGAAATTATGATCTCTTTTGCAGGCTAAGATTTCCAAAACGTTATGTTCTTATGAATATGATGTGATTGATATTTCTTTTGTTTACCCTTACTGAGAATTTGAGCTCATCCTTTTATATGTTTTCTTTCCCTAGGTAACGAAGAAGGTTATTAAGTAGGATATGCCAAAAGGGACTCTAGATATGATGAAATAAATGGGAGGCAATGTAGATTCTTTATGAACCAGTTGTTAATGTTTCCCAGTTTCTAAAGACACTATACCTATACTTTCCTTTCATGGTTTTGTTATATGTTGTAATAAGTTTGCTTCAAATTTGAAGTATTAACAATGTATGTAATGTATGGGATGTTATAGGTAGGAATTTAAATCCATTTTATCAGGGGGGATTGAGTGTGAATAAACTTGTTATGAGGTTCAATGATGTCATACACTTTTCCCCAAATATATTTCTAGATGTGGAGTCTATAGCACAATGAATGAATGATTTGTTGTTTCAAGCAACCAGGTGTGTGGTCACCCTATTTAAAATTCCTATGTATCTAGAGGTTATCATAAAAACAATTTAATTGATAGGTGAGCCTATAGATAGTGGCCAAAGAAGAATAATTATAGGAAGATCATTGGGTAGTGTATTTTAGATGCCTAGATCATTGGGATTTTGACTAATGAGAATCCTCCCCCAATAAAATTTTGTAAATACATATAGTATTGGTGACTCTTGAGCACCTATGATGGGAATTTTTTTTATGTTATGTATATGGGGTATATGGATACTTTCATTCTCAATGGCCAACAATTTTGGATGGTGGTTTATATGGTAAATTAGTCCCCTTTTAGACAGCAGAATCTTTTGTCTTTTAGTAAATTTCAGTAATTTGGGTCTTTGGTGATAGTCCAGCAGTAGAGGATAGATAGAGACTGAAGTAGGAAACCTCATGGTGTTCCCTATCATCAAGGTCCTAGGGAAGATTCTGTTCACATAGTATATCAGTGCAGATTTAAAGAAACTTGTTTGGGGAAGGTTCATGCACTGGAGGTGGTAGTTTTAGTATGGAAATTGGTTGTTAGAGGTGTGATCCAATTATCGTACACCCTTGTTTTTATGTTTTATATTATAAGAGTCTTACACTCCTTTATTTTTATAACATTGGTTTATGATTTGGGACATGATATAAATAATCATCTAGTTCCCCTAGTGTTACCAACATCAAGTATAGTCCAACATTATTTTTTTTCATTTTTGGTAGGAAAGTATACTTGTGATAGGACTAAACAATTTATTGCAATATTTATTCTTATTGAAAATACATCCATATGATGTTATACTTATAAATTACTAGTCAGATTCCATGCATGTAGTCATATAATAAATTAATATGAGTTTTTTCCTTATGTTGAATGTGAATGAGTGGAATTACTTGGCCAAAAAATGTTTTTGAATGGGTAAATAGAATTTGGAAACCCTTTTATCTATTGGAAGAGTTGTTGATTTAATCTTGGGTAGGGGATATTCCCAAGGATATTGAGGAGTTCCTTGATGTTTTTTTGCATTAGTTTTTGACAATACCCCCTCAATATGATGTCAGGTAGGGGATGGAGTTTAAACCAGTAATCTCGTTGATTTCGATGGATCCTTATCATTGAGAGTCGATGATGCTGCATGAATTCAGGCTATACGTGGATGATCAGATGTAGAGAGGTTTCAAATGACATATTTTGTCTGTACTGGGTGTTCTAGTGTCATACTCTAAGAAGGTGGAAGGTATTATTTGTTTGGCTGTAGAGTACTAGATGTTGAATCGGGTGAAATTCAAGAACCGTTACCCTATTCCAAGTATTGATGATCTTTTTTACCAGATAAAGGTATCTAGTTGGTTCTTGAAGATTGACTTTTGGTATAGATATAACCAAATGAGGCTGAAAGATGAGGGTATTAGAAAGACAAAATTATTGTGCAGGTATGGGAACTTTGAGCTCATGTTCAAGTCATTCAGTGCCACAAATGAACCAACTCTATTCATAGGGATCATAAACATTATATTCCATGATTTCATATAAATGTTTATAGTTGCTTTCATCCTTGGATTTTTGACCTACCCAATGTTATAAGGGGTCATGTTAAACATATCAGAACTATATTTTTGGTCCTTCATGCCACCATCTCTATAGAAAATAGAGAAATTTTATATTCTGGAATGGAGAAGAATATTTCCTTTGGCATGTGGTCTCTTAATTGGGAGTGTTCGTAGTCCTATCAAAGGTTGAGGTAGTTATATATTTTGATGTACCAATGAATGTGTAAGTTGATCTTAGTTTCCATTATCTTATAGGATACTATCTGTGCAATGTGTCTAACATCTCTCAATTTATAGACATGATGATATTTTTGAATAGGAAAGACCAGGATTCTGCATGAATTGATCAGTACCATTCTTTATTTTAACCTAAAGATGATGGTGATCAATCTCAAAGTGCATCAGTTTCCTGGGGAGGGTGTGATGTTTATGTTACTTTTTCATGCATCTCTTCTAGGATTGGCATAGGTTTTTGTATAGTAGAGGATTGAAGTATTTTATATGTATATTAAATTCAATCCCCATGAGTGTATCCATTCCACCCATGATCTGGAGCTTATTATAGTTGTGTTTTTTTATAGATATGGTAATATTATCTCATTGGAATGAACCATATTGTTCTCACAGAAGATAAAAGATTGAAATATGTCTTCTCCCAACATAAAGAAATTTTTTTCTAGTGGCGGCATGTAGTGTCTCTTGGATTAAAATTTGTAGGTCTTTTATAACCAAGGAAATGGTAATGTAGTTTCAGACACATTGATTTCTAATTCTATAGAAGATGTGGATTGGGATACCATACATATTTGGGAAGGAATTGATGATCTTGCCCGATACATATTGGTATGGGGGAATGTGGAAAGGGTTTTCTTAGTAATATTTATATGTAAAATTATCTAGTTAAAAAGATATAGAATCTTTATTGGGGAGACTCAAAATAATATGAGATGCATGATCATAATAGCCATTGTGATTCTGCAAAGGGGTGGTCAGAGGGTGGTTAGAACCAGATATTTTTTCTTTTTTGTTCTATTTATGCCATTGGAAATGTGTGGGGGATTCCTCCAGGATTTTAATAGCTAACTAATATCATTATAAATTATATTGAATAAAATGTAGTGTGGTTTGAGTAGATAGCTTTGGTGTCCTCATATAAAATGTTCTCTAGGAGGATTTTTGTCTAAGTGTAAAGTTTTTTAGTAGGTGAAAGACAAACATCATGTTCCTAGTGGATTTTTATAATTCTTTATTATAACTAATTTAAAATGAGAGTACATATAAATGAATGTAGGCACCAATATACCCAAGTATCAAGGATGATGTGATAAGGATTGGGTAATTGTGGACCAACTAATGATGATTTCAAATTTTGTAGTGACGAATGAATCATATGTAGTGGATGTATTGGAAAAGTGATGTATAGATGATGTGGTTAAAATTCATGGGATATTGAGGACCATAATATCTTATCAGGAACCCCAATTTACCTTCTTGTTCAGGTAGGTATCGAAACATGGTTTATTCTCAGATTTAAGACCTAACACTATATTTCACCCTTATATGGATGGATAGATAGTGCATACCATCAAGATGCAAGAGGATATATTACAAGATTTCATCCTTGATTCTAAATGATCAAATGTAAGAAAAATACATTTGGTTTATTTCTAATAAAACTATAGTTATCACCAATCCATTTTCAATAATTCATTTGATTTGTTGTATAGAAAATTGTATTATTGTTCATAATATAGGATAGAGGTTAGTGAGTCATCATTTCTTTGTTCCAATGTATTGTAGAAAACAAACGAGAAGATTTAGATTGTTCAATAGTGGATGAGGGTGTAGGACTGCTAGAAGGATTATTCTTATCAGAGGTTGATTCCCTTATACTTTTATGTGGGTGACCATTTATTCTTGAGGGTCTCCCCTCACCAATGGAAATAGTGTTTTTGATGAGGAAGTAATATTTCTCCATGGTTATTTGGTCATTTTTTGTGTTGATAATATTGTTGTGGTGTCATATTGGTGGGTTCATCCACCGAGGATGTACATGATCCATGATGTCAACCACGTGTTCTAGAATCATTAATATCTTTACTATGAATATGATGTCACTAAATTTTGAGATTTTGATAATGATGATGACATGTTATTCGTGGAGAGACCTATAGATATCTCAGATCATTGAGGGAAAGTTAAACATGGTCAAAACATCCCATTGGTTTTGGTGTTCTAGAGGAATGGTTGGATGAAAGATATTATATAAGAGCATGAGGTGCAGATGGGTGACCATTACAAAGATTGATTTTTATTTGTTCATTTTTTTACTTCATGATGTGACATTTGAATTTTTTATGATTTGTGACTTCTACCTTATTGATGATTTATTTTATATATGTATGGATATAAAGTGGGGGAAACCCCATCCCAATGATGATGTGATATATTTATGATAAATTTTAAAAGTATTCGGGTGAGTCAGTACCACCCAATGTGGAAAATATCTTGATAAATTGGGTGGGTTTCCTTGATAGTGTACCTTGGATCGTTTTGCAAGAATTTTAGGGTCGTTGTAGGATTGGTCTTTAGGGAGGTTGAAATGGATGTGGGAGTGGTTTTGAGTAATAAATAAATCTTTTGTCTGGTGAAATGGTCATGTGGTTCTGTTACTTTTTTTTCAAAAAATTTTAGATTCTCTTGATGTGTTTATATTATGGTAGTATTTCATATGTAATGTGATCCTTGAGAAGTATCTTGTGATATAGTTGTTTTTACTCATTCCTTTCTTTTTTGAGTTTAGTTTTTTTTCTCTAGGCTGAGAATAATTTCTTATGAATCTAATACAATGATCTATGTATTATTGACCCATTACATTAATAATTTTGAGGTTGGGGGTGTTTAGAGTAGTCATGATGCGGAATTGAAAAAAATTGGTGCTCCAATTCTATAGTAGTGGGTGGTTCAGAATGTGAATATATGATCACAAAGGGAGAATGTGTTCTTGGATGAAAATAAGAAGATTCATGGAATGATTTTTTGGATGTTAGAAAAGTTCTTTTGTGACACATAAAGTGAAATAATAATTTATGATATTAATTAATTCAAGACTGAGGTGCTGTATAGATCAATGAATATTCCTTAGAATTAGAGTTTGAGTTATTCATGCCCTGAATTTTTTCACGTCATGAAAAAGTATGCCTCACGAAAATAGATGATGTGAATATGTATTTCATTCCTTGAATTTTCAATAACCGATCCTTTTTAAAAATATCATATCCCCCTTAATATCATTTTTCCTATCTACGTTTTAGAGAGGCTAATGATATTTTTCGGGTAAATGTCATCCCTCCCTTCAAATCATTGATTCTAATATTATAAAGGATGATATTTTACAATCCAAGGTTGGGTATAATCTTTATCCCTTTGTTTCCCATCATTATTATTTTTTGGATTTATATTTTTGATGTTTTTTTTGAGTGTAGTGATTTTTGGATCTGATTTTTGGAATCCCTCAATGTGATTTAGGTTGATCCAATTTCCACCTGTGTGATTGTGGTTTTTTCTAGTTTCTCTTTCACCAAATGGGTAATTGTCATTAAACAAGTTTCTTTGACGTAGGTGTCCCCATTTTCTCCCCAGTAGTGTGAATATGGGGGGATTAAATTCTTTCATCCTTCTATTAGGAGGATAGAAAGGGTCGAATTAATGAACATAATGTATTTTCTTAACCTACAGTAGATGGGAGTTTGGGATAAACCACATGTTTTATTTCTTCTAATATTTTTTCCCATGGAAATATACATGATTTGTGATATTAATGAAAATCATGGATGTTGGGAGACTTTATTGTGTCTTAGTTTTGATAACTATAGAAACATTATTGTTTTTATTATTTGATCTCAACCTAAATAAAAGGCTAATAATGTATACATTTGGATAATGAATTGGATTTAAAAGAAAGTATGAATTTTATTATACCCATGCTATGTAATAAATTATTATAATAAAAACCCTTATTGAATATGAATTTTTGTGTATTGAGGAATTTGATATTATCATAATGTGTTATCTACTATTGTATTTCATTGGGTGATAATGGATAATGTGTGGTGGTGGTGGTGATAAGCATGGGGAAGGGAATGTGTTAGGAGGTGGTGCAATGGTTGGTGGGAATGGGATGTGATATGGGCTGATATCCGGTGGTTTTGATCTGTGGTTTTCATTGTGATATGGTTTTTTATGACATTTCTTGGATTATATGGTGATATAGGGATTGCTAATTTTTGGTGGATGCGATTTTATATGGCAAGGTTGTATTATTTTCTAGGTGATTCAACAGATAAATTGTGGAAAGGAATATGAAATGACATGGATTGGTAAATAAATATGAATAGGATGAAAGTTTATATGAGATAATATTCTTAAAATATTATAATGATAAATGAATGGTTTTTGTTAAACTGAAATTAAATGACTTAGAAAATGAATGTGAAGGGAAAGTTATTAATTATGGAAAAGATGGAACCTATTATTAAATATGGATATTTGTGGTAAGGTGTGGTGGTTGTGTAGTGTGATGCATTTAGTCATGGATGTGGTTGTAAAGAGTGTCATGTTGCATAGTGGTGGTGTTTTCAAGTATTCTAGTGTGGTTCATGTTATCCCATAGGATATGAATTTTGTGTTACCTATCTATCATATATTTTAGGTTATTTTATTATGTTCTCTAATAGAAATGGATAATCCTTCCAATTCCCAAATGTTTTGGGTTCCAAATGATTTCCCCCACATCTTGGTTAGATATGATATAGATGGCTAAATACACCCTCTTCCCCACTCATCTGAGAGATTTGGTTATATGGGTTAATTTTAGTTATTACCCAGTGCTGATATGGGTTAGTTTTGGAAATTTTCCAATGTTGATGAGGTTGTATTATGAGGTGGGGTTCTTGCATGGTTGGACGAGGCTATAAGTTTTATGTGTTTCATGGTCATGATAACCAATTACACTAGATATGTAATGATGTTGAGATGTCTGGTGAGGATTTTATGTGATGATTACTAATTCTAGAACTAGATGATAGACCCTGTGGGAGATATAGGTAAGGATTCATCATGACACACATCATATGTGGATGTATATGTGACATTTTATGCATTGTGGTATTTTTTGGGTTTACTTAATATCTTGTTATATGTTTTTTTTTTGTTTGATTTATCCTATCCCTTATCCCTTATTCATTATGTGGGTAAGGCCTCTCATATGTGAGATGTTTACACCTTTATTACTATTTAAAAATTCTTTACCCACTAGAGGCGGGACATGGTGTATTAATATTTCTCTCCCGTTATTGTTGGAAAAGGTGGGGAACCTTTGGAGTGCTAGGATCAAGACTATTGAAATATTTTTTAAAAATTGCAATTTCAACATTCAATTAAAAACCATCCATTTCAGAAAAGTAAAAAAATGACCCTAAGATAAATATGAAATACTGAAATAAAAATTGGTGTTTCATTATCACAATAAAATTATGAATTTTATAAATTTATCTTTTTCATGGAAGTATAAAAAATGAAAAATTTATTTATATAAAAATAACCTTAAAATCAATAACTATTATTAATCATATTTCATAAAAATATCAATTTAAACGACTGGTCACCAATTAGTTTATATATTTTTACTTCAAATATTATCTCAATCATCATTTAAAAGTGATAAAATTATTTTATTAGTTAAAATATCTGATACATCAAAAAATATTTCATTTAAAAACATCCCCTTTTAACATTAAATGATTTTAATCATGTCATATTCATTATTTCTCCAATAATCATCAAATTATATCAATACATTTAGAACATATGAAATCATTTTAAAAAATAATAGTAATAATTTTTTATGAATTAAGATACATATTTCTACAATAAATAATTTAAAATAATTATTATATTTTATTAAAATTATGTTTTACACTTGTAAAAGTTTTCTTAATGATGTTTCATATTGTATTCTCTTAATTTAACATTTTTTTTAAAATTGTAATATTTGATCATAATTAAATATTTAAAGGATTATTTAAATTAGTATAGTGTTCAATATAAGATATTCAATAATGAATTTATTTCAAAAGTAAATCATACTAAAATCTCGAGGTGTTATATAATCACCTTTAAATCAATGGAATTTCATGTGCACCTCGTAAAGGAAGATATAAAGACTTTGATATCACTATGTCATTTAATTGTTTCAAGAAATATATTTCCCGATGGATTTATTTATTGATTTTAGGGAATTATCATAAAATTGTTCATTGATTTGAGTTACGCAATTATTGATTTTTTGTCATAAGACCAGGATTCCATAGATAGTGATATACCTATAATTCCTCATTGTTTCAATAATTTTGTGCTACATTTTGTGTTAGGAGATGATTATTGAAAATTTGTGATTTTTTTAATGTCAAGTAAATGATTTATATATAATGGTTTACATCGGGGAAACAACATATGATATCGGTAGAGATAGATATTAGATTAGGAATTATTTGTGATTTGCTGATTGAGGTAGGTGTCCTTATAAAATTGAGTATCATGATCATTTTTCATAATTTAATTTTTTATGTTATTTTTATTTGTTTAAATTTTTTTTATATTTTAATATATGAATCAATTAATGGGATAGTCTCTTGTTATGATAATAGTGAAGAAGCACCATAACTAAATGGTTCATTGGTTTATATCAAAAATCAATCCACCAAAACCATATATGAGTTGGACTTAATATAAGTTTACTACCCTAATCCTTCTTTTAATAGTCCAAGGGCTAATGAATATCACTAAAATAAAGAAATACCACAAAAATTATAAAAATAGTGAACTCCAACACGCACCAACTACCCAAACATATACTAATAATAATCATAATAGTCAAAATATATTTAACTCTACCTTCACTAAATCCATAAAAGTCACCAATTAACTTTCATTCATCTACATAGACACAAATATGTTGGCATGAGGCCTCTTTAAGTGTTTTTACAAAAATACACAGTATGGTGTAATGAAAACCAAAGAGGTGTATAAATATATATATGATAATTATATATGGTCAAAGGTGGAAAAAAATAATGTAATATTATTCAAATATGAAATATGTACAGGAAACCCATGAATAGTGGGGAATCATTTTCATCATTTGTGATCTTACCTATTGTCACTCCTCTAGAAAAATTGGGATACCAAATATTTTTTCATTATTGTAGCCTCCAAACTATCTGGCACTCTTGTTTCCTATTTCTCTTTATAGTCTTGGTAGAGGACACGTACCATGCTAAAATGGGTTTTTCATTCCAAAGGTTACTAATGTGGGAAACCATGTATTTTAATAATATATCGATTTAGTTTTTTATTAAAATTCCTGATATTAATTTATATATACTCATTAGTTATATATTTAAAAATGTATATATGTTTTATTCACATCAAAAAATATATTATATAAAAACTTATTATTTTGATATCCTGACATTGAGGATGTTTTATTGAAATTGCTAAATATATTACCTTTCAACGATTTCTTATTTGATCTATTTAAACAAAATTAATTATTATGTTTTATAAATTAAAACATTTATTCATTTTATGGATTTATATTTATTTCCGTCATTATTAATATTTTAAAAAATATTCTTCCATGGTATGAAATATGAAAGTGGTATTTAATTCAAAAACAAATATTTATTAATATAGAAATATATTATTTTAATATATTACCATTTTTATATAAAAGATTAAATTTTAATTGTTATATAATGATATTAAAATACTTTTTTATTATTTTGATAATTTATTTAAATATTAGATGCATATTGTATTGTTAAAAATATAAATAACATGGTATAACAGTGAATAGATGATATCAACTACAATTATTGTTTCTATTATAATTTATTGTACAAGATTAGAAATTATTTTTAGTTTAATCCTTATAATTAAAATATTTATGAATATATTTTAGAATTCACTTTTTGAATTCGATATTTTTTAGTTTGGGTGGTATATTTTAATTTGAGTAAATGTTTTAAAATAATAGTTTGAATTAAAATTGAATTCTACTACTTCTTAATTTTTCATTATCTAGAATATTTTATAGTTACTAATAAATATACACAATAAGTTTTAAGATTAAAAAAATATAATATTATTTAATGGTTTTATATTAAATTTTAATTTGATTAGATGTTGAATAATTGTGATGAATTCCTTTTAAAAATAAAGAGTTCATGTTCAAATAGAACAATAAAACCTCTTATTAATGGTGTATATAGAAAATTATATAATATATAACGATGGAATGAGATGTAACTAATACATATAAAACACCATATTATAAATTTAATATTCATGTTTCCATTTGATAATGGTTGATTATGATATTTAGACATTTTTTTATAAAAAATTTTGTTCAATGGAAATTATAAATATTATTTGTATATTTGTATTTAAAATGATATAGAACATTATATAAGAAAATTCAATGTCTCTTACCTAACATGATACTTGTAATAATAAATATATAATTTATAATTAATATAAATAAATTTTTATGGTGGGATAACAATATAAATTTTAATGTATCATTGAAATATTAAAAAATCGTGACATAGAGATTATATTAAAGTAATGATAAGGATATTATCAACACTAAGAGGTATATATAATTATTAATAAATTATTTATTAATTTTATATATATTTATATGAATTTGAAAAAAAAAATAATAATTTAATCATTGAAATGCTTACACAGTTCTCCAAAAATGAATGAAAAGTAAAAATTCTTATCTGGTGAACATTGTCTATAGATGAATAGAAATATATAATTTAATAAATGGTTTTATATTAGAAAAATGGTTATTAATGTTTTAATATATTATAAATATTTTTTAAAAATTAAAATAATAAGATAATTTTACAACATTCTAATGCAATATCAAGGTAGTGTTTAACCTTTTAAGGGAAGTCAGAATTGATGAAATTAAATATATTTAAAGTTATATGGTTCTGATGAATTATTATTGTTCACATTTTATATTGATATCTATGAAATTTCAGAATTTATGTATGTATTTTAATTGTAATTCAATAATTTATTATATTTTTTACACCCAAATGTTAAGATTGACCCTAAAAATAACTTCAATAATAATTCACTGCTATACAATTCTAAAAAATTAATACAAAATCATAAATAAAAAAATTTAAATTCATTATGAATGAGTAATGATTTATAATATTTTTAACAATTATATTTTGATCCAGTTTATATAAAACTATTTCATTATTTTCCCTAGTGGAATGTATATTTTAAAATATATCAATAAATATTTTTTATAAAAAGAACTAATTTAATAATTTCCAAAAAAATAACTCAAGATTAGTTTTTAATCCAAAGTATAAAATACATCCTCCTAATATAATCCTTAAGAAAACATTTTATAGCCTTTTTTCATAGAAATTACTCCCAAATATGTCATCTCATATAAGATATTTAATAGAAGATTCATATCCTTAACAGGTTTATGGAACAATGTGAAGGGATTCTCATATCAATTTCAGATTTTGAGGACTTTTTCTGTATTTTTATTATATTTTATATTTTCCACAGCATATCTCATCAGTGTACATTATTAGAAATTTCATTAAATTTATTTTAATTAAACCATCATTTCATGTTCCCTATTTCATTATTTTTTCTTTTACATTACAAAGTTCACATGGGGTTTTTTGACTCAATTTCCTTCCTCAATGTTTTGATAATTCTTCATTGATTATATTATAGATTAATTATTTAAATTATACCATTTTTTTGTTATTGTATATCCTATAATTTATTATGATTTTTATTTTCTTCTCAAAATAACCTTTTTAAAGCTTTTTATATAGATAATTTTAAATTATTTTTCCCAATTTTATATTGAATTTGTTTTACTCTCTTTTTAAAATTCCACAATTCCACTTCCTAGTCCCATCATGATTTTGTCATATCATATTCTCTATAAATGTTTCGTTGAATTTTTATTTATTTTCTTAATGATTAATCATTATATACTCATTATTATATAAATTATTTTTTGAAATATTCATATTTCTTATACATTTAAATCTTGAAAATCATTATAATCTAGATTATTTGAATCAATCAATAAAAAATTAAAATATTATATGTACTCCTTTTCCTCACTAGTAGTAAATGTTTTTATCTTTCAATATCCACTCCAAAGATAATTTTTTTAACAAATTATATTTTATTAATTCATGTGGATATTGATATTTATGTTTTTGAAATAAAATGAATGTTTTTTTGTCGAATAATATCGATGAAATTACCATGACATAGGGGACATGGTGAATCATTATGGTCAAATATTTACTTATAAGATCATTTTACCTTATCATATGTTAGAGGTGACATATCTCAAATACCCATCTCACACATGGTATGCATGCATGGAATACATGAATAAATAACAATCCCAAAAAATAAATATTTTCTTGTTCCACCCACAAGTATACTATTTATCCTCAATGAATAGTGGTTTTCATCTAACTTAGAAATAGATGATATTTTATTACAAAGAACAACAAAGTGAAATGAACTATACTTTAATCCATTAATATGGAACCTACTATTTTATTACGCATGAACCCAAATACCTCAGAAAGCACTCATTTGTTTTTATTCAAAATCATTTTAAGAAACTAAGTTCCTTTATAATAAATATATTTAGTGGGGTGATATTTCAAGAAAGGAAATTAGTATTATCATGAGCTTCCCAAAATTAATCATTCTTGATTTTCTCCATCATTTATTTAGACCTTACAATGACTTCTAATATTCTCATGAAATTCAATAATACACATATTAAAATTAAATAGCATTTGATATTCAACATTTCTTGTTTCCATACAACACATAAGAGAATTAATGATATTTAGTATTTTTTACATCGACACCCCAAAAACTCTTTTTATTTTATAAGAAAATTAATGATAGTCAAATCATAACATTATTTTCATCTTTATTATCTCACCCTCGATACCTTGACATTTCAAATTCTTTATACACTTATAAAACTATATATAAAATGTTCCATAATTTATATATTAAAATACCCAAGTAATTCTCTAGGGTGATATTTATTCAAAAATCCCTTTTTTACAGGTTAAATATCATATAAGAAAAATTCATTCTTAATCGATAATGATATTGAAATGTTTATTCTTCTTCAAAACATTTGTGATATAATTTATTTCAATTTCAAACATCCAGAATAACTTTCATTAAACTCTTCTTTTAATATCAAATTTTTTTCCATATATATTCCTAAAATATTTCTTTTTATTTTCCTTTGTTTCGAGATTGCATCTAATAGTAATATTTATTTTAAATCATTAACTTAGTGTGAAATCCCTTATTTCCAAATTAAACAAATATTTCAACTTAAATCTTGGCATAATTTTACTCTATCGTGATATATATTCATCAAAGAACAACATATAAGTATAAAACATTTAATCATATGTTTCACACAAGTAAACCAGTTAACCCTACTTTATATTAAAAATGATCTCATATATCCATTGTTTTCTAATAGTTCCTGTCACACATCCAAATATTCAATCATATGTGAGGTTCACTAAATCTTATGTACTCTTGAATCTCATAAATACTCACATTTTTCATTAAAAATAATCATTCATATCTTTTGAACATCATAGTTAATCATATATATCACAAAATTAGTCCTAAAATTCACTGTGTTCTTATTATATATCGTTTCTTGAACTCAGGGATACTCTTATGTATCTCAATACATATGCTAATCAAAATCTGAGGTTTCTTACAAATGTCATGGAATTTTTTCCAAATTCTCTAGGTTATTATATATTAAATTTAATTAACATAAAAATAAGCCACATTAACATAAAAACTATTCAGAATATCTCAATCCACTTTAATTTATCTCATGATACATTAATAAATCATCAAATATATCTTTATTAAATCAAAATAATACCAAATATCTTCCATCATATATTATATCCATTGATTTTTTTCAATTTTACAACACTGAATTAATTTATTCAGTTATTCATCAAATTCACATAAGTCATTGAAGATTAATATTTTCACATATTATCATTCAATGTTGTACTAATCCCTATATATGAACTCTTTCAAATATCATCATTCTTGTGTAACTTTTATTTATTACAGCATCAATCAAAATAAAATGATTACATCAACCATAGGAAAAAAATGAAAAAAACAAAACTAATGTAAACACTTCGACCTAGGGACATTAGAACATCATTCATGATTGAATACAATATTATGGATAAACTAGTATCATTCATTTTATCCACATTTTTAACTTTATAAAAATAACTTTTTTATGAAATCTGGCACTCTATAAGATCTAATTATAGAAAACCAAATTCTGAAGGAAATTTTATATAATAACTTACTAATCGTAGAAGAATAATCATTTGATGAAACTCACAATCATAAACTCAAAATTCCAAAAATAACTCTCACTTTTATATTCCATGACTAATTAAACATCACCCATTATTATCATTTTACGTCAAGAAGGCTTCAATGTATTGTGCACATCAATTTTTAACCCAATTTATCATGTATAACCGTATTGAAATATTTTATTATTAAAAATAAAAATAATAAATTATTATCCAAGGGAAAAATAATGTTCTCATTTAAATTTATTATCAATAAACATAATAAAAATACCTATCAACATGTTTTAAAACATTTTATTCAATTTTATGTGTAATTTTTATATAAATATAATGGATGAAACCATATGTGTGTTATCTATTAAACATATATATGTATAATTAATAAATTCTATTTATAGAAAATGTGAATGAATAATACACTTCTTGTAATACACATTATTCTAAAGTAGTAAAAACCTTTTATTATAAAATTTAAGGAACAAAAAATTATATTATTTCATCCTAATAGTAAGTCACATTATTATTCAATAAAAAATAATAAAATTATGTGTAAATTAAAATATAAAACAAAGTAAATAAAATCATTATTTTATAATATAATTATCAATGAATAATCATATAATTGAAAACATGCATCTCGTACTACAAATGATAAAAATTGTTGGAATTTATATTCCAAATGCATTATTTTGAAATAAAAAATTTGTTTTTCCTCTATGTATCATGATTTTTAATTAATAAAAAACAAAAAATTATGTTTTTTACATTTTTTATTAAGTGATTTTCAGTTTCTTTTTGAATTCCAAGTAATAGAATTCATTAAATATTATTTTTATTTTGAGATCTTGATAAAGGATTCAATATATCTCTCTTCATCATTCAAGAACATTGAAATGAGTTTGAAGAACTATATAAGGAAACTAGTATATTTGGAGGAGTATATGGTTGAACTATATGTTGTTCAAGAAAACTCATCTCGCTTGATTAGGGAGCTATATTATAACATCACTCTCTATATTCCACTTAGCATTTCCATTTGAAAGTGGCCACAAGACCTCCAGTGCATCTTCCTAAATACGATAGGATGCCAAGTAGAAATGTGGGCCTTGGGGGTGTCAGTGGGGAGAATATTCCCCCATTGATAAGAGTAGATGAAATTATTATAGGTATATACAATAAGTAAGAAATAGTTGATGTGGATCTTATATGACCATAACAGTAACTCGCTGTAGTAGAAGCCATATTAGTTGACAGATAGTAGTGGAAAAATACATAATCATGGAAGAGAAATAAAAAATGGTTGAAGCTAAATAATAATATAATAAAATAAGATTATTATCATGGTGATGTAACAATAGAAAATCAAACACTATATTCATGTGATACAAGTATATACTATATGCCAATAAAATATACAAAAAGGTATAAAACAACAACTACTATCATCTAAAGTATAGGCTCGGCCCTAAACTTCCAAACACCATCATAAACTGTCAATCAAACATCAGAATCTGTATTCTGACCTTTATATATAGCTTTATTCGTGAAGCCTTCTCTAGTACCAAAGGAGGCATAAGTAGTGTGTTACATAAAATATAAATAGGACACCACAAACGGTGTCTATCTCAATCCATCTCATGAAATATAAAATGAACAGTAGTCCATAATTAATAAATGTTGGAAAGAAAAAAATAGATAAATAACCTTTTTTGGTTTCTGTTAGGACACCAATCATATTATACCTAATTCGGCCTATGTCAGTTAGTCTGGAAAAATGGATCATACGATTGTAAACTAAGTGGTGTAATTGGTGAGAATATGGAATGTCCCAAAGCATTTGAATGGTATTGGAGGAAATTTTCCTAAGTTTCCAATTCCATTAGTTCATTTCTTATTAAAAAAATTTCACTTACATTTTATTAGAATTAATCCTCTTTATAATTATAGAGATTCACCTTAAGCCCATCCATGGATATTAAAAATAATTCTATGTATTGTTCTAGGGGTTCATTTTAAGTCCCCTTCCAATGGATTACATCCAATGTGACCCAATAATGGGATTCTATGTGTCACTCCAAGCATGGGGTGAAGACAACATGAACTCTCCTCTTACTTCATACCTAGTATCAAATATAGGGGCCCGAGTTTATCAAGTGGAATAGTACAACTATCATGCCACTAAGCTTCTCCAAGTGGTCTCTCCTAGGGAACTGTTATCACTCATCAAGAGGTGAAATATAAAAAACATGGTGAGCCAGTCCCAGACATTTCTAGTGTCTCCCACAGTGTATACACAAGTCATTAACCAATTATAACTAAGGGATAATGAGCGCATCCAAGGGGAACTTAAGTCGAAACCCCTTTTATCACAATTAGTGCAAAGGTGACAGAATTTAATCAATAATTTATGTCATAATATACAATTTGGACAATTCATTAAATTAAAAAATCTATTTAGGGATTAAGTCATAAGACATATGGTCGATCCTCTTGACCAATCCATTTGATTCAACAATTTTATTCATGTAATGAAGGGTAGGGTTCCAACTCATGCGTCAACATTAAATTCATCTTAGAATATTTGATGGTATCAATTATTAATAAAAACCAGTAAAAGGATATAAGAACAATCAAATTAAAGGGAAAATTCAGTCTAAAATTTGGAGCACACCCATTGGGATGACATAATTCCTAGCTATAAACCCAAGGGGTTGATTTGCCACCGAATTGTGTTGTATCGTGAAAGGTACTACTTCCACATTAAATTCAATTAAAAGATTATTGTTGAGGCTAGAAAGTTATAGATCATTGTAAAATGATGCATATTATAAAATAAAACAAAACTAGTTTATTGAACCTAGACCACCTAATTTATTCTTGTGATGGATCCCTCATCTAGTGTCGGATTTCAATTCAAGATTGAACATGAGATATCGACAAAATCATCAAATGCCCCGAAAATGGGGGAAATGATCTTTAAACAATATAGGGCATCAATAGAGAATAGAAACAACAAATATAAGAAAGTGGATTGTAGATCATACCACAAGATTTCTGATTCTTTCAATGGGTATATATTTGGTGATTAGATGGAGGATATCTCTTGATCCCTGGGTGGAAAGAGATTAGCTCCTATAGGAGGAGGAAGGGGTACTGTGTGCTTCAAATGAGACAGATAAGAGAGGGTGAGTAAGGACATACATGAAGTGAAAGCCCATAATTTCACTCACACAAGTTGGGCCACACAGTTTTGCTGCAATGTTGGATAAACAGTGATCCAACTGGGTCAAAGGCCACTGTCAAGGTGGTATGAAATTCTACATGGCCATGCTCCTGGGGTCGCATAGTTGCAGAAAAATAATGCTACCCCTAGTACCACATTCCCTCAAGCTACATCGGTAGATAAATCAGGTGTGTTGGGATTCATGGATTATACTATTTGTCATATCCAAAATGCCTCTTCCATATTTGGGGCTACAAAGGAGCCTTAGACACCCCTGATACCTCCTTGACTCCTTTAAGAATCATTATTATGGACAAAAAAAGAATTTAAACTAAAATATAATGGTATGTACCGTTGAGAAAATTCACGAAATTAAAACATCCCCCCCCCAAATAAAACTAGTCTCTAAGCTTCCCTTTCTATTGTTGTGTAACATCATCTTAGAAGATTTCTAGCCACTACGCATGTACCTTGGACTCCTTCTCCTAGGTCACGTAATGTTTGCACTTGTGATTCCATAAAACTAGAACAAGTGGAACTGTACTTTCTCATAGAGTCTGCATTTTCCAATCAATGTTACATATCATATTCTCCTCAAATGACACATTTTAATATAGCTCTATGTCCTCATGGTCAGATGAATGAGATGATTCAGTGATACTGTCGAATTTGTGATATATATAAGGCTTCATGCGTGGTACAGTACCTCTATGGTAACTAAAACTGATAGGATAACATCCTAAATGTCTTTTATATCTTAAAATATCTAACATATAGAGGTAATAACATTCCTCTTCATTGAACTCATCTATGGACCAATCTATGTGGCATGGGAAAAAATATTATAGGTCCCACATTGAACATTATAGGTCTACGAAGATGATCGGTATAAGACTTATACCAAGAATCAGCTATATCCATACACCTATGAATCATATGGATAATCTCCCAAGTCTCTTGAATAGGACGGTGGTCTAGTAGAACTGCCTCATTGATCTCTAAATACCATAGAGGTGAACAATATGGCCTATTATAATGGGCCTCATATAGAGCCATCTTAATTTTATCCTGACATATATTTTGTAGGATAACTCAAATAGAAGAATATGATATTCCCATTAACATCCTAGATCATGGTTGTAGGACCAAAGAATATTATACAACACTAGTATGATCATCTTAGAGTTCCTATCGGTCTGATGGTGATATATTTTACTCAAGAAAATTAGTTAACCTAGTGCCATCTACAACCTTGACAAAACCTCGATGTAAACTGGGCATCATAGTCCTAAATGATTGTATTGTGAACACCATGAAATATCATTTTTTCCTATATGGAAATAATTCATAGGTCATCAATATAGAATTCCTCTTAGGTCGGTAGGAAGTATGAAACATTGGTTAGCCTGCCGACGATCACCCATAATATAGCATTGCCTCAAGGGGATCTTGGAAAGCCTATCATGAAATCGAGGGTAACATATTTTATTTCCACTCAGGAATGGAGAGAGGATCTAGATGTCCATAAGGCCGCTGGTTCTTTTCCTTCAAATGTTGACATGTGTATCACTGTGTGACAAACCCTACAATCATTCTCTTCATACACGGACACCAATAATACTGGTGCATATCTCTACACATCATGGTAAGACCAGAATAAACTTCCCAAATAAAGGCATGAGAATCCCTCATCAATTGATATTATATTTCAGAATGCACCCAAACATGCCCATGGAAGATTAAGGTCTCATTTATATCCCCATCCAAATGAGGAGGTGGATTTTCTCCTGTGATTCTCTCCCTCCAAAAGAGGCCCTCAAAGTAAGACTACTAATGTATCTGAACCAGCTCCAGAAGGGAGTAAGTCACTATTATAGCTACTATAATAGTTTTCATAGGTTGTTCCTGAACCTCAAGTTGATAAACTGAAAACATAGCGATAATTTTATATTCATTGCTGGCCTCTTTAATGTCTTCTATTTGAGTCTTCTAGATCAAGGCATCAGTTACAACATCACCCATCACGGGTTTATATGCAAGCTCAAAAATTATATATTCTAGGTATTCAACCCACATATAATGATTAATATTCTTTTCTTGATGTGTGGATTTATATTTTAATCTTTTGTGATCTGTGTAAAAAAGAATCTCTCACCCAATAACTACTCTCTCGAGTAGCATGGAGCATAGACCCTTACAACAACCTCGAGATCATGTGTTGGGTAATTCTACTCATGATCACTCAATTGGTGGGACTCAAATTACAAAACCAGATCTCCCTACCAGAGTGGTACCCCTATCCAAATTCATGAAGCATCACGTTAAACAATATACCTTCTACATGGCACAGGATGAATCACGATCAATTATAAATCCAGTATTCCCTTTAACTCATGAAAATCTATCTAAAAAGACTTTGTTTAGATGAATTTCACATCCTCCTTTCTTAGTCCCATAAAAGGTTCTTCCAAGCATGAAAAATCCTAGATTAATGACCTATAATGTAACACCCCAAGCTTCTATGGTACGTTTCCCTTCGAATAATGCGATAGCGTGTGTTGTACGCAACCTCGAGTTCTAACACACACCACAACTAATTAAACTAGCCGTTGTGAATAGTAATACCTACTTTTTGAAATCATATATATTCAATATTTCAAAATGGACTTCATTTTTAGATTCGGAATATCAAAATTAGCCTAGGGTGAAATTTTGGTACATTTCGGATAACTTTCATATTTTGATGAATAGTGAAAATTTCTAAATTTTAATTAAAAACAACTTTTTTAATCAAAATAATTAATAGTGATAAATTGTGATTTTGAGTGGTTTTAAAGTATATTTAGAATATATTTTTACCATTTAATATAATGTTGGTCATTGGACATAATTTTACAATTAAACCGAACATAAACAAGTGTCAATCTTTTGATAGTTATTACCTCTTAAAAACACGCTTTTTGTTTTGACAGCGGGAATTAATTTTAAATTAATTTCTGCCACTTCTGTGTTTTGAATTTAGGAAAATGGATTCCATATTTGGAATCAGGATGTCCAAATTATGTAAATAGGTAACTTTTATTTTTACACATTTTGAATAATTACTGCGGTAAATATTTTATTTACCATGGTTAAAGGGTAAATCCGGTAAATAAGGGTTAAAAAATAATATTATAATAATACAAAGTTACCCTAAAACGTGTCCTAACCTTATTGGTGGACACATACCCGACCATGAGCATCCTTGGGTCAATTTGGGGACCCCTTGGAGCCACTTGTATGTGGTAGGGACACATTATATTAATAAAGTTAAAATAAAAATAAAAATGGCATAAGCTTACATCTTTTAGAAGAACAATTTTTACATAGGGTTATACATGTTGGATTTTCGATTATAAATATTCATTAGAAAGCTAAAACGATTTCCTACATGATGATAGTTTATTTATAATTTTTAGACATCAAATAAGTTAAATTATTAATGACACAATAATGATGCAATGTTTACCTCATTAATAAATCATTTAAATAAATAAGATTATAATGATTAAAATATTATCTAAAACCTGTCCAATTCTTATTGGTTGATGTTATTTAGAATATGATTCATCTTATATTCGACCTCAATGATTTTTGGACCATTATAAACCGAATATAATTATATTATAAAGTAATACTTTCACTCTTTCCTAAAGAGCCCCTCCTCTCCCTTATAAAAGGAGACCACTTCTACTCATTCTTCACACCTCTCAAGCCACATGGCTCGTCCAAACTCTGCCCAACTAAGCTCCCCACATCCCTCTCCTCCTCCTTGAAGCTTCCCCTTAGGCAGAAATCATTTCAAGAAGTCCTTTGGTTCCAACCAAAGTGATTTACCTAAATTAAAGGTAACGATTTCTCTTAAATTATTTTCCTTTATTTTGCTTCTCCAACCCCCAAACTCTTTTTATTTCCTTTATTTTGTAACAACACCAGTATCCTCAATATACTAGGATGTTGTTATAAGAAGGATTCAAACTACACATACACACAACTCCATCTAATGGATGATGAACATAATGTTTCTGTGGATGACAAACTAACGCCTCACGAAACGATGATTGTTCAAATACATCTTACCGCCTCTCATGGTGGCCATTATGATGGAACTGTAATTAAATATGATATTAATGATATATATTTTATATATAAGCTTCTGTAATTCCATCTTATTTCATACCATTATTCGTTTCATGTTGTATATACATACGATAATTTCATTTGAGGAAGTGCGGACTACCGCCCCCTTAAAATGATATGACTCGTTCATACCACACATGGAACATATAAAGGATGGTGTTAATGAACTTAAGTAACATATATAAAATATTATATTATACTGGAATAGTAATATACCTATGTATCATTTGGATTCGATTCTTTTAAAATAAAAATTAAATGGAAGTAGCGTTCGTGCGTACGTACGGACTACCGTCTCCACGAACGCAATGAGATTCATTCTCCATCGTATCCATTCAAGTATAATTATCATTTAATGATTTAAAAATGATGTTTAAGGACTTGATATCATTCTGGATATGAATAAGATACAACAAACATGACTTATGTAACAAAACATATAAAAGAAAATGAGTAAGTTAACACCCGAAACGGCGATAATACTATGATATTATTATCAAATCAATATTAAAAGATCATATATGATATCATATTAATGTATATGATTATTGTATAATTTAATAACAATTATTTCACCATTATACAGGAGGATAACCTACCCCAACCAAGGAAAAGTATAAGGTAAGGGTTTATTTCACAATCTCTTCATTATCCGAGGTTGTTTATATGTAATAATCTACTGGGATATCTTTATCATCCACATACATGTTTCTTAAAAATGTATTTCAAAACATTTTTACTATTTACAAGAATATGGGTTAAAGTCATTTATAACCCTTGTTTGACTTTTTATAAGAGGTTTATAAAGGAATCTTTCCGTCGTTTTCAAAACAAGGTCCTTTTTAACCTTTTCGACAGAATTGAGGTAAGAATGTTTTTTTAACTTATACGGCGGGTGCGGTTATTTTACGCCGTTATAAAATCTTCAAAGCTTCCCTTAAAAGCTTATAAGAATATTTTCAAAGAAAATGTTTTATTTTATATGGATCTTAAATTATTTCAAAATAAAAGGAGATATTTATTTTAAAAGAATTTTGATTTCATCTATGTCAACATCCTTTGATGGATTTTAAGATTATTTGAAGTTGATTTATTATGATACAAAACTTCTATATTGTATTGAAGGTTTTGTGATATGTTTGACTGTGGATGTGCTATTTTTATACCATTCATAGTTTATGGTGAAAGTATTGACATTTCGTATGCTATTTTTAATACGAATGTTTATGTTATGTTTAAACCTTTTCATATGGGAATGCATTGGACTTAATAAGTGACGGGTGGAGCCCGCTATAGCTCCTCGATGCATCGGTAGGTCTCATGAGACAAACTAGTGTCTTGGCACAAGGCCTTGAAAAAATCTTATTTGTAGTCTTGGCACGAGGCCTTGGCTATGTGGTTATGATAGTCTGGCATTATGCATTCCAACATTATGAAAGTGGTTATTGATTTTTGCATGTGATTATTCGATTAGTAGAATATCCATGTGAATAATTAAATGGCATTATTTCATTTTATTTATGCCATACCATGTTGAAAGTTCATGTTTAAAAGTATTTTGTTTTAGTTATACATTGCCTTAAATGTTTATTCTTATTGATGAAAGTTTCCACTATATTGTTATCCTTACTGGGCATTTGAGCTCACCCCTTTTCTATGTTTTATTTTTCCCAGGAAGTGAAGATGTAAGTTATGAATGACCTGCAGGGATATTATGAGGGGATTATAGTGTAGACTGTGGAAACATTATGTTGTTGTAGTAGTTTTTCATTTTATGATGTAATGTAAAACTTATGAATATATCTAGTGTTTCCAAGGCTACTAAACCAATCGGTCTTTCGAGATTTGATCTTTCTTGTGATCATGCCAATGTTATGTAATAATGCACCGACTCTGGGTAGCTGGGGTCGGGGCATTACATATAATATCCATCCATCCATAAAAATCTATGAATATCAAACACATTCTTGGGATTCTACAAAGAAACCATGGAGTTCAGCTTATCTGGGACAACCGATACACAAGATTTAGATATGATAAGATGCATGAATTGAATGTTACTAATCCAAAAGTGGAATTTCCTAATCTTCTCATACATATGGTTTCCTATTAATATATTTAACATTTTATCATGGTTACTGGAATTGTATTGGCTTGTTCAGGAATACACTATGATTTCCTCTATAATGTCTACCACATAGGAATAAAGATATTGGTGGAAACACATATTCTCATATCCATAAAGAACGTCAGTGTGTTTTCCAAACAAACAAAAATACATATACAAGTCAAACATACTCTAGAAAATTGTATGTGGTATGTTTGGTGGCCTCACATGAACCTGATTGTAGAACAACCTCAAATCGATCAATGGGAAAACTGTTGTTCCTCGGAGCTCTTTGAAAAAGTCATTTGTACAAGGATGTGGGAACTAATTATTCCCTATAATCTAGTTCAGTTGGTGGTAATCCATGCACAATATAATGGTACCATCATCCTTCTTGTAGAAAGTGATTAGTGTACCCCATGGTGATGTGTTTGGTTGGATAAAATGCATAGCCTCTAAATCTTTAACCTGGTTCTTGATTTTCTAGAGCCCTACAGTTTCCATCCTATATAGATGAATGATTATAGGTTCCAGAACTAGAACAAACTCAATGGTGAACTAGAATGACTCTTAGGAGGTAAGCCATATAAATTTTAAAAGAAAAATGTCTTTGAAACCATCCAAAATATGCAGGAATTCCACGAGTTACATTCCTAGATCACTCATGATGAGGCTGGCCATATGGGTTGTCACTCCACCTAGCCCAAAATGTTTGGGTATATCTTGAATTTCCTAGTTATCCCATTCACCCTTATATATATATGTTCTACCCTTAGGTGATGTAAAGGATTCTCGGTGGTGATAATAATCCATATGGTCTAAATAAGGCATAGGCCAGTCCATACTAAGAATCATGTTGAAACCAATCATCTCACATATGAAGAAAATCCAAGGAAAATGGACCCTCCTATCTCAAGTGGACACTCTTTACTATGTGTTAAACCCTCTAATCGAACTCCTAATAGCGTGTCAAGAGTCATAACACCACTATATTACTCTGTCACTAGGTCCATCTTCCCACGGTTTAATCATATATAAAGCTGTGCAATTCTCTTGTATCAAACAAGGATTACACTAAAGTAGAGGCCACTAGAATAGAACCTCTATTTATTGAAGGTCAGGGACTCTAATCATCTAGTGTAAGATGAGTTGCATAGATATTGAATGAGCCATGGCTCGGAAATGATTCCACAGTAGCCAGATCATGTCCACTTAGAAGGAATTGAATATATAAGGTCAGAGTGCCTTGACCATGACCACATGCATGGCCTGAACAACCTATAGAATACCAAATTCCATCATAACATGGTGTTTTTGACAATTCACAACAAGGTAGTTCTAGAACAGAACCTATGATACCCCGAACTTATTTCTTCTATAATAAAAATATTATTCGGTTTTAATTCATCCCCATGCTATGAAAAACAATAATTCAAAAAAAACACAAGACTTTCTTTATTTAAGGAAACACTAAAAATGATTACATCTTTTCAAGCCAAAGTGACTCCAACTAACCAAATATTCCTACTAAGAGACCTACTATAATTTTATGGAGAGTACCCAATACAAAAAAACCAAAAGAAATAGTAAGGGTATTTCATATGCTTCATAATAAACATTAGTATAGAAAGAACCACAACAACTGGGCTAAGATTCGGATGAATGATGAGAACCATCTTTTTTGCCTCATCTTTTGAAATTCAAACTCCCTAATTCACGTTTTTATAAGGCCTATGTAATTTTGACTATTGCTTCCTTTAAGTGAAAGTTGAGTCTCTAACGGCCATAAGACCAAATAGCCATTGGGTTTTCTAGTGGTTTAATTTAAAGTGTATACGTATAATGAGTTTAAAATTGTTTAAAGTGTGCATCAAAGTTATAATAATAAAAATGTATGTATTAAATTGTTTTCTACATTTTAGAAGTATAATGATTTAAAATGGTTTTGAATCATAACCCGTGTGTTTTAAAAATAAATACCAAGATATGTATGTACTTGATAATACTTGGGTTTAGTATAGTGGAACCTATTTTTGAGTTTGATATTGTAAATCGGGAAAATGAAATTGATAACTATTTTTGTATTTAATATTTTATAAATACTAAGTGAATTAAGTATTTAAATCTTTCAAACGTCTTTAAAAGATTTTATAAATGATTTCATCTTTGATATATAAACCAAGGTCCTAAATAAAAAAAATGGATTTTAAATATAATACTAGTATAATAGTTTCTCTATGATGTACTAAAATATGATTTATAAATTTTTTTTAAAACTCAATTGTTTTTAAACTAAAGAAAATATTGGTTTTAGGGCTCTTCTTAGTCATAAAACACAATTTTGATTCTCTATTTGAATGCACCTATATATTTATATGAAAACCTATTTTATGTTTAAAAAAATTATCTTTACTTTGAAAAAAAAGGCGTATATGCCACCTAGCCAAGGGAAACCTTGTAGGGAGCCACTCAAAGCCTTGGTGAGAAGCCTATAGAACCCTTGGAAAATGGCCCATGGTTGTGCGCATGGTGTGTGAAATATCGCATGCACAAGGGGGATAGACAGCCATAAGCATGAACGGGATTCTGTATGCAAGGGAACCAGAGCGCTCCAATGTGTGGGAAAGTATGGCGGTAGGGGTGGGCGCAGAAGTGCGCCCGTAGATACCCTATACATCCCAGTACTGGGGAGGGGTTAGGGGGATTTTTGGACAAAATCCATGATCCCTAGGCTTATAAGGGAGCCATGAAACCCATCCCGTTTCGATAAGGGATGGGAATTTTAAAGCGGGGTCGCATCTGTACTGTCAGATCTCATCGCGCGAGATCTAAGCCGTCTGATAAATTTGTTTCTCAATACCTAGAAGTTGCGGTTTTTCCACCACATTTTTATCAATCGTTCGATGGCAAGGGATATAATCTCGGTTGTTCATTCTTATTAAAACACCATGTCACTCATAGTTTTCTGGTCAAAATATAATTTAATCCCAGCAGTTCATCTTTATTTTATAAATTTGGATTCACTCTAGTCATCTGATTAGATCCCACTTAATCTGGACCAAACATTTCATTCCTAGTTTTCTTCTTTTTTTCATCTTCTTCCTCCCCCATGTATCGCACCAGTGGCTGTAGTTTCTCTTCATTTTTCTTTTTTCCCCACCTGTGACCACAGGTGGCCCATTCTTTCATTCATTTTCTGCATGAAAGACGTGATCGGTCTTATTTTAAACTGAGGAGCCTCAGTTTTCTTAAAATATGTATTAAATAAATATTTTATATATGATTTATATATATACAGATCAAATTGCTCTCAAACCCTATGGTGTTCTTCCTCTGCAGCACCTCCATCAAGCTTCTTCGGACTTCTTCTCCTCCTTCGAATCAGGTAAGGGACCTAGTTTTTCTTTCCTTATTTGAGTTCGGATATTTACAGATATACATATATATATTTATATATATATATACATATATATATACACAATTGAGTATAAGACCCACTGACTTCTTCTATTTTGGTGAAGTTTTGGTCATAAATGTGTTCTTAATCCTTCACCAAGCATGGTCCTGAGATATTTTTGTGTTTGATAAATATACACATATATATATATATATTTACATAAACATATATATAAAAATTTTTATAAATAAACCTTTTAAATTGAACATCATGATTTAAAATTCAGGAACTTTTGTTAATTAATTTTTATAATATATTTAAGTCATATAAGTGTCATTGTATTTTCTGTGTAAACCCTTTTATAAATTAGGTAAATTTTGTTAGGTTTACAATTTTATATATATTTATACATATAAACATTGATACTCAATCTTATTTTAATTTTCCAAGGACTGTTACGAATTAATAACAAATGTTGTTTTAGAAATATGAAAGGCTTATATGGAAATTTTTTAATGTTACAATCCTTTATATACACCCTTGGGTATAAACGGATTATACAATACTCAATCCTAGAAAATTTGGTATTTTCCAAATATTATTTAAATATAATATTTGTGTGTATTAATATATACATATGTATGACTCACTTATTTTCATAAGTTTTTAAATGGTATTAGTTGTGGTAGATTTTCCTTCTTTTCAATTCATAACATTGTGTGTAAATAATTGAGAGTACCCATATGATATGTTACACATAAGCATGCAAGTAATGAATGTTTAGACAACTATGTGTTTAATTCCCCCTTGAAATATTTTTTTACCTTAAAATTAGTTATGCATCCAATACATGAGGAATTTACATTATGCATTTTGTTTAATTTTGTAACATGGTTTTGGAATTTAAAGGTATACCATTTTATATGACAAAACCTGTGTTTCTTTTTCTCCATTAGTTATTATCACATGTGCTATAAACTACCTACCATACTTGTAATATTTTATATTTCCATGCAGTTGTTAGTTTTGAAACTTATTTACTTGATTAGCTATGTATTTGTAAATACTTAAAAATTTAATTAAACTATGATAACCATTTATGGATTACAAAACTAAATTATTCAAAGTGGTATGGTACACTTTGAATAATATTAAATGAGAAACCAAGTAATATGTGACACATGGAATGATAAGTGATGAGTAATTTAATAAGTCAAAGTGGTTTGACGCACCTTTATTTAAAGATATAAGTAATGCATTGGACTTATTATGTGAACGGTGGGGCTCGCTACAGCCCATCGATTCATTATTAGGTCTCATGAGACAAACTATGGTCCTAGCACGAGGCCTTGAAAAAATGATTATTTATGGTCTTGGCATGAGGACTATACAAAGAGTTTATAGTCTTGGCATGAGTCCTTGACATGGTCTGGCATATATACTTCCCTCATTATGCTTGTAAAATTTAATTAACCAACTAAATATTCAACTAGTAGAATATAATTGGGTAAAAAGCTTGTACATTTGAGAATCATAAGAAGTAAATGCTTATGGCATAATATTTATTTAGCTTTCTAAGATTTATCTACCAGATTATGATTTATTGTTAGTAAGGAAAGAATTAGTGTGATTATTTTATGCGCAAATCTGATCATTTATTACTCTCAGTTGTAATTTTGGTAATTTCACTTTCTCTTGTCACCACTTATTAATGTTATAGTGTATCTTAATTTATATGTTGCAAACCCAAGATTTTTAATGAGCATTCTGGTGAGTAGAAAACTTATCATTGTGACCCTGTAATTATTACATGAAATGTTCACATACAATTCATTGACAAAATGTTATTTTATGGTTCATGTATTAAATCATTCTTTATGAAAATGTTTTATAGATAATTTTAGAGGAATGTTTTCAAAATGTTTTTATTGAAATATTTTTTTAAACACCTTACTAGGCATTTGTATTATCACTCTACGTTTTAACTAACATTTTACATGTTTAGTAGATATGAGATACATAATTTGGTGGTAGCTTTGTGGATAATCATTTCCATTTCATTTTTCAAAGAATTATAATAATTTTATCTGGATCTCGTGGACCTAAACTAAAAATATCATCTTTAGTTGAACATGATATGTAATTCTTCGGCATCTATTTTTATAAAAAAATTACACACCAGGTTTTATGTAAAACCGCACTGGCTCTGAAGAAGTTCGGGGCCGGGGCGTGATAGTTGGTATTAGAAGATTGGTTTCGAAAGCCCATGAAAAATAGAACAACATTAAAAAACCGGATTATGACTTGCTATATATAATTTTTATTTTAATTTTCAGATGACAGACAAATCGACCATTCTGCCTTTTCCCATGGAAGTATTAGAGACTATAATAGTCAAATAATGTTTAGAAGGCTACGAGATTTTTGCAAAGCCTTCATTTGTCATGGAAATACCTCCACCATATATCCAATTCTCCTCATGTACTCTAACTTCACCAAGGAGGAGTCATCGAATAATTTCTTATTAGGAACGCTCAATTCTAATTCTATGCACGGAAAGGGAAATATTTTGAGGTTTTATTTAAATACATTACCCCTAGAAGGAATGCTTCATCTTGAGAGGACTTATAGGAGGCTTCCTAGGTGGGTGAAATCCGAGCAGCATACCTATGTCAAATATTGACCTATGGTCTCCGTGGAAATGTTATGGATTTTGAAATTTTTGGGGATGAGTCTTCACATTCTTTTTACTGATGATAGGTTCTTACGGATGCCTCTCAACTTAATACACAACATGTGTCTCTCACAATGTACTTTATATGTCGACTTGAGGTCGATCCTGATTTCCCATGTTGCGTTTGGGCCCAAAAGATTGTGGATTTTGGATCCACTTTGGGAAATAGTTTGACTTGGAATTGGGGAAATAGCCAACACTGGTGAAACCAGTGAAGTGTCACCTAAGAGAATGTCCAGAAATCAATACTGGTGTTTTGTTGGAGGGAGTGAGTTATTATGTAACACATTTTGTTTTATAAATATTTTATAAATGGATAATGTAATATTTTATGTTTTCTAATTTTAACATTCTTTTACTATGTACGGACTGCTCTATGACATCGATGTTTTCAAGAAAAACATTGTATGGGGGATTTACAAATATCTTGTCCACTCCCAAATATCTGATCTCCACACCACACAATCCCTCCCCTAGAAACCCGAATTCTTTATGTATAGGGATGATCCTAGCTGCACTCGGTGTGTTTGGGTCAAAGAAGTCGAGGCACTGGAAACCAATCTAGGGATTCACTTTGGGATAATAGGTAGATTTTCAACATTGTCCGACTTTGTGAGGGGATGTTGGAGGTGATTTGTGTCTTGTTTTTCTGATAAGTGTGTACGAGTGTTTTATATTTGAGAGGACACAATTCTTTGAAGGGGGAATAATTTTACACCCCATACTTAATTCTTATATAATAACAATTTTTTTGTTTTACTTCATTCCCATGTTATCCAAAACAATACCTAAAAATAAACACAAGACTTTCTTTATTTAATGAAACGCTAAAAATGATTACATCGCTTCATGGATAAGAGAATACAACTCACCAAATATACCTACTAATAGACCTGTTAGAATTACAAGGAGACCACCCAATACAATAAAAAACCTTAGAAAATAGTATGGTCATTTTGGATCAATCAAAATAAACATTAGTATATCCAGAACCACATCAACTGTGCAAAGAATCAGAGGAATGATGAGCACCATCTTCTTTGTCTCAAATTTATAAATCGAAACACCCAAATTAACATTTTTATAAGGCCTATGTAATCTGGGATGTTTCCTCTTTTAGGTGACAGTTGAGTCTCTAATAGCCATAAGACCATATAGCCATTGGGTTTTCTAATGGTTTAATTTAAAGTGTCTAAGTATAATGAGTTTTTAAATGATTAATGTTTTCATTGAAGTTATAACTATAAATATATTTTTAATAAGATCTCTTCTATATTTTAGAAGGATAATGATTTAAAAGGTTTTTTAATCATAATCCATGTGTTTTAAAAGAAATACCATGAGAAGTATGTACTTCATTCTATAGGTTTTAGTATAAAGAATCATATTTTTGATTTTGTGATTGTACTTCGGGAAAATGAAATTAATAACTATTGTTGTATTTAATATTTTAGCTATACTTAGTGAATTATGTATTTAAATATTTCAAATGTCTTAGAAATAATTTATATATGTTTTCATGCTTGATGTATAAAACAATCTCTTAACTAAATATATGTTTTGGATTCTAAATATATTAATAGTATATGATTTTCTTTATGATGTACTAAACTTTGATTTATAACTTTATGTTTTAAAACTCTAGTGTGTTTAAACTAAAGAAAATATTGGTTTTAGGGATTTTATTAGTCATAAAAAGATTTTTTAATCTCTGTTCGATAACACTAATATATGTATATGGGAACTTATTTTATGTTTAATGAAAATTAACTTTACTTTTCCAAAAAATAGGTGAGTACCCCACCTAGGAGAGCGCAACATTGTAAGAAACCACTCAAGGCCTTGGTGGGCATCTCATAGAAACCCTAGAAAATGGCCTTGGGCAGATCACATGGTGTGTTCCAATTCACACGGATAGGGTTCATAGTAAGACCTAAGCCTGCACGGGAGTGCGTGTGCATGGGAACCAGTGTACACCCCCATACGGGGTGGCACTACGGCAGTGGTGGATACAGAAGCATGCCCGCAAAGACCCGGTATGAGGTTGTATCAGGTAGGGGGAGGGGGATATCAGGACCAATTCCAGAAGCCCTAGGCTTATATGGGAGCCATGAAACCTATCATGTTCAGATGTGGGACATGAATTTTATAGTGGGGTCGCATCCAGACTGTCAGATATTGTTGTGCGAGATCTGAGTTGTCCAATCGGTTTGGTCCTCAATTCCTAGAATTCACAGTTTTTCGACTACATTGTTTTCAACCATTCAATCATGATAGATCTAATCTCAATTGTTCGTTCTTTTTAAAACAACATGTCACTCACAGTTTTCCAGTCAAAATTTTATTTAATCCCAGTTTTTTATCTTTCTTTTATAATTGTGGATTCCCCCAAGTTATCCGATCGGATCCCACATACTCTCAATTATCCATTTCAATCTTGGGTTTCTTCATAGCATCGTGTTCTGCCCCCCCCCCCCCCCCCCGCGTGTTCCACACTAGTGGCCCTTTTTTCTCTTTTTTCTTCTGTTTTCCACACTCGTGGCCTCAGGTGTCCCCTCCTTTCACTCGTTTTACACAAGACTAACATGCTCAAACTTATTTTAAACCGAGGAGCCACAGTTTTCTTGCATGTTTCAATAAATAAATATATGATATATGATATATATATGTATATATAGAAGTCAATTTTCACATGAACCCTATGGTGTTCTTCTTCTCCAACACCTCCATCAAGCATCTTCAGACTTCTTTTCCTCCTTCAAACCAGGTAAGGGACCTTGTTTTCTTTCCTTGTCTCAGTTTGGATATATATATATATATATATCCCTAGATATATATATATATATATATATATATGGTTGACTATAAGACACAATGAATTCTTCTATATTGGTGATGTTTTGGTCATAAAGGTGTTCTTAAGCCTTCTCCAAGAAAGGGCATGAGATATGTTTGGGTTTGATATATATATATATATATATATATATATCAATGTTTAAATAAACATATATATGAGTTTTTTTAACAAATTATCCTTTTAAATTTTATATCATGATTTAAAATTTAGGAACCTTTGTTAATAAATGTTCCTAATTAATTAATGTCATATAAGTGTCATTGGAATTTTGGTGTAAACCCTTTTATACATTATGTATATTCGGCTTTGTGTATACATATATATATATATATACATATAAACCTTTAACCTCAATCTTATTTGGAATTTCCAAGGACTATTAATAATGAATAACAAATGTAGTTTTAGAATTATAGAAATATTATAAGGAACAGTTTTAAAGATATAATCTTTTAAATACACCCTTCGGTATAAAAGAATTATTTAATACTCAATCCTAGAAAATTTTGGGTTTTCAAAATATTATTTGGATGTAAAATTTTTGTTTATGAATATATACATATGTATGACTCAGTTATTTTCATAAATTTTAAAATGGTAATAGTTATGATTTATTTTCATACTTTCCAATTATTAACATTGTGTGTAAATAATTGAGAGTATCCTTGTGATATGTTACACATATGCATGAAAGTAATGAATTTTTAGACAACTATGTGTTAAATACCCCACATGAAATATTTTTTTCCTTTAAATTAGTTATACATCCATTCCATGATGAATTTCCATTATTCAGTTTGTTTAATTTTGTAATAAGGTTTTGGAATTTAAAGGGTTATCATTTTATGTGACAAAACCTATATTTCATTTTATGAATTGGTTATCATCAACTATTCTAGAATCTTCCTACCATACTTATAAATTATCAAATTTCCATGCAGTTGTTATTTTTGACACTTAAGTACTTGATTCACTATGTATATGAAAATACTAAAGAATGTAAATAAACTGTTATAACAATTTATGGATTAAGAAACTAAATTATTCAATGTGGTATGTGACACTTTGATTAATATGAAATGAGAAATCAGGTATTAAGTGACACTTGGAAGGATATGTCATGATTAATTTAATAAATCCATGTGGTTTGTTGTATATTGATTTAAAGATATGAGGAATTCATTGAACTAATTATGTGATGGGTGGGGCCAGCTATAACCCCTCGATGAATCATTATGTCTCATGAGAAAGACTATGATCATGAAATGAGGCCTGGAAAAAATGATTATTTATTGTCTTGGCATGAGGCCTGGACACACTCTGATATATGCACTTCCCTAATTTTATTTGTGAAACTTAATTATCCAAGTGAATATTTGTCTAGTAGAATCTACAAGTTTAAAGAGCTTGTACTTATGAGAATCAGAAGAAGTAAATGCTTATGGAATAATGTTTATTCATCATTCAGAGATTTATCTTCTAGACTATGATTTATAGTTAGTAAGGAAAGAATTAGTGTTATTATTTTATGCACAACTCTGATCATGTATTACTCTCAGTTTTAATTTCAGCACATGAACATTCGTATGTCACTGCTTTTTAAAGTTAGAAAAACACTTACTTCATATGTTGCACACCGTATATTTTGTTTGAGCACACCTGTGATTGGAGAATGTATCATTGTGACCCTATCAGTATTCCTTGAAATGATCACTTATAATTCTTGGACAAAATGTTATGTTATGTTTCATGTATTGAAACATTCCTTACGAAAATGTTTTGGGGATAATTTTAAAGAAATATTTTCCAAAGGATTTAATTAAAATATTATTTTATATAAATCCCCTTTCTGGTTATTCATATTCTCACCCTACGTTTTATGTAAAATTTTACAGGTTTAGTAGATTAGAGATACACTATTTGGAGGCATCTTTGTGGATATTCATTTCCCTTTCAGTTTTGAAGGAATTGTAATAATTGTATCTGGTTCTCCAGGACCAAAACTGAAAATATCCTCTTTATTGGAACATTATGTGTAATTATTCAGCTTCTATTTTTATAAAAAATACTACACACCATGTTTTATAAAAAACTGCATCAGCTCGAGAGCATTCTGGTGTTGGGCCATGACAGAACCCCATTCATTGGGCACTGGGAAAGGATTGGTAGAAACAATATATGTGACCCATCCTTCCATAATCTCGATACTCGATCGGGATCCTCATACAGTAGGGCTTTTTATGGCCTATACTTTGACACTTGTGACACTCCACATATCATTTAGTGAATTCTTCCAAGATCATACAGCCCCATGTGTACCCTCAATTTGATATTTCATGCCACTGCATAAACCCACTTCCCTGCTAGGATTATATGCATCCCTTAATGACATCACCATATTCCCTCATGTTGTGGTCATTTATGAGAGCCCGATTCACTATTTCTGAAATGTTGGTCAGCAAAAATACATTCACTTCTGATCAGATGGCATACACAAGACTATCCTAGAATCGTCTCACAGTCATAATCTCATTACTAAACAAGTATAGCTTGAAATTATTTAATTTGGTGAAACAATATGAGTATTCAATCACTGAAATTTCATAATTTTGAAGGTGTATAAACTCTCGAGCATCTTCTATTCTCACAGTTTGTAGAAACATGTAGTTTAAGAAGAATATTTGGAATTATGACTAGACCATACCATGACGTTGACCAGCCTGAGTGAGCATATCCTGCCCATTCTTAGTTGATTCATGTAACATATTTTTTTTATTTACCCTCTAATCGGGAGTAATATCATTATTCGTGAAGATATTAATCATGTCCTCAATCCCTAATTCAGCATCTTGAGGTCTGCCATCTCATTATATGGTTGAAGGATGCTGCTGCTAGAACTCCCTCATCAACTCTACCATAGAAGGAGTAGGTCAAGGAGCACCCTGAATGGTCTTCACGAACCAAAATAAACTAAATTGAAACTGAACATCAACATCCAAGGGATGATCTATAGGAGGTGCCCCATGTGGAACTATATAAGGGATCTGGGGGGAATCAGGCCCCACCACCTCAGAATTATGCTCATCTCCCCTCTCTTGGCATATATCATGAGTTCTTCATAGAGGTACACATATACAATTTCAAATCATACACCTCATATAGTATTTAGAACATAGGGGAAAAGGTAAAGGAAATTAATCTACAGGGATTTCCAATAACATGGAATAACCCTCATCCTTCCCCACGTGTTAGGTTTGGGTGATAAGTAAACATAGATCTATCACATAATTCATAGATTATTTCCAACTATGAAGGTTGGGATAGTTTCAAGGTCTCCTTATAACATATATGGTATCAATTTTATTTTAAATATCATGCTCATTTTGATTCATCCAAATTCAGTTTTTCATTTGATTTTTTTATAAGTTCAATTAAATTCATCATAATTTATTATTGTTAAGGGATCATAAACCTTATAAATTTGAGGTTGGTGTATATTTAATCCTATACAGAACATTTTCTAGCCCATGTGACCAATTGTCCATGGCTCAATGTTCCATGAGTGACTACTTAAGTTGTATTCTTATATAGAATTAGGTAAAAACTATTTGGTTATGGCAGGAAAATTTAGATTTAGTTATTTTTTAAATGTCTCAAGGAATTTTGGAACATTTCAACATATAATAATTGAATAATTGAAATACATAAAAATAAGGCCCCATAAAAACACATGCAATATAGTAAACTCACACAGAAAGTAAATATAGCATGGAAGAATGCCAAACATTTAAGTCTAATGGTGCCTAGAATGATGCATGATTAGATGTTTTGTCATTTAATTGAGATATAGAAGAAGATATTCTTTTATATTCACAATTTTTTCAATAATAATAATATAACAAATCCAATGTTTCACCCAACGAAGAAATCCATGAATCTATAGAAACTTGAGAAATAACAACACTTACCCTCCTTAGGGTACTTGGGTTTCCCCTTTACGTGGTTTAGCTACTCCACGGAATAGGATGATTACCAAATTCCAATATCTTAGACTCTAGTATAAACCAAAACAGTAAGAAAAAAGGAAAATAAATCATTGATACCACTATGTATCATATCATTCTGGATAGTACTTATCGGGAACCCGAGACAGTGGCCACACTGCCTCAAACACGTCCCCCGAATTCCAGAGGATATCGACAAGTAGTGAGGTCCTTATAAATGTTAGTGGAGCGAGTATACCCTTATTTATATGAGTAAAGTGATTCAATATATATATATACAAAAAATTGCTAAAAATTATAAGTATATGTTATATGACTGGACTAGTAACCCACCCTAGCGGTAGTAGTATCAACAGACAGATAGTAGTGGAAAAATTAAATAATCATTTAAGATAAATGAAAAACTAGTGAAAGCTAAATAAAAATTAGACACAATATGATGATGATGATCATAGTGATTTAAACATAAAAAATCATGCATGGGAGTCAGGGGATACAAGAATATACCTCATGATAAAAAATATACAAAAAGGCAAAATAAATTGCTTTTATAATCCTGATCATAGGCTCAGTCCGCTTCTTCCAAAATCCATCCTAGAACTATTAGTCATGCAACAGAATATGGAATCTTCCTTTTATCTATACCGAAACCCATAGAGTCTACTTAGGTAACAAAGGTGGCCTAAGTGTAGTGATAGATTAAATCCTAGTAGGACACCACTAGCGTTGTCAATATCAATCCATTTCGTGAAATATAAAATGAATAGTTTTCAAAAATTAATAAATTCAATACATAAATAATCAAATAAATAAATAAACTATAATGGGTTCTATTAGGACACCCATAAAATCTTACCTACTTTGACCTGAGCTAGTGAGTCTAATCCAAGGGATCCTTCAAAGGTAAAATGAGAGATATAATGTGTAATAAGATGTACTATCCCCATGCTTCTTATTGGGGTTGAGGAAACATCCCTAAGTTTCCAATTACATTGGTTTATTTATTATTCGAAAATGACCACATAATTTTTAGTCTAATTAAACCTCTTTATAATTATATAGGTTCACCCTGATCTAGTATATGATAGTTCAAAAAGAAATATATGTATCTCTCTAGGTTATTGGTACAAGTCCATCTCCAATTTATTCCATCAAAGGTGACCAAGGAATGAGATACCATGTTTCATTCTTTGTGTGGTGTGGTGAAAGCACGAACTATTCTATGAGTTCGTACCTAGTATCGTACGTAGAGTCCTAACCCTCTCCATTGGCATGGTAAAAAACCTGATTCCACCAATACCATCCAAAATTTCTCACCTTAGGAACCAATTTCACTCATATCTAGTGTCACCCCCAACATTTACACAAGTCATTAACCAATTATAAATAGGTAATGGTGAGCTCTTCCAAGGTTTCCTTATGTTTTTACCCTTATAAATCCCTTGGAAGTAGGGTGAAAAATTTTAATCAACCATTTATACCATAATAGGAAATTTGGTAATGGAATTCAATTAAAAAATATTTATGGATTGATGTAGAGTGAAAATGGACTAACCTCTTCACCACTAAATTGGATTCATCAATTCATTTGTTTCGTGAAGTGTAGGGTCCCAAATCATGACACAATTTAACACCAAAAATTACAATGTATCATTTATTAAGAAACACCTTTCATGGAATGTTTAGACTATTTAAGAAGAGGGGATATTTAGCCTCAAATATGGAGCACACACATTGTGGTGGAAAAATTCAATCTGATCAACCCATGTGGTCAATTATCTACAAGATCGGGTCATATTTGGCATGGTAAGGTTTCTAAATTAAATTTAATTAACAAATTAGAGGCGACTCTTCAATGGTTTGACTCACATAATTGTAGTGCATATTATAAAATGAAACGAAACAATGGGAAAGAACCTACACCAATCACCTTATACCTTTGGTGCTTCCCCTATCTAGCATCAGCCTTTGATTTGATCTAGAATTATAGATAAATAAGAACTCATAAAATTCCCTAAAAATGTGGTAGGTTATATTTCACCAAAAATAGTGCAATAATGGGGAATAAAAACCTGAAATAAAAGTCAGAGGATTGTAGATAATGAATCATGTTTTCTGATAGTTCCAATAGCAAGGAATTCAGTGACCGAATGGAGGAGATCTCTTCATCCCAATGTAGAGGGAGATGATCTATTACATTAAGAGGAATATGTTCCCTATCATTGTAAATGATAAAGACTATACAAGTGCGATTTATTACATTCATTAATGGAAAAATCATAATTTCCCCCACACAGGAAGGAGAACACAGTTTGACCGCATGATTGTCCAAACCGTATGCCAACTATGAGGAAGGCCACTATCAAGGTGTTCTATAACTCTTCATGGTCAAGTTCATGGGGTCTCATGGTTTCATAAAAACAATTCGTCCCCTAGTACCACACTTCCTCAAGGAACAAGGATAGAGAAACTGTGTGGCCCGAGCTACACAATTTATACTAACGTTGCGGCCCAGTATGCCTCTTCCTATTTTTGGGCATTGGTATCCAAATAAGACAAAGACATGCCCAAAACCTCTTTGACTCCGTAAAACATCATTATTAGGGTTGAAAAAGGGATTTAAACTGAAATAATAAAGGTCCATACATTTTAGAAATGTAAGGATGTTGCAACCTCTCCTCTTTATGACAACTCATCCCCAAGATTCCCTTCTAAGGGTGGTGAAATATCATTAGAGAAGAGTACTGGACATTGTGCATTTAAATCATCCTCATGCTCCTAGGTCTCATCCATTATAAATATATGAATCAAGATCCCCTATACCCAAGGAATTAAACTTCCATGGGGAGCCTTCATGATCTAATTAACGATACTAATCAGATACTCATTGAAGGAGGCATCTGCCTCCAACTCAATGTCCTTATCATGTAAAAAAATTGTCATTTTAAGATGATACCTATAATTCCCCAACCATCGTTTCCCAGAGTTGGTGCATTATTAAATAACATTAGCATGATCAGAATGGTTCAAATCCAAAATGAATGATTAGTTTAGTTTCCTTGGAAGTACTAGATACAAACATAAGTTTTACATTACATCCTAAGATAAAAACAACAACAACATTTTGTCCCCTTTGAACACACTTATATCCATTATCCTATCCCTAATGTTCAACCATAAAATACATCTTCACGTCTTGGGAAAAATAAAACATAGAAAGTGGTTATCTTAAATGCATATTAAGAATAACAATAAAGCTGAAATGTTCATAAATAAGCATAAACATTAAAAGAAATTTATAATACTAAAACATAATCCTTTTAAACATAAAATTCTTCATAATATGGAAATTATAAATTGAATAATTCCATTAACTAATTCACATGGATATTCTATAAGTCTAATAATCACATGAAATATCAATATCCAATTTCATAATTATGGAATTCCTAATGTCGGACATCATAACTACATAGTAAAATCCTCATGCCAAGACTAGAAATAAGATTTTATCAAGTATTTGGGCCAAGACACTAGTTTGTCTAATGAGACATACCGATGCATTGAGGAGCTGTAACAGGTTCCACCTATCACTTACTATGTACAATGCATTCCTCATATGAAAAAGTTGAGGCATAACATAAAAATTAGTATTAAAACTACCATATGAAATGATAATACTTTAACCATACACCATTAACGGTATAAAAATAACACATCCATAGTCAAAAAAATCTCACAAACCTTCAATACAAGATGGATGATTGTATCATAATAAATCAACTTCAAACTAGTGTAAAATCCATCAAAGGATGTTGATAAAGTTGGAATCCAAATTATATGAGTAAAATATCTATTTATATTTTTAAATCATTTAAAAGTCACATAATTATAAAAGAAGTCATTTATTTTGAAAATGTTCTTATATTCTTGTAAGGGAAGTTTCTAAGATGTAGTAATGATGGAAAATAGCTTCACTCACATTGTAAGTTAAAAAAACATTCTTTCCTTAATTTTTTTGAAAAATTCATAAAGGACATTGTTTAGAAAACAACAGAAATATTCCTTTATAAACATTTAATAAAAAATCAAACAAGGGTATAAATGCCTTTAACCCATAGTCTAGTAAATAGTAGAATGTTTTGAAATACATTTCTATTAAACACAAATGTGGATGATAAACATCCTCTGATACCAAATGTAACACCCCTATCCTAGTTACCCAGAGTCGGTGCATTACTACCTAAAATTGGCATGATCACAACGGATCAAATCTTGAAAGACCGATCAGTTTAGTAGCCTTGTAAGTGTAGGATACAAACATAAGTATTACCTTACATCAATATATAAAAACAAAAATAAAATTTTCTCCCCTTTAAACACACTTATATCTCTAATCCCATCCCTACAAGTCAACCATAAAATACTTCCTCACATCTTGGAAAAAATAAACATAGAAAGGGGTGATCTTAGATGATCAGTAAGGATAACATTATAGCAGAAACATTCACAAATAAGCATAAATATTTAAGGCTAAAACGTAACATAAACATTAGATTTAAAACTAGAATACAAAGTATTAATACTTTAACTATAAACCATGAAAGGTATAAAAATGAAACATCCAAATACAAACATATCGGAGAACGTTCAATAAAATATGGAAGATTTCATCATAATAAATCATCTTCAAACAAGTGTAAAATCCATCAATGGTTGTTGACATAGATGAAATCATAACTATTTGAGAGAAATATCTCTTTATGTTTTGAAATAATTTAAAAGTCACATAATTATAAAAAAAATCATTTATTTTGAAAATTTTCATATAATTTGTAAGGGAATCTAAAAATATGATATAAGGATCGAAAATAGTTTCAGTCTCTATATAAGATAAGAAAACATTATTTCCATAATTTTTTCAGAAAGGTTGTAAAGGATCTTGTTTGGAAAATGACAGAAATATTATTTTATATAAATTTCATAAAAAGTCAAACAAGGGTAAAAATGACTTTACCCCATAGTCATGGAAATAGAAAAATTCTTTGAAATACATTTTTAGGAAACATGGAAGTGGAAGATAAAGAGTTATGAGTAAATATTCAAGTATAAACAACCTCGGATAGTAAAGAGATTGTGAAATAAACCCTTAACATGTATTTTTCTTTCATCGAGGGTGTGTTATCCTTCTGTATAACAGATAAATCATGGTTATTAAATTATACATGAACCACATACATAAATATTATATCATATATGATTTTCTAATATAGATTTGTTAATAATATTTCATAAGTATCATTGTTTCTGGAGTTAAATGATTCATTTTCCTTTTATATGTTTTATTATGTAAGTCACGTTTGATATGGATAATATGTATTTGATTAATATAGAGAATGATATTAAGTTCTTAAACATTATTTTTTAATCATAAAATGATAATTATTCTTGAATGGTTACGATGGGGAATGAATCTCATCGTGTTTGTGGAAACGGTAATTTGTACGTACATACGAGGGATAATACCATTCTATTTATGGTGGAATAGTATGTAATTGGATGCAATATCATATATAAAGAATCATTAACATGTTATATTTATTATTTATATCAATTATACTCATTATTATATCCACAAAAATAATGAAGTGTTTGAATATTAAACTACACCACAATGTGGAGACGGTAAACCGTACGAACGCACATATGGTGACTTATCATTCATATGATGGATAGAATAATGAATATGGTTGTACCATATTTATAATAACATTATAGTATGTATAAGTTACTAGAGTTATTATTATGGTATAAAAACAACAATGAAAGAAGAAGTGTAAGAAGAGAAGAACATTGAAAGAGGTGTTAAAATTATTATCTCTTATTCAGGTGTTTCCTTTTGAGTTGATGAAAAGGGATCTTTAGGTTGAATTTCTAATCAATTTAAAGACTCTAGGTCGAATTGGGGGTATTTGGGAGGTTATTTGGTATGTTTTTATCTGAGTCAAATGGATTTGGAGGTGTGAAATTAAGAGAAGGGGAAGTACCCTTTTATAAGAGTGGTGAGGGTCACTTTTGGAAAAGCTTGAAATATTATTTTATTATACATTAATATTCGGTATATAATGCCTCAAAAATGATTTAATTAGTGTCTAAGGTGTTTATGGGTTGAAAATATCTCAACCAATTGGTTTTAGATTGGTTTAGGTTACCATATTAACCTTATGTTTTAGATTTAACTCTTAGTTAAATAGTTTAACTTTTACCATGTATTCATGTATTATTATAATAAATGGTAAATTAAATTACTATAAAAAGCCAAGAAACCCCATGTGGTTCATTATTAATATCTTTATCCTTACTTAAGTTCTTTGTATGCACCGTTGATTTTTAGGAATATTATATTAATTAATAATATAGTAATTTTTTAAAAAACTCATTATTTTCAAATTTGACACTATTTGGTATTTTGTTTTTGTGAATGTCATAAAAACTTTATCACATTAAAAAAATTATTTAATAAACCCTAAAATGTTTTATTAACCTATAAAATTTGTTTAATTAATCATAAATTTCAATTTACATTTATTGGGATATTTATAATAACAATTATTTTAATCTTTCATTAACAAGGTAATTACTACATCATCATTGTATCATAAATAAATTTAATTATATATTGTATAAAAATTATAAACAAAATACCATTATTTAGGAAATAGTTCAGTTACTAAAAATAGGTCAGTTATTAAAAATAGGTCAATTATTAAAAATAGGTTAGTTATTAAACATTGAATTTAACACTTTTAACTCTTCTTGAATTAAAATAATAATAAATGTCCTAATCTAATATAAGTGGACCAGAAGGATAATATTTTATTCCAAAGTTTGATTTTGGTTGAAACAAAAACTTATCCAATAGAATTATGACATGTGTTAGGATAATTATAATATGATTTTTACCTTTAATTACCCTTTTTACATTTAATCATGGTAAATAAATGTCAAAAGTTACTATTCACCAAAAATTATTTTAATCTTATTGAATCAAATTTTACTTAATGATTTCAACCATGTCTCTCAAATTTTTGAAATTCAATTCACATAATCAGTAAAATTAAATTTTATGCAAATTTTCGAATGCGATTAGAATGTAGGTAAAAGGTGGTAAAAAGTTCAATAAACATTTATATATCTAATATTATTATAAAATGACTCCAATAAATTACATTGAAAATATATAGGTATTATGTATCTATTTTTACCTAATATAATTTTATATAAAATTACTAATTATTTATATAAAAATTAAGTTTTAAACAACAACGCATTGTTCTCACTATTCATCAAAATTTTAATGTTTTCAGAAAAAAACAAAAAATTCACAGTATGCTAATTTAGATATTCTGAATCCAAAAATGAAGTCCATTTGGAAAAATAAAATTTATAATGTTTTAAAAAGTGATCTTTACTATTCATAACGGCTAGTTTTATTGGTTGTGGTGTCCTAGAACTCGAAGTTATATACAACGCAAGCTATAGCATTATTCAAAGGGAAATGTACTGTGGAAGGTTGGGATGTTACAATACCATCGATGTAGTGATACGTAAATGACATCATACATGGCACAATTCCTATGAGATAACTACAATAGATATGTTACCATCCCGACTCTCTCAACTATCTTAGAAGGCCTCATAGATTGAGGAAATAAATTTACCTATATTTGAACTCATCTTTGTCCCAATCTAGGTGACACGTGTAGAAATACCTGAGCCCACAATTAAAACTCTAGAGGTTTATATTGATGAAGGATATAAGACTTATTCCTAAATTGAGATGTATTCATACACTTCTGAATCAATTTAACATTGTATGAAGTCTTCTGAAAGAAATGAGGACCCATTAGAGTTTCCTCACCTACCACTAACTAGAACAGAGGTGAACAACCTGGCCAACTATAAATGGACTCATACTGATCCATCTGAATTTTTTCATTAAATTTATTATTGTTGGAAAACTCAACCATGGAAATATGATTTCATGTTGAGCCTCAAAAAATATGGATACATGCCTGAAGCTTATCCTCCAACACTTATATCATCTTTTTGGACTACCCATTTGCATTATGTTAATATGATTTACTCAAGAGCACTTGTAGACCCAATTACTTCTAAAAACCATACTATATCCACGAGGAAAACTGGGTATATCAGTTCAAAACAATATAATGGTCACACCATGATTTCACTATGTCATGAGTGTAAATCCATCCTAGATCATCAATAGAGAAGGACTCCAATATTGGTATAAATTGTAAATCCTCGGTCAACTTATCGATGATCACCCATACTGTATCACAACATTGAGGGGATGTTGGTGAGATTGTCATGAAATATATGGGATTCCATTATATATCCACTTATTAATAGAGAGAGTTTGTAGAAGTCTATATGTAACAAGTGCTCTACCTTCACCTACTGATAGGTGGTGCACCAAGTGATAAAACGTTCTATTTGTCTCCTTATACCTGGACACCAATAACTAAGGCACATATCATTTTAAATATTGGTAATACCAATATGAACATCCCAAATTGAAGTGTAAAATTCCCTCATAATATCTTCTCATATATTATAAGGAAACAAAACATAACCATGGATAAATAAGGACTCATTTCGATCAACAACTCAACCAATAGGTGGGTTCTATCATGTGATTCTCTCCCTCCAAAATAGGCCCTAAAATTTAGATAAATGTTTCATTTAGAATATCTCTATAAGGTTGAAAGTCACTTCTAGAGCTACTAAAACTAGTTTCACAAACAATTCCTAAACTAAAATGTGTAACTCTAAAAAAAATTGCCACCATATTTAACTCAATGCATTATTCCTTGATGACTTTTGTCTAAGTCTTATGGCTCAAGGAATAAGATATAGCATTACCCATCCTAGCAGTATAAACAATATCAATGTTGATATATTTTAGGTATTCCACCCACATTTAATGCTTAAGATCCAAATCTCCCAGTGTGGAGATCTATTTGATATATTTTTTATTTATCTAAACAATAAATTTCTCACCCAATAAGTAATTCATACATCATCGTAGAGAATAGGCCAAGAAAGATATCTCAAGGTTTTATGTTGGTTAATTTAGTTCACCAGGCCTCTGTTTACAGGACTCATATACCACAACCCGATCCCTAGGAATAAGTCCTCCCCCCAAGGCAAATTCATGAAGAATCACTGTAAATGGTATAGCATCTACACAGATTCACAGAATTAGGATCGGAATTCAAACCACTCATACCATTCAATCCAAAACTTTTTTCTTATAAGGATTTGTCTAGTCGAATTTCACAACCTACATGGGTGAGACCATAAGAGGTTTTTCCAAGAATGAGAAATATTGGATGAATCTGTTATAATATTCACATTTCCATTATAATTGAAATTTATTAAACTCATTCATTGGCTGCTCCGAACAAACCAAGGAACTCGCCTTCTCTGTAGAAATTGATATACTATATTTAGATATGATATGACCTAAAAATTGAACCTTAATAGTACCAAAGGTTCATCTACCGAGCTTCACAAATATCTAGTTCTCTCACAATGTATTCTCCTTGATCTCAATGTGATTGGAACAGTTGTGTCTGGGGCAAGAATACAGTAATATTTCAAATATGAAGACCAACATAAAGGAATCAAGATACAGGTGTAAAACAAGATTCATCAGATCCATAAATAATTCTTGTGTGTTATTTAGAGAAAATGACATCACCAAATACTTGTATAATCTATACCTACTCAGAAAAACATGACATGGTGTGTCTGATATCCTCACATGCTCTTGACTGTATCCAGACATCAAATAGAACCTAAAGAAAATTGTTTGTCCTCAAATCTAGTCAGAGATTTCATGTATATGAAAAAGTGGATAACAATTATTCACTAAAATCCAGTTTAGACTATGGTAATCCACCCAAAATCTAAGGTTATTTTCCACATTCTTGGAAGAAAAAGGACGGGAAAACCCCTTGGGAATGTGTCGGGTAATATAAAACCCTTACCCTTTAGATCTTCAATATACTTCTTGAGTTCATAGTGCTCTATAGGTGTAATAGCCTGAGATTTTATGAAAAATATTCTTTTTAATTTTATTAATGTCTTGTGTTGTACGCTACACCAAAAGGAGCTTGCACAACACACATCCTTGACTTGCCTTTCATTACACGCAATCGCAACCTTCCTCGATAGCGTGTGTAGTACCCAATACCGAGTTTCACTAAACAAAGATATGCTATTAAAATATTATTAAAACTAGCCGTTATGAATAGTAATAACCACTTTTTAAAATTTTAGAAATTTTAGCTCTCAAAATGGACTTCATTTTTGGATTCAGAGTATCGAATTTAGCCTAAGGTGAAATTTTTGTACTTTTCGGATAACTTTCATATTCTGATGAATAGTGAAAATTACTAAATTATAATTAAAAACAAATTTTTTTAAATAAAAATAATTAATAGTTATAAATTATTAATTTGAGTGGTTTTAAAGTATATTTAGAATATATTTTTACAATTTAATACAATGTTGGTCATTGGATGTAATTTCACATTTAAATCAGACATAAACAAGTGTTAATCTTTTGATAGTTATTATCTCTTAAAAACACGCTATTTGTTGTGACAGCGGAAATTAATTATAAAATTAATTAATGAAACTTATATGTTGGGAATTTTGTAAAATAGAAATCATTTTTGAATTCGGAATATCAATCATACCTTAGGGTGAAATTTTGGCATTTTTCTGAAAAACTTCAATTTTTGATGAATAGTGAAACTACTAAGTGGTAGTTAAAAAACTAATTTTTCTCATAAATCTTAATTTTACCGCTTCTGTGATTGGAATTTTAAAAATCCGAGAGACACGGTAGATGTCAGTAAGTAAAATGTGGTTCAATGAGATGAAAATAATTTTTGGTAAATAGTAACTTTTTACTTTTATTTACCACGGTTAAAAGTAAATAGGGTAATTAAGGGTACAATTGATATTAATATTACCCTAAAACATGTCCTAATTCTATTTTACAAGTGTATCTCGACCAAAAACATCCTTAAGTGTAAAATATTATCATTTAGGCCCACTTGGATTAGATTAGGACATTTATTATTATCTAATTCAAAGAAGAGTTAAAAGAGTTAAAATCAAAGTTTATTTACTAAAACATTTTTAATATAGGGTTATACATAATATAATTTATACTATAAATATTCATTAGAAAGATAAAACGATTTCCTACATAATGGTATTTTATTTGTAATTTTTATACTTTAAATAATTTAACTTATTTATGACACAATGATGATGCTGTAACTACCATAATAGTGAAAAAATAGAATAATTGATATTATAAATACCTAAATAAGTACAATTTGAGACTTTTTATGAATTCAAATAATTTTATAGGTTAATATGACATGTTAGTATTGATATAATGAACTGTTTTAGAACTTATCATTCTGTTATGATTTTCACAAAAATCATTTACTAAATAGTGTCAAAATTGACATAAAATAGTTTTTAAAACAAATATTATATTATTAATTGTTATTTTATTCCTAAAAATCTATGGTTCGGAAAAATGACTTATATAAGGTTATATATATTAATAATAAACAACTTGGGGTTTTTTTGAATTGATATAGTATGTTTATTAACCTTATAGTATAAGAACACAAGAAGACACGGTAAAAGTAAAATTATTTAACTTAATGTTAAATCTATATTATAAGGTTCAAATAGGATCCTAAACTTGTCTAAATTCTATTGGATGAGAAGATTTCGATCTATCCCCACCTTAGCTTCGAAATAAATCAATATGGAGAAATTTAAAACCGAATTTGACTTTATAATAAAATAATAGTTTTAGTTATTCCAAAGGTACCCCTCTCCTCCCTTATAAAAGGGCACCCCCTCCCTCTCTTCCTCACACCACTTTGAGCCTTCAAGCTCGTCCAAACCCTGCCAAATTATCTTCTCCACTTCCCTAGAAACATCCTAGAGGTTTTTTTCTTCTTCAAAGACCAATCTTATTGCCCTAAGAGGAGGTTTCAAAGAGGCGTATCGAAGAAGAAGTAATTTCTTCTACCGATTCATTCAAGCTTCTTTCTTCTTCAACTTCTTCTTCTTAGGTTGTTTCATTATGAAGTAATAACATCAGTATCACTCATATACTGATATGTTATTATAAGTATTAAACAACCCTATTTCACCATCTATCCATCCTACAGAAAATGAAATCACCGCGCGTGCTTACGTACGGAATACCGTCCCCACGCCGTGGTGTAATCTATTTTCCGCCACCACCTTAATTGGATGGGTATAATGGTGTAATGAGTAACTATATATGATTATTATAAAGTGATATTGATACTTAAATAGTATACATACACTTCAACACAATTTCATGACCATGGGAACGATATCATCACTCGTACGTACGTACGGACTACCGTCTCCACGACGCGATGAGATTCATTATCCATGTTAACCATTCCAGAATGATTATAAAGTATATATAATGAAATGGAATATATGACATGGTAAATATATTGGATTTATGTATATATATATATATATCATCTACTTACTTCCATTCAAGACAATAAGGAAAGGAAAGCAGCGTTCATGCGTACGTACGGACTACAGTCTCCATGAACGGTGTGTTTCATTTCATTTATCTATCTATTATATATATATATACTGAATATAAATGATATATAAATCATAATTTATATTCTGGAAGTAATTAAATCATTATATAAGTAATAATAATGTCAAGAACAACAAGTCCAAACACCTACGATAAATGAAACGATTTTACCCAAAACGCTTCTTTAACATGGAATTTACAAAAGAACGGGTAATATAAAGTCATAAGTGAACCATATATGATATCATAACATTGAATATGATTCTTTAATAAGTCAATAACATTATTTAAATCATTATACAGGAGGTTCTGACACTTACAACGCAAGTAGGACCTAAGGAAAGGAAAATATCACAATCTCATTTTTATCCGAGATTGATTATACTTTGAAATTTACTGGGGTGTATTTTATCATCCAAATACATGTTTCCTAAATATGTAATATTATTTCCATTCACCTAAAATTGTTTAAATCCTATTTTACCCTTCGGTGAGTTTTTAGTAAAAGATATGAAAGGAATCTTTTGTCGTTTTTCGTACGAGGTACTTTTTTGACTTTTCTGACAAAAGTACGAGAAGAATGTTCTTTTTAACTTATACGACATGAATGGATTTTTAATACATTATTTCCAAGAATATTCCTTTACAAGTTTTCATGTTTATTTTTAATCAACTTCTTTTAGTTTAAAGTTGTATGACATGTTATGAAATGAAAAATGTTTTTGAAGAAGAAAGGATATTTTCCTCAAGAATGGAGTTCAAGTGTTTTATCAAAATTATTTTCCATCTAAGATAATAAAGGGTTCTGTTTTCATCTATTTTATTACATTGATTTGATAATGTTGTGATGGAATTATTTTTATTAATTCCTTTATCTTATATGAATTTTTTTATGATGTCATGATGTTTAAGATTCCCATTTTTATTACATGGGTTATGAAATGATGTATGATTTATGATTTTGTGGCACACATAAGAACGGTATCATTATGAGATGGGTGGGACCTATATATCCCTCCAATGAATTGGGTAAAGATTTTATATCTAATGAGATAGACATGGCTGGAATGGTAGGTTATACCGGTTCAGTGAAACAGGACTGGAACGAGGGTGACTCGGTTCAGAAAGGGACTTTGTCCACTAAGATAGTCTTAGCAACGAGACTTGACTAACAAGAAATGATTCTCTATGATTATGTGTGTATGCCACAAAGTTTCATGTTTTAAGTTATGATTATTGGGATCTCATTTCACTATTATGTTTTATCCCATGTTATGAAATTATGCTCTCTTTTGCAGGTTAAGATTTCCAAAAGTTATGTTCTTATGAATATGATGTGATTGATTTTTCTTTTGTTTACCCTTACTGAGCATTTGAGCTCACCATTTTATGTTTTCTTTTCCCCAGGATATAAAGAAAGGTTTTAGGTATAAAAAAAGGAAGATATTTATTGGAGATATTGAATATCTTTCACCACGATTAGAAGATTATATTCCGAGTTTCCAAAGACACTAAACTATTACGGTCCTTGTGAGTGTGTTTTGTTATGTATTACGCAAAAGTAATGTAATATCTATGTACGTTAAGCTTTGGGTCTCTATATTTGGTATTAGAGGAAAGGTTTAGTCTACCTTTGGAAACTAGGATGCGAAAACGTTAGTGAGATCCCTAGAGATATTTCTAAGGTATGTCTAGGGATGTCTCTAAGGATAAGTATACATATAGGATATAATCCTAGAACTACGATAACGATCTTAGAATTTAACCTAAGATGTTAGATATTAAGGGTACTCCCCCTTTACTCTTTTCTATGTTGTTTTCCCTAGCATTATTTTTCCTCTCACACTATTCTTTTTTGGTTTTAGAAAATGGCTGGAAACAAGATGATTCACAGTAATGGAGGATATGATGGACAATGGAATGATATTCTTTATGAGAAACCAAATGAAATGGGATTTGGTAGTCCAAACATCATTATTATGACGAATCATCAATCTCATAATATGATCAATAAAGTAAAATTTGGTAAGTTTCCTGACTCGGCTAATAAGAGAAAGATGGAGTTTCATGATGATCATAGAGGAAAGAAAGTTCAATTTCCCATATGTAAATCATGTGGGAAGAGGCATCAAGGAGAATGTTTCAAGGGAACTGGAAGATGCTTTGGCTGTGGAAAAGAAGGACACAAAGCAAGTAAGTGCAATGGAAAAGGTTCAGTTAACACCATGGATGAGGATAATGGTATTTCTATGACATCAAAAATGGTTAAGTGTTTTAAATGTGGAATGTATGGTCATTATGCAAACCAATTCCCTAAGGGAAAGACTCAAGAAGAGAATCAGTATGGTCGTATGGGTAGTATTTATGTGGATGATGATGAAGAGACTACAAATGATATGTGAGATGAAAGAATTGTTGAAGCTCGGTTAATGGTTTAAGAATGTAGTGAAATGATTACATGTTTATCATTTGTAATGTTGTATAAGAAATCTCATGGTACTATGGAATAAAGAGACATCTAAGGATTGTTACATTGTTTTCCTTCCTTGAGTTTTAAAAGTGTATGATTAATGTTACCAGTATCCATGAAAGGTTCTTCAGATATTTTCGGAATGTAGATGATATGCGCATAATGAAGGGATAAGGAGAAAATTAAATGTTTAACAGTATTCATGACCTCATGATTTATATAAGGACTAAGTGATATCATGGTTTGAGTATATAGAATTTTGAGGATTTTGTTATGTGGAAAGTGTTAACTTTTAACTACATTCATGTTTTCACTAAGGTTCAATGGGTATTAATTCTTCAAGAGAATACATGATTAAGGTATTCACATGTTTGTAATTTTACCAACAAGATATATCTTATGATATATGGGGGATAAATGACGGCATTCACGTGATTATTCTCTTTATACTATGATCTTGGACCGAAGTATTTTAGATAAGCCTAAAGTTTAGAATGGATTTTGTTGGACATAAGTTAGGATAAAACGTTTTTCGATATTATTGATGGGATGTTATAGGAATATAGCTTTATAAAAAGGACGACCTGCAGGACGGGCAACAGCCCATCGCGTCGGACAAGGCTGTGGAAATCGAACCCACAACTGAAGTGCGACTGGCCTTTATCGCCTACCACTGGCCTACAAGAAGTCCCTGTTTAGTAGAAACTAGTTTTATTATATTAAGCAGTATGATATATGATTTATAAGTCCATTATAGGAACCATATATGATTAATCTCACTATAGAATGACTTATGTATATTTAATAACTTTTGCTAACCTTTTGTTTGAGACAGATGGAATGACCCGTCATTCTATCACATGATCTGCTAACACTTCACGAATAACAAATTCAACTTCATTTATTTAAGAGATGAAGTGGAAATTGTTCAAGGCACGAACAACAGTGATATTGTACCAAAATAAAGTAAGTATTTATTCTAATTCAAATTCTTTAACTTTAGGGAAATGATCTTGAAAACCAAAAATGTTGTCCTAATGCTCTTATATCTGATTAATCAGATGGTACCTTAGATCGTCACAAATGTATGGATTTGTGAATGTTGGCTTTTCCATAACCATGTTCTCTACCACTCTCCATCAGAACATGATGGTTAGATTTTTCTTCCATATCCATATTTTCACCTATGTGGAAACCCAGTGATGAGTTTATTTGGGTAACCGTTACGTTTCATACTTTTGTTTCTAAATATTGGTTTTGATATTCCTTTTTATGATGTGGGTTTCTATTAAATAAACTTTCAAATAGTAAACCATTTATAACCCCGACGAATTTCGAGGGCGAAATTCATTTTAAGGGGGGTAGAATGTAACAGCCCGAGATTTTATGAAAAATATTCTTTTTAATTTTATTAATGTCTTGTGTTGTACGCTACACCAAAAGGAGCTTGAACAACACACATCCTTGACTTACCTTGCATTACACGCAATCGCAACCTTCCCAGATAGCGTGTATAGTACGCAATACCGAGTTTCACTAAACAACGATATGTCATTAAAATATTATTAAAACTAGCCGTTATGAATAGTAATAACCACTTTATAAAATTTTAGAAATTTTAGTTCTCAAAATGGACTTCTTTTTTGGATTCAGAGTATCGAATTTAGCCTAAGGTGAAATTTTGGTACTTTTCGGATAACTTTCATATTCCGATGAATAGTTAAAATTACTAAATTATAATTACAAACAACTTTTTTTAAATCAAAATAATTAATATTTATAAATTATTAATTTTAGTTGTTTTAAAGTATATTTAGAATATATTTTTACAATTTAATACAATGTTGGTCATTGGATGTAATTTCACATTTAAATCAGACATAAACAAGTGTTAATCATTTGATAGTTATTATCTCTTAAAAACACGCTATTTGTTGTGACAGCAGAAATTAATTATAAAATTAATTAATGAAACTTATATGTTGGGAATTTTGTAAAATAGAAATCATTTTTTAATTCGGAATATCAATCATAGCTTAGGGTGAAATTTTGGCTTTTTTCTGAAAAACATCAATTTTTGATGAATAGTGAAACTACTAAGGGGTAGTTAAAAAACTAATTTTTTCATAAATCTTAATTTTACCGCTTCTGTGATTGGAATTTAAAAAATCCGAGAGACACGGTTTATGTCAGTAAGTAAAATGTGGTTCAATGAGATGAAAATAATTTTTGGTGAATAGTAACTTTTTACTTTTATTTACCACGGTTAAAAGTAAATAGGGTAATTAAGGGTAAAAATGATATTAATATTACCCTAACACATGTCCTAATTCTATTAGACAAGTTTATCTCGACCAAAAACAACCTTAATTGTAAAATATTATCATTTAGCCCCACTTGGATTAGATTAGGACATTTATTATTATCTTATTCAAAGAAGAGTTAAAAGAGTTAAAATCAAAGTTTATTTCCTAAAACATTTTTAATATAGGGTTATACATAATATAATTTCTACTATAAATATTCATTAGAAAGATAAAACGATTTCCTACATAATGGTATTTTATTTGTAATTTTTAGACATTAAATAAGTTATTTTATTTATGACACAATGATGATGCAGTAATTAACATAATAGTGAAAAAATAGAATAATTGATATTATAAATCCCTAAACAAGTATAATTTGAAACTTTTTATGAATTACAATAATTTTCTAGGTCAATATGAAATGTTAGTATTGATTTAATTAATGTTTTTAGAACTTATCATTCTGTTATGATTTTCACAAAAATCAATTACTAAATAGTGTCAAAATTGACATAAAATAGTTTTTAAAACAAATATTATATTATTAATTGTGATTTTGTTCCTAAAAATCTATGGTTCGGCCAAATGAATTAGATAAAATTATATATATTAGTAATAAACAACTTGGGACTCTTGTTTCTTGATATAGTAAGTTTATTAACCTTATAGTATAAGAACACAAGAAGACACGGTAAAAGTAAAATTATTTAACTTAATGTTAAATCTAAATGATAAGGTTAAAATAGGATCCTAAACTTGTCTAAATTATATTGGATGATAGGATTTAGACCTATCCCCACCTTAGCTTCTAAATAAATCAATATGTAGCTATTCAAAACTGAATTTGACTTTATAATAAAATAATAGTTTTAGTTATTCCAAAGGTACCCCTCTCCTCACTTATAAAAGGGCACCCCCTCCCTCTCTTCCTCACACCACTTTGATCCTTTAAGCTCGGCCAAACCCTTCCAAATTATCTTCTCCACTTCCCTAGAAACATAATAGAGGTTTTGGTATTCTTAAAAGACCAATCTTAGTGCCCTAAGAGGAGGTTTCAAAGAGGCGTATCGAAGAAGATGTAATTTCTTCTACCGATTCTTTCAAGCTTCTTTCTTCTTCAACTTCTTCTTCTTAGGTTGTTTCATTATGAAGTTATAACATCAGTATCAATAATATACTGATATATTATTATAAGTATGAAACAACCCTATTTCACCATCTATCCATCCTACGGAAAATGAAATCACCGCACGTGCGTACGTACGGAATATCGTCTCCACGCCGTGGTGTAATCTATTTTCCGCCACCACCTTAATTGGATGGGTATAATGGTGTAATGAGTAACTATATATGATTATTATAAAGTGATATTTATACTGAAATATTATAAATACACTTCAACACAATTCCACGACCATGGGAACGATATCATCGCTCGTGCGTACGTACGGACTACCGTCTCCATGACGCGATGAGATTCATTATCCATGTTAACCATTCCAGAATGATTTTAAAGTATATATAATGAAATTGAATATATGACATGGTAAATATACTGTATTTATGTATATATATATATATATTCCATCTACTTACTTCCATTCAAGACAATAAGGAAACGAAAGCAGCGTTCATGCGTACGTACGGACTACCGTATCCATGAACAGTGTGTTTCATTTCATTTATCTATCTATTATATATATATATATATACTGAATATATATGATATGTAAATCATACTTTATATTCTGGATGTAATTAAATCATTATATAAGTAATAATAATGTCAAGAACAACAAGTCCAAACACCTACGATAAATGAAACGATTTTACCCAAAACGCTTCTTTAACATGGAATTTACTAAAGAAAGGGTAATATAAAGTCATAAATGAACCATATATGATATCATAACATTGAATATGATTCTTTAACAAGACAATAACATTATTTAAATCATTATACAGGAGGTTCGGACACTTACAAAGCAAGTCGGACCTAAGGTAAGGGAAATATCACAATCTCATTTTTATCTGAGATTGTTTATACTTTGAAATTTACTGGGGTGTATTTTATCATCCAAATCCATGTTTCCTCAATATTTAATATTATTTACATTCACCTACAATTTTTTAAATCCTATTTTACCCTTCGGTGAGTTTTTAGTAAAAGATATGAAAGGAATCTTTTGTCGTTTTTCATACGAGGTACTTTTTTGACTTTTACGAAAAAAGTACGAGAAGAATGTTCTTTTTAACTTATACGACTTGAATGGATTTTTAAAACATTATTTCCAAGAAGCTTCCTTTAAAGTTTTCATGTTTACTTTTAATCAACTTCTTTTAGTTTAAAGTTTTATGACATGTTAAGAAATGAAAAATGTTTTTGAAGAACAAAGGATATTTTCCTCAAGAATGGAGTTCAAGTGTTTTATCAAAATTATTTTACATCTAAGATAATAAAGGGTTCTGTTTTTATCTCTATTATTACATTGATTGGATAATGTTGTGAAAGAATTATTTTTATGAATTCCTTTATCTTATATGAATTTTTTTATGATGTCATGATGTTTAAGATTGCCATTTTTATTACATGGGTTATGAAATGATGTATGATTTATGATTTTGTGGCACACATAAGAATGGTATCATTATGAGATGGGTGGGACCTATATCTCCCTCCAATGCGTTGGGTAAAGATTTTATATCTCATGATATAGACATGGCTGGAATTGTAGGTTATACCGGTTCAGTGAAACAGGACTGGGACGAGGGTGACTCGGTTCAGAAAGGGACTTTGTCCACTAAGATAGTCTTGGCAACGAGACTTGACTAACAAGAAATGATTCTATATGATTATGTGTGTATGCCACAAAGTTTCATGTTTTAAGTTATTATTATTGGGATTTCATTTCACTACTATTATTTATCCCATGTTATGAAATTATGCTCTCTTTTGCAGGTTAATATTTCTAAAAGTTATGTTCTTATGAAAATGATGTGATTGATTTTTCTTTTGTTTACCCTTAGTGAGAATTTGAGCTCACCCTTTTATGTTTTCTTTTCCCCAGGATATAAAGAAAGGTTTTAAGTATAAATAAAGGAAGATCTTTATGGGAGATATTGAAGATCTTTCACCATGATTAGAAGA